>JABSTQ010010408.1:0-600000 GCA_013358835.2 Ixodes persulcatus
CGTCTCTACTCTGCAGGTCACGTGACCTAAAATTCCCCCTCGTAGGGAAATCCGGCTAACCGCGGTTAGTTAACCAGCTTCGAGCAAACGGGCCTTAAAGTATAAACAAACTAGCTCAACTTAAGCCTGTTACCGTTGCTTTGTTTTTCGCTCAGCCTAATCGCTTATTTGAGGTGCACTCAAATGAAAACAAAATCGTGTTGAATCGTGTAAGAGTATTAAGAATATTCGTCGATCACGCCACTGAACTTTAATCGCTCGAATACCTTTCTATTTGTGAGGGCCTTCTCTGCTTGAGTTTCTTGGAAACACAGCCACTTCGATCCGAGGCAATCGATGATAAGCGTTGGTGACATCAACAAGTACGCGACTCACAGAGCACTGGTGGACACCGATGTTTTTGTCGCTCCCACCAGTTCCCTGAAAGCCGCCATCGGCGTAAAAGCGTAGAGCTGCGAGGACTTCTTCGACCGTCAGGACACGGGGCCCTTCACGACGCCGCTGGAGCTTTCCGCGAAGCTGGGGGGCTATGTTGCACGTTTTAGACTCCCAGGAGACTAGGGAGAAGGAAGTGACGTAGGTGTGAATGAACGTATCTTAGCAGATACCGTCATCAGCGACTCCACCAATCAACATCCAAAGAGCGTTGTTGACGTCACTTCCTTCTTTCTAGTCTCCTGGGAGTCCAAAACGTGCAACATAGCCCCCCTGGTCGCACAGCCAACGAGTCACCCCTTTGGTCAGCCGGTATTCGACCACAAACCTCGCATCGCTCGTCTCGAAAGCATCCCGGTGATCTCTAAAAACTCGATCCGCTGGCGAACCCAGTAGTAGAGATGCATATGGTAGGGTCGCCATCTTTTACGATACAGATTGATCTCCGGCTTCGTCTCGACCACTCAGTTAACTGCATCGTCAAAGTGCATCGTGACGACATTTTGACGTCACCGCCAACTGCATCACTTTACGAGCATAGCTCGAACTGCATAGGGAAAAACTACATTTCAACGACATCTCACGTGACCCGAGAGAATAGCCAATCAGTGCCCGGTGCAGTTTTCTACATCATTTAGTTTGCGTTCCAGCATAGATAGACTGGATGAGCATCATACCGGCGTACGGTCGTGTATCACTAGTGCGTGGTGCACGTTAAAAACACCAGGCTAGCAGTCGTACTGCACTGACTAAATTGCTTATTTACAGTGGGTCACAATGCCGCCATGTTCTGGCAGACTAACCTCCCGCTGCATAAACAACTAATGAAAGAAGGCGAATAACCTTGACGCCGAAGCACCACTTTAACAGTTCCTTGCTGCAACGATGAATTGGTGTTCAGATTCACACTTGGTAGCCAGGCTGAAACTTGTCGTTGTGGCGAAAAAGATATATACCAGCCATCGTCAGGAAGATGTGGCTTGCATCAAAATGCGATTGAGCTGCCAGACTTCCTCCGTTCGTTGAGTGATGAACCAAGCGTCGTCGTCCTGTTCGTCTTCATGGTCGATACCACACTTGTTGTAGGTATCGTCGTCGGGTTCATCATCAGGGTCGTCGTCAAGGCTGTAGTCATGGTTGTCGTTGAAGTCATCGTCCGGGTCGTCCTTGGGTCGCTGTCAAAGTCGTAGTCGGGATCGTCTTCCATGTCATTGTTCGAGTCGTCGCCTGGGTCATCATCAGTGTCGTCATCAGTCTCGTCATCAAGGTTGAAGACACTGTTTGGCGTCGAGGCCGTAGTCAGGTTGCTTGTTAACATTGTAGCCGGGGTTGGTCTTTGGAGTCGTTGTCCGTTTCATCATCGGCGTAGAAGTGGTCATCATGTTTTTGTCGAGGCGTGATAGCCAGGGGCTTTGTCAAGTTCATTGTCCGGGTCATTTCCGAGGCCATAGTTGAAGTCGTCGTTGATGTCGCAGTTGGAGTCGTCCTCGGATGATTTCAAGGACGTCGCCTTCACGATCGTCGTCTTTAGAGTTATTGTGTTCACAGGTGGTACGCTTCGTGGGCATAGATTGTGTTACCTTGCACATTCACCAATATGTCATGAACAAAAACAAACTTGATTAATAAAGCTTAAAATCAATGTTTAATGCAGCAAACTTGTGCCGAGAAACATAAAGTAACAAAGACCGCACATACTTTGACGGCGACGGAAGGACGACTGACTCGAGCAGCCATGCGAAGCTCCTTTTGTGAGCGTGTGGGTATCTAGAAGGTTCCGAGCTTGAACAAACAAGATTCTCGAGTCATCTGAAACATTCTAAGCATGCAGACAAAAGAAAGATAATCCCCAGCCAGTGGCGTGGGAGTCGAGCACGCTGCTGACTCGGCTATTCGCAGGTGGCAATATGACTTCAGACAAAGTAGCAATTTACTACGGGGATAGATACTCATACCAGGCAGATTTCTTACACTTTCCTCTACACAGGCCTATTTATTAGCAGGCGCACACACAAAATATTGGTAAAGTTTGAAGCAAATAGTGGTTTTGGCCGAATATTTCCTGATCAAATATTGAATAGTTTCTCCAAGCCTTTTACTACCATTGTACCATGCATGAATGAAAATTCAGCTGAACTCGTGAAAGGTGTCCCAACCTCCCACTTGTGCACTTCTAAGCTCAGTTAGTTTTAATATAACTCTATAAACTGTGGCCTCAAAAAGTCCAATGCCTTCATTGTGAAGTCATGCAAATGACAGATTTGACATTACATTTAACCCAAAGAGACACCCAGTTATCCTAATAATGTAACAATGTCGCCATGTTCAGGTAGACTACCCTGTTGCTGAATAAACATTTAACGACAAATTTGACTTTTTGACTTTGTTTGACTGCGTTAGTGCAACCAATCTCCTGCTGCACGAGAAAGAAAAAAATATTTCTTCGGGGGTTAAATTTTCGGTGAAGTAGGAAACAAAAAAGAAGAAAAGAATATTTCCCCCAAAAGTGCGGTTCGTAGTCGAAGAGAAGGAAAAAGAAAATCAGTTGTTAGTCCCACGGTGTGTATGGTCTTTTTTATGTATATGTTTATTGTAGTTCAGCTGTCCTTACCTGAAGTAGTTGCTTTAAAATGAAGTATCTCTCTCTCTCTACCTGAAGTATAAACCAACTAGCTCAACTTAAGCCTGTTACCGTTGCTCTGCTTTTCGCTCAGCCTAATCGCTTATATGGGGTGCACTCAAATGAAAACAAGATCGTGTTGAATCGTGTAAGAGTATTTAGAATATTCGTCGATCACGCCACTGAACTTTAATCGCTCGAATACCTTCCTTATTGTGAGGGCCTTCTCTGCTTGAGTTTCTTGGAAACACAGCCACTTCGATCCGAGGCAATCGATGATAGCGTTGGTGACATCAACAAGTACGCGACTCACAGAGCACTGGGGGGCTATGTTGCGCTCTTTGGACTCCCAGGAGACTAGGGAGAAGGAAGTGACGTCAACAACGCAGCAAATGCAGATTGGATGTTGATTTTGTTTTCTTCTGTCAACATCCAATCTGCGTTTCTCTAGTCGTTGACGTCACTTCCCTCTTCCAAGTCTCCTGGGAGTCCAAAAAGCGCAACATAGCACCCCTGGTGGACACCAATGTTTTTGTCGCTCCCACCGGTTCCCTGGAAGCCGCCAGCGGCGTAAAAGCGTAGAGCTGCGAGGACTTCGACCGCCAGCACACGGGGCCCTTCACGACGCCGCTGGAGCTTTCCGCGAAGCTGGGGGGCTATGCTGCACGTTTTAGACTCCCAGGAGACTAGGGAGAAGGAAGTGACGTCAACAACGCTCTTTGGATTTTGATTGGTGGAGTCACTGATGACGGTATCTGCTAAGATACGTTCATTCCAACCAACGTTATTAGATTAACTCAGTTACGGAACTGTTCATAGACGCTGCATGCACGAACAGTACCCCCCCTTACTCACCACGACTCGCCAAGATTCGCTCGACGCGCCGCCGGACGGCTGATTTGGTAACTGAATCGGGATACGTTCGTTTCAACGTCACTAGAAACGTAAAAACCAACGAAAAAAACTCTTTTTGTAGTAACTTTTATTGGAGATTAGTACAAAATGGGGGCGGGTGATGTTTTCTTAAATTTTTAGTTTTCAAGGTTTTGCAGCACAATTAATATTGTTTTTATACAACCATGCCTCAGCGGGGATTTCAGGTAGCGCGTCCCGACCTAGGCGCATATTAACTGTGGGGGTATTTCGCGGCGCGTCCGCAAGGGCGACGGGGGTGGGACCCCTGTAACCCGATTGAAGCCAAAAATAGATGTCACGTGAAGTTCCTCGAGTGACCGCTGCGGGAGAAATGGCGGCGTTGTGATCGCCATCTGGCGCTTCAGCTGTGCTCTTTAGAATGCACAGTTATGAAACGAAAATATAAATGGCGCTTCGAACGACTCTAGGCGGATTGAGGTGAGTGAGGGGGGGTACCCCCTTCCGCGGGAGTTCCACAACTGAGGTAATCTAGTAACGTTGATTCCAACCTCCTTGGTTCATTCGCACCTACGTCACTTCATTCTCCCTAGTCTCCTGGGAGTCCAAAACGTGCAACATAGCCCCCCTGGTCGCACAGCCAACGAGTCACCCCTTTGGTCAGCGGTATTCAACCACAAACCTCGCATCGCTCGTCTCGAAAGCATCCCGGTGATCTCTAAAAACTCGATCCGCTGGCGAACCCAACAGTTGAGATGCATATGTTAGGGTCGCCATCTTTTACGATACAGATTGATCTTCGGCTTCGTCTCGACCACTCAGTTAAGGTGTATCCACACGACGGACCGGGCCGCGGACCGATTGATCATGTGATGCGCGGCCCGCGGGCCGCCCGGCTGCAATGAGGATCCACACGGCGGACCAAAAAAGCAGACGACAAAGCGAACGGGCCGGTCTAACCCTTGACTAGAGCCACTAAATAAGCTGCGCTTAGAGTATCGGCACTCCGTTCCCCGGCATTGTTGTAGGCGCCGCCATTTTAGCTCGTATGCAGAACAGACGCAACTGCCGATCGTCATGATTCAAAAGTGCGACTTCCTCAGCATTAGATTCGGTGTTCGGAAGGTCATGTAATATTGCTTTGTTCTGTCGCGAACGATTTAAACATTTGCGGAGGGCGGAAAAGCATTTCCTGTGATTTCAGATAGAGCTTCAGATAACTGGCAACCGTGATTTTAAGACACAATATGGCCAAGTGTCGTTACTCTGAAGCGTAGCTTATTTAGTGGCACTACCCTCGAACTCACAGCTCCGCCAAACGCATGCAGCGAGCTGCTTTGAGGCTATTTTAAGGAGCCAAGATGGAGGTTGTACGAAAGAGACGTTTCGCCGTGGTGGCTTTGGCGTTGACTATTGAGGACGAGGAGGACTTAAGTGAACCGAAAAGGGCATGCTGGATGAAGCCCTGGATGTGCAGGAAAGATCTTGGTCTGCATAGTCAACTCTTTTAGTCGCACAACAAAACGTTTGTCTTCTTCGTCTTCAACAGTTGGCGCCAAAAGAAAACAACTTTAGATTTGGATTCCGATCCAAACAACAAAAGTAAGCTTGTTGCCAGACTTAGCGCTTCAATTATACTAAAAACGCCGCGGTCCGCCGCCAAGGTCCGGGCAAGAAAAGTCGCTTGGCATTTCTCAGAAGCGCGGGCCGCGGACCGCCGGCGGACCTCGAATACCGGTGACGTAGGATCACGTGATGCACGGCCTGTGGACCAAAACAGCTCCGTCGTGTGGATATACCTTTAACTGCATCGTCAAAGTGCATCGTGACGACATTTTGATGTCACCGCCAACAGCATCACTTTACGAGCATAGCTCGAACTGCATAGGGAAAAACTACATTTCAACGTCATGTCACGAGACCCGAGAGAATAGCCAATCAGTGCCCGATGCAGTTTTCTACATCATTTAGTTTGCGTTCCAGCATAGATAGACTGGATGAGCATCATACCGGCGTGCGGTCGTGTATCACTAGTGCGTGGTGCACGTTAAAAACCCCAGGCTAGCAGTCGTACTGCACTGGCTAAATTGCTTATTTACAGTAAATTACAATGCCGCCATGTTCTGGCAGACTAACCTCCCGCTGCATAAACAACTAACGAAAGATTTGACTTTTTGATTTAGGAGCAGCGTGAAATGTGCTCACCGCCTCTCGCCACAACACACAGACCTTTGGCAAGGAGGAAGTCCGAAATTTATAGGGTCATCTTTTCAAAGCGTGAAAGGTGTAGAACAAATGCCCATGCACGTAAGAAATATGTTCCCATGTGTGACGACAAATATATTTCTATGCTGGTTCCACCGGCCTAGACAACATCCGCAAAGGACAAATACAGATTCGCATTAGAAGAACGGATAGTTGCACGAGTTGGTGAGAATTCATCGTGTCATAGTTATGTAATGCTGCCATAGAATGAAGGGTCGTTATCATGTGTCTTCCTAATAAAATTCGTCAGTTGATAGTCATCGCTCGTTCCGTGTTTCTTCTTCGTCTACATCCAATTGTTTTCACGCCGTTTTCACGGTGAATAGATTCGCACTATCCCTTACAAAAATAAGCAATCAGTTTTAATGTATTTTGTAATGTATTCTATAAGCATACATTAGAAACTCAATTGAAACTCAATGATAACTTTTGTAAGGGATATCTTCCACCCTGAGGAATCATTCAGCAAAACAGCGAAAAGACTGGAGCGGCGAATGAAAATTACGAATCACCAGAGACCGATCGGTCTTTTCTAAAGATGAGAACAATGAAAATGCAAGTTTAATGCCGCGGGCTTAAACTTGACAGCGAACTCTGAGGATATTCTTATTCCGTTTCTGGTTTGATTATAAGCGCCGAATGAGAAAATCTAGCGAACTGGTTCTGTTCGCTTTTCCTGCCGGGCAGCCGACCGTTTGGACAGGCCGAAGCGGAACGCGGGAAGAATCTCCGAGGCCATTGGGTTGTGTGTGTGTTAATACAGCCTAGAACTTAATCCGCCTTCATGGACGACTTGTCTCCCAGCTGTAGATGAGAAATTTAGTCAGTGCAGTACAACTGCTATCCTGGGGTCTTTAACGTGCCCGTAGTGATACACGACCGCACGCCGGTACGATGCTCATTCAGATTGAAACGGGCCGGAGTGGGAATTGAACCCAGGAAACCAGGGTTCTGCAGCGCGAGCTTTCGCTCCACGCGCTCCAAGCAGTTGTGCGCTAGCCCATTCGGCCACCGATCCCTTGCCCACATAAGTAAGAAAAAAAATACGAAAGCCACCGGAATCTAGTCCGGCAAGCCAGCTCTGTTTTCGAAAATACACCGTCGCCGAGAACAACAACGAACAAAAATGCAGCACTGGCTGCGACGCTTAACTAGCCTAACGAGACAGGGGGTTGCTAATGCAAGAAAAAGAAATCCCAACCTTGTTCGCCAAAAATGTAGTAATTTAAAAAGAAACAAAACACAACAATAGGCAGGCCACGGAGGCCTGCGGGAAGCAAGGAGCTCACATTCCGAAGACAGAGGCAGAAGGCGCTCAGGGCGCCAACGCTGAGAAGAAAAGACACGTCCGAACGGGTTGAGAGTTCGAGCCAAACGATTTATGCAAAGAAAAAGGACAGGGGGTTGGGCCCTGACACCAGGAGCACCAGAGATGGAGCGGTCGCTCCATCTTGGTATGCGTAGACCAGAGCCGTATATTGGGAGAGTTTTGCCAATGGGCGGAGCAAAGGCCGCCGCCAGCGCCGAATACTGCCCCCGCGGTTAGAGCGTAAACTAAAAGGGCGACACAGCGTCAACCAATCAGCAGACCGCGACATCACAATATTGAAAACGACATTTAAGACGTGAAATAGAAACATTCAATCTTCGCGTCTCGGTGACAGTTTGCTCTGGGCCGGCTTGGTAGGACAGCGTCTTAGCTAAAACTGGCTGAAAAAAAAAAAAAAAAAAAACAGTGTAAAGGCTGTAGCGCGCGAGCGTCTCGAGACACGGATTGAGTCCCGCTCAACTCGGTGCTCTGGCTTTGGCAGTGCTTTCTTTCCCCCAGTCTCAGCTGAGACGCTGTTTCTAGCAAGTCGGCCCTGGTTTGGAGCGCACGTTCATTGATTCTGCCGCTGAATATGAACGTGATGAAAACCTCACATGCGTTACGTTTTCAGTCACCGAGAGTTATATTTTTTCACTCTAGTGACGCTAAAACGGCTTAAATTAGTCGTGTCGCATATTTAGAGCTCAGAACCTCCGCTAGGGCTGTTTCGAGGCCTGTGGTTGGCCCCGAGATGCTCGCCTATTCAAACCAATCTGTGGCCATACTCTCCCAATAAACGGCTCTGGTGTAGACTAACTAAACTAAAAATTAAATACTACACTTTACTCGACAGTCACAGCGAGCGAGGTATTGAACGCGCCCCATGCCATATCAACAACCAGAATAACGAAATCAAAAGCGAGCCCTCCCGCTCGAGACACGCATAGCTCGAGGCAGTGCTTCATGTGAACCGTGTGATCGAACAAGCCAGTCAGCCAGGCAAGCTTCGATTATAACATCCCAGAAAAAGGTCGCCTTCACGACACCTAAAAGAGATTCTGCCTACCATGAACGTCCCGTGGAACAGGAGGTCTCCAGCTATTGAAAATCGAAATGCGAGCGGCTCGTCACAGGATTCAACTTACTCGACGCCCCTGCCATCGCACAAGATATGTCGAGATGCTCCCTCTGCGCCCTTTGCTGCCATCGAACACTTCGAAAATTCGTTATAAGGAAGAGTCTGGTGAGGCGTCTACATTTGAATCGTCCAGTGTCACCGAAGAATGGAAGTCTAACGTCTTCAACTACAAGCCGTGGCGAGCACCAAGGAACACCTCTGGCAAGCACCGTTTTCAAGGGGCCTTTGATTTCTGGGAAAATAAAAACATCGAAGCATCGAGACCAGCTACACCTCAAGTCGGACTTGCGAAGGACTTGTTCTACCGATATGGCAGCCAAGCGTGCCAGCAGACCAGTCTGCGAGAACCCCACCTTCCTTTCGAGCCACAATGCTGACCGTCTTCCAAGAAGGACCTTAGGAGCGCCCACGATCTCATTCACTCCAAGACGCTTTAACAAAAAAGTGATTCCAAGCCTGAAAAACAGCAGCATGAAGTCCATCAGCGCGACACTTCAGCCCTTGTCGTCGGGTAACTTGGGGCTAGATGAGACGATTGGAACGTCAACCGGGGAAGCTGGGAAAGAAATGGAATTGCCATTATCTGAGCAGAACGAAAGTGAGTTACACCTCGCTTCTGCCAGGTGTTCGATGGGAAACTGGATAGATCCAGAAATGCACATCAGTTATTGCCGCAGAAGCTGGAATGAGGAACTGCAACCTGGCCCTAGCAGTGCGGCCATACATGAAGATATGGACCGCGCTGCCTGGAAATTCAGAAAACGCTGTCTTAAATCCCTGTATTGGGCGAGCGAAGGGAACGGCTGCTTGTTAACAAGGAACTTTGTCTTTATCCGCTGGCTTTCCTCCTCGCCATAGTATCCTCGGCAGTTCTTATCATGCTCGTGACACCGAAACAAACACCAGCGACCCTTTCTTCGAGGACCTTGGTGCACAAGAGTTGCAACTCCGCCATCTGCCTCCAGGACGCCGCCTACCTCTCCAACTTGCTGTCGTGGGAGGTGGACCCGTGCGAAGACTTCTACAAGTACGTCTGCGGTCGCTGGACAAATGCCGTTCCAGCACTAGGTGCGGACGACACAGCTTCCCACGATGACGACTACGTGGGCAACCTAGGAGAGTACGATATATGGGGTACTGCAGAATAGATCAGAAAAGAGTGGTATAATTCGCCCGCTGCAGAGCCTTTTCGACCAGTGTGTAAACGTCAGCCGCATAGAGGTAGGTGGCTGGGGTCCTCTCCTGGAGGTCATGTATCACGTTTCTCTTGGGGGTTTTCCGATCACGCCACCGGTCCGCAGCAGCATATCCGTCTGGAGAATGGCAGCTAGGATACTTAGGAAAACGGGCGCTGCGGACTTTGTTGAGCGTCGGGGTTGTCTCGCATCCGTGGAACACGAGCTTTGACATTGCCTCGCTTGGACCCCCCGAGGCTCTTGTCACCGTCGCTGGAATAGATATGAATGAGGCAATTCGTCATTACACCACCGGGGCCTTTTCCTCGCTCAGAGCTCTTCGGAAGGAATTTCTACCTCCCGTTTACACTTTGGATATCGCCAGATTTGCGAGCGATCTCGAGAAGCTTTTTCAGCAGAAGACAAATATATTTAGCTTCAAGGTGGAAAAAATAGATTCGGGATCACCTTTGTACAGCTTTCTCGATGAAGTGTTTGCCGGAGTTCCAAATGCCATCTACAGTGGCCCCGAATCTGAAATATTATTATATAATCCCGATTTTGTATTTAGTCTCGTAGAACTTGTACAGAAGACTGAAACTCATACAGTGATGAATTTTTTGGGCGTACGACTCATGGCGCAAACATCGGCGCTTCTACCCCAATCAGAGCTTGTGGACGTCTTTAGCAGTTTGGTCTATGGCAAGCTGCAAGCAGGACTGCCGCGATGGAAACTTTGCCTTCGCGTTGTGGAAAATGCTCTGACGCCTCTCTTTCATTTTTTAGCACTTGTTCACTTCAGTCTTCACATGCCCGCGGAAAAAATATCGGAACTAGTCTCCGAGATAGTTGAAGCGTTTTCCCGTGGTATGGATCAAGTGGCCTACCTTAACAATGCCTCCAAGATTGCCATCCGCCATCTCATCACCAAAACCCAGTTCAAAGTCTTAGGGGCCTTTTGGATGAACGACAAGATCCTTTTGAACGATTATATACGAAAAATACCTTCAAACTTTAGTGCCACTGCCTTAGACTCCTACGTCCACACCTTTGAATACAACTTTTTGTCAACGCTAACCCGAAGTGCTTACGAGCGGTGGTCCCACACAGCTTTCAGCACCAACTGCTGGTTCGAGCGTCACCCGAGAACCATATACGTGCCGATGCTACTTTTCAACTCGACATTGGCACTCGACAACAGAACCGATAGCTTCCAGCTTTCCCGGGCTGGGGTACGTGTTGGCCGCTGCATCTTCGAGATGCTCCTTTCCGAGACCGACGCCGTAGAAGACTCAAGGCAGTGGCTGAATGAAGAAACTAAGTTAAAGTTGAACGAAGTTCTGCGTTGTCTCGGAGACAAAGACATTGGGCAAGAAATGAAAAAACTTCCTGAGGTGTCGGTGACACATTTCACTTTTAGTCATTTTCAAAAGATTGCGAAGAGCTCCGCAGAAGAGCTACGGCTCACATTGTCCAGGGACGAAGACTTTGGAGCAGGAAAGCTTTTCTTTGTTTACCTGGCTCTCCAGTCTTGTGAGAAAAAAACTGCAAAAACTGACTCACGTTTGCCGGGTCGTGAAACCTTTCTTAATGACGCGTTGCGTCAGGAACCCGGCTTTCACAAAGAATTCAATTGCTCGACAGGAAGTTCCATGTACCCTACTCACCAATGTGTTATATGAGGTCTTCAGATATTTGGCAAAGGCGAACCGTGTTGTAGTATATTTTTGGAAATATATTATGATTTTATGTAATATATAATATATTGTTTGAACAATCTCTTATTTGATATTCTGATACATCGTGAGTTTATTCATAACAAACAAAATTCAACATGAGTGACTACAAGCTAGATCCAGAATCTTTGAAAACAGTCGCGCTTACTTTAGCGGGCAAGAGAAACGACAAAGCCAACAGAGTGCGCTAACAACTGTTTAATCCTCAAAAATACACTGGAATATATGCTCTGCGCTACCGTATCACTAAAATAATCCCGTACACCGCTGCTGCTCTCAAAAACTATAATTGTATCCACCAAATCAACTGAAGCCACTTTGACGCATTCACCGCCTTACGTTTTGATTATCAGTTTGCCTTTATCATTTCTCTTATTGTTTTTTTCTTTATGCACGCTCCTAATTGTGCATGTGGTGGACACATGTTTTCACCCGCCGTAATGTCAATGCATCATAGAGTTATTAACAATAAACGCTAGAGGTTCAGGTGGCGCTAGTGTGCTGTTGCATTTTGAAGCGGACAGCAACCAGTCTAAATTCGAATTCCGGTGATACGTTCCTAAAAAAGAATTGGGTTGTGTGTATGTTTATACAGCCTAGAACTTGGTCTGCCTCAACTGGCGACGAGTCTCCCAGCTGTAGATGAGCAATTTAGCCAGTGCAGTACGACCGCTAGCCTAGGGTCTTTGACGTGCATCACGCAGTAGTGATACACGACCGCACGCCGGTACCGATGCTCATCCAGATCGAAACGGGCAGGGGTGGGGATTGAACCCAGGATCCCGGGTTAATACATTCCTATGGGAAAACGCAAATGCGTTTTCCTTCTAGCTCGGTTATAAGAACAAATATTGCTTGGTGTTTTGACAGAATAAAAACCTTGGAACGTTTTACAATCGGATGTAAAAAAAATGTGTCAGAATATTTCTCTCTAGAATGCATGGTGTCGAACACTGCGCTAAAATAGCCCAATAAACATGTATAATCCAATTTGACATTGCAGACTACTATTATTGCGTACGTATTTAAGCATATGGTCAATGCTATGAAGCACACAGAGTGAATCAGCTTGACAAAACTCTAAAAGGATTATAATATATTCCAAATTGAACAATCAAAACTGGCGAAAAGAACGAAGCATGGAGTTAAGGAACAAAGAACACTCACTGGATTAGTAACAAACTGTGCATGAATATTCAAAATACATCAGTATCTGAGTGTTGTTTCTCTGAAATAAATACGATTTTTGTTCTTTTTTGCTTAAATTGATAGTTGTATTGACATATCATGCTGTACAAAATA
The DNA here is from genome assembly GCA_013358835.2 of Ixodes persulcatus. Classification (NCBI taxonomy): domain Eukaryota; kingdom Metazoa; phylum Arthropoda; class Arachnida; order Ixodida; family Ixodidae; genus Ixodes; species Ixodes persulcatus. The sequence continues at coordinate 12,854 of JABSTQ010010408.1, forward strand.
AACCTGGGCCTCAATGTTTGCTAACTTAAACGTCGCTCAGTAATAACAAAAGTAAATAAATTACACTTTTATAATGCTCACTTTAATAATTATAACTAGCCGAAGCCAATTAGCAGTGCTTTTCGCCATAGACAGCCACTTAAGACGCCTGGAGATGATACAAATACAGCACGACGCAAATCAACTATACATATTTACGGAATCACAGCACGTCATCCGAGAATGCAAGAGAAACAGAGCCGCGACGTGCAAAACCATCAAACGCATTTTCCACACGGCTCTGCACCTATTCCGTGCACACGAAACAAAGGCCTGCATCTGATTGATCCCGGGACACACAGGCATCTACAGCTTCGAGGCGGCGCATGACGCGGCCGCGAGGGAGCTAAACTGTCCTCACCCCTCGCGTGGCGCCGGAGAATCCGACCCCTCATCGACTAACAGTGAAACTGCCGATACAACGTACGACCCGGTTAAAGCCATCCGGAAGCGCAAAAAAACAATGGAAGCACCAACTGAAGGAATCCTGGAACTCCGAACCAAATCCCATTCCACCGAACCACTTCAAACACAAGGAAAAGGTAATACTACGACAAATTCGTACGGGCGGCGCAACAACGCCATTTATGACTCAAGAATTTCAGACCACCAAGAAAAGACAGCTGAATCCTGACTACGACCCCTCCGACCAAAGATGCCAGATATGCAAAGGAGACGGCACACTCCCAAAACTTTGCCACCTGATTTGGGAATGGGAGGCTCTCGCCTCACACAGGAGCGATGCTTGGGCCCAGCTGAGCCCAGACACTCCTAGCTCCTACGAGGAGTGGATCAGACCTGCTGGCGACTCTGAAAGACGAGTCCGAATCTTATCGACCCTGCTCGATTACGCGACGTCGGGCGACCTCCGTCAGAGCATTTAGAAAGGAGGCTTTCTAAGGGGAAAGTCCCGTGAAATAAGTCACGCGCGAGTGTTACCACTTCTTCATTTTGTTCTCATTAAACGTTTTACCCACACACATAATGTGAATAAAGCTACATAGTACCCGTTACGAGTAAAGAAACTACGCTGATTTCTATTATTCCCTCCCTATTGAAAAAATATGTTTACCGGAATTTTATTTCCGGTAAAAAATTATTTTACTCAATTATGGGACTCTTCTCACTTCCAGTAAAGCCGGAATTTACCGGAAATCACCGGATTGGCCGCAATTCACCGGACCTTACCATGTTTTTTTTGTTTTTTTCAGACGTCAACGGAAGGCATTTAGGAAGAAGCCTGTGAACTGCGGGTGGTGTATGTTTACCAGATGCTGGACGATTCGGTAACAATTAAAACGAGGCTAGTCCATATAGGCCTGAAAGTTCGATGTCTTTATTTCACAAGGTCGATACCAGTGAAACAGTTTGCACAGCTGTAGACAACAGCAATCAGACCAAATAGGAACAACCGAGTTTTTTGTCGCAAAAAATATTTTTCAAAGTACTCACAATGCCACTGGGTACATTCCTAGATGTACGGTAGTTCAACTAATAAAACCGAGCAGGTGCACCACACGGACACACACACATACTGCACATAGAGCACGTTTAGCAAAAACCACGAACGCGCATCAACATCCGCCGCCGTTGAGAATAATACATGGGCACACTCACGGTCTCGTCCTGAGTGTCGAACCAAAATGTTTATCGGTTCGGTTCCGGTTCGGGTTCATGGCACTCGGTTCAGTTCCGGTTCAATTCCGGGGAGCAAAAAGTAACGGTTCGAACCGGTTTGAACCGGTTGAACCGGTTTGAACCGCTAAATCGAAATTATATTTTCCGCGTTCTTTTGGCAATAGGCACTATTTCAACAGTGAAACGTTTAACGGTATAGCTTTTTATCATTCGTAGAATCTACTTTTGATTTAAAGACCCAAAAGTAAATTGCATTACTTAAATTCGTTGAAACAGTCAAACAAAAGCTAGATTAGCATATATGACTCAACATCTGTTTTATTTACCTCAGTCGTATATATTGTACCTGAATCGAAAGCTTATCAGTCTGGTAGGTTGCCTAAAATACCCGTAATAGGTACAAATTTGAGTTGCAGTATTAAAAGTAGAATCCTGCTGTGCTCTTGAACTTAGGAATTAATTACAGTGCATAAAATCATGAAATGGACTCGGCCTCGCGATGTATATTCTAAAATCTAGTTTACAAAATACGTTTCACAATATATACTGCATGATGACGACGCAACTGAGCTGAAAGCGATAATATTTTCAAATTGTAAGGAACGTTTAAGAACAAACCCTTTGAATCTACCTTTTATAGAAACACTGAGCGGCAATCACAACGCTTGCTTTCCTGACCAATATTGTTTACACTCAGCGCCGTTATGTGAGCAAATTCATGCAGAAAAGAGTGACCTTCGTACTCAGATTGTATCTGCCCTAAAATAGCGCTTACCGAAGTGAACATTTTCGACGAAGCTTGGCGATTGAGATTTGTTCTTGACAAGATGCCGATCAATTCAGTTTGCAAGTGAGCATCCCCCTTGCTAATGTTTTTTTTTTTTAATATTTTTTGTTAAATAGAACAAAGTAGTATTTCATACTCTACTCGACACTGAAGTTACTTAATTGGTCACTTTTCTGACGGTCTGCGTCCTCAATCGTCATAGTTCCGTCACGCGCCGCTGTGTACTTTGTTTTCGTCCAGCCCACACACACATAAAATTGTTGTTCATCACATAAAAGAGGCAACCAAATTCAATGTTGGAGAAGTTTAATATGCGTCAGGAACACGTATGTTATTTAAATCAGCTGAAAACAATTGTTTAAAGTTTTCCCAAATCAGTTATAGACGTGCCTATCTAGGATAATAACGCTGGAAAAGATTTGCAGAGCATATTTAAGATAATTTGAGGGTGCATTTACTTATGATTTATATCTTAGGGTGATCGGCCGTTTATTTATGTTGTAAAGACTTCAGGCATGCAGTAATAAAATATTTTTTATTCTAATCAATAAATTTGACTATATGAAGTTAACACAACCTCTTGATACCGACAGGCGAGGACGATACTCGAAAATACACGGAAACGTGCTTTTTTGTTCGCTGTTTGGCAGTGTGAAACACCGGGTCACGAGCGTGCCAAAAACGACTCTGTGCTCACATTATAGATCTGAAGGCAAATGCAATAAAATTGAAGAGAGATAATAAATGGTGTTCTTTTAAATGATCCCATACACGACGCCTTACTATGAGAAAAATATATGTATAGATGCATGTTTTAAACATAAACACGTTTGACGGAACACCGTCTGGTTGGGTCAAACATGCTAGAAATACAGACCTTCAAGAACTACATCCTAAAGAGTCAGGAGCCCGACGTTTAAATAGGTCAGACTAAATAGGTCGACAGGCATTTAACCATCGGCGTATGTCAACAGACCAGGGCACTTGAAGAAAAAAAAAGTGAGTGAAGCAAACGGCACACCTTAGGTGGAAAAAAAGCTGCTGCTCTCCACGTGCAAATAGTCGCCCCTAATAAAAAAACAGAATCGGTTTTGAAATGTCGGGCACCTAACTGTTCAGCACTTGGTTGGCTAAGGTCCGCATTTCTCTTATAAAGATATGTGCAATGATGTTCCTAATTACACATAAATAGTGCAAAGAACAGACAATATGTTCACATTCGGACATCGGCTTGTACGAGCTCGAAACTTAGCAGAATACTGTCTCTGGAGGTTAAAGTTATTTTCGGTTTTACGTGCACTTCGTTTGGGGCCTCATTTTACAACTCTGTGCTTTATCAGTCATGCGCGCTCTAATATTTTATTAGGCTGCCGCATATCATGGCCAGACTGCTATATATACTGCACAACTTTACGAATTGAACATCCCATTTTGCTATTCTTCGTCTCAGCTTAAAGGGGCACTGCAAAGGCACGAAGAAAAACAAGTGCTGCTTTCAAAGACGTGCCTATCAGCGTCAAACACGAGCGTTCACTGGTGACGACATTGGTCTAGACTCTAGAGCGTCAGATAATGACGACATAGAATTCTAGAGGTAGGACTGGTTGAATAGGCGCAAGTGACGACTTCTCATCCTTTCAAGCACGTGACTCTCACTCAGAATTTTGCTTGGAACACGCGTAAATTGGTGGAATGCACACATCTTCATAAATGGATGTTAATTTCCAACACTTAGGAGGATCCCGCATGGTTGTTGCACGTTCTTGTCGTTTCGGATCTCTATTGGTTCAGACGAAGGACGTCAACAAAAGAAAATGTGCTAAAAATGCTTAACTTCTTTCACTTATTATGTTCAAACTACATCTGATTTCTTCTTCATTTTATGTTTAATATGTTGCTAGAGTCCTACTCACTAACTAGTTCGAGCGAACGCGATGGAAATAAAAAAAAAATTGCCAGAAACACTATGCAGGGCCCCTTTAAGTCTAGACGCAGCCGATGCTACAAGTGCAAGGATGTGGTCCTGAACAGTGATTGCACTGCACGAGCGCCAGTGCCTGGCAATGGACGCTGAAAGCCCGGAGCTCGCTCTTTTGAGAACATTACATTTCACCAGAAAACTGAACTGTTTAACATGGTTTGCACGTAACATCATCGCACTATGTGCTAGTGGTCCTTGAGATTTCTTCCTTAGCAGAGATAATGAAATCCCGTGGAGCAAAATGCACGATGCTGAAGGTTCGCGCTTAATGCAATTCATGTATTCAGAAACAAAAAGTATTCCTGCTTGATGCAGCGTCGAGAGTAACGGTGCGATCGTCTGCCACCACGAAAATGCGCTTTCTGGCAGGAGTGATTTTGCAAACGAAGTAGTTTTGCGGGATCACGCTGTCTGGTTTGTGCCGAAGATGTGGAGCAGGGGAACCTTAACAATATACTATGTTTTTAACCCTCCTTTTTTTCTTCTTTTTACGATGCTCCTCCAGAGAAAAGATGACGATCACATTCCTTCCAGACAACTAACAAGACCGGCGGTGATTCCTTACATTCACAATCTATCGCACAATCTAAAAAAAGTGGCGGCTCATTTTGAAGTGCCAGTGGTGCTTTCTGCGCTGCACGAGCTGTCTCATCTATGTTCAAAAATAAACAACGAAAAGGGAGAGGGTAAAGTGTGTCAAAAGAAACACGCTAAGCAATACGTGGAGTGTGCAACGTCAGTGGTATATAACATACCAATGAGTTGCGGGAAATCGTATATGTGGGCGAAACGGGGCGTTGCATAAATGAAAGGGCCAGGGAACATGCCTGGTCAGTGAAACAGTCCCCGTCGGGCAATCTCGCAGTGCACTGTGATAGGTGCCCATGTGGCCCGGAAGCGTATATACATTTCGCCGAGAGCACAGATGCCGCGAGGAGGAAAAAGAGAGAGAGAGAGAGGAGGAAAGGGAGTGAGAGGCCGCCGTGATTGGCCCTTGTAGTCACGTGGTACGCGCCCGGCTGTTCTGGCCGTCACCCCCCGCAAGCCACGCCCGCGAGCAGACGCCGCCGGCGCCTTTGGGCTGCTGTGGCTGCCACGCCGGCCCGCGGCCGAAGTCAAAGGTACGCTGCGAGTGTGTAATCCACAAAACTGAAAATTTAGAAGTGAGATCGACGCTCTCACAGTAGACAATACGCCCGTGACTCCCAATGTACAACTAGCGAACCTAGGCAGAGCACGGGAGGCACTCACTTGATCGAATGAAATTTTAGCGAACGCCCACGTTTCACCGAATGACACTTTAGCGAATAGTCGGACGCCGCGAAGCGGCGTTTTCGGGTGGGCCAAATGGGTTCACATTTTTGTAATGAGCCGACACAGACTGTCGCCGCGAAGCGGCGTAAGCGCAGCGCGGCGGATGGGTTAACGCGCACCCCCGTTATTCGCTAAAACGTCAATTCGCTCAAATGTCGCTGTTCGCTAAAATGTCATTCGCTCGTGTGATATGGACCCCCAAAGGCGCCGGCGGCGTCTGCTCGCGGGCGAGGCTTGCGGGGGGTGACGACCAGAACAGCCGGGCGCGTACCACGTGACTACAAGGGCCAATCGCGGCGGCCTCTCACTCCCTTTCCTCCTCTCTCTCTCTCTTTTTCCTCCTCGCGGCTCTGTGCTCTCGGCGAAATGGATATACGCGGCCCGCGTATGGGAAAAAAACAGCAGTTCTGGGCAGATACGCAAACGAAACAGCGCGAGAAATACATGAGGCATTCCGCATAAGAGAGCAAGGGGAGAGTCTGTGTATTAGTGCGCCGTCACTGCACTTAACAGATAAAGAGTTTTTCTTTTTGAGCCAACACGAAGACGGTATTAATTACAGGTAGTCGGTAGTAATAGTCAATGTTTGTTTCAATAAACCTTCAGTTGTGAGTGCGCTTCGTCCCTGTCCCCTTCTTCGTCCTTGTTTAATCGGCGCTTTCCATTCAGTGATGTACCAACTAGCCCATTTATCTATTTTACTCCTCCAGAGAATACTTTTATTTCTGAAGGACACCCTACTCCCTTTGGGGGTGCCATTTCGGCAATTATATGTGTGTCACTTGTTAACAGTAACCCTCCATTTCTTTTAATTTGCACCCAAAAAATGTGATGTTTAAACAAAGCTGTGAAAATATGATATGAATTGACACAGTACACATAATACACGAAGCCTGAAGTTCACAACCTCGACAGTATCCACATTAAAGCTTCAAATGGTAAGCTATGGCTAAAATCTGTTTCAACATTCAGCTTGTTCAAGAAAGATGGAACTATGTATGTAACCGATGTCAGTCCATAGTTCGTCCGGGGGGTGAGTACACTTCACTCTTCACTTCGCCGTGTGTTATAACACTAGTATTTTTATTTAAATTTGCTATTTGTAGAAAACAACTAAGTTATTTTTTGTGCTGTTCTATAAGATACCAGATGGCGGTAGTAATGTAGGTGTAATATTCTGACAACATTAAAACCGGCAAAAAGAGCATCTGTATGGTAAAAATAGGACACATTTGCAACCACTCTTAGAGATTTTTTATTTTTTTTTGCTGAGTTAGAAGTTTGTTTATATTTCGAATGGTGGTGGTACCCCATACCAGGTGACAATATTGAAAATATGACTGCACGAGGCCGTGAAAAATTATTAACTTAACAAATGAGGTGAAGACTCTACGGTATCGGGACAGAGTACCAATTAGGGATGCCGCGAACTTTTTTCGAACCGAAGTTTCGATGATCGATTCAAGTGGTTCGAAAGGTTCGAAAGATTTCAAATTTTTGAACTTTCTATATCATAAAATTCGACGGATGTCGAATTTTTGAACTTGTTAAACTAAGAAGTTCGACGCTTTTCGAACCGTCGAACTTATTACGCTAAAAAATTCGATCCTTTTCGAACTTTCGAACTTATCACGCTGCAAACTTCGATGCTTGTCGAACTTTCGACCTTGATGGACCCAAAAATCTGATTATTTTCGAACTTTCGAATTTCTTGCACTAAAAAGTTCAAAGCTTTTCGAACTTTCGAACTTTCTACGCTAAGGAATTCGACAATTTTCGAACTTTCGAACTTATTTATCAAGAGAATTCGAAAAGTTTCGAACTTTCGATCCTGAAAAGTCAAAAGTTCGACGAACTTCGAACTTTGAAGGTAAAAGTTCAACGTTCGTCGAACTTCGAGAGACCGGCGGACGGTTTCATTTGAATTCAAGTAGTGAGGTACATTCGTAATTTCTTTTCTCTCGAATTTTTACGTGCGGTGCTGCGTTCCTTACGAAAGACGATGCCGTTTATTTTAATGTTCTGGCATGCTTAGTTTTAAAGAAATAAATTTCCGAAGGGGCGAGGAAGGACGACGGGTTTTTGACGATTGTCGTTTGTGCCGTATTTGAAGCGCGCTATAGCCGAAGCTATTTATGGTAGGGATGTTAAACTTTTTAAGAATGATGTATGTATAGCCTAGGTAAGTGACGTCTTAAGATGTGATTAATGTTATTTAAGGTGAGTTTCGAAGAAATGTCCAAACATGTATCTACGGGCAATTATGCCCTAAACTTGGTATTTATTTTCGTCTAACTTGTTTGAGGTATCGCATACAAAATAATGTATTTATTGTTTTTCACGTTAAGAATAAATTAGCTCATGGTAGAAGATTTCTAATATTGTTCAAGAAAAAAAAAAGAAAACTTTTTTTTGTTTTCGCTTTACGCTTCTGGGACGTGTTTCTTCTACCCTGTGCGCATTTTGGTAGGAGAAACCTGTTTTGTAGTTCTGGGCCTCTGAATATGCAAGAATACAACACTTCCGGCGAATTCTTGATAGTTTGTTTTTTTCTCTAGCTTTTTATCCCCGCATTTATTGTTATGTTTATCTTTTATTTTTATTTTTTTATTAATGGCACAGTTATTCAGCTAGAAAAGGCATACCTTTGAACTTCCGAACCACTAAGCATGTGACAAGTAGTGCCTTCTCAAAACGAGTTTCCGACAATGACCATCTACGCGATCTTTTATGCAGTGAACAGCGACAGTAGCTACATATGCCTAAATAATTTTGGATTAAAATAAGCTCGACCACTCCCTCTTTTCCCGTATTGTTTTCTTTAACAGTCCAAATATACGGAAGGGGGAAAAGGGAAGCTAAAGTCCGCCCTCCCCCCCCCCCCCCCCCCCCCCCCCCCGTTTTTCCTCTTCCGACGCCACTTGCACGGTAGAACGCTTCTCGACCTCGAGTTGTGTCGGCTTCTGTGCTTTTTGCGAGGCGATTCCTCTGTCCCGGAAAATAAACCTCCAGGACAATTACGAACTTACAATATGTCAGCGTCACTCGGGCGGCGTTCGATCGGATTACTACCAGCGTGCAAGGGGTGGGGAGGTAGTTTGCCACGTCGCTTCAAGGTTTTCTGAGCCTCAACCTCCTGCCCGCCCCTGGCCATTTCGAACTGGATGAGTATCGTAAAACAGTGCGTTCGTCTGATCACTACCGCGTGATGCATGTTAAAGACCCCCCCCCCCCCCAGGCTGGCGGTCACAATTACTGATCTATGGTCACACGTCACTCTGCACTGGCAAATATTCCAGCACATCCGGGACACTTGTCGTCTCATTTAATTGCCTGACCAACTTCGCAGAGCCTAGGTATCACACCCTAACTTTTCTAAACTTGATTTCGTGAAAACCAGTGAGTCGTGAAAACGTTATTTGAAACTGATACTGTGGAGGAACATGAAAACCGGACTTTGAACTTTGAAAACTTGGACTTAAAAGAAATTCGAAATCTTCGAAGTTTTTTTTTTCGAGTTTAGCGTTAAAAGAGAATCGAAACCTTCGTACTTTTCGAACTTTATGTAGAAAGAAATTCGAAATCTTTGAATTGTTCGAACTTTATGTCTATAAAAATTCGAAGCGTTCGATTTTTCGAATTTTATATCCAAAGAATTTCGAAATCTTCGAATTTTTCGAACTTCAGATCCCAAGAAATTCGAATTTTTCGAATATATCGAATTTCAAGTTAGGAGAGTTCGAAATCTTCGAATTTATCGAACCTCAAGTAAAAAAAATATTCGAAATATTCGAACTCGAAATTTCAGAAACCGTGAAAGCTTCGAACTCTTCGATTTCGAAACTCCACTGTGATCGAAAGTTGCGAATTTTTCGAATTCGAACCTCGGTCGATACGAAAATATCGAAATTTTTCGAATTCGAACCTGAGTTCACTTCGAAAATATCGAAACCTTTCGAAATCGAACCTGGGGTGGTTCGCGACATCCCTAGTACCAATAGCCTTTCTGGCTTTTTGATTGTGTATTCTATGTGCTCATTCCATGATAAATTATCTGAAAATATTACACCTAATATCTTTAATTACTTTACTATCTCGATTTGCCTCCCCGGCTATGGTGATATTTGGGTTAGAATGAACAATCACGTTCTTAGCTCGAAACAGCATGCACTTAGTTTTGTTTATGTTAATACGTAATTTATTTATTTCTGCCCAACTATGTAGCTGCGAGAGCATATGATTCGCCCTTTTTTCGATATCTTCACAAGTAGTGCCTTTCAAAAACAATGTAGTGTCATCGGCGTAATCTATTACTGTGCAATCTGGAACACTGTGCTGAATGTCATTAGAAAATAAAATAAATGATTAAGGACCTAAAACAATTCCTTGAGGTACTCCTGTATGTACTGTTTTTATAGTTGAAACTGAATTATTGATTTTAACAAATTGTTTCCATTCAGCCAGATATGACTTAAATACATTGAGTACATGACCCCGAATACCATAGCATTGCAACTTTTGTTGAAGTATACTGTGGTTAACTAAGTTAAATGCCTTAGAAAAGTCGATATATATGGCTAATGTCTGTAGTTTATCTTCTATATTATTTATGATTACTTCTTTTTGGGCCAATAGCGCGGATTCAGTAGACCTTCCTTTTCCGAAGCCGTGTTGACTGTTCGTTAACAAGGAAAAATGCTCCAAATATGCCGACAGTTTCCTATGCAGTATTTTTTTCGAATTCCTTAGCAAAATTGGAAAGTATTGATATTGGCTTATAATTCTCCAACAAGTTATTATCGCCACCCTTAAATAACAAAACAACCTTAGCAATTTGCATAAGTTTAGGAAATACGCCTAAAGACATTGAAAGATTAAATATAAATGTGAGTGGTGTAGCAGAAAGGTCAATAACAAATTTAATTGGTTTAATATTCAAGTCATTTAAATCATCTTCTTTGCTACTTTTTATGTTTAGAAATGCCAATATTACCTCATTTTCATCAGTTGGGCTTAAAAAAAAAAAAAGATTGCGCGTGTTCCTTAATATAACCGCATGGGTCTTCACTATTTGTTATATTAGGAGTGCTGGTGGCTAAGCTTACCAAGTAATCATCGAAAGTATTTGCGAGTGACGTACCAGATAGCTTTTGCTTACAGGGAACAATTTCTGTTAACGCGTCTTTATGATCATGAGGTTTTAATACCCGGTTAATATTTTTACAAAGTTTATCTGGCTCACTTTTTCTAATGTTAGCAAATAGATTGCAATAATATTCTTGCTTGGCTTTTTTCATCAATGTATTCAGTTTGTTTCTATATTTCTTAAATTTCACTAAATCATGATTGTTTTTAGAATTTATAAATTTATGATATAAGCTATTTTTACACGAATGTTTTTAATAAATCATGGAAAACCCATGGTTTCTTTGCTCTCTTGCTAGGATTTATGTACTTATGAGGAAAGCATTTGTTATAAATGTCTTCGAAAGTTTCCAAAAGTGCTTCATATGCTGCATCAGGTGAATTATTGGCATAAACAGGGTCCCAATTAGCGGTCCCAATAGAGTTCCTAAATGACTGCAATCTTTGCGACGTAATGTTACGAATTCTGAATCCTTCTGATTTGTGCTTGCGAGCAGCGAAGTGCGTGTTAACAAAAAAAAAAAGGGTAAATGATCTTTAATGCTGCAGCTAATTAAACCTGCTGCATAAATATCTTTCTTGTGGCAGTTTGGAATGAAGTAATCAAGTAAGGTCCAGCCATTTTCTGTCACTCTCGTAGCATCCGTAGTAACACATTCAAAACCATTTGATTCGACTACAGAAAATAGATCATCATGCATAGTTGATGATTTTAAGAGATCAATATTAAAATCGCCTCCCAAGAAAAGGGTATAATTATTGTCATTAACATAGCTGAATAGTTTATCAAGTACGGAAAGCAGGATGTTAAAATTTCCAGAGGGAGGTCGATATAGCACACTGAAAACGTATTTATCAGAGAGTAGTGACAATAATTCAAAAGAGTCATTCAGTTCTGTAAAATCGGAAATAATGCAACAATTCAAAGATGATTCCACAAGCATTGAAACGCCTCCCCCTCTTCTAGCATTTCTTCGTTTAGGAAAATGCTTTTAATTAGGCAAGACGAAGTCATATGAATCAGGAGTATACCACGTTTCAGAGAACATAAGTACGCTAAAAGAAAAACGCAGGGTATCAAGAACTTCAATGTCATCAATTTTCGATAGCATGGAGCGTATATTCTTGTGAAGAAAGGATAAGGGTCGATAGAAAGAACCGACGGATAAAAACTGGCCATTATGTAAAGAAATTCTACACCACACTGCCTCACACGAGATCCCCTCAATAGGAATCGGGCAGCTGATGAGAATGATATGTACTAGCAGAAAGACCCCTGCCCCACGAGAATTTCGGTCATTCCGATATACAGTGAATTTTTCAGGGAACACCTCGGTATCAGAGACGGTCTGATCGAGCCACGATTCGGTACCCTATACTATGGATGGATTTGTTACAGAATCAAGCGCGGCAAGATTATCTGGTTTATTTTTGACACTCCGACAGTTCACAACAAGTGCTATAAGTTCTCGTCCGCCTTTGACAAGACAGGATTTCGGTAATTGCTAGATGCCGTACTCTTTGATACATTTGTCCGCATTCGAGAGAAGGGCATTTGAGTTGAGGATTAAAGCTCAGGAGGAAGAAGTAGGAAAATCGTTTCATGACCCCTTTAAAGCTACTTTCACGCGCACGCTGCTTGTGCTCATGGCAACGTTACTAGAACCACTCAGTTGGGAAACTGCCATAGAGCCTGCTTTAAAAAGGTGGCTCCGATCCGTACTCGAGAGCCGAGCTAATGGCGATCGCAACGCCATCCATTTCTCCCGCAGCGTCTACTCCGGGAACTGCACGGCTGCGCGTCGAGTCGGGCAAGGGCCGGTGGCGCCATCTCCCAGGGCCATCTCGCAGTAGCTATGTGAAGCAACTTTTATGTTTCAACTTGTCGCTTAAGGGTGGCGCTGTCATCGCATTTAGCTCGGTCTCGGTGGACGCCAGCGGCCCAGGTTTCAAGGGCGAGTTTCCCAACTGAGGGTTTTAGCAACATTGGCTTGTGGGCACGGTGCTCATGGGGCACCAGTCGGGACTCCATGCTTGCAATAGACCGATTGCTAAATTACCCAAGCATCAAGGAGAATGCAGTGATTGGTGTTCACGCGCACGCATTCCCTGTATAAAAGATTCGAAGTAAATAACCAAAATAAAGTGCTGACGAACGCACGTGAGAGATGCATTTTGTTTTAGACATTTGCTTTAGAAAAGTTACTACTGATGAGGCCAGCACGTGCGGCGTGTGGAACACCAATCCCTGAATAGACCGATCTCACCAGCCAGTTTGACTACGCCACCGCTGCCGCAATGCATCGAGGGAACTTTAGTCTTTCTGCACGCACGACCACCTCGCTGGAGCTCTGCGCGTGTAGAGCACGAGACGGCACGATCCCTCGCGTGCACTGCCGTTTGCCTGCTGTGAACTAAAGTTAATGCGGCGTAAAGCATGCGTCGAACGCTTGGTGAGGTCGGTCTATTCTCCGTGATGCTTGGGTAATTTAGCAATTAGCGGCGAGAAGTTTTGGTGGCGCCCTCCTGTGGTTCCCCCTTGTGACGTCATTACCTTGCAAACAACAAGTTCGATGGTGTTTGTTATTAGCATGGTGGAAGCTTGAAATCATTGCGCTCTCAAAGGAACACTGCCAACACCGTCAAAATTAAAGTTCTTTCATTCCTCTTATTTCCGTCGATGAAAATCCCCTTTCCGACGTCATAGGCAGCGTTCTTCCAATCGTGGAAGGCCGACCACAGCGACGCTTTCGGTCGCGCACGGGGCTAATAGGTGCATTGTGTAGAGACCTTTCCAAAAAAGGACTCCTGGCCGGGTCCATTTGCAGTGTTCGTGCGTATGGAGCGTTCGTCGCTTGTTCGTCGCTTTGCGAAGCGACAAACATGCGCATGCTGTGCTGAGATCTCACGCTGGGCTGAGGACTTGTAAATATTGGAATTGTGTATTGGACAGGAGATCGAACTATAAGGGGTGCTTTATCGAGCTTGTTGTCCCCACAGCCCGGTGTTTACCAACACAGCAACAAAGAAATTGAACCTCGCCTAGCACGATCTGGGAACGAGCGCGTCGCTTTGAACAGTGCTATTGGTCGCAAGAGGAGCGGCTTTCGAATCGACATCTTCGATGTCTCTGATCAAAAACCAAAACAAATTCGGTTTGTTGTTTGCACAGCTGAAGCGTACCACTAGAGGCGTGACTGTTAAATCTCCTCCCCAATACACTCTTAGAAAAAAGGGGACCAAAAAGAGGTAACAGACCACCTTTAGCACCCTCCTCCCGGCCAGGGGTGAAGCGCTCCGCTTGTTACCTCCTCAGGCACAGCAAACACGAAGAATACGGTGCTACCAGGTGAAGTTCGCCGCGTAGGGGCACCAAGGAGTCATGTATTACCTCCCAGAGGGTGCACCTGTTTTGCACTGCCAAAGCCTGGGCGCTGCGATTGGCTGAGGAAAGGCGCAAACGAGTTCGCTAATTGGTCTCCTCGTATGACACGTGATTCTTCGCGCATGCGTGAGAGAGCGCCTGCCCGGTCGACCGGGAGCGTCGGTGGCGTCGTCGCCTTCGGTCTTTCTTCTCGAACGTTCGACGGAGGCGTCCCAGCGCAGGAGCGTTCTTTATTGTTCTGTTCGGCTCAGTCTCTTACGAGGTGACCGAGAGAGCTGCAATGACTTCAGTCGAAGATCCAAGTCGTGTGCACCGTATGCAGGTAAGGAAATGTTCTGCGCGGGCGGCAGTTGGCGTTGGTTATGACCGCCCGGGAAGACGACCCCCGTCTTCCTTAGACAAGGGGTTGGCGGACATGTTGGCGCGTCTGAAGGCGTCGAGCGTTCGATAAAATTAGCGTGTGGCGCGAACGCAAACACGGTTTAGACCATCGAAGTTCATAAAGAGCAAGAACAGGAATGACTGTCGCTTGCACTAGCGCATATTTAGAAGGTTGACATACTCTAACCAGTGGCGTAGCCAGCAGCTTTTCCCGGTGTATGCGTGTGCGGGTGGAGGAAGGGGGAGAGCGGCGGTTCGGCGAGCCGAGCGGCCGGGCGACAAGACGCCTTTTGAATTCGGGGTCGCCTACGTTTAAGGCGTGAGGGGTATGAGGTTTTCTCTTTTTGGGGCCGTTGGTGTGTCGCGTTCGGCCGTTAAATTGAGCATTTGATCAAATATTTGAAAATCTCAAAAGATTTTTTTTTTCGCAGAGCAGTAGTTGATCAGGCATTCATTGGCGGCACTGGCCAACCGGCGCGATTAATTCTGAACGTCGTTGATATTTGTAAAAGTCAGTGTTAAACACTAATTTTTATTATCAACGTTTTTTTTGTTTTTTTTTTTAATTTAGCAATGTTTAATAATTAGTTTGGTAAAATCTCACGTTACCTTGAAATACCGAATATAAATGTCTGAGCTCATTATTCGTGCGCTTCGCAAACATTAATAGTAGTATATTACGGAATAAGGTCATGAAGTTGTTACAGGCAGCGAGGCTAGCAGTTATATTGTCTTGGCATTTTATTTGCCTGTGATCAGGCGTTTCTAAAACTCTGATCATTTAGTAGGCGAGTTAGATATAACTCAAGTTTGCATTATTTGAAGTTGATTGAATATACTTCTTTCGTCCTGCGGCAACGTTGTAGGGTGATCTCGTCGAGGGCACTGGATGGCTGCTACCTTGGACTCATCTCGTGACAGTTCTTAACACTGCTTACTGCAGGTAAGCGGAGTCCGATATTTTATTTTGATTTTCTTGTTCCCATTTGTGCACTTGAAATGGGGCTCTTGATTTTTATGTTGATTTTGTGTGTCTGCTGTTCGTTTCATTTCCGAGAGAAAATTGAGTGTATACTTCGAGTAAATATATTAGAGTAAGACACACATGGCGCTTGAGTGTGTCTTTTCCGGTGTTATTTTTTGTGTTTTCGTGCTTGTGTGCTGCTATTCTCATGTCTAAATAAAACATAGATTCAATTTTAAATTTTATGCTGGCAAATTACTTCGGCAAATAAATTTGCATATTTGCTGAAGTTCGACATTCGGCAGTTAGAAATTATTCGTGCGCTTCGCAAATATTAATAGTAGTATATTACTAAATAAGGTCATTAAGTTATTGCCGGCAGAGAGACTAGCAAGTATATTGTCTTGGCTTTTTTTTTTTTTTTGCGTGCGATCAGGCATTTTTAAAGCTGATCATGCAATAGGCGAGTCAGATGGCTAAAAAATTGTCAAGGTGCAGGCGAGCTGGTGTATGTTGATCATGATGTTTTAAAATCCTGAGACTGGGAAGGAAAAATGAAGAAAAATTGTAAGACAGAAAAAAGGGGACAGGACAAACGTCTCAAAAAGACGTTGAGACGTTTGTCCTGTCCCCTTTTTTCTGTCTTACAATTTTTCTTCATTTTTCATTCCCAGTCTCAGGATTTTAAAATATCAGATGGCTAAGTTTGCATTATTTGAAGTTGATTGAATATATTTCTTTCTTACTGCGTCAACGTTGTAGGGTGATTTCGTCGAGGGTACTGGATGCCTGCTACCTTGGACGCAACTGCAGGTAAGCGTAGTCAGATATTTTATTTTGATGTACTTGTTCGCATTTGGGCACTTGAAATGTGGTTCTTGATTTTTATCTTTTCTTTTTCTGTGTGGTGTTCGTTCATTTTCCAGATGAAATTGAGGGTATACTTCGAGTAAATAAATTAGAGTAAGACACACAAGGCGCTTGAGTGTGTCTTTTTCGGTGTGTTCTTTTTCTGTGTTTTTGTCCTTGTGTGCTGTTCTTCTCATGTCTAAATAAAACATAAATTCAATTTTAATCTGGCAGAGCACTTTGACAAAAATATTTGCATATTTGCCAAAGTTCGGCAGTTAGGTTTGGCGGTCATAGGGATCTGCTGTGGTGCTGAGTAGCTAATGTGGTGTAGCGCTCTGTGGTGTATGTTCTTCCTCTGCCCTTGTCTTAAAGCGCAGTCAAGTTTTTTCACGTACAATACCAACTCGCTCAACAATCAGCACTTGTATATACTAACCTGCTACAGTAGTTGTACCCCTTTGACTAAGATTTGTTATAAGAACTTGAGATTGCGCGAGTTGGTTATTCATGTTTTTCGACGTAGTGCACTCGAGAAACTGTCACTCAAGCATTCACACACCCAAAGAATACACCGTGTGTGTGTTCTTTCGGTGTGTGAATGCTTGAGTGACAGTTTCTCGAGTGCCTACGTCGACAAATAAAAATAAGATTTGTTAGTAACCGAAGTAAATCGGGGTGACAAATTTAAACATGACCGGTGAATAAAAAGTGCTTACTAATCTACGATTAACACCCGCCATGTGATAATTTTAGTCAGTGGTAATTAGTCAACAGTTAAACTGTTCACGTCTGGAAAATATGGTCGATGCTTTATAATGCTGGAATCAGTGGCCCATCAAATGCTCCAAATGCGTCTTAGAAAAATCTAATATATCTTCACAGTTTCTTCAAATTGGGGATGATATGTTTCAACTTCATATCACATGATTTCCACATTTTTTTGGTTCCAGGCAGGGAGTGCAATCTACCCGGTGGCTGTCAGCTCAAGCCTAATTAATCCTGAGGCGCCCAGCTATGTGGCAGTGGAGGGAGACCTCGAAGCCGCGTCGCCTGCTGAGGCAGTCCTGGTTGCATTCTGCCTCTAGATCATCTTTAGCTACGACTAGAGCCCCGAAAGTGTTGTTCCAGATGCCTTCATTGCGCTTAGTGGTTTCATCTTAGAACTTTTATAAGATGTCTAGTCATGCCATTGATTTTTATGCCATTTTGTTTGTGACAGCCACAATAAAACATTGTCATGTACTTTCAGAACTAGGCCGTCTTCATCTATTATAAGGCCCACCCTTGAAGCACGTACTATCACACCCACAAAGGGCCATAGTAGCTTCCTTTAGAGGGTAAAAGTGATTCCATCAAGTGTGCATTTAACCTGTAATAAGGTGGTGAACTGGGCCAGTTGGTAGCTGTTTTACATGATGGGGAAAACAGCTCGGAAACCGCGGACTACGAAGAACAAACACGACAGGACAGCACTTTTCAGTCGTGTTTGTTCTTTGTAGTCCGCAATTTCTGAGCTGTTTTCCTCATCGTGCGTATTTAACCCTTAAGTGGATCATAGTTCCCTCCAAAAGGAGGTAAAAGCAGCGCCCTCAATTATGTCGTCTTACCTCTCAAAAGGATTGAAACTCCCCCCTAAAGGAGGTAAAGGCTGACCCTGAAAGGATGCACTTTTAACACCAAAAGGAACTAAGGTTACCTCCAAAAGGAGGCAATGTTGCACCCTAACCTAGGCGGTAAGTTTGCACCCTTGTTGCAGGGGTAACGATACCACCAAAAGAGATTGCCCCGTGTGCAAGTCGGTTACCCCCTTAAGGAGGGTACTACAGTACCCTTTTTTTTAAAGGTACGTTTATACTCCAACGTAACGTCGACGGGCGCGGCGTAGCGCGGCGCACACAGATACTGATTGGTCGCAGAGATGGAGCTCCTGGCAGCCGGCCAATGAAAGGCGCGCGTTCTGCGCTACGCTGCGTTCACTGCGCTCAACGTCGGAGTATAGAGTGTAATCGGTGACAGGCAAAGAATTCAGTGGAAGCTCCGCCTCCAACACGCGCACGCGTTTGTTGCCTTTCCCCGGGCTTCGGCTCGCGCGTGCGACGATGTGTCACCGAAGGCAGAAACTCGAGATTGAGGCGGAGCGCGCATTAAAGTCAATATGCAAATTCCCTTAGTAGATTTGGAGCGGTTATGGAGCACTTTTTTTTTTTGTATCTTTAGACACGTAGAAACGCGAGCTAGCTTTCGCTGCTCTTAACGCGCGAGCATGTAGCGGTTTTGGATCACTCCATAACTATCAGCGCAATTTACCATTAGCCTGTCACAGACTATAGATCAAATTCAGCAAACAAGCCTACTACTATACTCTGTTTCACCTTATGATGTACCGCAGGAAAGGCTACAAGCGCGAGCTCCTTGCTCTAGGGCACATCTCGGCGGAACAAGCTCTCGTGCGTTAAGAATAGCTCCTAACGCTAAGAGCTCGCGCTTCTAGCCTTGTCTGCGGTACAACATAAGGTGAAACGGAGTATAGAAACGCCTGGAGAATTTTCGTGACACGTGTGCTCGGTTGCGCTCGCTACGCTTCAATCCCCTTGACAAACTTCACGCTCGGCGTTCCTTACAAGCCCCGCAAATCAATGGTGCTCAATCGTGCAAGACAGTTGCCACGAGCGAGTGCTCCGCTGTCGTTTTCTTCCAAAAGCCGCTCATTTCCGTGCTGCCGAGATTTGCTTCCAATGGCTGCACGGAGCACGGGCCTCGTGCATTGGCGCGTCAGATGCACAAAACGAGCGTCCTTCAAGAACGATGCTTCTCCGTTGCCGTGCGAGCGGTTTGGCTAGAATCGTTATCCGCTTGTACTTTCTCGCGTGCAGACGACAGGGAAGAGCCGTTTTCGAACAAGGTACTTCTGTGGAACTTTTCAACTGGTGGATCGAAGAACGCTGCATAAAGTGGTCTCACACTAAAAAATAGGAAAAAAAAAAACATTAAGGAATCTTTACTCGAACAACATATGAATGCTTCGCGGCGAGGTTTGCAAAAACCAAACCTGACAAAGAGTAAAAAATAAAACAAATACATGCTTTATATAGAACAAAGATTCTACAAGACTTAAGAAATATCAAGATCGTAGTGTTGTCACCATAGCGCTGGCCAGCGCAGGAACGCAGGGCAGTGACACGAGTGCTGCGTCAGTGTTCAGATGTCTTCAATCTGTGAGGAGTCCCAGCGGCACGCTGCTCTGCTGTCCAGTCCGTGTCCAGCGCTGGCCTCCGGCAGGGAATGTAGAAACCCCAGCAAGAGCTTCTTATGGTTGCTAATGTTGGTTTGTACGTCCTTCTGTCTCTCACTGTGAGGAATGCTTCGAAGACAGCGTCCTTGTTCTAGGAGCAGATCTTATAGCTTCATGTTTCTTTTTCATTCGGTAGCCGAAGGGGACGTTGGAAACAAATCTGGACAATTTCAAGCTGGAAGTGTCTCCAAAACACATTTCTTTTTTTTTCTTTCTCTCTCTCTTGACCACTTAATTAACGGGGTTCTACCCAATGGAATTTTGCGTGTCATAGTTGTGGATAACTTTTTGAAGTTAGGCAGTCTAAGCTATGGGGGCGCGTGCGTTTGCGCACCTTTGGCGTCCATCAAAGCTGTGCACGCGCACTCTTAACTCCTGAAATGCCACAGAAAGTTGTACGCGGTATTAGCGGCGAGATGGTTTGGTGGCGCCCTCCTATGGTTTCCTCTCGTGACGTCATTACCTTGCGAACAACAAGTTCAATGGTGTTTGTAATGAGCCTGGTGGAAGCTTGAAATCATTGCACTCTTAAAGCAACTATCACCGTCAAAACTAAAATTCTTGCATTCCTCTTAGTTCTGTCGGTAAAGAATCCTTTCCTGACGTCATAGTCAGCATTCAGCCAATCATGACAGGCCGACCACAGCGACGCTTTTGATCACTCACGTCGCCAATAGTAGGTACGACGCGCTATGTACGTTTTCTGAAGCTACAAACTTGCGCGTTCTGAGGTGCGAATATTGCAATGAAAATATATGATTTCGTAAATATTGAAATGGTGTATTAGCGACGTCCGCACCCAAAAACGTCGCTGCGTCCGGCTTTCCACGATTGACCAAATCACGGGCATAAGAGCAGTGTCAGAATGTCAACCTCGATGGTGCTGGTTTCAAAACGCGATGGCTCCTAGCATCTACAATGCTTTTAAAAAAACACCGTCTTACTTGTCGCATCTGCTTTTAAGTAGCAAGGGTCAGAACTCGTGACGCCAAAGCGAAACATGAACTGACACCATCGTCAAAACAGGAACTGACATTGTGAACGCTTGTGGTATTTATATCAGTGAAGGACACTTGTCAGCAAGAGAGAGAATTTTTTTTTTTTTTGGCTGACAAGTTTTTTTGTTTTTTTTTTTAATCTGAAATAGGTGTTACAGGAGCCCACAGTGTTACTTATTTTGGCGATGTTAGGCTTAGGTGGACTTGGGCTCAGAGAAAATTTTCGTCTCCCTCAATTGTCTTTTGATCAAGGTAACGTAATGTTCTCAAACTTCCGCGTTCTTTCCCAACGGCTATCACGTTCTCACGGCGTTTGAGCTTTCTGTGATGCATAGTTTACTTACCTGGCCCGAAAAAACACGGTTGTCTTTTCTCAGAAACCAAAACATGTCCCCGCCCCCCCCCCCCCCCCAAAACAAAACAAAACAAAAACGTTTTGTTTTTTATCGCAAAAATAAACTATGCACCGCCGAACGCTCATTCTGTGCCCAAATGTTGAGCTAAAGGTCCGAAACAGATGCCAAAGTTTCGGCACTAACCGTTATCTTATGCAAAAGTTATGTGATTTTCCAAAACTTCAGCGGGAACATGGGGCGTCCCATTTTCGCGTTTCTTCGTTAACTGGCGCCTTGCGCCATAGATCTCCATGTAATCGAGAGCTCGGTCTGCCGCCAATTTCCCAATAAAAATTTCAGAAAATCACTTTAACTTCTTTATAAGATAAGGGTTAGTGCTGAAACTTTGGCATCTGGTTCGAACCTCTTGCGCTACATTCGGGAGGATAATCAGTGTTCGGCGATGCATAATTTATTTTTGCAATAAAAAAAAACCAAAAAAACTCCTTTCTTTTTTGTTTTGGTAAGGGGGCGGGGCTAGACACCCTGTATTTGTATAACATTTTTAGGTCCTATCTACGCGTCTTCCGCGCCCAGCAGAGATACGCCAACGTATAGCAGACGACAAAATAAACCAAACATTCGTCTACATTAGAATTTATTTTTATCGGAGAGATACGTGTTCTTTTTTGTTTTTAAATGCGAACTGAAACTGCGTTATCATTCATATATTTCACTAAAATAATTATTTATTGTGGTTATCCTGCTTGCCGCCAGCCTCTCTCTGGTCATTTTTGCGTTGTCCGCACCTCCTGGGGGTGAGTTTGCAAACCAGTATTCAGACGAAGAGCAGACCGATACAGGACATAGGAAGTGCAAAACTGCCGCTTTATTTTTATTGTTTTATTATTTTTCTAGCTTTGATGTGAGCACTAAACAATAGACAGTTTGTTTTGCAAACGTTCGCGTACCCAGTTTCAGGTACGTATACGTTTGGAATTCGAATTTTGTGAGGCGCGCCAAATGTGCTTGTCTAAACGGCCGCACCGCCGCACCCTGAACTTTCGATAATTTCGAACGTGGTTGAAACTTCGAATGCAGTCGGAAATCAGAGCTTGTTCTACATTATGTAAGCCATTATAATCTACGTCTATACTGGCTCGTATCTCGCGCCGCCCGTTGGCCGCTTCCGGCAGCGTCGGACGCAGTGCTACGCAGGGCGAAGAAGATCTAGCTCGAGATCGGCGGCGAACAGCCGGTGGCCCGAGCCCACCTCGAGCACCCGACCAGCATGCGCAGCTGCGAGCATGCAACTCCTTTGTTCCAAAAAAATTCTGTGCCATCTATGAGGAAAAGGGTACGAATAAATAGCGTGCCCGTCTCGCACCCGGGCCTCCGGGGTGCGAGACGGGCACGCTTCCCCGTCACAACGGCGGCTCCATGGCCCCGGCTGACTAATGGCGAATTCCTCTTATCGTTTTGGAGCGCGCTGGGATCAGTTGACCAGATCCGGAATGGAGCACACGATCCTAACGGGGTCGCGCCGCCTACGGATCCCCAATGGAACATATCCACTGCTCCGGGATCGGCGGATGCCTTCCCGTCATTCAAGTGCCCGGGAATCCCCTTTCCGCAGCCGCCGCGGTCGTTTCGAAGACGTTTTCGCAATCGCGGCGCTAAAGGGGTATTCACACGAGGGAGAAATCCCGGGGATTTCTCCCCGACACGCGCGCCTCACGAGATGAAAACGCGAGGCTTTTGCACATCGCAAAGCCTGACGTTTTCGTCGTGGGATGCGCGTGCCGGGGAGAAATCCCCGGGATTTCTCCCTCGTGTGAATACCCCTTCAGACACTTGCGTTTGAGTGCGTTTGACTGTGTTGCATCGAGAACAGAAAGCGAGTCACCGGAACATCTGTGCTTCGTATGAAGCGTGGAATCCAATTCAAGGAATCATCTTGGCACGAGATATAAGCAGCTGGGTTGTTTTGGTTTCTCGCAGCCGCAACGCAGTCAAACGCAGTCAAACGCAACTGTCTGAACCAAGCTTAACACGTGTTCGACGCACGAGCGGCAGGAATGGCTCAGGAGCTTCTATACCCGTTTTCAGCTCACGAAAAAAGGAAATTGTGCGCATTGTTCATACCCGGCGCGAAGTAGTTCTTACGAGATCTGCTTGTCGGAGGAGAATGCGATGCTTTTGGCGTTTACAACGTGTACTTCTTGATAAGAAAACATATATCTAATCTAAAATTGACCTACATATATCCTAAGTATCAACATAAAGGGAGAAATTAGTAATGCTCCGCGAGGAGCCGGACTTGTTTTACTACGTTAAAAAATTAAAAGTAGCGCTAAAGACGAGGACAAGTCCTTGCACTTCTGCTTTATCTTCCTTTTATTCTTCACTAAATATCAGTTGTGAGTAAGCGCCTGTCCGTGTCTGTGTCTTCTACTTGTCCTCGTCTTTAGCGCTACTTTTAATTTTGTAATGTATAGCCAACTAGCCCGTTACATGATCCTAGTTTTACTACGGTTCTTGAGGTGAAAACAGGTATAGCAAAGATTGCCGGAATGCCCGTAGCGCGGCAAAACCTTCTCTTCTCCTTCCTGGAAAACGAACCGGCTGTCGAGCCGAGGGGTAAAGGCCCTGTCACACTGAGGGAACGGTTGGACTGCTCTATCCGGGAACACGGGGAAGTCGTGTTGCCGGCGACCCTGTCACATCGCGGCAACAACAACAGTCAGGCAACATGTTGCTACCGCCCGGCAACCGTGTTGCCCGATTTATAGTCTGACAACCCTGTCACACCGCGCTGACGGCGAGGACAACACGGGGAACACTCCGCCATCTTGATTGTTTACCTTCGTTCGTGTGCGGCGCGGAATCGCTGGAAATGTGACTCTACAAAGTGCTAGTGCGGTCGAAGGGCCGGGAATTACCACGGTACGACATCAACCAGTGACTGTGATTAGAAAACTTGACACGAGGAGTATTTTCCGCTCTTTATTTGATCGAAATGTTCTTCATTCGCTGACAAAGCAGATAGACCTAACCAACGTTATTAGATTAACTCAGTTACGGAACTGTTCATAGACGCTGCATGCACGAACAGTACCCCCCCTCACTCACCACGACTCGCCCAGATTCGCTCGACGCGCCGCCGGACGGCTGCTTTGGTAACTGAATCGGGATACGTTCGTTTCAACGTCACTAGAAACGTAAAAACCAACAAAAAAAACTCTTTTTGTAGTAACTTTTATTGGAGATTAGTACAACATGGCGGCGGGTGATGTTTTCTAAAATTTTTAGTTTTCAAGGTTTTGCAGCACAATTAATATTGTTTTTATACAACCATGCCTCAGCGGGGATTTCAGGTAGCGCGTCCCGACCTAGACGCATTTTAACTGTGGGGGTATTTCGCGGCGCGTCCGCTAGGGAGACGGGGGTGGAACCCATGTAACCCGATTGAAGCCAAAAATAGATGTCACGTGCAGTTCGTAGAGTGACCACTGCGGGAGAAATGGCGGCGTTGTGATCGCCATTTGGCGCTTCAGCTGTGCTCTTTAGAATGCACAGTTATGAAACGAAACTATAGATGGCGCTTCGAATGACTTTTGAATAACGAATGACGAATGAATAGAGTTCCTGTATATGCTCCCTACGGGAGCCAGAGTTGCGCGTTTGATTCCACGTGCCGCGTGCCGCCCTCGCCGCTATTCGCCGAGATCCGATCACGTGAGGAGCCGTATCAAGTGTCGTGCAGCAAAGTAGACGTCGCACGCGCCCCGGCGTACGTTCCCCGGCTTTTGACCGAGGAAGGCACGCGCTGCTCTTCGCCGAATTCAGTCACGTGAGGAGCTGAATCCACATGCCATGCATGAACGCGCAACTCTGGCTCCCGTAGGGAGCCTATACAGGAACTCTACTCTAGGCGGATTGAGGTGAGTGAGGGGGGGGGGGGGGGGGTACCCCTTTCCGCGGGAGTTCCACAACTGAGGTAATCTAGTAACGTTGGCCCTAACCGAGGAAAGTGACATCACTGATATATGTTCGGGATTTACGCCAACGTATGAAGTGTTTCTGTCCGGTTCTTTCATGCAATTCCCATTTCTACAGTAAAATTGCGTTAGCACCGGCAGTACCCCCAAGCGTCTTTTGTAACGTGGTGTTGAGCTGAACTGACAGTGCTTCGAAACTGCGACACCGACACCATCGGCCTTCATAACAATCGGTGGAATAAATATTTTTCAACGCTGTCTACTTGTCTACCGCCTGTTATGTGATCGATTCATTGCCCCAAAACGTCCTGGGTATTTTTAAAACAAATCAGGTGTCTGGTAGCGGCTGTTTCCAAGTTCCAAGCATCAACGATCTCGCAATCGCGGCGCAAACACGTGTTCGACGCACGAGCGGCAGGAATGGCTCAGGAGCGTCTAGCAAAGATTGCCGGAATGCCCGTAGCGCGGCAAAACCTTCACTTCTCTTCTCCTTCCTTGAAAACGAACCGGCCGTCGAGCCAAGAGGTAAGCAAGCGGCCATTACGAATTCTTCTGAGGCGCGATCAGGCGAGATGCCCCGCGAGAAAGGAAGTCACGTGTGTGCGCCGAGGGCTGGCCCGGCTGGCTTCCGGTTGAATCCGCCGAAATCGGGGGAGCGACTTTTCTCGGATCCAGATCGAGATCTGGAGCGGGAGCTAATCCAAAACGACAAGTGGAACACGTCCGCATCGATCCCGATCGCCCAGTGAAATAGGCTCGCTCTAGAAAAGTCAATCCCGACGCGCTCCAAAACGACCGTGGAATTCGCCATTTGCTAGGAGCTCCTGCGCCATCTTTGCCGCTCATGCGTCAAACACGTGTTTGCGCCGCGATTGCGAAAACGTCTTCGAATCGACCGCGCTCCACTCCGGATCTGGTCAAATGATCCCGGCGCGCTCCAAAACGCCCAGCGGAATTCGCCATCGGATCCAGATCGAGATCTGGAGCGGGAGCTAATCCCTAACGACCAGTGGAACACGTCCGTCTCGATCCCGATCGCCCAGTGAAATAGGCTCGCTCCCGGCGCGCTCCAAAACGACCTGTGGAATACGTCATAAGGCGTGCCAAGTGCGTGCGTCAATGCACACGTCACGTCGCAACCATCTGGCTGACTAAAGGTTTGGTCAAGTGCGTGCGTAATTGGGCACGTGACGGCGCAGCCAATGGGGAGAAGGTGGCGCCACGTCATGAGTGTATAAAATGAGCGCGCGGTATCCCGCGCGTCACACACCGAATCAGCAGAAATAACTTTAGCGCATGTCGAAAAAATAAATCGAAAACCTTTTACCAAAGAGGCTGCAGTGCTTTGTGCCAAACTTACCGGCAGCCGGGCCGCTGAATCATGGAGAGGGCTCCTCTGTGGGGTGGCGTTCCTTGAAACTATGGCGCGCGCCAGCGAATGCGAATGTATCCATCAATTCGCTGTTCCAGAATACATGCTTCGCTCCATGGGTCAGGGAAATTTAGGTGCCGTCTGGCGGCACCTAAATTTCCCTAAATTTCCTAAGAAAAAAAGCTGATAACGCCGGTTGCTTCCATGGGACAGTTAATGTTTTCGCATATAAAAGAAAACGGCAGGCCAAAGCATTGACGTTACCTAGCCACTGCTTCCAGAATGTTTGCGGATAGCGAACCTGCCGGGTTCCAAAGAATGACACTATTTTTATTTATTGCAAATAAACGTATGCGTTCACTAATAAACTTACCGTCATTGAAAACAACGGGAAGCCCAAAATGGAGATCACTTTCGGCGCTTCTGACGTTGTGCATCTAGATAATTTTTGCGTCGTGTCGCTACTCTGGCAGCTACGCTGCCATATAGAGTGGCTCTAGCCGAGACCAACCACGATGGTTCCGAAAACTGCCGTTAGGGTTCGGCGCAAGCGCCGTCGGATCTTGCAAAAGTTCAATGGGGAAATGGTGGCCGACGGAGTTTTCCAATGCATGGGGCTCTATGGCGCCAGAAACCGAAAGCGGGCAAAAATGGGCTCCATTTTCCCATTGAACTTTTCAGAAAATCACTTATAGCTTTTGAACAAGGTATCCAATCGGGATGAAACTTTGGCATCTGGTTGTAGAGTGGCTTCATACACACGCGCGCTTTTGCTTGAGTGGTGACATCTCAGCCATTTTCCCGCCCATCGTTTTTTATGCGTTCTGAAGTGCGCGAAATCCGGTGTCAGTCAGCTTGAGCGCGTAGCTTTGGCTACTGCATAGACGCCATTTTACCGCCCAAGTCACGCACCGAGTGCGCAAGAACGTCACGCGCTGGCACATTCAGAGCAACAATGGATGCCTTCACCCTGAGACAAACAGACATGCAGGCACTCTATCTGGTTGTGAACTCTAGCGCTACCTTTGGGCAAAGAATGAGCGTTCAGCGATGCCTAGTTTATTTTTGCGGTAAAAAAATACTTCTAAATTTTTTTTGTGACACCCTGTTCTTTCGGACTTCGCTCCTATGGAACAAAATCCGATTACGCCGGCCACGACTGGACGATTGCCTCGTAACGTGACTGCTGGTCGACTGTCCCATAGTAAGCGAATGTTTGCTTAGCATCATATTTCTTCAAGACCCAATCATCCATTCAAGATGAGATTGTCTCACCGACTTGTGAGGAACGACGTCGACGACGGTCTCACCCTCGTTTGGGCGATGAACAATCGACGGCGTCAAACCAAGAAGGACAGCATGGTGCTCTCCAAAGGATTGTTAACGCCATGAAAAGAGACGAACGCCGGATATGAGGTGTTCTTGCCGACAGGTCAAGTGGTCGTCCGGAAGTTTACCGGCATGCAAAAAGTCAATATTTTTGTCTGTTGTAGCACACATATCCGTGTTAAGGCGGCGGTCCCACGGCGGCCATCTTGAACAAGCCATTAGTTCAACCACTAGATGGCGGCACTCATCCGTGTGGCCAGAAAACAAGCTCGTGGCAGTGATGTTCCTCCTCTTATCTTAATTTCCTCCTTTCTGCTGCTCGCCCGTGCACGTTCAGCGCTCAGCGCGTGCTCCCGCTGACACAAATGCCAGCAAACGTGCCAGTGGTGGTAGCAGTGCCCAGTTCGCACAGAAGCGGAGCCCAGCTAGCTCATCGACCCGATCGAGAGTGCCTAGCTTGAGATCGAGAGGCTCACAAGCCAGTAGCTATCGTTTTAACTATTCAAGAATTAAAAACATAGTCAATCAATCAGTGAAGAATGGTATCAAACGTTAAAGAAAATATATAAGACATGCCATGTCAGCATTTCGTTAATGAAAGATCTTTTGCACGACAAAAACGTTTAAATTCATTTTCGCTGTAAGTCAGAGCGCAGCCGACATAACAGGTCAATGAGGCCAATAAAGCAGAACCAAAAAACACTATGTCACGGAGCTCAACAACCTATAGTGCGTTTGTTGTCACCGGTCAAAGCAATCAAGCGCAAACCATCCACTATGGCCTTGCGCTTTTAGTATGCGTGTTTGTGCTTGTGTATCTTATAGTCTTTCACTGCATTTTGATCTATAATAAAACAAGCAATAGCAGACCTTTTCTTTTTTCAAGACGGGTGTTCAAAAGGGCGCTTTATATAACTCATCATTTTGATGTTAGTTTGATTAAACGTGAATACCAATTATCTGACCTTATAAGTAACCACCCTAATATTGTTGAAATAGTACTCCGAGGTCGAAGACTCTGCATGCCCAAGAAAAGAGTAAAAGTGTATTTTGTAGCCCAAGTTCCTATAAGCAAAGTAAATGAACGACTTTCGAAACAAACTTTAGTACATTTCGGTCTGGATGGGAATCGAATCCGGGCCTCCGGGGTGCGAGACGGGCACGCTTCCCCGACTCCACGGCGGCTCCAAGGTCCTGGCTGACTAAAGTGTGCGTGCGACATTGCACACGTCCCGTCACAACCATCTGGCTGACTAAAGGTGTGTCCAAGTGCGTGCGTCATTGGGCACGTAACGGTGCAGCCAATGGGGAGAAGGTGGCGCCACGTCATGAGTGTATAACATGAGCGCGTTGTTTCCCGCGCGTCACACACCGAATCAGCAAAAATAACGCATGTCGAAAAAATAAATCGAAAACTTTTCACCAAAAGGACTGCAATGCTTTCATATTCCCACACGTAAGCAATGAAAAGTGTCTGTGCGGAATTTTCTTTTGTATTCTTTTGCCGCAGCCCCTCAGACACATATATGTCTGGAAATAAGGATTATTATTATTATTATTATTAACTCACGCACACAATATTTATTTTTATTTTTACAACATGTTCACGGGAGAACCGCCAAGTGGTCTGGACCATCTAAAGATCTGTGTGTCTTCACGTTCCTATAGCCGTCAGCACGTTCACGTTCAAATGGAAAAACACCGTAGACCGTCTTCTCTTTTAAAATGACAACGAACCGAAGCAGGCACGTAACCAGGGGGGGGGGGGGGGGGGGGGGAATGGGGCCCGGCCTTCCCCCGAAATCTTCCATTTTGCTGAGACCCCCTCTCCCCCCTCCACCTCATACAGCATTTTGTCATGGGCGCCCCCCCCCCCCCCCCCGAAACAAAATCCTGAAGAAAACATGAAGTGGTGACAACTCAGCCATTTTTCCGCCCAAACGTTTTTTTATGCATTTTGAAGTGCGCGCAATCCGGTGTCACTCAGCTCGAGCCCGAAGCTTTGGCTAGTGCATAGACGCTATTTTAACGCCCAAATCACGCACCGAGTGCGCGTGAGCGTCACGCGCTGGCACATCCAGAGCAACAATGGATGTCTTCACCCTGAGACAGACAGACATGTAGGCAACCTAGGCTAGAGTGAACAGGCATGATCTCTTACGGCCATTGCACCGGGAGTAGTAGCTCCCTGCGGCGGCAGTTTGGAGGGGTCACTGTAACCCTACCGCTCCTACAGTGCTTTAATTCCTTCTGAGAGGCACGTCCTTTTCACCGTGTTGTCCTCTTTGCTCAGGGGTTGAGTTGGATAAGTTTCTAGAGTAATTGGACCTACAGGTCGTGAGGCTAGCTGCCTTCAGGGACTTATGCGGAACACGTCTTTCTCTTCGTTTCCTTAAGAAACAAGTTTGTATAGACAAGAATTTAATTATTGTAAGCCGAAACTTATTTCAATCTGCTCACTACAGTTATTTCAAGCAAGTATAATTGCACACATTTTCAATCGCATTGGTCAGGGAACAGTTGTTCAGGATGGCTCAGGCGGCGTTGGGCATGGTTGTGTGGTCGCACCCCTACGCAGCTAAAGAAGTTCCATTGCTCCTCGGCGAGAGTGAAGGCCACAAGGAAACCGCTCTCTAGCCAGGTCATGGAAGAACATGGCAGGGCAGCACTGAGCATCTCGCTTGATTTTATTTCGCAATACTCATTGCGGGGACTCTGAAAAACGAAAGAGAAGCGCGAGGAAACTTCACGAGTTGTGATCCTGGACCGGCTTGCTAGGGGGCTATGTTGCGCTTTTTGGACTCCCAGGAGACTAGGGAGAAGGAAGTGACGTCAACAACGCAGCAAATGCAGATTGGATGTTGATTTTGTTTTCTTCTGTCAACATCCAATCTGCGTTTGCTCTAGTCGTTGACGTCACTTCCTTCTTCCAAGTCTCCTGGGAGTCCAAAAAGCGCAACATAGCACCCCAGCGTCTCAGCTTAGACTGAGTGAAAGAAAGCGCTGCAAAAGGTTGGGCGCACGACTGTCTTGAGACGCGGCTTGAGCCCGCTCAGCTCGAGCACTGGTTTTGGCATTGCTTTCTTTCCCAAAGTCTCAGCTGAGACGCTGTTTCTAGCGAGTCTGGCCTGGCTGCTTATAATTAGTTGCAAAGGACAAGAGTCGTGGTTGGTGTAAACGCAAAGTGGAAGCCTGGAGTCGTTGCATTATTAAACCAACACCATGAAAGTTGATCGTCTGACATTGTTCTTATGTGAAAAAATGAAATAAAAATTAATCCAAAGAAAGACGACCGTAGTGAGGGTTTCGCACATGTGCAACGCTTTTGATAGGGCACTGCATGAAAAGGGGGTTTATTAGACCCTTTTCCTGAGCCTCAGATTTGAACCACGATGACTGGCTGTTTGTTGCCTTACCATGAGGACCAGTCACTGCGGTTTACACATAACACTCTCCGTAAGTTTTCTACAAGTAGAGTAACGTTAAAACTAAAAATCTAAAATTCCTGCACGATACCGAACAAAACAGAACCAGAGCGGTTGGAAAGCTGGAACCTTAAAAAGAAAAATGTCGGGTAAAAATCTTGGAGTGAAGGAAAAGAAATTCCCCTTTGTCGTTACCATCATATGGAGCTCAATATACGCACCTTTCGTGGTGTCGGAACATGGCAGGGAGCATTGAATAGCTTATTTATAGGTACTAGATGTTTTCGAGAACTTGCTCGTGACCCTTGTTTTTTTCTTCTTTTTCTTGCAAGATTATTTACTCATTGCAAGAACGAGGAAGTAGCGCGAGGAAATGTTTGAGAAAAGAATCCTCTGCATAAGGGACAGAATCCCCCCAGCGCCACTTTTCCTGAACTTCTCAACCTCGAATTTCAGCCACCTTTCAAAAGATGGCGCAAGTGCGCGTCGTCTGCTACAGCATAGGTTCTTTTTATTATTTAGGACAATTAGTATGCTTTAAAAAAATTACAATCATAGAAAGGGATTTTAATTAAAACGAGAAAAGCACTAATTGAAGAATTGCTGCTTAAATAGCTGCCCTCTTCTTTGAAACCGTTTTGAAAAATGCGTATCATATTTTGCACTAAAAGAGTGATGATGAATTGGCTATTTATTTGCAAAAAGAACGAAATACGTAACACGCACACAGACGCGACATTTGCACAGCAAACAGGAACGTTAGCAGAGCTGCCACCGGTATTATAGTTGGGGCCGTGGGACCGCCGCCTTAAAGGGGCCATGAAATGATTTTTTAACTTCTTCTTCCTTAGCTGTAATCCTCAACTCGAAAGCGAACTGTGAAATCACGCGGTCGTGAGATGCTAGGGCACCGGTGCGATGACCCCAACCAAGCTTCCACCGTGCTTTTTGAGCACACCATAGAACTTGGCATTCGCAAGTGATGATAACTTCCGTCAGTCCACTCATTGGCCACGAACTCGAATTCAAATATTTGTCGACGAATATATTATTGACGAGCGCATACGTTCGAGTGATGCAGTTTTCGTGTCCAATGCGTCAGCTATGGTCCGCTGACGTCATTTTGGCCTTTGTAAGCATTTCAAAGAGGATATTTAAAACCATACAGATGTGATTATATACCTTATAGCGCACTGACAGTAATGCGCACAAAACGGGCCCAGCTACAGAAAATAAATATTACACTCGTAAAACAAAATTGTCTGTAACTTGTTAATTACAAAGACGAACACACCTCTGGGCATCTAAGCTTAATAGTATGTGTTGATGAATAGTTATATAGCAGGTCATTTCATATACGTCATTTCAGCAAACGCCAGCTTGTCACTTGAAAAAACAAACCAAAAAACACTGGGATCAAACGCAAGCTATTGCAAAGAAACCACGTTATATCAAAATCTTCAGAACTGCCAATTCGTAAAATCGTCGATTAGTACAGTAGGTTAAAGATCGCAGGAGCTTCTTCACTAAAAGTTTCAGTGATTATGTGGTTACCTGGGGCTGAAACAACTTCCTCAAGGCCCAACATGCAACGCATACATTTCGCATTGATTATCAGACACTGCAACGTTGAAACAAAGTCAAGAGTATGCGAAAATTGCATGATAAAAGTCTTATCGATCCTCGAACACATCCTGAAATCCAAGCACAGCTACGGCGATATGACTGATGATGTCGCACACGTGCTAATATTCAGAACGATCTTGCACAGAAAAGATATAAAGTCTCATTCTTTCAGATCTTCACGTTTTACCTGCGTCAGAGAGCACGAAGAAGTCCGAAATCGTCGGCAAGCAGCGCCACATTACGACTACCGCGCACCGTACCAACTCACACATCCACCAGCTATGGGCGCTGCCATCTTACCGGTGACATCACGGCTCTTGCGAGGTCACGTGACGAGTAGTCACTCGGTTGCTATGGGCACGGTGCCAGCTCGGCTCGTTGTTATGGTACCGCGTGTGACCAATCGCGGTGAGAGGCGGCACTCGGAAAAGCGTGGTGCTACTCTGGCAGCTCCTCTGCCATATAGTGTGGCTCTAGCCTCGGATGCAGACTAGAGCCACTCTATATGGCAGCGTAGCTGCCAGAGTAGCGACACGACGCAAATTTATCTATACTTCGATTCACTTTATCTGCGAGCGAAGCCAAAGCTAGAAGCGCGAGACCAGCGCTTTTTGCGTTTCTCCCCAGCTCGCGCGCTCGAGCAAAGCCTGAACGCACGGAGCTTTCGTGCTCGTGCTTCCAGCTTTGCCTTCGCTCGCACATAGGGTGAAACGAATTATAGATGCACGACGTCAGAAGCGCCTATTGGGCAGGAGATCGAACTATAGGGGGCGCTTTATCGAGCTTGTTGTCCCCACAGCCCGGTGTTTACCAACACAGCATAACAAAGAAATTGAACCTGGCCGAGCACGGTCTGGGCACGAGCGCTTCGCTCTGACCAGTGCTTTGGTCGCACGAGGAGTGGCCTTCGAATCGTCATCTTCGATTTCTCGGATCAAAAACAAACAAGAAAATACGGTTTGTTGTCCCCACAGCTGAAGCGCACCGCTAGAGGCGTGACTGTTCGATCTCCTCCCATAGGTTGCCATGGCAACCGTACTTCTAGCGACGCCGGGCGGCAACCTTTATCTAGCTGATATCTCCATTCGTTCATTGAAAGGTGGTAAAAGTGGTAAAAGACCTAAAAGACGCATTGCATGGCGGTACGGCACGGGCCTCTGGAGGAGCGGTGCCTGTTTCATCTGTGAAGTGAGACGATTTGCAGCACGGGGACTGTCGGGCGACGAGAAGTGCTAAGTATCGTAGGTGCACGGACAAGGCGAGTGGTTTTGCGCGCCGCCGGGATGGCGGCCGCTTCGTGGGATGAACGTACCGTCCTTGTACTTTCGGACTTCGCTCCTGTGGAACAAAATCCGATTAAGCCGGCCACGACAGGACGATTGCCTTGGGACATGACTGCTGCTCGACTGCCCTATAGTAAGAGAATGTATGCTTAGCACCACGCTTCTTCAAGACCCAATCATTCATTCAAGATGAGATTATCTCACCGACTGGCGAGGAGCGACGTCGACGACGGTATCACCCTTGTTTTGAGCAATGAACAGTCGACGGGGTTGAACCAAGGACAGCACGGGGATCTACAGAGGATTGTTAACGCCATCAAAAGAGACGGACGCCGGAGATGAGGTGTTCTTGCCGACAGGCAAAGTGGTCGTCCGGAAGTTTACCGGAATGCAAAAAGTCAATATTTTTATCTGGTGTAGCACGCATACCCGTCTTAAAGGGGTCATGAAACGATTTTCCTACTTCTTCCTCCTTAGCTTTAATCCTCAACTCAAATCCGAATTGTGAAATCACGTGGTCGTGACATTCCTTCGGCACCGGTGCGATGAGTCTTAGCTTCCACCGTGCTTTTTATGCACACCATAGAACTTGTCATTCCCCAGTGACAATAAGTTCCGTCAGGGCACTCATTGGTCACGAACGCGAATCCAAATATTTGTCGCCGGATTGATTGTTGACGAGCGCATACGTCCGAGTGACGCAGTTCTCGTGTCCAATGCGTGAGCTGGGCTCTGCTGACGTCAGTTTGGCGCCGGTGACGCGCTTTTGGAACCGCGGATGTATCATAGTGAAAAGGCGGAGAGCTTTCGAAGGCAAGAAGGTACAAAATAGTCCACTATATTTTCAAATGTTCGTACCGAAAAGCTGGCTTTTGACTTTGTAACCTCTTTCTTTTGGCCAACTAAACGATATGCGATTAGTAAAGTCCCAATTTAAAATAATTCATCCCAACCCAAAATTCGTTTCATGGCCCCTTTAAGGCGGCGGTCCCACGGCGGCCATCTTGAACAAGCCATTAGTTCAACCACTAGATGGCGGCACTCATCCGTGTGGCCAGAAAGCAGGCTCGAGGCAGTGATGTTCCTCCTCTGCTCTTAATTTTCTCCTTTCTGCTGCTCGCCCGTGCACGTTCACAAATGCCAGCAAACGTGCAAGTGGTGCTAGCAGTGCCCAGTCCGCACAGAAGCGGAGCCCAGCTAGCTCATCGACCCGATCAAGAATGCCTAGCTAAGCAATTTTTTTTTTTTTTTTTTATTCTGGTTTAGTTTCCACGCTGCAGGGTTGGCAAAGCGATTTCGTTAGAGGCTCACAAATCAGTAGCTATCGTTTTAACTTTAAAGCATTAAAAATATATTCAATAAATCAATGAAGAATGTTATCAAACGATAAAGAACATATATAAGACATGCCTTGTCAGCATTTTGCGAATGAAAGAGGTTTTGCACGACATAAACATTTAAATTCATTTTCGCTGTAAGTCGAGCGCAGCTGGCATAACAGGCCAATGAGGCCAGTCAAGCAGAGCCAAAAAACACCATGTCATGGAGCTCAACGTCTTATAGTGCGTTTTTTGTCCCCGGTCAAAGCAATCAAGCGCAAACCATACACCTTGGCCTTGCGCTTTTAGTGTGCGTGCTTGTGCTTGTGTACCTTAGTCTTTGACTGCATTTTGATCTATGATAAAACAAGCAATAGCAGACTCTTTTTCAAGACGGGTGTTCAGAGGGACGCTCTATATAACTCATCATTTTGATGATAGTTTGTTAAAGCTTGATCATCAGTTATCTAACCTTATAAATAACCACCCCAAATATTGTTGAAATAGTACGCCGAGGTCGAAGAATCTTAATGTTCAAGAAAAGAGTAAAAGTGTATTTTTTAGTCCCAGTGACCTAAGCTTAAAAATATTTAGTCGAGTGGGTAGCAGATTTCAAAGTGTGTTTTATAGTGCTTTTGATTTTTTTTTTCATTAATAATAAATTAGTCGATAATTTGATGTTGAAAAAAATATACCAACGTCTTACATGTGTTCTGTTTGAATGCAACAGAAATGGGGAATTTCACAGTAACGCTGACATTTTATGGTAATGAATGTGATCTCAGTGATGGTGATGTGAATGATTTCTATTTCAAGCTTTTGATGATGTTGATTATTGATTATTGTGACTACAATGCTTAGCTAATGTCAATTTGATTTTTTTTATGTATAATTGCTTTTTATGCTGACACTGGTCCTGTACACTGTTGAATGCTGTAAAAATGGACTGATGGCATGGTCAGAATACTTTTTAATGCGTAAAGATTATTTGCCTCATTAGGCGAAAATCCGGCGGCGGCGTCGGCGGCATGGCCGAGCGATGGTACCAAAAATTGCCGATGGCGCAAAGAGTAAAAACACGTTAGAAATGCCCGGATTAACGTCACATTTTTCACGAAGGTTCCTATAAACTAAGTAAATGAATGGCGCTTTAGAGAGAAACTCTGTTACATTTCGGTCTGGATGGGAATTGAACACGGGTCTCCGGGGTGCGAGACGGGCACGTTTCCCCGACTCCACGGCGGCTTTTTTTTTTTTTTTTCTCTTTATTTTCGACGCCACGGCGGCTCCACGGTCCTGGCTGACTAAGGTGTGCCTAGTGCATGCGTCACTGCATACGTCCCGTCACAACCATCTGGCTGACTGAAGATGTGGCCAAGTGCGTGCGTCATTGGGCACGTGACGGCGCAGCCAAATGGGAGAATCGGTGGCGGGTGCTGCCTCCCGCGCGTCACACACCGAATCAGCAGAAATAACTTTAACCCATGTCAAAAAAATAAATCGAAAACATTTCACCAAAGGGACTACAATGCTTTCGCATTCCCACACGTAAGCAGTCTTAAGTGTCTGTGCCGAATTTCCTTTTGTATTCTTTTGCCACAGCCCCTCAGACAAACGTATCTCGGAAATAAGGATTATTATTTTTATTATTAACTCACGCACACTTGTTGTCGTAATATTTATTTGTATTTTTACAACATGTACACGGGAGAACCGGCAAGCGGTCCAGATCATCCAAATTTCAGTGTGTCTTCCCGTTCCTATGGCCGTCTGCACGTTCACGTTCAAATGGCATAAAACCGTAGACCGTCTTCTCTTTTCAAATGACAACGAACCGAAGCAGGCACGTAGCCAGGGGGGGGGGGGGGGGGGCATGGTGCCCGGCCTTTCCCCGAAATCTTCCATTTTCCTGAGACCTCCTCTCCCCCCTTCACCTCATACAGCATTTTGTTCATGGGCGCCCCCCCCCCCCCCCCCCCCCCCAAACAAAATCCTGGCTACGTGCCTGAACCGAAGACCACATGACGGTGGTGACAACTCAGGCATTTTTCCGCCCAATCGTTTTTTTATGCATTTTGAAGTGCGCGCAATCCGGTGTCACTCAGCTCGAGCCCGTAGCTTTGGCTAGTGCATAGACGCCATTTTACCGCCCAAATCACGCACCGAGTGCGCGAGAGCGTCACGCGCTGGCACATTCAGAGCAACAATGGATGTCTTCACCCTGAGACAGACAGACATGTAGGCAACCTAGGCTAGAGTGAACAGGCATGATCTCTTACGGCCATTGCACCGGGAGTAGTTGCTCCCTGCGGCGGCAGCTTGGAGGGGTCACTGTAACCCTACCGCTCCTACAGTGCTTTAATTCCTTCTGAGAGGCACGTCCTCCTCACCGTGTTGTCCTCTTTGCTCGGGGGTTGAGTTAGGTAAGTTTCTAGAGTAATTGGACCTATAGGTCGTGAGGCCAGCTGCCTTCAGGGACTTATGCGGAACACGTCTTTCTCTTCGTCTCATTAAGAAACAAGTTTGTATAGACAAGAATTTAATTATTGTAAGCCGAAACTTATTTCAATCGGCTCACTACAGTTATTTCAAGCAAGTATGATTGCACACATTTTCAATCGCATTGGTCGGGGAACAGTTGTTCAGGATGGCTCAGGCGGCGTTGGGCATGGTTGTGTGGTCGCACGCCTACGCGGCTAAAGAAGTTCCATTGCTCCTCGGCGAGAGCGAAGGCCACAAGGAAACCGCTCTCTAGCCCGGTCATGGAAGAACATGGCAGGGCAGCACTGAGCATCTCGTTTGATTTTATTTCGCAATACTCATTGCGGGGACTCAGAAAAACGAAAGAAAAGCGCGAGGAAACTTCACGAGTTGTGATCCTGGACCGGCTTGCTAGAACAGCATCTCAGCTGAGACTGAGTGAAAGAAAGCACTGCAAAAGGTTGGGCGCACGACTGTCTTGAGACGCGGCTTGAGTCCCGCTCAGCCCGAGCGCTGGTTTTGGCATTGCTTTCTTTCCCAAAGACTCAGCTGAGACGCTGTTTCTAGCAAGTCTGACCTGGCTGCTTAT
This sequence comes from Ixodes persulcatus, assembly GCA_013358835.2. NCBI lineage: Eukaryota > Metazoa > Arthropoda > Arachnida > Ixodida > Ixodidae > Ixodes > Ixodes persulcatus. Next base: position 51,390 of record JABSTQ010010408.1, read on the forward strand.
AATTAGTTGCAAAGGACAAGAGTCGTGGGTGGTGTAAACGCAAAGTGGAAGCCTGGAGTCGTTGCATTATTAAACCAACACCATGCAAGTTGATCGTCTGACATTGTTCTTATTTGAAAAAAATTAAATAAAAATTAATCCAAAGAAAGACGACCGTAGTGAGAATTTCGTACATGTGCAACTCTTTTGATAGGGCACTGCATGGAAAGGAGGTTTATTAGACCCTTTTCCTGAGCCTCAGATTTGAACCACGATCACTGGCTGTTTGTTGCCTTACTATGAGGACCAGTCACTGCGGTTTACACATAACACTCTCCGTAAGTTTTCTACAAGTAGAGTAACGTTAAAACTGAAAATCTAAAATTCCTGCACGATGGCGAGCAAAACAGAACCAGAGCGGTTGGAAAGCTAGAACCCTAAAAAGAAAAAAATTTCGGGTAAAAATCTTGGAGTGAAGGAAAAGAAATTCCCCTTTGTCGTCACCATCATATGGAGCTCAATATTCGCACCTTTCGTGGTGTCGGAACATGGCAGGGAGCATTGAATAGCTTATTTATAGGCACTAGATGTTTTCGAGAACTTGCTCGTGACCCTTGTTTTTTTCTTCTTTTTCTTGCAAGATTATTTGCTCATTGCAAGAACGAGGAAGTAGCGCGAGGAAATATTTGAGAAAAGAATCCTCTGCATCGGGGACAGAATCCCCCCAGCGCCACTTTTCCTGAACTTCCCAACCTCGAATTTCAGCCACCTTTCAAAAGATGGCGCAAGTGCGCGTCGTCTGCTACAACATAGGTTCTTTTTATTATTTAGGACAATTAGTATGCTTTAAAAAAATTACAATCATAGAAAGTGATTTTAATTAGAACGAGAAAAGCACTAATTAAAGAATCGTTGCTTAAATAGCTGCCCTCTTCTTTGAAACCGGTTTCTTGCGTACAGAGTCGAGCTTCAAAATAGTCCCATGATTTAAACATATTTTAAACAAATCTGATTATGAATACGAAAAAATCACGCTTCTAGTGAACCAGCTCAGTTCCTCTAGCATACAATTAAAAAAACATTAGGTCAGATGCCAGAACGCTGTCTGAGAAAACCAAGAACGCGTTAAGGGAATTTTTAGAAATTTTACCATAATCAAGTTGTGTTTACAAGAAAACGGCTGGCGTTGCACTTCTAATATTTTGTATTCTGAGTTCCTATGTTTACCACAAGCATGCCCTTAAATGTCGTTGCTGCGTTATGATGTGAAACTGAGTTACGAGACTTCAAAATCCCATAAAAAAGGCTCTTTTTGAATAAATATTAAAAAATGTGAGCGTGCTAATTAACAAAAACACGTATGCACGGAACTAGACGAGTCCTTCTTCTATTCAATAAAAAAACAAGAACGCGTCTTGGATGCATTGCAAGTCTAGAAACTTGGAATGCATAGAGGTATGTCTCTGAAAATATCAAAACTTGCACTTTTTGTTTTCTTATTGTGCGTTAAGTTTTGAAAAATGTGTATCATATTTTGCATTAAAAGAGTGATGATGAATTGGCTATTTATTTGCAAAAAGAACGAAATACGTAACACGCGCACAGACGCGACATTTGCACAGCAAACAGGAGCGTTAGCAGAGCTGCCACCGGTATTATAGTTGGGGCCGTGGGACCGCCGCCTTAAAGGGGCCATGAAAAGATTTTTTAACTTCTTCTTCCTTAGCTTTAATCCTCAACTCAAGAGAGAACAGTGGAATCACGCGGTCGTGACATGCTAGGGCACCGGTGTGATGACGCCAATCTTCCACCGTGCTTTTTAAGCACACCATAGAACTTAGCATTCGCAAGTGCACTCATTGGCCACGAACGCGAATTTAAATATTCGTCGACGAACTGATTGTTGACGAGCGCATACGTTCGAGTGACGCAGGTTTCGTGTAGAATGCGTGAGGTGGGGTCGACTGACGTCATTTTGGCATTTGTAGGCATCGCAAGGAGGATATTTAGAACCATACACACATGATGATAACATCAGAGCACACGGACATTAACGAGCACAAAACGGGCCCAGCTACAGAAAATAAATATTACACTCGTAAAAAATAATTGTCTGATTAGTACAAAACGTAAAGATCGCAGGAGCTTCCTCGCTAAAAGTTTCTGTGATTACGCGGTTACCTGGGGCAGAAACAACTTCCCCAAGGTCCAACATGCGACGCATACAATTCGCATCGATTCTCAGGCATTCCAACGTTCAAACAAGGCTATTAGTATGCGAAAAATGCATGCAAAAAGTCTTATCAATCCTTGAACACATCCGGAAATTAGAGTACCACTACGGCGATATGACTGATGCTGTCGCAAAGGTGCTAATATCCAGAGCGGTCTTGCGCAGAATAGGTATAAAGTCTCATTCTTTCAGATCTTTACGCTATACCTGCGTCAGAGAGCACGAAGAAGTCTGAAATCGTAGGCAAGCAGCGGCACATTACGACAACCGCGCACCGAACAAACTCGTATTAACCAGCTCTGGGCGCTGCCATCTTACCGGTGACATCACGGCTCTTGCGAGGTCACGTGACGAGTAGTCACTTGGTTGCTAAGGAAACCGAGTCAGCTCAGCTCGTTGCTATCGTACCGCGTGTGACCAATCACGGTGAGAGGCGGAACAGGGAAAAGCGTGGCGCTACGCTTGCAGCTACGCTGCCATATAGACCGACACGCTGTTTACAAACAAGCCCGCGTTTGTACATACCAGGTGTGGGCACTGCGCGTGCGCAGAAACCAGATTCGCGTGAAAGGAAGCGACTGCGTATGCGCAGTGCCGCTGACAACGCCACCGCAGCTGCGTGACGTCAGGGCTGCGTGTTGGTCTATAGAGTGGCTCTACTGCAGACCGAAGGTTGCAGACGAACGAGCGCCGAACGTAGTTTCTCTCTCAAGCCTAATGCCAACGTCGTGTGCCGCATATAATTGTTTTTCCCGTACCACTCCTGGCAGCAAGCAGGGGTTTTTTTTTTTTTTCGTTAACCGTCGGTAAAACGTGACAGGCAGCGCCGAAATACTTGGATAAGGGCTGTAAAGTGTCAGTGTGGAGACGGGAGTTCATGGCTGCCGTCATCGTCGTCCCGGCTCTGCGGATTGCATTTTGTGGAAGGTACAGCCGCAACAGAAAAAGAGTAGCACAAGTGACCGACGGCCGGAGTGGCAAAATCGCGACACGCGGCGCTATTGTTCCCGAGCGCGCTGATAGCGAGAGTGCCAATCACGTTCCATGTCTCAACGCGGGGGTGGCCGACAGAAAGCAGCCCATTCAAAGCCCGCCATTTCGAAAGCTATCTTATCCCTCAATTTTCTGCCGGCCACCCCCGCCTTGAGACATTGAACGTGACTGGCACTCTCGCTATCAGCGCGCTCGGGAACAATAGCGCCGTGTGTCGCGATTTCGCCGCTCCGGTCGTCGGTGACTTGTGCTACTCTTTTGCCGTCGCAGCTGTACGTATCTAATTAATACATAGCCCAGCATGTTTCAGCTTAGCAGGTACTTCTATGCAGGCCAGTGCCGGCGCCGCGTCAGAACTGTGTGCATGTTCGTTAAGCGTGCTCGCATGCGAGAACTGGTTCATTATGACTTGCTAGTACGAAGCTTGGCCTGATATTATATTGCGTTGACATAAACAGGTGCTCACCTTTACACTGCATAACGTGTTGTTGTGCCGCTGTTGTCGCCTGTATTTTGCAAGCTTTCTTGAAAATCGCACGCCAGTGAAGTAGATCGCGTTGTTAGACCAGTGTGGGCTCGCTTAGGCGCAATTTTTTTCGCGAGTCGCATGAGCGCAACACTTATTGTATGCCGCTTTGTTTTTCTTTACAGGGAGGCCCTCAAACTCGCCTAGACACCCGGATTTTGTGCCATCAATTTTCGTCTACACGGAAGGGTTTAAAAAGAGAGACGCTCTCGACCGCTATCGCCGATTTGCAGGGCGTTCAAAGAGGAAGAATCACGCGCCTCAACTGGGTATGGTAGGGAGAACGAACAAGTGTAAAACACAAGTACCCGCGAATGCTTCATGTGCATCCGCGGTACTTATACCCCTGTCAGACGGGCTAGTTTAGTGTCACTACAAGCGAGTGCACTTCGCCCTTAGTGTCATTTCTATAGTGTGCCACACGGCTCCTTCCTGAGGAACACACTTGGTTTGGAGTGAGTTTGACGAACTCACTTCGCTCGATCGAGTGCGTGGCATCAATAGGAGTGTTTCAACAGTAAACCATAACACAGAAACCAAAAGTGTGGCGTAAGTTTTATTTTATAAAGAAAAAGAAATTCGTGAAAGAGACGACATGTAGAAGTGTGGCATTGCAAAAAAATAGTGGGGCGGACTTGGAGTTTAGGATGATCTGAATCGAGATTAGCGCAGTGGTCAATTGATGAAAGACGACGACAAAGTCAGTCATTCATGGCTATCTTGATTAGCAGAGAGCCTCCTTTTGTTTCAGCATGTAACTATTCGAGACAACACGATAATTATGATCTTAATAGGCAGTGTCAGGGCCTCCTCGTAGACTTCCGTGGAACGAAGCGGAACGCCAAGGTTGGATATGCTTCGTTCTTTATCTTGGCGTGCGATGATCGATCAGAATCATCCAATCGGCGTAAAAATCATTCATTAATGTAACGCTGTTTTAGAGCACAGCTCCTAGGCACCCGTTTCTGAATGGACCTTTTGTAGAAATACGCGGTGCGCATGCGCGGAGTATTTCATGCGCCTGGGTTCGAGAGTATCTAGTTCCAAACAATCCGCCATCTTGCATTTCTCGCCTTTGAGCGGTTTCGTTGGGTCGACCTCGGGGCGGAAGATTACGCACGATAGGGACAAAGGTGAGCTTGGGGGAGCCGTATCTAGGTCACATCGCCTCACTGGGTGAACAGGATGTAGCTGACGTTTTGGGTGTGGAACGGGTGGGAGAGGCCTTGAGCGCGCGTTGTTTTTCAGTCACCTAGTCTCGAACCTATTCGCGTGTCTAGGTGGCAGCACATATTCGCCAAGAGGTCCATTGAGCGGCGTCGGCGTAACCGCGCGTTGCATTAAGGGCCGTTTCCCAAAATGACGTCACACGTGATGTCACGTGTGTCGTCACGTGTGACGTCACGAGGGTAAACTTTTCCCGCTAAATTTTGCGGTAAAAAGTTTAGCTAAGTTTGGCGGAAAATTTTTCCGCTAAATTTAGAGGAAACATTTTATCCGTGTGACGTCACATGACGTCACACTTAAAATTTTAGATGACGTGTCAAGTGACGTCACACGTCAATTCAGTGGGAAAATTTCCCGGCTAAATTTAGCGGGAAATTTAGCGAAATATTTACGCTAAGTGGGATGGGAACAGGAGAGGAGGATGGGACGGTACGGAGGGGGAGCAGCAGGCGAACCCTCCCCTTCGTACCCTTCCTCCCTCCTCCTCAAGAGCTGCGCTCCAATTCGGCATTACAGAGAATTGTAAACGTCTAATTTTTTTAACGTGTCTTTATTAGGGGGTATCGGTGGCCGAGGGGGCTAGCGCCCACCAGATCGGAGCACATGGAGAGAAAGCTAGCGCTGGAGAACCCAGTGATCCTGAGCTCAATCCCCAGCCCTGCCCGAAGAACACACTTCCAATGAAGTGAGTTCGGGGAGCACACTACGCTAGCTCCGGTAGACCGAGTGTGTAATCTCGATAGCAGTGTTCAAGGAGTAAAAATAATAGAAGAAATTAACGCTGCGTAAAATTAGTATTATTTTGATAGGAGTAATATTAGATGCGCACTTGTTTTCTGGTGGCAAGAAAGTAGTGCATTGTAGAAACACAAGCGCCTAATCTAGTTTCCAGCCTTGGCCCCTGCGCGACGGCCAGCGACGGCACCTGCAAGACTCCACCAGGAATCTGAAGGTGGCAGGAGAGACGTGAAAGGCTTGCTTGAAATGGAACTCGCCCAAATGGGGCAAGGTGACTTCGAACTACCGTTCGTTCCTCTGGAAAGTCCACCGTTTTCGACTGATCACGGGTAGGTTGTCGGTCATGAGAGCGGCTATGGTGAAGGCATTGGCCTGCAGCTGCTGATCGATGTCACTTGAAATGGACCTTTTGTAGAAATACGCGGTGCGCATGCGCGGAGTATTTCCTGCGCCTGGGTTCGAGAGTATCTAGTTCCAAACAATCTGCCATCTTGCATTTCTCGCCTTTGAGCGGTTTCGTTGTGTCGGCCTCGGGGCGGAAGATTACGCACGATGGGGACAAAGGTGAGCTTGGGGGAGCCGTATCTAAGTCACATCGCCTCAATGGGTGAACAAGATGTAGCTGACGTTTTGGGTGTGGAACGGGTGGGAGAGGCCTTGGGCGCGCGTTGTTTTCTAGTCACCCAGTCTCGAACCGATTCGCGTGTCTAGGTGGCAGCACATATTCGCCAAGAGGTCTATTCTTGCCTGTGCGTCGGCATCCAGGTCCAGCTGCCTCTTATCTGAAAGGCGTTGGGCTCTCACGGAGAAACGTGCCCCAACCAGAGCCGTATATTAGGAGAGTTTGGACAATAGGCGGAGCAAAGGCCGCCGCCAGCGCCGAATATTCCCCCCACGCTTAGAGCGTAAACTAAATTTGTGACACAGCGTCGACCAATCAGGAGACCTCTACTCCATCTCACAAATGTCGACAGTGAAGACAAAGGCACAGGCGCGTGAGCCTAGCTCAGCGAAACGTTATTGTTTGTACGAGACCTCGTGCATAGGAGGCACTTTCCAAAGCCACGCGCTCGTGCCCATGCCTTTGTCTGCACTGCTAGAACAGCGTCCTTAGACTGGCTGAAAGAAAGCAGTGCAAAGGGTGGGGTGCGCGAGCGTCTTGAGACGCGGAGTTCCGCTCGGCACGGCTCAAATTATACTTCGTTTCACTTTACCTGCGAGCGAAGCCAAAGCTAGAAGCGCGAGACCAGCGCTTTTTGCATTTCTCCCCAGCTCGCGCGCTCGAGCAAAGCCTGAACGCACGGAGCTTCCGTGCTCGCGCTTCCAGTTTTGCCTTCGCTCGCACATAAGGTGAAACGAAGTATAGTCGTGGCACAAATTTAGAGCACGCGACCACCGCTAGGGGCTGTTTCGCGGCCTGTGGTTGGCCCGAGATGCTCGCCTATTCAAACCAATGTATGGCCAAACTCTCTCAATAAACGGCTCTGGCCCCAACCACGCGCTTCCACTGTCCAACATTCCGGATGTCGCCCTCCAGCTCGTCCTCCACACACTCCATAATGTTTCGTTGTGGCTAGTGGTGAGCTAGTGGCCGAGTGGGCTCGCGCACACCAGCTCGGAGCACGCGGAGCGAAAGCTCGCGCTGCAGAACCCAGGAATCCTGGGTTCAATCCCTACTTCTGCTCGCTTCACTTTTGGGGGGATCGGTGGCCGAGTGGCACGTGGAGCGAAAGCTCGCGCTGCAGAACTCGGGGATCCTGGGTTCAATCCCCACCCCTGCCCGTTTCGATCTGGATGAGCATCGTACCGGCGCGCGGTCGTGTATTACTACTGCGTGGTGCACGTTAAAGACCCCAGGCTAGCGGTTGTACTGCACTTGCTAAATTGCTCATCTACAGCTGAGAGACTCGTCGCCCGTCGAGGCAGACCAAGTTCTAGGCTGTATAAACATACACACAACCCAATTTTTTTCGCTTCACTTTATTTTGTACCGTAGACAAGGCTAGAAGCGCGAGCTCATACCGTTGGGAGCTACTCTTAACGCACGAGAGCTTGTGCTGCCAAGATGTGCCCTAGAGCAAGGAGCTCGCGCTTGTAGCCTTTCCTGCGGTACTTCATAAGGTGAAACAGAGTTTTCATTTATAGATGAGCATCGTACCGGCGTGCGGACGTGTATCACTGGCTTGTAATGGCTGATCGTAATGATCAAATTGGATTTAAATTTAAATTAAAGCTCGTGACTTAGCGCAACAATGTGTGGTAACGTGTGTATAATAAGACGACAAAGTTATTTATGAAAAAAATGCGTATGCACTGTAATATTTTGCGTGCCCATTACTTATCCATCGTTATTGCCATCATTTTGGTGTGACACTAAGTTTTCCCGTGTAGCACCAACACACTTGGAGTGTGTTTCGACGGGTTGAAGTGCACTCGCTTGTACACTAAACTAGCCCGTCTGACAGGGGTATAACATAGAGAAACGAAGTGCGTAGTTTTCTACGTGAGCGTTACCGTAGAACGACGGACATCTACATTACAATGTTTGCTATATAGATGATGTGAGCATGATCATCTCGAAAACAATATTGTTGCCACTGTATGTAGTCTGAGGTGATATTTATTGACTATAGACGCTTTACACACGCGCCTGATTGAGCCGCCATAATCGCCCTTGTCTTGTCTTACCGAGATGCCGAGCCACTGAAGCGGGCGTTGACGAGTCTCCACAACGGCCTATGCTGGGGGGAAGGACACAGTAACACTTAAAACGGCAATAACCTGTCCTGCTGTGGAAATGATGAAGTCAAGCGAACGGAATAAGAGGGAACAAAAACTGAAGGTCAGTTATGGCGGCGCCCATGCACAGCTGCTGTAAAGCGTCTATACATTATGCAGTTGTCGTACGCCGGCATGGGCACGCGCATGATCAAGTGCTGCGTATCCTCCTACATTCACCCATGCCAGCAACCACGACCGCTCCCAACAGTATACGCCAAGGAACGGCGTAGAAGCAGAAGCTGCGACACCGGTGCTGCGTGACGTTTTGTTCAGGGATGATAAAAGCCCACCACTACTTGCTCGAAGTGTTATGATTCGCACGTGCACCAAGTAAAAGCAAAAACAATATACTCGCTTCACGTCCTTTACGCTTACGTGTCATAAGCAGAGAACAGCGTGCATCAAAATTTCGTGCCGCGGTATCCAGGAAACCACGTTTTCCAGAACGCCTGGACCCTTGACCTGTGCGTAAAGTTGAGGAAGCTTACTCACCCGGCAGGGCAAAGGCAGTGGCCGGCCAACACCGCACACGTGCTTTTCTCGATGACGGCGTGGACCACGTAATACCCTCCTTTCATTGAAGGAAGGCAAATACTGCGCAGGAGCCCAAACGTCGACTCCGAGGACAGTTCATTGTATCTCACATTGCGTACGTATCCCTCATCTCGGAACCTTTGCCCCTTGGTAGTTTGGCGTTGGAAGCGCGCTCCGCTTTTTTGCATATAACTTGCCAGCTGCGAGTCGGTGGGCAGCTTAATCGAAAGCAGCACTTCCGTCCAGCCGTTCGCCACGGCAAAAAAGGTCCCTGGAGTAAAATCTTGCCCTGGGGGCTGCGTTCTGCCCCACGACTATAAAAAAAAAAAAAAAAAATCTAAGCACTACGGAAGATAAAATGCACCTAACAACACGCAGTGCGGTCGGTCGTGGCGTTCAGTCGAGTGCCGTCTGCACTTGGAAGCCAACCATAATGTTTCTCGTCGCGCCCGTGAGATGGTGCCACAGCGCAACGCAAAAACCGCGCGCCGGTTTCGAATCTGGAGGATCGTTTCTTTTCGGGGTCTCCCTTTAAACGTCGCGACGTGCTTGACGCCGTGGTTTTTTTTTCACACCAAACAATCGCACACCGTTGCCAAGATGTCCAAGGGGAGGAGCGTCAAGGTTGCGAAGCCAGAGGACCCTCTCATTGGCTGTGACAAATGCGGGAGATGGGTATTCGTTTCCGAGAGCGATTTTAAGAACACTCAAGAGGCTGAGAATGCTGACTTCGTCTGCAGAATATGCAAGATGATTGACGAAGTGGACACGACACACAGAAACAAGAGTGAGGAACTGGAAACGACCATGACGGACCTGATTACAAGGTGGGAAGACACCAACAAAGCAGGTGCCGTGGATCAGAACGACATGATGCATGCACTCCTAGACCGGGTGGATAAATTAGAGCATTGCGTCGAAGAGCTTGTGAAGCGAATGTCGTCCAGTCAAACTGACAAGGTAACTCTGGACACAACAATGGAGGAGGCTCCAGAGTACAGTGCACGACCTGAGCAAGAAAAAGAAAATGAGAAAAAGCCTAACCAGATTGACTATCAGCGACATGGGCCTGTGATGTCCCAAAGTGGTACCTCGTTTCCTGAGACCTACGACAGCTGAGCAGGACCACACCTTCAACATGAAAATGGCATGATGCAGGTACAAACAGAGCAGCAAGTGGCAACCACGTCAGTCAAGGACTTGCCCAGCCAGGTAGGAGACAATAGTAACACTACCACCATGAATGGGACTCGCATAAACCAAAGGCACATCGATGAACACATTCGACCTCCCCAAGGAGTGACACGAGAAGTGATTGTTGCAAGTGATAATAATGTTGCCCGGTTTGCACGCGCTCTCGTAGATCGAGTAGGGGACCATCGCCGAATGGAAATCCTATATAACAGAGGTGGAACAATCGCAGATGTACACCACCTAATAGACGAATATGAAGGGAAAGCAAGGAAAGTACCCCGAATGTATATATTGCATGTGGGTGTAAATGACATCTTGCACGGCGAACAACCTGCGGCGATTGTAGAGCAACTGAGGCTGAAATGGACAGATCACAAATACGCATTGGCCATATGCTCAATACCAGAGATTGAGTGCAGAGGCAAAGGAATTCAAGCAGCAACCATGCTGCTGAATGCCCAACTAAAGAAGCTCTGTAAGAACCTCAAGGCGCAATTTATAGACCTGAGCCGAGATCTCAAAGCTGAGGATGCAATGGAGAGAGGCAGGCTACAATACAAGGAAGATGCGGTGCGAAACGTGGTCAACAGGCTAGGAGCCGTGGCCAGCCTTTTTTTAGGCATACAATGGCGAAGAGATTCACTAACCTCGAAGATCGGCCAGCAGAGGAGTCCACTGGTAGAGCACAGGAACGAACCAGTGCAGGGACGGAATACAACAACAATGTATGGCAAACCTCAAGCTTATCGCCCAGCCGAAGAGCACCGCATGATGCATCAGGCAATGGGGTGCCTGCATGCACAACAGACGGACGATCCCGAGAACAGATGGGACGCCGGCAAGACCGAAGTGCTGGCTGGAAAGCCTTGCGATCACTATCCAGTCGAAGAGAAACGCACGGACTACCAGAGAAGTTTTCCGCCATTGGGCCCAGTTCGCGAATTGGAGAGACGGACACGGCGACCCCAAGACATAGTACATTGCTTAGACTCGAACATGCAACTTCCACCATCGCAAAACAGACATGTAGCACTTGGGCAGGCTCCACAAATGAACCCTCTACAACTTCAGAGGCAAACACTGTCAAACGGGGGACTCCCAGGGTACTCCCCCCAATCCTGGACACCCACAACGTCAACACATCTCTCCCAAATGTATACACCGGTGCTGCCTCAACCCCAAGACCTGCGTGCAATCGTGGCCGAGATGGTGAGCCAACAACTGGGTTACCACTACCAGCGGCACAGGGTATAGGGCCGCTTTCGGGGAGGGGGGTCGGAGATAAGAGGGCGAGGAACAAAAGTAGGTGTGGCAAAAAAAGACGGAGACGACGTAGACGCAGCAGACGACTGACAGATGTGGTAGGATTTCTCAACCTCCAAGGAGCGAGACGGGAACACAAATGGGAAGAGCTATATAGAGAGTTGGAGGCGGAAGGAATGACGCTTTTTGGAGTGGCAGAGACGCACCTACGTGATATTGAAGAAGCTACAACCAATGCAAATTGGTGTTGGGCTGGACGCAATCGTGTGGAGGGACAGCGTCGAGGTGGGGGAGTTGGCGTGGTGTGGCGCAGTACATCAGTGTGGTGCAAGGAGCTACGAGACTGTTGGGACCATATTTGGGTAACGGGAGAGATAATCGGGATTCCTGTTGCCGTCTGTATAGTATACGTGTCGGTGGGAGCTGCACGCAGAGAGGAGAACCAAAGTTTAATGAGTTGTGTGGAAACCGAAGTCAAGGACTTGGCTGCTACAAAAGACATTCTCATCATGGGGGATTTTAATGGACACCTGCATGAACTGGACGGATGGGAGGACGCAAATGGGCGAGCAATGCTGCGGTTGGCCGAAGATAACGCCTTGGAGATACTCAATCTCAGGGCCTCATGTGAGGGTCAATATACATGGAATGCCCGGGAGAGCAAAACATGCATTGATTACGCCTTAGTCTCACAGAATCTGGCCTGTTATCTGGTTCGCGCACACATTGATGAATCTGGTGAACACAGTATTGGGAGTGACCACAATCGGATACGGTTAGAATTCTCTAGAGCAGTGGTTCTCAAATGGGGGTCCGCGGACCCCAGGGGGTCCGCGAAGCCACTTCTGGGGTCCGCGAGACCCTCAACAAAATCTTCTTTTTTTATTTTGCACGTTTTTTGTAGTTCAGTCCGGCCGTGACTAATTTGCAACCTGCTTCCGGAACTACGACAGCAATAAAAGGCACCTGTTTCATGCTCCAGACTTGTTAACTTACTTAATTACCCCCCCCCCCCCCAGCTGGAAGGGGTCCCCCATCACCGCCAGCGGTCCGCAAGGGGTACCCGACACATCCATGGCTGAGAACCACTGCTCTAAAGCTACACCAAAAATAATAAGAGAAAAGCCCTCTCCGACAGGCCGTTCCCGGCTATCTCCAACGGCAGTGGAGAAGGTGGTGGAGGAGTTTGAAAACAGCACCAAGAGAAAGAGCGCGGCTGGATACGCAGAATATGTGGCAGAATTAAAGCGCCTCATCCGACAACATTCTACAAAGGACCGAGGTGGGCGACGACTAAGAAAGCGTTGGTGGGACGCGGAAGTTCAAGCCGCCATCAGACTAAGACAGGAGCTAAACAGGGAGCACCGCATGGTTCTCCATGGCGGCCCGGAAGACGCTGTTGTAATAAGGTGGAAAAAGTACAAGTTGCAGAAGCAGGCCGTAAAACAGCTTGTGCAGGACAAAATGGCCCAGGCTGATGTAGCCACAATGAGAGACATCAGCTCAAGTGGTCGAGACGCACCCAGAAAGTTCTGGCGATATATCGGAACTCTCAATGGAAGAGACCAGTGCCTAGCAATACTGGACGAAAACACAGGGCTGCCCATAGAGAGACTTGGTCAATGCCTTACAGATCATCTCGTTGAAATTTTCTCGCCTCCAGGACAGACACCACTACAAAATCTCTGCCCCAACCAAGGCGCAGACTGTGTACCGGATTGCAATGATGTAACAATTGGTAGGGTGTCAGTGATACGCGCAATAGCGCATATTAAGAACAACACCGCCCAGGGATTAGATAACATTCCGGCAAGTGTGCTCAAAGCACTGGGCAAGGATTCCAGGGACCAACTCCCAGGAATTTTTAATGATATTGCATCTGGGAAAGAAGAGATTCCTCGAGTCTGGAGATGCGGCAGGGTTGTCCTGATTCCGAAAAAGGGATGTGACTGTCAGTACCTTCGACAGTACAGACCCCTGACTGTGACAAGCGCGGTGTATAGGGTATTCGCCCACATCATGAAAAAGCGCATGACCGCATGGGCAGAGGAGGAGGGTATACTGACAGAAATCCAAGGAGGCTTCCGACGGGGACGCCGATTAGAGGACCATCTTTTTACCTTAACACAATGTATTGAGGTTGCACGAAAAGAGGAGATGAGCCTAATATGTTGTTTTCTTGACATCGCAAAGGCCTATGATAGTGTTTCCCATGCCCAGCCTACAACAGCTTGACATTCCGCCGGAGTGGACAACACTTATCTCCCGCCTATACCATGGCAACACGGTTATGACCCTTGATGATGCTCACTCTGAGGAGGTGCTGGTGACGAGGGGCTTACGCCAAGGTTGCCCGCTTTCTCGCCTATTGTATATGATATATGTATCCACCCTAGAGAAGCAACTTATACAATCAGGACTGGGCTCTTCACTAGCACATTTGGAGCATGGGGATCGAATTGACTGGGTTCTACCGGGATTGACGTACGCGGACGATGTGGTACTGACCGCAGGATCAGTGTTTGAACTCCAAAAACTTCTTGACATATGCTTCAAGGAGGCTATGGGACTTGGTTTAAAATTTAACACCAGCAAGTCAGCGGCGGTGGTGTTTTCGGGCTCCCTCGAGACAACTCTCGATAGCCTTCGTCTCGGAGGGTCCGATGTACCAATTCTTAAATCTTACAAGTACTTGTGAATCACAATGTCGAACAACACAGACTACCTGCAAGGCCATCACACCCACCTCCGCCAAGCAGCCCTACGAGGAGCCAGCATTCTCCGTAAGCGAAGCGTCTGGAGTTGCAACAGGTTCATCGTTTCGCGGGAATTATGGAAAGCAGTAATGGTACCCGGACTAACATTTGCAAATGCAGTGGTGTGTGTCCCAGGAGATGTCCGCGCCAATATGGAGCGTAGGCAGAGAGACATAGGACGCCAGGCACTGAGCTGCCATGGAGCGGTCGCCAACGAGGCAGTGCAGGGTGACCTGGGCTGGTCCTCTTTTCAGGCTCGGGAGGCTTCAAGCAAGATTGCGTATGACGGACGCCTTCGACTTATGGATAGATGCCGTTGGGCGAAGAGACTGTTTATATACACCAACTTGACTGGGCTGCGGACCCGCTGGCAGAAGCGTCTCTATCAGTTTCAACACAGGTACGGCTTCTTCTCGCAGCCTGTTGATGCGTTGACGGATTCGGAGTGGTCGTCGGAAGTTAGGAAGAGAGTCCGAGACTCCGAGACCCAACAATGGCTTCAAGACGCACAAACGAAATCAACGCTGGGGGTGTACCTCGCCAACAAAATAACCATCGCCTCGGAAGTCCGGCTGTACGACAACAGCCTGGGTAGCCGCTTCTTGTTCGAGGCACGTGCCGGGGCACTGCGGACGCTGTCTTATAGGCGTCGTTTCGACACCACTGTTACGTCAACAATGTGTAGGGTGTGTGGGGTAAACGACGAAACGGTGGAGCACATTGTGCTAGACTGCGCGAGACTCAAGCCGTCCCGGTCACAGGACAATGGCCCAAGGCATCCGAGACCCTTAGCGCTCGCTGAAGCGTTGGGCTTCACTGACAGTGAAATCGGACAATCCACAGCAGTCTGCCCAACTACGGGACTGAAGGTAGCCTCCAACGACACAAAAAGGCTTGTTGCAGACACGAAAAGGAGACTGGAGGACTGGTGGTAGAAGATCCACCTCAGGGAACATTAAGACACCTACGCTCCCAGGCGGGCACAAACCTTGTTTGAGTCCTCCCGATTCAAAGGGAAATAGCCACAGCATCATCATCATCATCATCAAAGGCGAATTGAGCGGCCCTTTGGAGCGAATGGCCGCGGAGCACCCGCTCGTGGCACGTGTCTGGCGTGTTTCCACAACAATTGTTGGAGGTACTTGACAAAAAAAAAAAAGGCTTTTATTGAGGGGATTTATATCCGCCTAAAGCCCCTGGATGTGTTTGCGTTTGTTTTCTATGTAGCGTAAAACACGCCAAAGCACGAGACCTGTGTCTCTAGCGGCTGTCTAGCGGCCCTTGGAAGCAAATGGCGGCGCAGAACTGAAATGAGCTGCCTTGGAAGCGAATGACGGCGGATTAGTTATCGAGGGACTTTACAACGACAGTACGTCTCTCGCCATCTGTGCGCTATTCCACTGTTCACGAAAAGCACAGTTCACGCATGCTAAATAACAGTCCAGCCAGCGCTCGATCGCAGTTTTACCCAGCCAGAAAGTGCGCGTGCATAACACACAAACACAGCAATGAACGCGGCCTCGTACTTTTTTATGGAAAGATGTATACTCCGTTACTGGCGCGGGCGCGTGGTTTCATTTATGGTTTCGTTTGGACGACAACACGTGCCAAAGATCTGCGAGATCAAACCCCATTCTCGCGCAAGCAGCTTTGACAGCGTTTTACACTAAGTTCAGAGTCTACGGGACATTCGTGCTTCGAATGAGGCATGGGCTCCAATATACCCATCTTACCAGCCAGTTTGGGTACGTCACCACTGCCGCAATGCATAGAGGGAACCACGGAGGGAACTTCAGTCTTTCTGCGCGTGCGGCCACCTCGCTGGATCTTTGCGCGTGGAGAGCAAAAGAAAGCACGAGCTGTCTCGGGTGGTGCCGCCTGCCTTCTGAGAACTTAAGTTATGGCGGCTTAACGCATGCGCCGAACGCTTGGTGAGATCGGGACTATACCCATTTTCACCTCAAGAACCGCAGTAAAAAACGTCCGGCTCCTCGCCACTGATTTCCTTCTTTATGTAGAGAATTAAGATATATGTAGGCGAATTGTAGATTATATATATGTTATCTTATTAAAACGTACAGGTTCCAAACGCCAAACGCATCGCTTTTTCCTCCGTCAACCAAATCTCATAAGAACTACTTCGCGCCGCATATGAACAATGCGCAAAACTTGCTTTTTTCTTGAGGTGAAAACGGGTATAGTTGCTCCCTGCGCAAGATTTATCCCTGCGGCGGCAGCTTGGAGGGGTCGCTGTAACCCTATCGCTCCTACAGCGCTTTAATTCCTGCTGAGAGGCACGTCCTCCTCACTGTGTTGTCCTCTTTGCTCCGGGGTTGAGTTGGACAAGTTTCTAGAGTAATTAGACCTACAGGTGGTGAGGCCGGCTGCCTTCGGGGAGTTATGCGGAACACGTCTTTCTCTTCGTCTCCTTATGCCCGTGTCCCACTAGAGCGACAGACAGAAACAAAAGACAGCGACAAGCCTCAAACCCATGCAGCATGCTCGCGATGGTACCTTTGGCAGGCGTTTAGTCGTTCGGTGCTCGTGAAGTAAGCACGAGCGATTGCAAGCCTGCCAAAAATACCCTCGCGTGCATGACGCTCGTGTTTGAGCATAGCCTCCGTTATTCTCCAAAAGCTCTCGAATCGCGAAAGACTCTGGTTTGAGGCTTGTCGTTGTCTTTTGTTTCTGTATGTCTCTCTAGTGGGACACGGGCATTAAGAAACAAGTTTGCATAGACATGCATTTAATTATTGTAAGACAAAACTTATTTCCATCAGGATGGCTCAGCCGGCGTTGGGCATGGTTGTGTGGTCGCACCCCTACGCGGCTAAAGAAGTCCCATTGCTCCTCGGCGAGAGTGAAGGCCACAAGGAAACCGCTCTCTGACCCGGTAATGGAAGAACATGTCAGGGCAGCACGAGCATGTCGCTTGATTTTATTTCGCAACACTCATTGCGGGGACTCAGAAATACGAAAGAGAAGCGCGAGGAAACATGACGAGTTGTGATCCTGGGCCGGCTTGCTAGAACAGCGTCTCAGCTGAGACTCAGTGAAAGAGAGCAGTGCAAAGGGTGGGGCGCGCGACTGTCTTGAGACGTGGCTTGAGTCCCGCTCAGCTCGAGCGCTGGCTTTGGCATTGTTTTCTTTCCCACAGTCTCAGCTGAGACGCTGTTTCTAGCAAGTCGGACCTGGCTGCTTATAACTAGTTGTAAAGGACAAGAGTCATGGTTGGTGTAAAGCGCAAAGTGGAAGCTTGTGTTAGCTATCGTTTTAGCTATTTAAGTAGAATAACTTCTTCTTGAGTAATAAAAGAACGAACATAAAGTTTAATACTCGCAATTACAGGCTTTCGTGGCCATCTTCTCGTTTTTCGAGCCTCATCCTTCTCTCCTTTTGGTTATGTGGCTCCTTTTTTTGCACGAGAGATCAGAGACTCACTCACACGACCCAAAATAATCTTGATCTGACCTCAGATCTGGAAGTCCTTCAAATGAGCAGGGATTTGCCGAGTTTTTGACGGGCGTATGGGTAATACAACTGTGGCTTCGGTGTCTCTGGTTGAGCTTCCGGAATCAACGTCACCACTTAACTCGATTTCTTCCAAGTCGTTGTCTGTGCTTGGCTGATTATTCTCAGTATCCTCTCTCTCACAGACGGAACCAAGATTCTGAAACGGCTTGGATGCCTCTGTCTCGAAGTTGGAACAGAGGTCCTGGTGAAGTTGCCTCCCAAGCTTGATGGTGTCGGCCAACTCGGGGCAACTAATGTCTCGTGTGGTGTGTCTACGCAGCTGTTCGACGTTTACTACTCTCTCGTTTCGTTGGTTGCCGCTCTGGTCAATGCGCACAATTTTGACGGTATTTTCTCCCAAAATTAGGGATACTTTGTAAGGACCATTAAAGAATGGGTCGAGAGTCGATGAACGAGATCCCAGTGTGCAGTACACCATGTCACCGATCTGGAAGCTTGGCTTCCTACGCTTGGCGTCGTAGTGCTGCTTGGCTGATGCCTGACTCCCTTCCAAGTTTTCTCTCGCTCTGTCTCGTTTCTTTGCAAGTTCAGAAAGCCTCGATGCTTCCTTTTAGCTCTTCCTCGACGTCAGACAGAAACAGCTGCCCAGGTAGACGCGGATCATACCCGTGCATCAGCTCGAACAGAGTGTGTCGAGTCGATTTCTGCCTAGCGACGTTGATCGGGAAGACTGCTTCAGGAAGCATTTTGCTCCAGTCAGAGTGTGGTTCAATGATCTTTCGAAGTACATTCTTTAGCACTCCAACGGCCCGTTCCACCAGTCCGTTAGCCTGCTGCCAGTATGGTGGAGTCGTTACATGTGTGATACCAAAGCGTCGATGTACTGCAGCTGTCCTCTTGTTGACAAAACCTTTCGCTTGGTCCGTCAGTATCGTCTTGGGGACACCGAATCTCAGTATCCACCGGTTCATCAAGAAGTCAAGGTAGAACATCGAAGTCGTTGAAGGCACTGCAACTGGGTCGACGTAACGTGTAGCGCGGTCAATACACACAAGTACATTTTTTTAGCTATTGCATTCTTCCAAAGGTCCGAACTGATCGAGCGAAATCATCGTGTTTGGTACAGCCGGGATGTTTCTTGGTTGCAAGGACCCTTCTGCGATTGTGGTCCTACGGTTGACACTTCGACATGTGTGGCAGGACTGCCCATAGGCTCTCACGTGGCGCGACATGCAAGGCCACCAGTACCTTCTCTGAATCTGGTTTAGGGTGCGCTGAGTATCCATATGTCCAGTCGAGTCGTGGCACATCTGTAGTACGGTGTCCCTTGATACAGCATGTACCACTACCTTGGGGCCACTTCCGTCTTCACTTAATTTCACTAGGATGCCGTGTTTCTGTGCGAACTCTGTTGCCCTTGTCAGCCAGTTGTTGTTGACGTTGGCAGTCTCCATCTGTTTTTTGGTGTTCGCGTAAGCAACAGTTGTCTGTCTGTGGTACCATGCAAATGAAGTTGCCACTGCTCGCCGTCCCGCTCAGTTGGAGAAACTCCCGCTCTCTGTCCAGCTCTTCAAGTTGAGATAGGGCGTCCGCTTTGTTGATTCTGCCTGGACGATGACAAATCTTGAAGTCGTAGTCAGAAAGCTCGAAGGTCCATCTTGCAAAACGACGGTTTGTTGTTGCTTTGTGTGCTAGGTATGTAAGGCTGAGGTTACCAGTCAGCACCGTGAACTGTGGGCCGCCCTTGAGGTAGATGGCGAATTTCTCGGTTACAGCCCAGTGTAGTGCCATACATTCCAGCAGGTTTGAGTGGAATTGGCTGTCGTGTGCGTTTAGCGCACGCCTCGCATACTCAATCACGCGCTCTTGTGCGTCTTGGGTCTGAGTGAGAATGGCGCCAAGGCCATGCTGGCTGGCGTCCGTATGCACCGTTGAAGGGCAGTCACTGCGAAAGTTGGCGAGGAGGGGGGGGGGGGTTCTTTAAGGCGTGCTTCAGACAGTCTACAATATTTTGGTGTTCTTCCGAACAAACGAATTCACTGTCTTTAACAAGAAGCTTGCGCAGTAGTAGCGTCTTCGCCGAGAAGTCATTTATGAATCTTCGGAAGTGGTTGGCAAACTGAATGAATGAGTAGAGGTGCTTTGCTAATCTTGAGGGCTGCAATTTGTCAACGTCTGCCACTCGTTTTGGGTCGGAAATCCTCCCTTCATCCGTGATGATGTAACCAAGAAATGATACTTGGCTGCGCACAAACCGACACTTCCGGATATCCATCCTTAGACCGTTGAGTACCACACGACGGAGTGCCTCTTCCAAGAGTTCGAGAGCTTCACTGATGGATCTTGCTTCCTGTGCGATGTCGTCAATGTATGTGGTAGTGCGAGGAAGTCTCTCAAAAGTCTTGCGCATCACTATTTGCATTGTTTGTGGCGCTTTACAAAAGCCGAATGCCATGCGCAAATACTCGTACTTTCCATCTAGTGTCACGAAAGCTGTTTTGTGGGTGTCTTCGGGTTTCACACGGACCGTGAGAAAGGCTGTCTTGACGTCCATGGTGGAAAAGTAACGTGAATGGTCTCTCATGATTTCGTCAAGATCATCTTCCATTAGCGGCATAGGATACGGAGGGTTCAGCGTTTTAGCGTTGATCTTGCGGTAGTCGTGGACCATTCGTCTTGAAGTAGTTGGGTGGTTCGGCTGGTCTACTATGAGGGTTGGTGCTGCGTGCTCGCTTTGACTTGGTCTGATTACTCCTTGTTTCAGGTATTCATCGACTTTCTCTCTCATCAATTCGCGGTCTGCGTAGGAGCATCGAACGACGCGAGGCTACCGGGATTGAGTCTCGCAGCTCAATTCAATGTTCCACGTGTGGGCACATTCCAAGCTGTTGTTCTTTTGTGGCAAAGGCTCTGTGATGCGTCATTAGTATTTTGTGCAGTCCTTCACGCTCCTCTGAGGATGCATCTGGCGTCATGAGGTCAACTGCCGCATTGATATTTTGCTCAAGGTTCACGTCTGGACTTGACCTTGAAGGTTGAAAAGAGGCAAACATCGCAACATCATTATCGATGTGTTGTGTAGTTTCATTGCAAATGTTGAAATCAGTGCCGCTCCTGTTCTTTGAGGGGTTTGTTGTTCCGTGGTGGTCTCGTCTCGTTGGGTGACGTCGTGTGCCGGAAGTTTCACGAAAGATTTGTCGTTCGACATGTGAAATGTTACATTGACGTTAGCAAGCTTCCTCCAGTCTGATCCCAGAAGTATGTCCATTGAAGAAGGAAGTGGTAGAACCATCACCTCTTGGAGTCGGGTGGTCAACTGGCCGACGTCGATTGATAGTGTAGTCGTCCACTGGGGCTCAACCTGTCTGTCCAGACCTGTGGCCAGGTGGTGGCCACTGCAGGCTGTTTTCTCTTGGTTGCGTGAAAGAACCTTGGGGTCAACAATCGAGACGTTCGCATCAGTGTCGATGCAGGCTCGGAGTGGGCTGCCTCCGTTCGTGCAGGCTGTGACGATTGGAAGTGTGTCTCCACGTGCCCGCAGGACACAGTGGACATTTCTTTTGTGGCGACTATGGTACTCTTCCTGCTTCTTGGTTCTTCTATCTTCGGCTCGAAATGTTGCCGTACTCTTGAGTTGTGGGCAATCCCGTGAGATATGTCCGAAACCTGAGCAGTTGAAGCATTTGCGGTCTTTTGAACTGTTGGCGTACAGCGATGGTCGCTGTGAAGACCACTGGCTCTGCTGACGTTGCACAAGCGGTTTGTATTTGTACAGCTGTTTCGGTTCGGTGGAGAATGGACCTTTTGTAGAAATACGCGGTGCGCATGCGCGGAGTATTTCATGCGCCTGGGTTCGAGAGTATCTACTTCCAAACAATCCGCCATCTTGCATTTCTCGCCTCTGAGCGGTTTCGTTGTGTCGACCTCGGGGCGGAAGATTACGCACGATGGGGAAAAAGGTGAGCATGGGGGAGCCGTATCTAGGTCACATGGCCTCAATGGGTGAACAGGATGTAGCCGACGTTTTGGGTGTGGAACGGGTGGGAGAGGCCTTGGGCGCGCGTTGTTTTCCAGTCACCTAGTCTCGAACCGATTCGCGTGTCTAGGTGGCAGCACATATTCGCCAAGAGGTCCATTGAACCTCCAAATTTCGTCGGTTATCGAGATTCATCGCTCGGTCGATGAGCTCGAGCACAGACGTACACTTCTGAGTGGCTTGAGGCGTAGCCCATTTGTCGTTCTGAATTCCACTAAGGATCAAGAAAATACGCTCTTCGGGTTCGAGTTTCTGCGGAGCCTTCTCAAGCATAGCGTTTTTTGCGTACATATACTGAACAAGCGTTTCGTTTGGTCGGAGCTGGCGCTCGTTTTGGCAATCTAGAAACTCCTGGAACGATATTTTTCGCTTGAAACGTTCGGCTATGGCATGCTCCCATCTGTCCCAATCGTGGATTCGAGTTCCGTACGATTTATGCCAGTCACGCGCTGCTTCGCGAACGCGAGTAATAGGGTTCAGCGTTGTAAGTGACGGCGTCCAGTGCGCCAGAGACGCGACACGTTCGATTTCCTCTAGCCATTCTTTCAAACTTTCTCGCTGATTACCTTGGAATGTTTGTATGGCTGCGGCCGTGTCACCCGTTGAGTGCACCTGAAGAGGTCTTGAGTTTTGGATCAAGGCTTGGGCGAGCTGACGTTGCGTTTTGGCGATGACGCCGAGGATGTTGTCCGATGCGAGGGGCTGTACTTCGTTGTCGTTGACGTGCTCGGAGACGGAACGATTTGACGTTTGCGGCACTTCGGGCCTGCGTTGATCGACGTGTTCCTCTCCGTCTTCCCGGTGATCGTTGCCTTGACCGTTGCCGAGGTTCAAAGCTGGGAGAAGCGTTTGGAGCTGTGTCTTGATACCCTTGATTTCGTTCCTTAGTTCTTCGTGAGCGTTGGGGTCCGCGGTGGTTGTTGTTGTCGACTGCGCCATGTTAGCTATCGTTTTAGCTATTTAAGTCGCATAACTTCTTCTTGAGTAATAAGAAAACGAACATAAAGTTTAATACTCGCAATTAAAGGCTTTCGCGGCCATCTTCTCGTTCTTCGAGCCTCATCCTTCTCTCCTTTTGGTTATGCGGTTCCTTTTTTCGCATGAGAGATCAGAGATTCGCTCACACTTGGAGTCGTTGAATTATTAAACCAACACCATGAAAGTTGATCGTCTGACATTGTTCTTATTTGAATAAAGGAAATAAAAATTAATCCAAAGAAAGACGACCTAGTGAGGGTTTCGCACATGTGAAACGCTTTTGATGGAGCACTTCATGGAAAGGGGGTTTATTAGACCCTTTTCCTGAGCCTCAGATTTGAGCCACGATGACAAAGTATTTTACAAAGAGAGAAGACTTGACTTGGACGCTGGGTCCGAATACTGAATACAGCCTCCTGCGTGCTCGGGGGCCCAGTCCCGAGACAGCGCAGAAGGTCGAACGCTGGGTGGAACGAGTGCCGAGTATTAACTGCCCGCGCTATAACTAAACTACAAAGAGAGACGTGATGGCCGACGCGCCGGCGAGCGGCTTACGGTTCGGAGGACCCGGCTGTCCCCATCGTCGCTGGACTCCGGGCCGGCGTGGCCATCAGAGACAGGAGGTTCCAGAAGAGCCAGATGAAAGAAAGACACGTCTGATCCCGGGCGTGGGCTGGTAACGACTGGTTCACGAAAACTCGTGAGCCCCAGTTTATTGACAGAAAAACCCAGGTGGCGCCAGTAATAAGAAATAAAAGGGGCGCCATCTTTTAAGCAAACAAAATAACACAAGAAGATGGCGACTGGCGCCATCTATCGCTAATCAAGATTACTACATTCTTCCCTCCTTAAAAAATTAAGAAAAACGATCACGAACTCTGGCTGCTCTGACGCTGACCTCGCGCGCTCTTCGAAGTGGCCGGTTTCTGTATCAAGATGGCTCGTAGGGGTGCTGAAGGCGAATACCACGTGTATACGGATAAATACTTTACAAAGAGAGAAGACTTGACTTGGACGCTGGGTCCGAATACTGAATACAGCCTCCTGCGTGCTCGGGGGCCCAGTCCCGAGACAGCGCAGAAGGTGGAACGCTGGGTGGAACGAGTGCCGAGTATTAACTGCCCGCGCTATAACTAAACTACAAAGAGAGACGTGATGGCCGACGCGCCGGCGAGCGGCTTACGGTTCGGAGGACCCGGCTGTCCCCATCGTCGCTGGACTCCGGGCCGGCGTGGCCATCAGAGACAGGAAGTTCCAGAAGAGCCAGATGAAAGAAAGACACGTCTGATCCCGGGCGTGGGCTGGTAACGACTGGCTCACGAAAACTCGTGAGCCCCAGTTTACTAGAGAGTTTTAGTAGATCGTTTCTCACTCCGATAACGAAACCCGATACTGCGCCGGAGCCATTACGCATGCGCTAGAGTATCGGGTGTTTCGGGCGCAGGTATCGGGAATATCGGGAAATATCGCGCGCACTCCCGTGCCTCGCGAGAGTTTACGAGATCCGGCAAGAGCTGAGCGATCATGGCCGCTCCACTCGAGCCTCTTTCTGCCCAAGCGGGTCGAAAACGGTTCACGATCGTCGAGGATATCCTCCTTTTAAGGGAAGTGCTTGCGATGAATCCCTTTGTGAATTCTTCGCGGTGGGACACAGTGGCGGCCAACCTGAATGAAGCACTGGGGAGGAACTTCAGTGTTCGCGGAGTGAGAGACTGCTGCGATCTGCTCCTCGGTCTGTTCAAGCGAGACGACCGCACAAACTTGAGAAAGTAAGTAGTTATTGAGTCCCGTTTGAAAGTTCAAAAGCGTTTTAGCTAGGGTGCCTTCATGTGCGCTTTGCTAGGCGCGATGACATCTGGCCATTTTTTTCGAACGATTATTTTTATTTTTTGTTCTGAAGCGCGTGAAAGAGCGTGTCCCTGCACGCGCTCGTGGTGCTGACTGTGCTACGGCGACATTTTGTTTCCTGCGATTTCTTTGTATTTTCCCCGTGAGCGCGTGCTGTCGGCATCGGGTACTTCAAACGATGGCATCGCCCTAAAGAGAAGGACATTGGGGCACTCTAGTTTTAGCATACTGCCATACCCTGTCCAACAGCTGGTGCAACTGCGAGCTAGCGCGAGCTTGTTGTTTGGAAACCTTCATTGAATGGCCAGGTCCAATAAAATAAAGAGTCAGTCAATTGTCAACCTACGCGTTAAGAAAAATTTTAAAAAAGTTGTTTAGATGATGCTATGTGCATTGTTTCCTTTGTTGTATTTTTCCAGCAACCAGGATGAAGCGGTACAGGGAGCACCTTGGATCGCCGGAAAAGAGAGCAGAAGAGGACCGCAGAATAAAAAAAAACTAGAGATCGCTCTTGAAGAGAAGCGTCTCGCCATGGAGGAGCGCCAGATAGAGAGGCGCCTGGCCATTGAAGAGCGCCAGGTGACCTTAAGCGAGGATCGCTTAGCGTTTGAAAAAGAAAGGTTTTATGTGCTGCAGGAGGCTGCAGCAGAGGAGAGGAGACATCGTCTCCAACTGCAAGAACATTACGTTCAGGTAGTGAATGGTCAAATGAAAAAGCAAAGTTAAGTGTGAGCAAGCGGTATGACATCCTAATACGCACTACAATAAATCTTTCATTTTATTAAACAATCTAGTTGGGAGAAAACGGCAGAGGTAGGCCCGTTCGACTTACTACACAAAGAACTATTTTGAGTGTAATATTGAACAGACAGCAAATGCTATGTTTTCAATGACAGGCAAAGCAATAACATGAGACAGTCAGGGTGTCGATCAAATTAATCTTTTGAAATTCCCTAACTTTTTCAGGTTTTCCCTGACAATTAAAGCTGAAATTCCCTGACCACTGTAGAGGTGGTTAAATATGTAAAACCATTACAACATAAGGCATTGAGCACAGTGAGGATCATTTTGCACGGGCTTAATCTAACTTGCATATTTCGCAATATTCGGGTTCGTTGAGTCCGGAATAAACGAGCGCTTTCTTGCCGCCAACATCGTCAGTGAAGAGCTAGGCCACTTCCGAAAGCACGATGAAAACATGACGCTCAAACACACACGTCAATAACCGAATGGCCACATGGCCGCCAGATGCACTTTCGGATACTTTCGGCTTGGATTGGAATGGGGTCTATACGGCTTTCTTATTTGTTCTAATTTGATCTAGCCTCGTGTCGCGCTCTTAATCCAATCCAATCTCAGGTGTGGACTGGATTTGTCGACTCTTCCCTTTGCATCGGGTAGCACTCTCTACATCGAATAAGCAGAGCTCGCGCTCCGCTCTAAGCAGCCCCAAGTCCACAAGTCTTCGCTCAAAGCAATCGATGCCATTTCCGGCTCATTTTTCCTGACTAGGCTCGCTTTTTGACAATATCCCTGACAATTCCCTGATTTTTTTCCGGTAATTAAACCTTCCCTGACAATTCCCGGTTTTCCTGGTCGCTAGACACCCTGGACAGTAGACAGTGCAAAAAGCTTCCTGCCCGGGTATGGCGACGTTCTGGGCCGTCCTTATTGTATCAGGGACTCGCAGCGCGCTACACAGCTCCGTTAAGTCCATCTGCTCCAAACGAAACTGCTGGCGGAAAGCTTCACTATTTATGTTGAGCACATCCAAGTATCCTCGTGCGGACCTAAACCTCCGCGGAACGGGGTACTCCATATCCAGAAAGGAGAGTTCTTCGATTTCGCCCCACCTCAAAAACGCTAAGGCCAAGGGATCCTCGAAAACGCACGTCGCCATGGCTCAAGTTTCTCACTCGCTCGACTCGCTCACGCCCGTGCCACCCGTGCTTCCTATGGCTTTGCGTGACAAGCCACCGGGGGAGACTAGATTGGCTTCTCTCTACTTGGCTATAGATGTAGCTTGCTGCTGCACTTCTGTAATTTCAGCAACTTATAAAACTTAATTGATGGTTTTTTAATTGTATTAAATGTAAGAACTGTTATTTTTCCTTCAGTGAAACATTTTTTTTTTAATTCGTTATTTTTCATTTTGGAAAGTGCAAATCGTTTCCACTAGGGAGCGCCCCAGCGCCTCAAGCGACCGTATCGGATGTATCGTCTTCAAAATGGTCTACTAAATGTGCATTCATGTTCTGTGTATCGGTATCGTATGGTTATCGTATCGTTATAGGGTATCGTTATAGGAACGATCTACTAAAACTCTCTAGTGACAGAAAAACCCAGGTGGCGCCAGTAATAAGAAATAAAAGGGGCGCCATCTCTTAAGCAAACAAAATAACACAAGAAGATGGCGACTGGCGCCATCTATCGCTAATCAAGATTACTACATTCTTCCCTCCTTAAAATTTAAGAAAAACGGAGGGAAGTACTGGAAGACATGCATACTCTTAACAATGATCAAATACTGAATAACAATAATATTTAAAACTCTGTCACATTATACTTAACAACTGTCCAACTACTCAGTGGAAAGTTCAACATCAACACGATACACTTTTCCCCCTTCGATGGGGAGAACGAAACGTCGCAAAACTGTCTGCACGGACACCAGAGTTCATTTTGGGACTGGCCCAACTAGCACGTTTTGTCGGCAGGCGACGACAATACGAAATTCAAAGCATATTTTAGCAAGAGCATTTATGTGTTATGCAAAAGTCCATGTCCATGACACCCTTGTAGTGTATTGATTAGTTTGTTAGTAGTGTTGTTTTGTGTCTTGTATTTGTCATGGACATGTCTTTTAAGTACCTTGGCCAAGGAGTTTTACTATGAAGTTATGATGATGCATCAGAACTATAAGCATGAGTCACTTTGACTGCTGCCTTCGAGGCTGCCCAACAGTGTCAACCATGGACTGCCAACAAGTAACAAAAACATTTTCACGTTTCAAGACACTTGTGCACTTAAAAAATACTCATGAACGACACATATTTTACCAAAGTTCCAAAATATCAAATGTGGCGAGTTTAACTTGTATGTCTATTCACTTTTGTCCGATTCATAGCTACTATCTAGCATAGACATTACATAGTCTTTGAATCTAGCTGGAAGTCTCTTCTTCCGGCGGGGTCGACCACTTGGAGCTGGTGGCTCAGGCACTGCAGGTGGGACCTGAAGTTCACCTGGGGTCACCTGAAGATCACCTGGGGTCACCTGAAGATCACCTGGGGTCACCTGAAGATCACCTGGGGTCACCTGAAGATCACCTGGGGTCTCGTCTGCGGAGCCTTCGAGTGGGGGCATCGAAGACGGCGTACTTGGGCGAGACCCCAACGGAGTGCTCGTCACGGGCGAGTTGAAGTTGTTTCGTGTCCCTGCCTGCTCCCTAGCCAGGGGAGGAGCTAGAAGTTCTCCAACAGGCCTCTCAGAGGGGCCAGCCACAGAAGAGGACCCGGGCACGGCAGGGCGGACAGGGTCTGTAGACTGCCCTGGGTCCAAGGATGGACCAGGGTGAGCGGAAGTAGCAGTAACCCCGGGCTCATCAGGGTGGCCAGGGTCTGCTGCCTGGCCTGGATCCACGGATGGACCAGGGCCAACAGCGCGAAAGGTTGTTGCAGCTGCAAGATCCGGCTCCACAGGGGAACCCAGCGCTGCAGGCGCCGGTGCAGCAGGAAGACCAGGATCCACAGGTGGGCCAGACGCTGCCAGGCGAGATGCTGTCAGACTTCCCGAATAGCCATGTGTCGGAGGTCCAACCACGGTTGGAAAAGGTGCAACCATCCTTGGGTAGAAGACCTGAGAAGGCACACGAGTTGTGCCTGTCGACAGGTCGTCGTCGTCGTCGTCGTCGTCGTCCCAGTCAGATACTGAAGATTGGTCAGGAGGCAGCTGTGAAGTCTTGGTCAGCTTGGCTGCGTTCCATCTCCTGCCATCTTCCATTCTATATGTTGCAGGTCCTATTTGTGTCTGTATCCTCTGTGGTTCTGTATATTTGCTGTGTAACTTGTCCTGGTGTATAGGCTTGAAAACTCGGACGGCTTGACCAGACTGGAACTGTGGCCGTCTCACAGCCCTGCGTCTATCAGAATAATGTTTCATTTTGTCTTGGTACACCTGTACCCTCTCTGGAAGTTGAGCACGCTGCTCCGAGAAATTGGCAGGGGCTTCTCTCGTCGGCATGTCTTGTACGTCAAGCCTGGACCGGTGAATACGTCCATGCAGTAAAAGAGACGGTGCGAAACCTGTCGCGGGATGCACCGTCCGACGATAAGCTTCAAGGTGGTCTCGGACAGCGTCCGGAAGAGGGCGACCCTGCACCACAGCCAGCTGGAGGCAGGACTTCAGTACCCGGTTGAATCGCTCAACCTGTCCATTGCTCTGGGGGTGGTACAGTGCCGTTCTCCGGTGCTTGATTCCTTGCTGGCGCAGGAATTCCTGGAATTCTCTTGAAACAAACTGGACACCGTTGTCGGTGACTATCTCGCAGGGGAGACCTTCTCGGGAAAAAAACGTTCTTCAAGAAGGTTATCACCGTTGTAGATGTAACTGAAGACGTTGCTTGGACCTCGGGCCACTTGGAGTGATAGTCCAGGAGGACTATAAAAAACTTTTGACTTGGTGGAGCACGTTCGACTGGACCCACAATATCCAGTCCCAGCTTCTCCCAGGGCTGCTCAGGAAACTTGACAGGCTGCAACGGTGCAGGTGCAGTCTTCACGGGCCTGTCGGTAGACTGGCATACTGCGCAGTTCTCCACCTTCATCTTGATCTGCTGGTTCATCAAGGGCCACCAGTAGTGTTCCCGGATGACACTTTTGGTTCAGGAGATCCCCTGGTGGACCTCGTGTGCAATATGTATGATGTTGTCCCGAAGCTGCGCAGGGACGACGAGCTTCTCAGCCTTGTATAACATGCCCTGGAAAATGGAGAGCTGCTCTCTCACATGGAAGTAGGGCCGCAGATCCGGGGAGATGTCTTCTGGCCAGGTCGACGTTGTATAACGGATGACAGACGGTAACAAGATGTCATTGGCTGTCGCCTCTTGGAACTCTCCCTTCGACAAGGGGACCGTTACCATGGAGACAACCTCTTCATCAAACTTCATGCCTTCTTCAGTGTCTGGCACTGGCAGTCTGGAAAAGGCGTCAGCAACGACGTTGGTGGCGCCTCTCTGGAATTCCATCTTGAAGTTGTAGTTGAGGAGTCTTGATGTCCACCGGGTGATTCTAAGCGGACGAATCCCGGATCCTTTGTTAGAAAGAAGAGTAACCAACGCCTGGTGGTCTGTGCGAATCAGAAAGGAACGGCCCCACAGGTAAGCGTGCCACTTCACGCACGCCCAGAGGCACGCCAAGGCTTCTTTTTCTCCAGCGGAGTATCTGCGCTCGGTGTCTGTCAACGAGCGAGACGCAAAAGCTACTGGACGGAGCTGATTCCCGTACTGCTGTTGCAAGACAGCTTCCAGACCGTACTGAGACGCGTCAGTAGCTACTACAATGGGCAACGTTGGGTTGAACATGGACAAAATTGGAGCTTTTTTCAAGGAAGTCTTAACTCTCTGGAAACTGGCCTCGACTTCCGGGGACCAGTTGAAATGGACTTCTTTTCTGAGGAGACGACGCATGGGTTCCACGACAGTGGAGCACTGAGGAATGAACTTGCTATAATATTCAACGAGTCCTAAAAACGCCTTCAGTTTGTGAGAATCGGAAGGGGTCTCGAAATTCAGGACGGCATCTACCTTGGATGAGAGGGGTTCTAGTCCTTTCATGGAGAGATGGTGTCCCAAAAATGAGAGCTCTTGGACCTGAAAAACACCTTTACAGTTCAGCTTCATTCCCGCCTGGGAAATACGCGACAAAACTCGACGGAGATTGGCATCATGTTCCTGTAGAGATGACCCATACACAATGACATCGTCGAGATAAAACTGAACACCTGGACAATCCTTCAGGATTTTGGACATGATTTGTTGAAATGCAGCGGGTGCCGAAGCCAACCCGAAGCAAACCCTCTTGAATCGGAACAACCCCTCATGGGTAATGAAAGCGGTGAGGTCGCGGCTCACCGGGTCGAGGCGAACTTGATGATACGCGGACGCCAAGTCAAGTTTGGAAAAGTAGGAGGAACCTCCCAAGGAGTTTAAGAGCTCATCGATGTGTGGAAGAGGAAAGGAGTCGATGACCACGGCCTGGTTTGGTGCCCGAAGGTCGATACACATCCGGATGTTGCCGTCTTGCTTCTTAACGACAACGATGGGCGACACCCATTCCGACGCATCCACACGCTCAATGACTCCCTCCCGCTCTAACTTGAAAATCTCCTCGGAAACCTGGTCTCTGAGGGTCATCGGGAGTCGACGCAGCCTCGCTTGTACAGGGGACACGTTGTGTCTTAACTTTACTTTGTGGGTGTGGTTCCTAACCAGACCCAGTCCAGGACTAAATAGGTGTTCAAAATCTTCAAAGCCTGGCGGCAACTTGGATGTGTCTTTGATATGTATACTTGTGTGGATGTTACCTTGTGTATCATGATGACGTTGTGGAACAGGGGTCGACCTGGAGTCAGATCTTTCGACGACCTTTGGAAAGGTCTCCTCGCAGTCCGACCTCTCGATGACCTTTGGCATAGTCTCCTCGCAGCAGTCAGAGGACCGTGAGGACAGGCAGGTGGGGAAAGTGGCTGGAGGGAACCGGCTGCCCAGACCATCAGGATGGCGATGTTGGCCCGGCTGGTGCGACGACACAGTGAATGGCCGTCGTTGTTGGCTGCCAGCCGTCCCTAGGCCTCGAGGAGGGGCTCCTCCGTCAGCTGGATGTACAGTAGAACACTCATAGTTAGCCCCCGACAGTGTCATACTGAGGTCCTTGACTGCATCTGTTCCCAACAGCGAACGTCCATTTCGGGTTACGTAGAATTCTAGTGAAGTATGCCGATCTTTGAAATTCACGTAGCCAAGGAAACATCCAAGCACAGGGATCGGTTCTTGTAGATAGTGTACGAGAGTCTTCCGTGGCTTGTACAGCCGTATCTTGCCATCCTTGTTTAGTTGGTTAAAGGTGGCTTCATTTACAATGGAAACGTACGACCCAGTATCTACAAGGAGTCTTAAAGGGTGTCCATTCACCTGGATGTCGGCCGTGAAGGAGCAGCGGCGATCTCTGTCGCCGGTAGTGTGGCCTGTAGCCTGGACAGGCACCACGTCGTCGGGGTTCAGGGTGGCGTCAGGCCACGTCTCTGGCTGGACAGCGCCCACCGTTGCGCCGCCTCGGGACGCTCGGCGCTGGTAGCGCCCGATCCCCTGCGCTCCATGGCCGCGCACCGGGAACGCCGCTTGCCGCTGGTCACGAACGAACGAAGCCGACGGCTGCGGACGGCTGCGGCAGACCACCGCGAAGTGGCCCGGCTTCCCGCAGAGGAAGCACGAAGCCTGCCGTGCAGGGCACAGCTCACGGGGGTGGCTCCGCCTGCCGCAGAACCAGCACGTCGGCGGCTCGTCGTTGGCTCTCTCGGCCCTCCGAGAAGGAGGAGGGTCCCGACTCGTGGGGTGGCGCATGCGCGCCGGGTATCTGGGCACGTGGCCAGAAGACCTCGGTGTCCACGAACTGGGGTCGGGCAGCAACGGGTAAGGGCCATGGTCAGGCCCGGGCGGGAGGCCGGGGTGGCCATCTTGGCCGGGGCTCGAGGAGGATGGTGGCCAGGGACCGCCCTCTTGGGTCTGCGGCGCTCGAACGGCCGCTCGCGCCAGGACTCTCCGTACGTCTGCCGGGCCTCTGCCGGCATCGCCGAGGGTTGAAGTTCCAGGGTTCTCCTGGTGATACTCGCGCGACGCTGCAGCGAGGTGCTCATACTGCCGCGCGAGCTGGAAAGCTCTGTCTAATGTGGGCAGCTGCCCATCCACGGAGTCGCGGAGCATACGCTCATGTACTCGCTTCGAAGTCAATCCTCTCAGGAAAACGTCGCAAAGGATCGCGTCGAGTGCGTCCCCGAACGCGCAAAGAGAACCTTGTCGGCGTAACGCCGTGAGAAACT
Source organism: Ixodes persulcatus (assembly GCA_013358835.2). Classification (NCBI taxonomy): domain Eukaryota; kingdom Metazoa; phylum Arthropoda; class Arachnida; order Ixodida; family Ixodidae; genus Ixodes; species Ixodes persulcatus. The sequence continues at coordinate 84,044 of JABSTQ010010408.1, forward strand.
CTGTCACCGATTCACCCGGTTGCTGAACCCTGTCGAACAGCTTCTTACGTTCGAGCATAACAGACCCGGAGAATTCAAAATGTTTCTCGAGAGTAGTGAGAAACGCTGAAAACTCATCGGTTCCTTCGGGAACCGGCATCTCGTCAAGACGAAAAGAATCGACAATTCGTTGTCCCTCGGCCCCAAGCATCGTGAAGAGAATCTGCTTCTTACGAGTGGCAGAGACAGTATCTAAACCAGTAGCACCAAGGAATGCTAAAAATGACTTTTTCCATGCTGACCAAGCTTGATACGGCGCCCCAGGGACAGCCAAAAATGCAGGCGGGGGCGTCAGACCCACTACACCCACGGCGGAACTCGTTTGCGACATGACGGTGTGTCCCCGAAAACACGGGTTGCGGCCTCAAAACTCTAACAGCGTGAGCTGTTGTTTGTTTCCATAACTTAGAGCTTTTGGCCGCACACCCCTACAGCGGTGTGAATCTATGAAACAAGATGTGGGACACCGATACATTGGTGTGACTATGACAACGAACAAGTTATTTTTACAAGAAGGACTATGTTTAAGACATGCGGAACCAACGGTATGGTTGGAACACGCGAAAACCAGGAATTGTAGCACGTTGCCTCAAAAGGCTTCAAAAGGAAATGGAAATCGAACGTTAGGGCCCCAACCCAACGTTCGAACACGAGGGACACGGTGACACGTCACCGACGAAGCATACTCAAACAACAAAGTACGGTTACGTTTGCAGAAAAAGCAATGCAACGAACAAAGTTCATAAGAAAATTAATGCTCACCGGGGCCCCACTCCCGGTAAAGCTGTTCGTGCAAAAGAAAAATAGACAGACCTCGGCTACATCGCCGCCGAGCTAACCGCGCGTTCCGACGAGGCCCAAATCGAACGGAACAAACGAAAAGAATGGAACGCGCCGGTGCTCCAGACCAATGCACCGGGACGCGGAGTCGTACCATCGCCCGAGAGCGAAGAAGAAAAAAAAAAAACGTTTACCTCGTCGCCATTTAGTATTTTACAAAGAGAGAAGACTTGACTTGGACGCTGGGTCCGAATACTGACTACAGCCTCCTGCGTGCTCGGGGGCCCAGTCCCGAGACAGCGCAGAAGGTGGAACGCTGGGTGGAACGAGTGCCGAGTATTAACTGCCCGCGCTATAACTAAACTACAAAGAGAGACGTGATGGCCGACGCGCCGGCGAGCGGCTTACGGTTCGGAGGACCCGGCTGTCCCCATCGTCGCTGGACTCCGGGCCGGCGTGGCCATCAGAGACAGGAGGTTCCAGAAGAGCCAGACGAAAGAAAGACACGTCTGATCCCGGGCGTGGGCTGGTAACGACTGGCTCACGAAAACTCGTGAGCCCCAGTTTATTGACAGAAAAACCCAGGTGGCGCCAGTAATAAGAAATAAAAGGAAACATGGCGCCATCTTTTAAGCAAACAAAATAACACAAGAAGATGGCGACTGGCGCCATCTATCGCTAATCAAGATTACTACATGGTTGTTTGTTGCCTTATCATGAGGACCACTCACTGCGGTTTTCAAAGAGGATCCGCGTTCGCAAAGCGGTTGCGAACGTGGTTGTATAAAGATCCAGTACAATTGCACGCGCACTTGATGTCATCGAGTGTGCGTGCAATTGTACTGGATCTTTATACAACCGCATTCGCAAGCGCTTTGCGAACGCGGATCCGCTTCCTATGTGAATGAGCGGCAATTAAGTCTCCGTAAGTTGTCTACGAGTAGAGTAAAGTTACAACTAAAAATCTCAAATCCCAGCACGATGGCGAACAAAACAAAACCAGCGCGGTTGGAAAGCTGAAAAATTAAAAAATGTGTGGGTTAAATATCTTGGAGTGAAGGGAAAGAAATCGCCCTTTGTCGTCACCATCATATGGAGTTCAATATTTTCACCTTTCATGGTGTCGGAACATGCCGGGCAGCATTGAATAGCTTATTTATAGGCCCTAGGTGTGTTCGAGAACTTGCTCCTGATCCTTGTGACGCGCTTCTCGTTTTTTTTTTCTTGCAAGATTAACTGTGATTTACTGCAAGAACGAGGAAGCAGCGCGACGAAATATTTGAGAAAAGAATCCTCTGCGTCAGGGACAGAATCAGCGCCACTTTGCCTGAACTTCTCAACCTCGAATTTCAGCCACCTTGCAAAAGATGGCACAAGAGCGCTTCGTCTGCTACAACATAGGTCATTTTTATTATTTAGGCTTTAAAACAATTACCATCATAGAAATTGATTTTATTTAGAACGAAAAAAGATCTAATTAAAGAATCGTGGTTTAAATAGCTATCCTCTTCTTTGAAACCAGTATCTTGCGTACAGAGTTGAGCTTCAAAATAGTCCCAGAATTTAAAATTATTTTAAACAAATCTGGATATGAATACAAAAAACATCACGCTTACAGTGAACCAGCTCAGTTCCTCTTGCATACAATTAAAATTAAAATTAGATCAGACACCAGAACGCTGTCTGAAAAAAGCAAAAACGCGTGAAGGGAATTTTTTGAAGTTTTATCACAATCAAGTTGTATTTACAAGAAAACGGCTTGCGATGCACTTCTAATATTTTGTATGCTGAGTTCCTATGTTTACCAGGAGCACGCCCTTAAATGTCGTTGCTGCGTTATGATGTGAAACTGAGTTACGAGACTTCAAAATCAAATAAAAAAGGTTATTTTTGAATAAATATTAAAAAATGTGAGCATGCCAATTAAGAAAAACACGTATACACGGAACTAGACGAGTCCTTCACCTATTCAATAAAAAATAAGAACGCGTCTTGCATGCATTACAAGTCTAGAAACTTGGAATGCATAGAGGTATGTGTTTGAAAATATCAAAACTTTCAATTTTTGTTTTCTTATTGTGCGTTAAGTTTTGAAAAATGCGTATCATATTTTGCATTAAAAGAGTGATGATGCACTGGCAATTTATTTGCAAAAAGGACAAAACTCGTGGCACGCGCACAGACGCGACATTTGCACCGCAAACAGAAGCTGCCACCGGTATTATGATTGGGACGAGCGCTCTCAAGAGAGCACGCTTGAAAGCATGCCATGGTCGCTCGTGAATTCATGGAATGCGAAAATGTTTTTTCCTACCAAAAAATCTGGAACCATGATTTTTAAAGAGGTGTGTTATGCCACGAATAACTGACGACCGTCGCCCGACGGAACGTTCGCTTAAGTCGCGACGTCAGCCACTGTGACGATTCCACGCGCAGAGCAAAAGCCGCCCGGCAGGATTGGACGATTTTTTGCAGCAAATTTGTCCCATGGAGTTGAGGCTTTCGGCGAGCTAGGTTTTGTTCGGCCGGCGTCCGCCGCTACCGGCAGGGCCAACGGCCGGCGCGGGGCACGAGCAATACAGTAGAAAATAATGGCTTCGATCTCCGACTGGATACGAAGTTGGAACCTAAGACGTGCGTTACTTTGTAATGCAATTACTGTAGGTTGTAATTTGTGCGCCACCGAGGAAGGAGCCAAGTGTCTGCACGGCGTGCGCTTATGTTACTTTCATATTTCTGAAATTCAGAAATATAATATAAAAAGTCTATGAATGTTGGTGATGAAAAACGAAGGGTACAGTGTAAACGATAATTGTATACGCATATCTTGTATATGCACGGCACGCGCCGCATACCTTGACACTGGACGCAGGCAAGATCTGCTTTGCCGGTTAACTGCAAGATTATCATACTGTCCAGAAAATGACTCTGAATGAACCCACCTAAAACAATCAAAGCTTGTGCATTATAAGTTTGATGTCATCACGATGAAATCGAGCGCAGACACAAATTGGACAGGAGTGCAGCGTCAACGGCCGGCTGCAAGTCGTGTCTAGCCATCGCGTCGAAAGACGCTCCGTGTTGGGCTCGAGCCCAATTAGTAAGTGGGTTCCATTCAAGTGGGATGACATCGAATTTGTCCTGAACTAAGATTCCCATCTTTTACCGCAGTTTGGGGTATTTTTTTTTAATCGTGATTATAAACCACGCTTAACGGACGCGCCCATGTAAACTGGGGGCAGACGACCTCCAATTTACATGCAACGCGCGTTGCCACATGTAATTTACATGCATGCAGCAACGCGGCAATGCCACGTTGCCATGGCATTGCCATGACAATGCGGTTGTTGGCCCTATATTTACATGGCGGCGTCCAATGAATTGGTGTCAAACAGTCCATATTTGAAGCCAAACACTTGCTTGACTAGTAGAAAGTCGGCGTGCGGCAGACGCTCTCGACACCGCGTCGGCAGCGTCGTCTAGAACGAGTCGTCATAGCACGGCTTTGGAAATCGAGCGTCACAGGCGTCGAACGCACGAAGGCTGAGAATGGTGCACCAGGTAGAGAAAGCCGCGTAAGCCCTGCTTTCAGCAGGCGTGCGTTGCCCTCCATCGTTATGACAATGCGCGTACGCATTGAACCTTCTTTTGGTGCACCAACCGTATCGAAAAATCAGCCGCGACAGCGGGCAAACAAAACTGACCACAGGTGGGGAGCAGACGTAGCCTAAAGCCTGGTTCAGACAGTTGCGGTTAACTGCGTTTGACTGCGTTGCGGCTTCGAGAAACCAGGAGATCTCTGCTGCTTATATCGCGTGCCAGGATGATTCCTTGAATTGGATTCCACGCTTCATACAAAGCACAGATGTGCCGGTGACTCGCTTTCGGTTCTCGACGCAACGCAGTCAAACGCACTCAAACGCAAGTGTCTGAACCGGCCTTAAGCCTAATCAAAACCGTTTTCTACGTATCCTGATCTCAAATTTCTTTCCGAGGAGCTATCCCAGGGCCCAAGTTTCTTGCACGATTCTTTCACATCGCAGTACTCACTGTCACGTACAGATCATATCCCTGGTTCGGTCAGAAATTACTTGAAACTGAAAAACGAATTCGATGAAACGCTCTACGCCATGGTCACTGCCGCCATTGCCGAACGACTGAAAAATAGAGATGTTCGGCGGCCGGGTTCGTAGCGTGACGTCAAAGGAAGAGCGTTGAGGCCTTTTCAGTCTAGGTGCTGTTTATTAAACACAGGATCCCTCTGCAGCGCTTGTTTTGGCTCCTCGTCTCCGAGCTGCGGTGCCCTAACACATTCAGCCACCGATCGCCCCATACTTGAGAAAGAGTGTGTGAGAGTGTATAATTTGTTTTCCTTGAAAAACGTTATATTTTATCGTGGCGGTTTTACGGTCAAAACGTTGCCCTATTTTCGTTTCAGAACCACATGCGACCACATTCATGCCTATTAGAACTATCCTCCAGGATAATCGCATTTGTGATGTGAAACATGAGCTTAAATATACGGTGTCCCAAGTCACCAGGTTCGATGCACAATGGACTGCAAAAATCGACGCCTGCACGTAGCAAATTTAAACTTTTCGTCAAAAGTGAAGTTCACATGGCCGGGTTTTTCTTGAAAAATTAGAAAGCGTAGCTCTTTTTCTGTCAAAAGTAAAGCCAAGAAACTTGCCAGGATCAACGGCGGGCGGCGACGCAGACCACAAAGTCGAGTGGCGGTGTTTGGCGATCGTATTGAGAGATGGGGCTCTATACAGTTACTCTAGTTCCGGCTCCCTTTTAGAGAAATATCGAAAGTGCTGGCTTAAAAAGAAATGCGGACAATGATAGAATGATAGCAAAACTTGAAGTGACGAAAAAAAAAAGGAAAAGGAAACGCGGTTGCATAATGACGGCGCTCTTGCTGCCGAGGGATGTCACTGCGTTCGTCTGCTTTCTTTCGCTGGGGAGCAGCGTCGGAGCAGCGTTGGATGATGTATCTGACCAGCGAAAGAAAGCAGACGACACGCAGACGAAATCAGTAGGGAAAAAGAGCGTCGTCGGGCTGTCGTTATGCAACCGCGTTTTCTTTTATTTTTGTTACTTCAAGTTTTGCTATCATTGTCCGCAGTTATATTTAAGCCAGTACTTTCGATATTTCTTTCAGTGCAAGCAGAAACAAGGAGGTAGCGCCAACTATCCATACGTGCGTCAAACGCGCCCCGCCACTCGATTTGGTGGTCTGCGTCGCCGCCCGCCGTTGACTCTGGCACGTTTTTTGGCCCTCTTTTTTTACAGAAAGGGTGCTACGCTTTGTTACTTTACAATAAAAAACCGACCGGTGAAATACACCTTTGACTAAAAATTTAGATTCCTACGTGCAGGAGTCGATTTTTACGGTTCATTTTAGATCGAGCCTGGTGACTTGGGACACGTCCTATACATAAACTGCGAAAAAGGGATTGTGTGCAAAATCTTCATGACTTCTGGCAAAAAGCACATTGGCCCATAACTGAACGATATATCAATGAAAGAACTGGATACCATAATTTTTCTTGCAACCAACCTACGGAAAGTACTTACCTTTGCGCTATGGAGATTGTCATCTATTATACTCTGTTTCACCTTATGATGTACCGCTGGAAAGGCTACAAGCGCGAGCTCCTTGCTCTAGGGCACATCTCGGCGGCACAAGCTCTCGTGCGTTAAGAGTAGCTCCCAACGCCATGAGCTCGCGCTTCTAGCCTTGTCTGCGGTACAACATAAGGTGAAACGGAGTATAGTCCCGTGCGCGACCGAAAGCGTCGCTGTGGTCGGCCTGCCACGATTGGCCGAACGCTGACTATGACGTCGGAAAGGGGATTTATCATCGACGGAAATAAGAGGAATGAAAGAACTTTAATTTTGACGGTGTTGGCAGTGTTCCTTTGAGAGCGCAATGATTTCAAGCTTCCACCATGCTAATAACAAACACCATCGAACTTGTTGTTTGCAAGGTAATGACGTCACAAGGGGGAACCACAGGAGGGCGCCACCAAGACATCTCGCCGCTAATAGTGACTCTGAGACGTTGGAAAAATAAAAAAAAAACGGACAGAGCAACAAAGTCTCTAACACAGCGATGACACAGATTGTCATCGTCAGTCTCTCTTTGAAAACCTGCAGACCATTAAGAGACGTAACAATAAAAGTAAAAGGAACCTGCTAGGAAAATTACCAGAAAAGGGCACCGATAGCTGCGTTAGTCAAATTTCAATTTTTCTGCTAAAAAAGACAGAGAGTTAACTTATACCCCTGTTACACGGGCACACTTAAAGGGGTCATGAAACGAATTCTGGGCTGGGAGAAATGATTTTAAATCGGGTCTTTACTAATCGCATATCGTTTAGTTGCCCAAAAGAAAGAAGGTAGAAAGTTAAAAGCCAGCTTTTCGGTACGAACATTTGAACATATAGCGGACTATTTTATACCTTCTTTCCTCCGAAAGCTCTCCGCCTTTTCACTACGATACATCCGCGGTTCCAAAAGCGCGTCAGCGGTGCCAACCTGACGTCAGCCGAGCCCAGCTCACGCATTGGACACGAGAACTGCGTCACTCGGACGTATGCGCTCGTCAACAATCAATCCGTCGACGAATATTCGGATTCGCGTTCGTGGCCAATGAGTGCCCTGACGGAACTTATCGTCACTGGAGAAGGACAAGTTCTATGGTGTGCATAAAAAGCACGGTGGAAGCTAGGAGTCATCGCACCGGTGCCGAAAATGTCACGAGGACATGATTTCACAATTCGCATTTGAGTTGAGGATTAAAGCTAAGGAGGAAGAAGTAGGAAAATCGTTTCATGACCCCTTTAACTGCGGTTACGCTAAGCCACAGTTAGCGCACAATACTTGCGGACACCATTCTGCGGCTATGCAGTCAAAGCTATGGGTGAACGTGCGCTCGAGCATCTTGAGCGCGTATCAAAGCAGTGCACGCGCTATCGAGTCACTTCTTATGGAATAGCTGTCCGAGAGTATAGTGCGGTATCTGTGGTGCCGCGTAACAGCAGTTAAGCTGAGTTAACCGCGGTTAAGGGTGCCCGTGTAACAGGGGTATTAGAAGCAGCGAATAGACCGATCTCCCTAAGCGTTCCACGCATGCGTGACGCCGCCATAACTGTAGTTCATAGGAGGCAGACGCTAGTTCACGAGACAGCTCATGCCGCCTCGTGCTCTGCTCGTGCAGACCTCCAGCAGGGTTGTCGCGCGTGCAGAAAGACTACAGCTCCCACGATGCATGGTGGCAGCGGTGGCGTACTCAAACTAGCTGGTGAGATCGGTCTATTGCAATCTACGAAGAGTTTAGGTGTTTTCGTTTCGTTTGTGCTCGTGTTTGTTTCTTTCGTGGTTGCTTAGAGTGTTTTTTTTTTTTTTTGTCACTAGATGTTTACTTGTAAGTCAGCTTTTGACCAGTTTAACAGATAATGTGTTCAGGGGCTGCCGCTGAATTTCGCGCAAATATCGTTCCGCTCGATAGTGACGAAATATCGTTACACGCCGGCCTAGGCAACATAAAACGTATACATCTCTTAGCAGGCGATGCATATTCAAAGAGAGGGCACTCTTATTCATAATTAATAATACGCTCTTATAAATTGAGATGATCGTTTGTGACATAGGAGACTTAAAGGCTGCCCAGTGATAATCGACTGTGCGATTTACAGCGCGACGCTTTAGTACGGTGGCGCATGAAGGAGGTAAAAGACAAGGCAAGCAGCAGAACCAAGTATGACTCACGGGAGCCTGCGCAAACTGGCGACCGTCGGCGCGCGCAGCTGGCTTCCGAATGATGAAGCATAGCTCCCCACGTGATCCCACGACGTCATCAGACATATCATAATGCGCCAACAGATAACGCAACGGGTTCATGACTCCACGCCTTAGCACAGAAACCGATAGATCGATTAGCGGGCACGACAGACAGCCTTCCTTCGTCATTACTTCAGAGATACATGTGTTTTAAGGCCCAAAATACAGATACTGAGATACGTTTGTCTTTTATGTAACGGGATATCTCTGAGGTACTTCTACGAAACCGGCAAAAACGTATTTCAAGATACAGATATAGATACTTAGAGACATATATTTGTCCGCTAAAGGTGCTAGGTGGGGAGGGTGTAGTTCGTGGCGAATATGAATGGTAAGTTATGCTTGTGCTCCTTTACTGTGCCATTTTATGCGGTTAACCTTACCTCGAATTCTTTATTTATCATTATTTCCGTTAAAGAAAACATGCCACCTTGTTGAACTACATAGTTACAGAACGGTAAAGTCTGCGTACCATTCTTGCCAAAAACCGTCTGCAAGAAATGAACCCTTGTTTTGCCACGAGGGCGCATCTCAAACTGTCGTATTATAAGCTTCAGAGTCACTCATAGTACGGGGAGATTGAGCAGGACTTTTCCCTTCACTCAACTACTTTACAGCGTTCACTGTGATAAATTGGAAAGAGTGTAGAGCTTTGTGAGAGGAGCTGACTTTGTTATTCTTGCCCGCAACATTTTTAAACCAGTATTTTTTTATGTCAGTGACTGATTTGGATTATGTTATAGCGCGAGTTCATACTATAAATTACGAGGCACCTAGCGCCAAACAGATATTTTTGTCTTTTTAAATTTGTCTTAAAAGAGGCAACAAATGTAACGAGATACTTAAGTCTGGCAGACTATCGCGATACAAGCGATACATCTTTAATGTATTTCACTACTGAGATACAAATACATTTTTAAATGTATCTCGATAGTATAAGATATTCGAAATTATCTTGAAAATACTATCGCGATACTGCCCAGCCTTGCTTCAGTTACCCACGAGGGACTCCTCAAAAAGCAAGAGCACTAAGCACTAAAGGCTTACACGCAATGTCGGAAACAGCAAACCCCCCAAAAATCGAATTGAGACATACTGCTTACACACTCCTGTCATAAATAATTTGAGGCTTGTCTCGATCATTGTGATCAACCCGGTGACCAGAGGAGTGAGTCGTTCGTGCAACGCATCCGAAACCACACAAGTTTCTTCGTAACCGAGCATAACCATAACGCATGCATAATACACGCACACTCCCCGGGTTTATCAAAATAAGAAAAATAAGCTCTTTTTTTTTTTTCAAATTCCTTCAATTGTGCATTTCCCCCCCCCCCCCCCTTTTTTTTTGCGCTTGAGTTGGGGATATTTATAGGTTTCGAAAAATTTAAGCCTGCGTCAGCGCCGAACACTTCCCTGTGGGCCTGCCGTCAAACTATCGGTGTTGGTGTGCATCGCGTACAGCGCAAGAGATGGCGCCAGTGACCCGCTCTCTCTAGGGTGCCCACATGTCTGTCTGTCTCAAACGAAAGCGCGCGGGTGTGTGAAGGCACTCTAGCTCTCTCGGATGGTGAGGTGGTCACTGATCGCTGTAGCTCGTGGTAGTGAACTTCGCGGGACAGAATTTCGGAGACCGGTCCGCCACTCGGCCCGTTATAGAGAGGGTTAGAACCCAAGCCACGGTCCCGGCTTGAGACTGGTTCAAGCCCATCCCAAGCTCGGACGACTTCCCAAACAGGAGTCTGGGCCCAGTTGCGTACCGGGATTTACTAGTGGAATAAGACCACGGGAAGATCCAGGGCCCCAATTCACTGCCGTAGCGGGGAATATATTCGGAGGGGGGGGGGGGGGGGGGGGGGGGAGGGATGAAGGGCTGAGCTGCTGAGAAGTTCATGACTTGAAGTGCGGTAGAGGGGGGAAGGGGCTCGCGGGCTTTCTCCTGTGACAGAATGGGTAGGTTGCGAGCACACGACGCGCTATGTTATAACATGGAATGGCGGTGTTATTTCGTATCTATGCCAATTAAAAACTGTTTATTTATTAAAGGAACGTGTATTATGATGTTTTTGTTAATGATCTTTCTAACGAATAACAAGCCCTCGAAATTCATTTTATTAAAAAAAACGTTCATCCTTTTGTTCTGAGGAAGATGGAAGACCAGCGTAGCTGTTACTATGGTGGTATTTAAGTATTTATAAAAAATGTTCAGCCGGCTTGGCGTCCTGTCGTCGCCGGGCCTCGCGCTTGCGCTTGGCTTCCATGGCACGATCGTCGTCCGAGGCGTTGGCTCGCCGGCGCCGGTCACATCGCCGCTTCTGTTCTCGGCGGCGTTCCAGGCGAGTGATCCGCTCTTCTTTCGCAAGGGATTGGGAACCACTCGACAAAGTGGAACTTGAGGCGATAGCGGCTTCGCGGCGTTTGCGCGGCCATTCGCGCTGCTGCGCACGTCGCCGCACCTTGGGCTCGCGCTCTTCTTCCTCCGAACGAACGGCACGCGTCCAACCCATCGTGAGTCCAAAGGGCAACTGATAAGAGCGCTAGCGCGATGTCGATGTCACGGGACACAGGACCACACGAGTGGTAGATGAGACGATGACGTTTTCTTCTTGTAGGGCCACGACAATCACGGGGCGTTCTCGACGGCACGAACGCAGGTAGCCGCTGACGCGGAAGCCAGGGAAGAAGGTGAAGCTGCGTGACAGCACAATGAACCGGCTAGCCTCCGTTGCCGACAGCGTAGGGGGGAGACGGCACGCAACAGAATGGGCGACTCTCCTCGGCGTACGCGAGTGAGGGTGACAGTGAATTGGCTCGAGTTTAGTGTCGACACGTCGCTTGTCCGCGGACACGATAGGGGGGAAAAATGTGAAGTGTTCAAAAACAAGCCTCTTCACATAACATTTTGCGCAGCGTGCGTTGGGTGTTTTCACAGTCTCTCCGATTCCTGATTTTTTTCGGATCTGTGAACGCTCCTGTAGAAAATGTTTTTACAGCGGAGCTGTTAAAGGCTAGTTTCCCCAGGATCGTGTCCCCCGCAAAGAAATGAAGACACCGAACTCTGCACACCTACCGCCATCTATGAGCGACGGCGGCAAGTCACGTATCTGAATGCCGCCGTCGCTTGTAGAGGGCAGCAGCCTTTCCACTCTGGCTTGCCGACTTGCGGCCGGCCATTACTTTCCATTGTACAACTCCACTGCTCTTCCTTCTTCATCAGAGTGGAAAGGCTGAAAGTTTTTTCATTCACCAAAGTAAATGATGTGCTGTCTTCTTAGCTGTGCAGGCGCGCATGGTGGTCTTGCAAAGCGCCGCACACTTGTTTTAGCTACACTGAGCATGCCGATAACGACGCTTTTATCCAAGTGTGACCCCAACTGTTGCTGACGAGCAAATGCTCGTCAGCATCTGTTGCTTAGATTCTCCCGCATTGAATACGTGGCAAAACAATTTGTCACATCCCGGTTTCTGCTCGGAAAAAAACAGAAACTTTTATAACTTCATATATAGTCGGTCATGGCTTGGCAAATTGAGGCGATTGTTTACTTGGTTCTATTCTACTTTCGCTAACAATTGTTTACAAATTTAAAATCGCTCGCTGAGAAGCGCATCACGCATTATGCGCATTTCTTTGTGTCCGCAAAATTCAACATACAAAGGGTAGCAATTCATCGCAGATTTATTCCTCTCTTTTTTTTTTTTTTTGTGGACGCTAAAATATTGCCGACTTGTTAGATTTGAAAAAAAAAAAAAAACAGTGAGTGCGAAAGCGAGCTAGTGGATGTTGATCATGATGTAGAACACCGAGACTATGGTAAAAGCAGGGAAACTTGGTCAAAGAAAAAATACAGAGGAGAAGAACGTCTCAAACTCCGCTACTGCGTTTATTTCCTCAAAGCCTTTTATATCCACAAACTAATCACTGACCACCGAAGTCCCAAAGTCATCCTTTGTTATACAATCCTCAACCGTAAACGGTGACCTCAATCGCAAACTGAAACCTTGGGACCTTGAACAAAACAAACACCGACACACTTCCTTTCCAGCCGGAGTCTGAAAGGGATGTGCTTTATCCCAGACTTCGACTGCGAGGAGGCCTCGCACGTTTCGCGTCCACCGGGGGAATGAACAGGTCTTTAATGAAACGACTCCGAAGCCTGCCACCGATTCTTCCTGTGAGTTATTTCAAAAAAATATTTGTTTACTAGTTTACAAAATTCAAGAAGACATCAACCTAAAACTAATATGAGACCAGCACTCACACAACACGTTGGAGCCAACAGTTCACACGGAGTCGCCTTCACTGAAGTGCTTACTACACACGCGACAGGTTCTCGAATTTCGCTTTGCTATTTTCGATTTGATGAGACATTCCTATCCCAATTTTATGTTCTCCAATGACGATGTTGTATTTGGGTGATCTCGTGGATATTATATTTTCATTATTCAGCTTTTTCTAGTGTGGTAGAGAACAGCATCTCAGCGCTTCGACACCTCAGCGCCAAAAGGGTTTGCTAGCACGACTATGCGTGCCACAGTTTTCAAGCTTAGCTAAATGTTCTACAAATATCACTTCACCAAATAAAGACTAGGCTTGAAACAGGCTTTGCCGCGTGTTACCCAAACAGCGTATGAAGAGAACTCTCGAGCCGAGGGATCCAGGATCTGCGCGTGTCTGTCCTACCCGCGACGTCACAAACGATAATGATGATAGCTAGATAAGCGCCCCCTGTAATTCGCGTACGCCGGCAATAGGGTCCGCTGGGTTTCGGGGGGAAAGGGGGGGGTGCAGTTTTGTAAGCCTCTCCCCTGGCTACGTCAATACCTTGACGTAGCCAGGGGTGAGCCAGGGGTCAGGGGTCAGCCGACGCTACGAGTTATCTTGGCCAGTCCATCGCTAAAAGTGTGTCACGTGGCCTTCCCGTTGGGTGCAACAGCACGGGAAAGCACAATGTCACGTGGCAGGGTGAAAGCACTATTGGTTTTGATGCCTCGTAGCATTGTCTGCGGTATATAGTTTAATGCATCGTTTCGTTCAGTTTGTCGCGTCACCGTATTTTTCATTTTTGTTGGTGTTCACAAAAGTAAACGCAAACATGAAATGAACAAAAAAAGTAAATTAAACCCAAGATGACGCGCGATTTATGCCACGCCTGAGCAGTATCACGCAAGCAAGCGCTGTTCAGATCTTTGCTTAAAGGCGGTTAGCTATGCCAGCAGATAATGAACAGGGGCTGTGTGCGGTCCACGGAATAGCCTAGCAAACGACGCTCGCAACAGAAAGAGCTTTGTGCGCACGACGTTCGCTTGATATTATTAAAATAAATTGGGCCACTGTACGTACCTTTGAACGTAGCTACGTCCGCCGCTTGGAGACTGTTGACTGTGTATCAATGACATCGAACGAGAACAAACGCGTCCTGCGTGCTTTCAATTCGGCTGAAAGGCGCGCGCCTCGCTGGGCTCGTCTCTCGCCTGGTCTCGGCTGCTGACCGCCATCTTTCATAAGGGACACGCCAAACCGTGTTTCGCGGAAGGCAGACACGGTGCAGCATGTTACGTTTACACGGCCCCTCGTGTGTAGACGAATAACACATGCCAGCATGTAAAACTAACACGTTTTGACGTGTCCGCCATGGGACAACAATTCACACGTCTGGGCGTGTTCTTTTCGATAAGAGTGTACATAAACCCATATACCGTTCGAGGAATATACACACCCTCAAGCATGAGATTTGTCTTAGTGTCCTACCGACAACTTTAAGAGATAAGCTGGTTCTCCACATAGAAGTAGGTTAAATAACCATAACACTAGCTGTGCCAACTACACTTAGTGTATGTTTTGTAATCACAAAGAAACAAGGTCATCAAAAATGTAGTGTGACAAGCTTGTTCTATCTTGGAACTAGTGCAAATTTAACTACTGCATGTAATGATGCTCAGACTGCTAGATACTGGCAATGTTTTCTGATTTTATTGAACATATTTATTATACCAATCAAGCACGGAAATTTTAAGAAACACTAAATCCTTTGTACACGCTATCAGAGTACCAATATAAAATTGCACAGCGTATTTTTTTAAGCAAAAACACAATGAACGCTAAGAATAAAATGAGCTGGAAAATGCTGCAAAACAAGCACCAGACAAGGAAAAGTCAAGTTCAGATCCAGAAAACACAGATACACCACGTGCTGATACTACACGCCAACTTAGTCGGTCGCAGAAACTGTTTCTTTTTGCGGAAGCAGATGTATTAACCGAATGAAATTAAATTTATAGCATACACATATTAATTATCTAAACCACAACTGATTTATCTGCTAAATACTCGTTACCCTACCTAAGTCACAAAATATTATGTAACTTGTGGTGTTTAGACATCACCTAAACAACTAGGACAAATGTTACTATGTACGGATTTTTTAGATGTTAGTGAAAACAAATGTTATAATGAACCAGGATATATATATATATATATACGAGGGGCGTTCATAAAGTTCGTATCATTGTCCCGAAGGAATAGAGATTCAGCAATGAAACTCTAGTAGGAGTTGAGACTTTGTCAACATGTTCGCCACCAAAAGTTACCCACTTTTTCCAGTGATGCACCCCATGCCGGAGGCCATTGTTATAGAACTCCTCGTTTTGAGTGTTCAGGAATCGCTCCACTTTAGCAATCACTTGGTTGCCGTCCTTAAAGTGCTTTCCTCTTATTTGGCCACACTGGTAACGTCTGCGCCATTTACCCAAAGTGTCATAAACTGGCGCATTGTCCCCGAACAACGCTCCTAGATTGGAATACATATCCTTGGCATTGCTTCCCCTCAAATGGAAAAAAAATGGATCACTGCATGTGCTTGGCACCGACGGGTGGTGCCATTTTTGTTTCGACTCCCTAATGGCGTTCCGAGCTATTATATCATGCGATGTTTATATTGTGCGGAAACTAGAGGGACGCGCGCTCATGTTCATGCCTGTTTTGTTCCGCTTTTTTTCAATTTTTTGTGCCGATAATAGAAACTTTATGAACGCCCCTCGTATATATATATATATATATATATATATATATATATATATATATATATATATATATATATATATATATATATATATATATATATATATATATATATATATATATAAATATATATATATATATATATATATATGTCAAAGATTCGTACCTTCGGAGTTGCTATGCTTGGAGTTTATTGTATGTATTGCGACAGTTTCGCCGAGAGGCTCGGCTTTGTCAGAAGATTGCATACATGTATGCCATCTCCTGACGAAGGCGAGCTTTCGTCAGGAATTTCGTACTGTCTGAGTTACTAACGAAGTTCAATGCGACGTTTCAAGTGGAGTCCGCTCTTCATCAGATAACGAGTGTTCATCACACGAGTGTTCATCACACTCGTTACCTGATGGAGAGCGGTCCTCGCTCGAAACGTCGCGATAAACTTCGTTAGTAACTCCGAAAGTACGCATTTTCGACTTGTTAACGTTTCCCGGTCCATTGTATTATATTTACCCTACTTCAATATAGTCGAGGCAAGCTATACTCATTGTCAGGCTTAAAAAAAAGCGAGTTTCCCTGAGGAAAACAATGCTTTTCACATATGAAATGTGTAGTTTCACAAAAAAACAACTTATGCTAGATGGACATATTGTATTTTACGGAGTAAAGTTTCCACCCGGTGAATAGCCAACGGTGGAAATTTCCAGCTAAAAAATGTTTTCCCTTAAATAGTGTACACTCAGTGTGTAGTTCACAGGACCCGATTCCGGCTAAACGATGTTTACTCCTTAATAATCCAGACCTAGTTGTTAGTCCGCTCGTATTGGCATCACGACCGTGGTCGAAGAAAGTTTATTGTCAATTATTATTCTGCTGAAAAATATTTACAACCAAAGCGTGGGAACCAAAGCCAGACCCACAAGTTTCCTTTGAGGCAACAAGCTTGTCACTAGTCATCCACTAAGGCTCTGACGATGAGCGAAACACAGTGCCAGTATTACAGGCACTAAGGTTTCCACATTATATGTGCATATTTCATACAGCATGAAATACCAGCATTTAAGAATGTGTAATCGGATGAGTATAGTCTGGAAAGTACAGTAAACGTACCTCAATTCGACACTTAAAATAGTAAAGCTTGACAATAAATCAAGCTTTTAGTACTGCGATTCTTAGAGTTTAACGCAAAAACAAGTAGAGTAAAAAGAACTGTATTAGAAGAGGCATCTGTACAGAAAATGCAGTACACTATCTCAATATTCAATGTTGTTGTACAGAGGTGAAGTATACATCTGGCCGTGCACAGTGAATACAACACACTTGTGACTCCAACAGTGAACGTCTACAATTCGGTAATGAAACTCAGTATCCAGCATGTGCATGCGTGCAAACCTAAGGCTGAACTTAACTAAACAGGCTTTAAAGTCCGCAGGAAAAAATACACGGTCATTTTACAATCGCAGCTTCACATACACACACAGATGACTAGCACACATTCAATGATGTCAAATGAGCCGTCATTAAAATAACAACGAAGTTTATTCGACTACTCTTATTCAAGAAGTGGGACGTGTACTTTGTTTCCTGAATCAGCACTTCCTTGCATTTCATAACTGTGCATGTGGACATTCCCAAGCTACTGCTGCATTCTACCTCCGCAGACGTAAGCTTTCGCGACCCAGTCCCGATGGTGACTGCACTGACATGCTTTTAAACATTAAACAGTCTTTTGTAACCTCGATTGGCTTTTTTCGAGTACTTGAAAGATTTCTGGTTTGCCAACGAAAGCGCTACGGGAGTTCGCTAAGCTAGGCAAGAACCGACAAAGGAGTAGCTTTCGGCAGATCTGTTACGGCACATATTGGGTTACATGAAAACTCTTCTTTATAATACCCTTCATGTCTTCAATTGAAAACAAACCAAAGCCCTACAAAGGAGTCTACTGTCGCACGCTGTCACATACATGTAAAATCAAGTACATGTTGTGAGTCATTTGCGCGATTCCGTACGGGTTCTGGTACTTTTTCATGAATAGTAAAACCTCAGCTTTGACAGTGGTGAGGATATCAAGCGCCACTACATCAGCCAGGAGTGCATGCATTATGCTACAGAGCCTATATCAGTTTCTAAATTACTGTGAAGGCAGCACGCCATTGAGAACAAATGGCAAGAAGTAAAAAAACCACGCCCTCCATTTTGTGGCCTTCCAAAACTTACGTTGGAGCAGTGAACGGGGCAGGCGTGAGAACTCGTATGGCGGAGTCACGTTCTTGAGGCGAGCATCGATCACCTACAGCTTTTTTCCCAGGTGAAAGCTCTTACGTGAGTGCGCACCCTTGAACCAATGGTTTGTGGTGGCCCTAACGACACCTAGACAGACGGCATGCATGTAGTCAAACCCGGTGTAGTTTGTAATGCTAAAAATAACATTAGCGACAACACCATGGTCCGGAGCACACCATATGACATTGACTTTGCATCCTTCTCAAAGTCCTCATCCTTAATTTTTGTAGCCTTCCTCACCTCATACACGCCAGCATGGCCTTTTCCTCGTGCGATGACATGGCCTGGGTGAAAGCACCAAGGACATTCATACTCCCCATGAAATTGTGTTTGATTGTGCAGCATGCACATTGCCACAGCTTCCACACTGCACGGACCGGGATAGGCATTAGTCAAATGTCTAACACCATCGCTGTTAACCCAACTAAAATCATTGATGCTAAGGTCATTAACTTCTTGAATGAATGGCACCAAGAAGCACTGCATATTTGGCTTGGTAGGCACAAACTACAGAACTGCCAGGAGAATGTTATTCATTCTTTCTTTAAACGGGAGTTCATTCATTATTAACTCTAGTGGCCATATATTGTAAGCTGAAGAGTTAAAACAAAAATGGTACCCCGTCGGTGTTTTATGTTACCGTCATATCATCAGAGCCCAGCGGCAGTAGATTATAAGCAGGGTTCTGAGTGATGTCACTGATATGAAACATCAATCCGGGCTTTTCAGGCATGGGGTTTTTGTTTGCGAAGAGGTTGCAGGGCTGAGTTTTCCAGTCTAAGCTAAGGAAATACGAGCCTCCACGCAATAGGACCCTTGCCGAATGCTCGGCACCACACACACAATCTAGCTTGTCGGTTTCTCCGACTTCAATAGAGCTAGTAAATGTAGGGCGATAGAAGCGAGTTGTGAGGGGCTTTTCTTGTTTTGTGAAGTACTTCTCAAAGAGATACTTTGTCGCGAGGATTCGGCTGCCTTCTGGAAGATGGCGCTGTAGCAATTTCAATAGGTTCTCCTCTACCTCTTCGGGACCATTGTGTCGCAGGATGTGTGCCATAAGCAAAAGGAGGCTCTCCTGGTAGGTCACCTGAGCCCCAGAAACAAGGGCTGAACCTGGGAGAACAAAATGCCTTCTGCATTACACAGTGTTTTGAAATCAATCATGTTCCGCTGTTCAAAAAGCAGACCTAATTCTTCACTAAATATTAGCCTCTAAGGTTTAAAAACAGATGTATATTGTTTATTCTGTAGCCTCCAAAATCTGCATAGAAGTAAACATCGAATAATATAAAATTACAAGTTTACCAGCCTCATGTTATGCACCCACTTAAAAATCAAAGTTTCAACAGCAGTTACTGTGAAACTGCATTCCTAATCTGTCATTTGGAAAAAAAGATCCCTATTGAAAAAGGCCAATATGAACTCGGCTTATTGAAAGTATTGAATCCCAATGAAGTTACTGAAAACCAATAAAAAGCTATTTTTATCCAATTAATCCAATACGCACGATGTGAATTCATATCGGAGCACAATATCCCGATAAAATATTCGGTTATTTGTATACAACACGATATCGGAGCACAATACCCCGATAAAATGCGAGGTTATTGGAATAGAATACGACATCACGTGCATATTGGTGACCGACATGGACATACTGTACGGCCACGCGATATATAAATATCGGTCGTCGAACACGGGCCCAAAGGAGAATACAATATTATATCGAGTGCATATATCTCAGAACGGATACCAAGTCAACCAACATGAACTACGTCGGCATATACCGCGGACTAAGAGGAAACGTAACACGATATTGAGCGTTCGTGAAGCAACATGAGGATATCGGTATGCCCACATATACGACATGGCGTGAATGATATCGTAAGACAGCACGAGTTACGATACGGCAATACGCGAGAGAAAGATCTTGGGTGTGGATACACACGGACTAGAAACGTTCTGCGTTGCGAACAGATTAACATTGATCGACA
The DNA here is from genome assembly GCA_013358835.2 of Ixodes persulcatus. Lineage (NCBI taxonomy): Eukaryota > Metazoa > Arthropoda > Arachnida > Ixodida > Ixodidae > Ixodes > Ixodes persulcatus. The sequence continues at coordinate 104,000 of JABSTQ010010408.1, forward strand.
GTGAGAGTATGTACAGCTGTTGGTACGGCACACAGTACACACAGCCTCGCGCCCTTGAAATGCTAGACAACCACCAAACCATTCAGAATAACTAGTGGAACACCCGCGACCTACCTTTCAATGAAAAAGCCCAATAACGACGTGCTTATTGGAGTGATCGTTTTCCAACAAATGTTTATTGCAATTGTTGTAATGGAACAAAAGTTGATCGCCAAACGATAAACCAAACGTATCGCGATACAATTCGATGTTGCAATACAACAGCGCAATACAACAAGAAACTATCGGTGTTGGGACCCAAATCGAACGCGATACGTGACAATAGAGAGTTTTAGGGAACCGGAACAAAATACGATCGATAAACAAAAACGATCGATACCTTGGATCGGGCGAGTCGACCGATCGTGTGCCTCGAAACGGCTTTGGGGGAACCGTATTTGCAGACGATAGCAGACGATCGGTACAGTCGCGCCCCCTGGCAACGGAAACCTGCATCGGCCTCATCGAGAAAAGCAAATTTGCGTGTGTTTGTACAAATCGCAGAAACTGAAGCAAATAAAAATCTCATCGTAAAAATATAGAGAACCTAAAACAATGTATACCTTCCTATAGTTCGTCCCGTTTTTTTCCTGGAATGAATGCGCTTCCGTAATACAAAACCTGGCGCTCCATGGCGTGTCGCCACTGGCGCTGCGAAGTTCTAAAATGTTTGTCTGCTAAAGAAGCAGACGAGCTTTCCGACAACAAAGACGCTCGATCTTTTTTGACGATGACTTGGGGTTGGCTCTATTCGGAGAAAACAATTTACAAAACGTTCTTTTGTACGACTGTCTGCGCACTAAGAGAGGCGCTTGTTGGCGGCAAGGCATGGGACGTTCAACTTGTCGTCGATGGACGAGGAGGACGTCGTACGGCAGTTCAGGTTCACAAAGGAGGATCTGCCCCATCTCCGATCGGCGCTGCGCATCCCGGAGACGTTGACAACCAACGGCAGAATTTGGGTGTCAGGAACTCGTTTGCCACCGTATTTTTTTTTTTTTTTTTTTTAGTTTACCCGATTCATATCCTCGGGAAATAAAATAGTTCCTCTATCGTACGTGGTAACTTGTTTTGTAAGTCATTAGTTCTCAGTGGGCAAGCTTTGGTGTTTTACATCAACCAAATATGATGTTTACTTCAACCACGTCCTGATATGCTGAAAAGTCGCCGACAGCAAACTCGATTTGACACACAAATAACAACACGCTCGCGCGCGCTTATCATCAACATTCGAAGTCGTCTGCCAGCGATCCTGTGTCTTTCCCTCGAAGCCCACTGCAGGGTCGAGTATTAAGAAAGTTATGGACAAATAAAACTAGGAATATTAAATCGCGAAGAAAATACAAAAATAGCAAAAACATACTCGTTTTCTCAAGTTAAGGCGGTCATTTTTCTTGTACAAAGTTACGAGGAGGTCAATCCGTTCCTTCGCTCCTCGCAAAGAGAAGTTCTTTTTCGACGCCGCGTTCAAGCCTTTAAGGACGTCATTCCAAAGGGCCGGAGTAAAAAAAGGATTAGGGCCTAACACCTCCCGAAGTAGGAAGATACATCTTCCGCTGAAACCCGCTTGCGAGGACAAGGCGGAGGGGCGGAGGTAGATACGGCGCTCATGTGGCTCTCTTACGGTAAAGATAGCAGACGATCACGGTCGGACGCCCGCGAACCGATCGTTGTGCCGTGTACGGTACTACCACGAAAAAAAAAAAAAAATTAATACAGGAAAACCTGTAACTTTACTGCTGTGCATTTATTAATCACCCAATATTTAAAGGGCTCGTTTTATAGAATATATGTGATTAGCATTAGAACACGGCGGTTCGTACGATAAAAAACAATTGCAGTGGCTTAGCTCGGCTATGCCAGGATATACGTAGCGTAAGCTTAGGTTCAGCTGGTTCTACTTAGCTTTCCTGGTTGTCTAGGATTAGTTTGATTATCATGCTTTTTGCTGCTTCAATGATACACACACGGTATGCGCATTATGTGACTACTTTGGGATCCGATGAGTTAAGCTTCTCCGCTCTTCTGCGCCGCTGAGCAGCAATTGCGCTCTCCTTCTCCACGGCTATGCCACGTTGGCAAACGCCCCGCTATATGTATAGGAACTCACTACGGTGACGGGGCCCCTCACTTTAGAAACTGCACTACGGTGACGGGGCAACAACAACCGATACAGATGTCCAATGGATTGCCCATTCCCGAAGTGCCTCGTGGCGCTGTGGGTACAGCGTCGGCTTCAGGACCTGGGGGTCGGCGGTTCGAATCGCGCTCTGGACAATACTTTTTTTCAGTGACGTCACTGCTCCTCGCGCATGCGCAGAACGGCTCTCCAGGAGCCACGCGAAACTGCTCAACCTCGGCCAGTGTAGCTTACGCTACAAGAATGGGGTGAATAGGTTTGACTGGTCACGTGTATGTAGTTGCCTCTTACTCGCACATTTATCGATATTGACCCACCATTCTGGGTAATCCTACGTCGTACACAAAATCCACAACATCCGAGCACATTTCACCTACCACTCTTCGTCGCCTTTTTCGAGATTCACACACTGTAAAAAAAACGACGTGAAAAATACGTGCATTTCCGCCATCAAACGATACGTTAGAGCCTCGTTTTTTTTTTTGGAAGTTTCCATCGTCAACCGCCAGCTCGCGCTCCGGAAGCAGTTAAAAAGGGAGCGAGCCTGCGCTGTATCCGAGCGGCCGAGCCAGCAGAGCGGCCGAGAGAGCCGCCGGCGCCAAGCCTGGCCAACGCCACCTAGAGGAAGGCCAGAACAACGCCTCGTGTGACGTCACTGCAGCAAGCTGACGTGCGCCGCGCTATAGAGCTGAGCTGAAAACTTCGCGCGTAGTTTTTACGTCGTAGATATGCGGATTTTACACTGTTCATTTTTTTATGAGCTAGCATGAGCGCTGTGAACGCCGAGTTATTTAAAGAACAAATTTTAGAACGCAGGAAAATTATTATAACCTACAATTATCGTAGTTAAATACAAGAATGTGATATCTTGAGACAGATGTGTTATGTTTTTAAGCGATAAACTCGGTGGTGTAATTATCTCTGAACGACATGGGAGTTGTATAAAAAAAAATTCCTATGAAATGGCAATAATCGAAGAAGTGGGACCAGATAAAATGAACTACAGTAGCAATCGGTTAAATGATGCAGAAGCATTCATTTCTTTTAATTTCATTTTATTCACCTCAATGGCATCCGAAGACGCATTACATGAGAGGGGATTCAAAAATAAAAGACGTAAAAGTCGAACATAAAAAACAGACAACAAAAAGTAAAAATCACACACAAAAAAAAACCCGCTTATTAGCATGTTATTGTTATGATGCAGTTTTACAAATTAAGGTTTAGAGTTACACAAATTGATGCACTTGTTTTTAAGTCAAATGGGATATCGCTCAGTTACAATATGGTCGGGTAGTTTGTTCCAGTCAGTAATACAAAGTACTAAGGGAGAAAAGAGGGAAGTGTTAGTACGGCACTGAAATGGTTCAATCTTGCAGGAATGATCTCATCTGGATGATATAAATTTGGCAGCCCGGCAGTAAGTAGAGTGAAAATCAAAATCTGAGTAATATTCATCTTGGAAAAAAACGCAAACAGGCAATTTTTTGTATCTTTTCTAGAGGGGGAAGATTTATGCTAGCTTTTAAAGCGGATACACTAGTTTCAGATGAATGATCCCTGCATATAAATCTGGCTCCTTTGTTCTGAAGATTCGAGCCCTGAGATTAGGTAATTTAGGTGTGATTCCAAATTATGCTTGCATATTCTAATTTTGGGAGGATAAATGTTTTGTACGCGAGTAGTTTTCTTTCAATGGGAGCTAGATATAATGTTCCTCTAATGAAATCAATTGTTTTTAGTGCGCTATTTGTTATTTGCTCGTCCCTTGATAATGTGTCTGTAAAATACACGCCCAAATACTTGTACGATGATGAGTGTTCTAGTGGTTGTGAAAGTAATTAGTACTGGGTTAATGTTTTAGTGAAGGATTTAGTTACGGACATTTGTTTGCATTCAAGAGTGTTAATGTTCATCTGCCGTAGGGAACACCATGATGATATTGTATCTAAATCGTCTTGGACAATATTGTGATCATTAAGTGCATTAATTTTCCGGTAAATAACGCAATCATCAGAGAATAGTCTGACTGTCTTGTTACCTGATGATGGTAAGTGATTAATATATATATATGTAGGGAACCACTCCTCCCCCTATGCGGAGGAGTGGTTCCCTATATATATATATCTAGGATACATATATAACCTACATATATATCCTAGATATATATATCTAGGATATATATATAGGGAACCCTAGATATATATATATCCCTATATATATATGTATATCGGGAACCACTCCTCCCCCTATGGGGAGGAGTGGTTTCCTAGATATCTTGGACGGGCTCTTTCCGACATTTGCAAGCTGAGATGACGTGCCACGTCACTGCCGCAATTCGGAAATAGCGCGGGCCTTAAATCAGCAACGGTTGTCGTCTCCCCAGTTAAGCGAATTCGAAACTAACAGTAGTACACAGAGAGCTGGTCAAAAATTGAGTCCGCCGAAACCAGCGGCCGGGATGGTCTAATCGGTTAAGGCGTCGCCCCGGACAGGCGAAGGTTGCGGGTTCAATCCCCGCTCCTGGCCCAATATTTTGCCAGCTCTCTTTCCCTTTCCCTAACTTTAATGCAATAAATTCAATAATCACCTTCTCCCCTCTTCGTTCACAATATATACATATTGTGAATATATATATATACATATTGTGTGGGCTTCTTTACGGAGGTCCCTCTATTGGTAATCGCCGCCAGACTGGTATGCACTCCGCTCGTCCCCCAGGGAGTGACATAACAACGAGAAGACAGCAAATGGGTTTACTGTACCTCCCGGTTGTCCGCCGTCGAGAGCCGGCAGTCCGGGCCCGCCGACCCTAGTTGTCGCCCGTCGATCAGAGCTCGCAGTCGGTGTCCGTGTCCAGGCCTGCGGATCGTCCTTCCCACGCCAGCGCTGCGTACGCTGGCTGTCCAGGGCTATCACTGGCCGAGTCTTGCTGCGGAACTACCCCGGGATCGTCATAGCCCAGGTCATATGGCCAAGGCTCGCCGTTTCCACCAGTCTTGCTTCAGACCTCGCCATGGGCCATGCCAGGGAGCCCGGCTCCAATGTTTCTGCCCAGCTCCAGCCTCGCTCGCACTGTCCCGCGCCACCTCGTGACTTCTCCGCCGACCGCCTGTCACGTGCCCTCTGCCTCGTCTTTCGACATCGTCCCACATTATACATATATATATTGTCACGAATGACAATTGATGGGACGATAATAACTGAGGAAACTAAACGTTTAATGTGGCGAACTTGTGCCTAAAAAAATCGCAACATCTCCACGTGCTGAATGATGTTGATTGGAGCGAAGCTCTGGTGGTGGTGATGATACTGATTTTATTGTTCATAGGTAGTGCTGATAGTGCTGATTTTTTTTATTGCTCATAGGTAGTGCTGAGTTCCGGGTTGCCTTTTGACTTCATTATTACTGCTTTATGGTCGGTGAAATGCAGAGCCAGGGGTTCTTCTAGCGGATCAGCTTGGATCGGCTAGAAGCCGTGGGAACGCATCTCCAGCGCTTAAGTCAACGGTCCATGTCAGCAAGAGAATGTGTGGTATGGAACGTGGTTATATACGCATTTGAGCATTTGACCGCAGCGCCCTCTCGTCTATAAACGTTGAGCCAATGCATGCAAAGTTTAACGCGATTATATACGCATTTGACCGCAGCGCCCTCTCCTGTATAGACGTTGAGCGGCTACATGCAACGTTTCATCCATGACAGACAGATGGATGACACATGGCCGATCATTCTACTTCCGGCAGCGAAAGCGAAAGGCAGCAGAATCATGAGCTCCCAAGGAGCGGAGATAACGGCCCACGCCGGCCGCGGTGTTCCTGATTTGTCCGGCTCAAGTGACTATAGGTTTTTGCTGCCTCCGCTTCCAACAGGGGATGGCATGAAGAAAGCAGTTGTCCTTCACTGCGCAATTGCTGCAAAGCCGTACGGGATTGAGGATTTCCAGCAGCCGCTCGCCGAGCTCGGTGTCCTCAGGGAAGTGACCGGCATAGGGGCGTACCAGATGCCGCACGTCTGGCCGCTTAACCTGAAGACCGACGCGGCCAAGCTCAAGTTGGTGGAAGCAGGGCGGCTCGCGGTGAAGGGACGCACGAGCCTCGTCATCGACCCAGCCAGGCAAGAGGTGCGCATTAAGTTGCACTGGGTGTCGTTCGACGTGTCGAACGACATGATCCGCAAGGCCTTCTTGGAATATGGCGAGGAGAAGGACGTCACATACGACCGCTGGAAGGTGCCGGGCTTCGAGGGGGCCGAGTCCACGACCCGGATAGTGAGGCTGGTGCTCCGGGAGGGCGTCACTCTTGACCGCCTCCCTCACCAGCTGAGATTCGGCAGCGGCTTGGTGCTGGTCGTCGTGCCTGAGAGAGCCCCAATATGCCTCAGGTGCCGCAGGACAGGGCACATCCGTCGCGACTGCCGGGCCCCCAGGTACCCCGAGTGCCGCGGTTTCGGCCACGAGCGGGACGACTGTGTCCGCTTCTACGCCCGAGCCGCGGGACGAGGGATCAACGACGACTATGCCGACGACCGGATGGATGAGGAAGAAGCGGAGAAGGCAGCGGCACCATCGGCAGCCCCGACTCCTGGCGTGGCGGAGGACGTGCCTGGCACCCTCCCCGCGGAGGATAGCGCCCCGTCGCCGAAGCCGCCGGCCACCGCAGCTCCTGCCACACCACCGGCAGTCGAGCGCCAGTCGGAGGCCTCACAAGAAAGCGACGTGGTTGGCGCAGCCCCGGTTCCTGCCAAGGTATCCCCCGAGTCAGAAATGGACGCTGAAGCGGTATCAGCGAAGCGCCGGTTTGAAGACGTCGCGGATACGACCGGTGAAGAACTTCGACTGCGCCAACTGGAGCGCAAATGGAAGGTGGTCCCCGGCTGGATGGGCGCAGATGGCAAGCAGCGGTCTGCGGCATCGAAGGAACCCAACAAGCTGTCGCAGTTACCTGATATGCCATTGGACTGCTTCGTGCGACACCGACCGGCGTTGGTAAGCGCCGTTTTCGTTTGGTCTGGTCCTCGCCAGAGTGTCAAACTGGAACCGAACCGAACCGAAAACCGGAACCGAACCGTTATTTTTAGCCGAACCGGAACTGAACCGAACCGAAATATTCGCCGCCATCTTGGAACTGAACCGGAACTGAACCGGAAAAAAATATAACGGTAACCGGTTCAAAACGGTTCACGGTAATATTTTATTATTACAAAATGAGTGTTTCGAGAAGTAAAAATTGGCAGCTGTATTTTTATGTAGTGATCAAATTGTCCTATACTGAATTGCAATGTATGAACAATTGAGGGTTTTCGTGGCGCTTTTGTATTGGCACTACAATTAATCATGTGTCATGTGGTCACGTGACGTCATAGTGTCAAGATATGCTGTCAAATAATGTCACGTCACGTGGCCTTGTGACGTAGTCGCGTGACTCACCGCGTCACGTCGGCTTAAATTGAGTACGTCATTATAGTCCGTTGCAACTCAAGAAGGTAGGGCGGGGGAAAGGAAGGCCGGGGAGGAGGAAGCACACGGAACGCTGGAGAGAGGAGGAGGTTTCCCCCTTTTTTCCCCAGCGTTCCGTCTGCTTCTTCGTCCCCGGCCTTTTTTTTTCCTTGTCCTACCTTCTTGAGTTGCAACGGACTATACATGTATTAGCGTTGTGGACATCGTGACATCACATGCCATCACGACTTCTCACGGCGAGTCACGTGACTTCGTGACGTACTCGATTGTCATGAGCCCGAGTCGAGTGCTCGGGTTCTTAGCAATTAGCATCGCCAAACATTCGTGTTGGCTTGTGTTCAATCAAAGATGAGAATAGCCGAACTCTAACACTGGCGGTATACAATTAGCGTCAGATAACATCGCCGCTTGTTCTAATAGCGAGTTGAGGAAGCAAAAGCTATTTCTTTCCTTTATTTTTTCTGCGTCTCTCATTGAGGGGAGAAAAATACTGTGTTTTTGAAAGCTATCAACGTCAGGGATTAGCTCATAGTGGTATTTACTGAAAGTACAAAAAATTGTCGCATGAACCATTTTACATGTACACATAATTGAGGCAGCCAAACATGTTTTCGTCGTTGCTCAACTGTCTCATGAAAGTTGTCCCTGAGAATAGAAAAATTGAAAGGACTAAATTTGGCTTATTAGTCTAACGATAAATAAAACTACAAGTGTGTACGGCAGGGATCCCCAAAAAAGAAAGATTCTAGTGGCCTTAGAGGCAGACGCTCAAATTCTCGCAGTTTTTGTTTTTTTTTTAAGCTTACTGATTTTTTTTATGCTAAATAAAAGAAATGGAGGATTACTGTTAACAAATGACACAAATATAACTGTCGAATCGGCACCCCCGGCCAAACGGACAAGGGAGTCCGTCAGAAATGAAAAGTAATCTCTGGAAGAGCATCGTAAAATGAAAAAGGGGGGGGGGGGAGTTAAAACATACTGTGTTGTAAAGGTTCCTCTGCTCCGCATCTTGGGCGCAGACAAGACAGCGTGATCCCGCAAAGCTACTTCGTTTGCAAAATCACTCCTGCCAGAAAGCGTGTTTTCATGATGCCAGACGCTCGCGTCGTTCCTCACGACGCTGCGCCAAGAAATAATATTTTTTGTTTCTGAATACATGAGTTGCACTGAGCGCGAACCTTCTGCAGCGTGCGTTGTACACCGCGGGATTTGATTTTCTCAGCAAAAAAAATTTCTGACTACCAGGATATAGTGCGAAGATGTCGCGTACAAACCATGTTAAACAGTTCAGTTTTCTGGTTAAATGGGATGCCCTCAACACAATACTCGGTTTCACTTTAAGTGTGAGCGTAACAGAAGCTAAAAGAGCACGCTCCGGGCTTTCAGCGTTCTTGCCAAGCACGAGCGCTCCTGCAGTGCAAGCACTGGTCAGGAGCACGTGCTCGCGCTTGTAGCATCGGCTGAGTCTGGACTTGAAGGGGTCCTGCAAAGCGTTTCTAGCCATTTTTTAATTTGCATCGCGTTCGCTCTAACTAGTGAGTGTGACTCTAGTAACACATTAAACATAAAGTAAAGAAAAAAAACTCACGTATTTTGAACATAATAGGTGAAAAAGATTCAAAATATTCAGCACAATTTCTTTTGTTGATGACGTCCTTGGTCTGAACCAATAGAGAACCGAAACAAGAGAGTGCAACAACCATGCGCGATCTTCCTAAGTGTTGGAAATTCAACATCCAGTTATGAAGATGTGAACGCCCCACCAATTTACAGGTGTTCCAAGCAACATTTTTAGTGAGAATCACGTGCTTGAAGAGATCAGAAGGGGTCACTTGCGACTATTCAGCCATAAAAAGATGCAAAAGATGGTCCCGGGTTTCGGCACCATCTTTTGCGTAATGAGTCGCCACGAACTGACTTATAAAAAAAGACTTGGTTTAATATTTACATGACCGCGGGAAAATTCATCATAAGAATTGCCCTGCTTCCTCGTCGTTCCAAAACCGAAAGTGTCTCCTCTCGTGCCACCAACACTTCTCCTTTGTCCTCAGTCCCAGACACGATCTAGTTCACCGAAAAAATGTCCCAGGCGCGAGACAGGATCGCCCTCCACTATACTTTGTTTCACCTTATGATGTACCGCAGGTAAGGCTACAAGCGCGAGCTCCTTGCTCTAGGGCACATCTCGACGGCACAAGCTTTCGTGCGTTAAGAGCAGCTCCCAACGCTATGAGCTCGTGCTTCTAGCCTTCTGTGCGGTACAACATAAGGCGAAACGGAGCATAGTCATTTTTCAACAGCTCCTCTATCCTGGGAAAAGTGGCGCCATACATTTTTGTGGAAATGCTCGAGACACGTGCCGCGCGCCACTTCCGGGAAGAGCATGTCGTCCTAAATCTAGCTCAGTGCTGCGCTGTTCCACCATGATCTTCCCCAGGGATGCACGTAGCACGTGCCTCGTGCATCGACGCACCTTGCGAAACTTTTAAAACATGAAGTTGCTTTATTCAGCCAGTCCTTCCTCTAGAATTCTATATCGCTATTATCTGTCGCTCTAGACCAATGTCGTCACTGAACGCTCGTGTATGACACTGATAGGCACGCTTTTGCAAGCAACATTTGGTTTTCTTCGTCCCTCATGCCCCTTTAAGCTGAAACATAGTGTAGCAAAAGGGATGTACAAATTGTAAAGTTGTGCAGTATATACACCTTTGCAAGTCCGGTCTCAGGGCGCCGCCACCTTCTTCAGTGAAGTGCGCTCTTGGGCGCGGCCATATTCTGCGAAGACAGTATTCTGCGAAGTTTCGAGCTCGTGCAATCCGATCTCCAAATGTGATTTAAATTAGAAATATATTGTCTGTTCTTAGCGATATTTATGTGTAATTAGGAGCATCATTGCACGCATCTCCATTAGAGAAATATGGACGATAAGAAACCCAAGTCCTGAACAGTTATGAGTCCGACGTTTCAAAGTCGGTTCAGTATTTTAATCAGGGGCGACTATTTGCAAGTGGGGAGCTGCAGCTTCTTTTCTATCTACGGCGTGTCGTTTGCTTCCTTCACTTTCAATGCGAAAGCATTAAATGTCCTATGGAGCGAACCGACGTCATCAGCTTTGAAGCCGCGCCAAATGGCGCCTCCCACCATCCCAATGTCGCGTGTAGCAGGAATCTGATGGATAGGTTCCCATTGGCTAGCGACGAACTAAGGGAGCAGAAGAAGGACATTCATGATTTCGCCTTCACAACTTATAAGTGTTTAGACGTCCTCGGACTTTTTTGTTCTCCAAGTGGCCTAGTCCGTTGACATACGCCGATGGTTAAGTGACTGTTGACCTATTGAGCCCTACCTGTTGAAACGTCTGGCTCCTAAATCTTCATGACTTGGTTGGTGAACGTCTGTATTTCTCAAATTTTTGACCCACGCAGATGGAGTTCCGTCAGACCTGTTTACGTTTAAAACCTGCATTTCTATACATTGATTTTTGCAGTAAAGCGTCCTGTATGGGATTATTTAGAAGAATACCATTTATTACCTCTCTTTTTGCACATTTCGTGTATTTGCCTTCAGATCTGTAATGTGAGCACACAGTCCTTTTTGGCGTAGCCCGCGACCCGGTGTTTCACACTGCCAAACTGCGAACAGAAAAGCGTGTTCCGCAGACTCAACAGATGGCGTACTCTCGAGCACCATCCTTTCATGTCAGTCTCAAGCGGCTATGTGAAATTCATACAGTCAAAATTATTAATGACAATAAAAAATATTTTATTACTGCCTGAAGACTTGACAACATAAATGAAGGGCCGATCACCCTAAAGATATACATCATAACTAAAGGCACCCCGAAATTATCTGATATATGCCCTGCAATTTTTTTTCGGCGTTTTTATCCCCGATAGAAGTGATTTGGGAGAACCTTAAACAAATGTTTTATTTTGAAACTGATTTAAATAACATACGTCTTCCTGACGCATATTCAACTTCTCAAGCATATAGAAGTCTGTTTCTCCTTTTGTGTGATGAACAAGGATTTTATGTGTCTGTGGGCTGGACGAAAACAAAGTACACTGTGGCGCGTGGCGGAACTATGTCGATTACGCACGCAGACCGTCAGAAAGTGACCAATTAAGTACCTGTGATGTCGAGCAGAGTATGAAATACTACTTTGTTCTAATTAACAAAAATATGAAAAATAGCAAGGGTCATGTTTATTCGTAAATTGATTTGACCGATGTCTTGACAAGAATAAACCTCAATCAAGCTATGTCAAAATTGTTCACTTCGGTACGCGCTATTTTAGGCTAGATCTGATCTGAGTACAAAGGTCCCTGTTTTCTGCGTGATTATTTGCATGCATAGCGGTCCTGAGTGTAAAGAATATTGGTCAGGAAAGTAAGCGTTGTTATTGCCGCTCAGTGTTATAAAAGTAGATGAAAGGGTCTGTCCTAAAACTGTTTTGGCATTTTGAAATTTTGGCATGTTGGCATTATTATTGCTTTTAGCTCAGTTCAGTCGTTATCATATATATCGTAAAACGTATTTTGTAAACTAGAGTTCAGGGTATATAAGGCGAGGACGTGCTCATTTTATGATTTTATGCACTGTAATTTATTCCTAAGTTCAAGAGCACAGCAGGAGTCTACTTTTAATACTGCGACGCAAAGTTGTAGTATTAACGGGTATTTTAGGCGATCTCCAAACTGATAACTTTTAGATTCAGGTAAAATACATCCGACTGAGGTAAAAAAAATAGATGCTGAGTCATATATGTTAATCTAGCTATCTTTTACTGATTCACTTTAATTAAATAACGCAATTTATTTTTCTACCTGAAAATAAAAGTGGATTCTACGAATGATGAAAAGCTAGATACTCGTTTCACTGTTGAAATAGTGCATATTGCCGAAGAAAGGCGGAAAATATATTCTCAGTTTTGCGATTCAAACCGGTTCGAACCGGTTCAAACCGGTTCGAACCGTTATTTTTTGCTCCCCGGAACTGATCCGGAGCTGAAACGAAATCTGCGAACCTGAACCGGAACCGAACCGATACAAATTTCGGTTCGACACCCTGGTCCTCGCTAACCCATGGTCTCTTTAGAACGTCCTGTTCGATTTGCCACCCTCAACGTTCGAGGGCTCTCGGACCGCAGGAGGCAGAGGCAACTATATCGCCTAGCCGTCGAACAGGACCTCGACATCATTGCGGTGCAGGAGACCAAGGTCGACAGTGAGGACCAGACCGAATTTATGGTGCGACCCTTTACGGCGCGTTACAGCGTGTGCGTTAGTCACGCCGTTGGGGCGTCGGTGGGGTGTTTGCTGCTAGTGCGCCACAGTTTAGGTGTGACCATTGACGAGGTAGTGACGTGTACTTAGGGCGTTTTGTTGTGTGCCACTTTTCTTTTTCGTCTTATGACTGGAGAGTCATTTGTGTTTATGCCCCCAATAGGGCAGAAGAGCGGCGGGTGTTTTTCGATTTTTTACGCCAGTACTGTAATAGTGAACGCCTTGTCATTTTTCTCGGTGATTTTGATTGTGTCCGCTCCTCGGGTGATAAGTCGAGTTCGACGCCCTATCGCGATTTGAGCACCGAGAGCCTTTGTAATTTATTTAATGAGTCCGGCCTAGATGACGTTGGAAAATATCTTAGCACGGCCGTGACGTCCAGTACACCCATTTTCAAGGGCCCAGTCACGCCCGTTTAGATCGGGTGTACGTCTCGTTAGATTTGATTCCTTTATGTTTTGAATATCGCGTGTACCCCGTTTCTTTTAGTGATCATTGTTTAGTTAGTTTTTGCATGAGTAGTAAGAGTGAAAATAGAAGAGTCTTTTGCTGGGATCTGTGGAAAATGAACGCGAAACTTTTTGATGACGATGTTTTTTCTGCCCAAGTGCAGGCTGTAATCGAAAACATAGTGAACGGGGAACAATTAGAGTGTGATTATAATGCAATTAAATGCAAAGGTGCAAGCGAGCTGGACAAGAATGCTGTGTTTGGAGATTTGTGTTTGTCCTTTGTCCCCTCTTGTTCCCCTTCTCCAGGGATTATTTTCGTCAATTAGAGTATGCCGCGCGATGGGAACTTGCTAAGCAAGAAATAAAAATGATAGCGTTAGAGCGGGCAAGTGCAATTAAACGCGATGAAAGACAGAATGAGACGTTTTTGCGAAATAATTTGCAGACGCTTCTTAAGAAAGAGTGTAGAATGCCTGGGGCATTCGAGGACGACGTCTTTAAAAGATAAACTGGAAGTTTTAGATAGGGAACGATATCGCGGGGCGATTGTGAGAGCGAGGGCAGAAAGATGGGCAACGGGCGAAGCGCCAACTAAACGCGCACTGAGCCTCGAGAAAAGCTACGCTCGGCGTAACGATATAACGGAGATAGAGAGGGACGGAACAGTGACGAGCGATAAAGAGGAAATTGAGTCTGCGTTTTTTGAGTACTACAATAAATTATTTTCACCCAGCCCCGTCAATGTAGAGCTTTTTAAAAATGAATTTTTGTGCTTCATGCCGCGCATAGATGATGCAGCGAAAGACGTGTTAGATTCCGCCTTCACCGCAGAAGTGATTGTAGCCATAGACGCACTAAACTCTGGAAAGCCCCCAGGCCCGGACGGCCTAAGCGCCGCTTTTTATAAGGCTCTGAAACGTGAACTCGCTCCATTGTTAGCTCACGTGTTTAACGAAGCCTATGTTTTGAATATTTTACCACCTTCCTTTACTTTGTCTCATACGGTGTTAATCCCTAAAACAGACGACGCTGTAAAGTTAAGGCAAGTCACCGCTTATCGGCCGATCAGTCTAACAAATGTCGATTATAAAATTTTAATGAAGGTGTTGGCAAGCAGGCTGTAATCAGTAATAGCAGAGATAGTGGGACCGCATCAAACATGTGGCATAAAAGGCAGGACGATTTTTCAAATATTCATAAAGCTCGTAGTGTTCTAAAGTGTTGCGATGCAATGCGTACATGCGTCGCAATGCTCCAGGTTGATCTAGAAAAGGCATTTGATCGCGTACCCCACGACCTTCTTTTAAGCGTTTGGGATTATGTGAACGTCGGAGCTGTTGTTCGCGAAGGTGTACGCATGGCGTACAATGGTTGCTCGGCTAGACTTATAGTGAACAAAGCGGTTGGAAAGCGCATAAAAGTAAATCGATCCGTCCGCCAAGGGTGTCCTTTGTCCCCTCTTCTTTTTTTATTTATATAGAATTTCTCTGCGCTAGTGTCATTAGTAGTAGTTCAATCCATGGTTTTAAGCTTCACGCAGCCGAGGTTAGGGTTTTAGCGTATGCGGACGACATTGCAGTGTTTTGCTCTACCCGTGAGAGTATTGTCGAAGTCGTCAACACGCTTCAACTTGTTTGTGAGGTTAGCGGCAGCTCGGTTAACTGGGAAAAGTGCCTGGGATTTTGGCACGGTGAGTGGAGTTCCACTCCGAGTTTTTTTACGAACATGCAGTGGGTTACCACACCAACAAAATATTTAGGAGTCCCACTAGAAAACTACCGGGACAGTGAGCCGTATTGGCGAGGGCAGACGGCAGTGCTTCGCGAAAACGTAGAGATAATCTATTTTTGCTCGTGCCACAGTTTGCAATCTATTTTTTGTTAGCAAACTGTGGTACGTGCTACAAGTTTTGCATTTTTCCCGGGTAAACGTGCAGAAACTGCATCGTGTGTTCGCGGTGTTCATTTGGGGCTCCACTTGGGAGCGGTCCAGCAGGACGAATCTTTTCCTGCGCGTGCGCAAGAGGGGGCTTAGTGTGTCGCATTTGTTTTTTGCGCCAAATTGTAAATCGTTTTATTTATTGGAGGGACGTTCGGGACCCTTTTCTACGCACTGTTTGTCAAGCGAGACTTGCAGGCAGGCTGCCCGAGTTGATGGTTTCCACGGCTGCGTTGCCAGGTGGCATTCATGGCCACCTTAAAGAAGTGGTTGAGTCGTGTAAGGTTTTTGTTGGTGCGTTTTTCAGCTGCGTATTTGAGCGAAGTATCTCGAAAACGATTGTATAAGGATGTCTGTGATCTTGTTTTTCCTGTACCTTTATACAGATCCTTAAACCGTGCAGGCCCAGGGCAGGACGTTTTAACACGTGTTAAGAAGATGACATTGCCCGCTGGCATCAAGACGTTTTTCTTTAAATTACATTCGGGTACCTTGCCCGTCAAGACATGGTTGGACGAGAGGGGGCTTTTCGTACCGTGGGGGTTCATTGTTTTTATGCAAAAAGCCGGAGACAATTGACCACGTGTTCCTTGAGTGCTGGGATGGGGTCTCAACACGGGTTTCAAGATAAGCTCACTCGTATGTTAATTTTCACAGGCGTCGAAGTCGGAAGTCTCCTTTTTGGCAAGTAGTTCTTTTATGAGATATGTAACAAGTCGGCGCTGGCTGGGCATCACCAATTGGTGAACAACACCAGGAAAAAAAGCCCTCCTATAACGAGTTTTATTGCGAGAGCACAGTCTTCCTGTGCGAGCAAACTGTAGCCAACTTGTTTAGTTCTTTCGATGCAGCCTTGCATTTTTCAAGGTGGTGTAAACTGCACGGCTGGCCACATAGCCCAGGGCCGGGAGGGTGTGTCTTATTTTTTACAGCCCAGGGCCACATTGCAGGTAGGGCGTCAAGTATCTGCTCGCTCGCGAAGATCTTCCCACTTTCCATCCTTGCTAGCTGTAGTGATCGTTGACAGCGTGCTCCTCGGCAGTAATTTGTTTTCACCTTCGTGAATGTGCCTTGTCGAGACGTGATATTAAAAGCAAGCCAGTTGCCTATACATTCCGAAGCAATCTTCTAAGCTGTCAGTTTTCAGCTTGTCCCATGGAGGCCGTACAGCTGCCCGAGTTTGTCAAAGCAGTATCCGGTATTTAAAAGTAAACATTTGACTTTACCATCCGCCTATGTGAACGGGCTTCGTCACTTTATTGAAAAGGCACAGCCGTAAAAGAAGAAGACCAGACACCCGCCGTAGAAGAAGAAGAAAAAAGACACTGCTCCTCAAGGGCAATAGTCGTAGTCGAACCTGAAGAAGAGGCCGAATTGGCCTTGAAACGTAGGGTCCCTATAGAAGGGCTTGGTTGGTGTTCGATTTTTGTAATAATAGTATCCGGGATGTATATTTGACCGCGTCTGCAGAGATAGAACGAAGGAGGAAATCATATTAATCCAAAGAAAGGTTATGTAATCAAAGATGTTTATACAAATACAACAAAAAAAAAAAAGGAAAAAAAATAATGTTTTTTTTTTTTTTTTTTAATGTCCACCTGAAGTGGTTCCGTGTTTCAGAGAAAACACTGACATTCTTTTGATGTGGTATTTTGAATCACGACCATCACATTTATTTTTGAATTAGATGTGCTGAATTCCAAATAATAATAATAATAATAATAATAATAATATTAATAATAATAATGCTTATTAGACGAGCTCATAAAACCAGGTACAGACAATAATAATATTAATAATAATACGCTCCATAGAGCTGCCTGGTGTGTGGCAGAGCCGTATATGTAGAGAGTTTGGCCATTCGTTGGGAAGTATAGGAGACAAATGAGGAGGCGCCATTGGCCAAAAGCGGGCTGGGCGCTGTTCCAGGGCGTCTTCACAAATTCGAATGTGACCAATCAGAAGCCGGAAATAATACCCTGGTGGTGGTCGCGAGAAACAAACCTGATAAGTGCATCGGAGTAACTCTCGGTGACTGAAAATATGGTACGCGTGGTGTTTTAATCACGCTGATCCAAAATGATGGTGGAAAAGTACGACCAGCGGAACGATTTACATAATCCTTAGGCCAAGCGCCGAGGGCCGGGAATCTGCCGTCCGAGCGGTCACACTCTGTTCGAGCAAAACAGAGTTGAGCGGCGCATTCGTTTCTTACATCTTTCTGCATGATCATGATCGAAACATCATGTGCACCCTATTTTCAGACACGAAGAGTTACTACACTTCACTCTCATGCGCTTATTAAAACCATATACGAACATATACCTTTGATCAGAACTGTTTTTCGCTACCACCGCAAGGGGATTCTTTTCGGCTTCTGGTTGGTCAAGAGAGCATGCCAAGCCCTCTTTCCGAGCCTCGCGCACGCCCTGGCTCTGCCCGCGCCTCCCATTGACCAAACCCTCTCCATTCACGGCTCTGGTGTGTGGTGGGATTCCTTGGGGAGCCTCAAGGGGCTTTAGCTATTTTTTGTTTGTATATGCCTCTGTTGTATGGATAAGTAAACTTGTCAATGAACCATATTCGGGCTTGCGTGCACACCCAACTACACCTCAAAGACCCGCTAAAATATAGATCTTACTTGGGACGTGTAGTGGACAATTTCTGCGCTCCGATGACACGACACAATGTGCATCTCTTTTTGTTTCTTCACATTGATGCGTTGGTTGCAACCGTGATAATCTATCACTTGGATATCTTGCGAAAATTATTCCAACCTGAACTCAATAATCAAGTCATTTTTTATTTCGTTCTGCGCCTACAAGTAGCGACCAGATCGGCATTTGAATATGTTGCTTCCAGGCCACAACCAAATCACTCCTAAGTATGCATTCAGCGAAAAGTGAAAACAAAAAACGAGCCCACGATCATCAAAATTGAAAAGTTCTCACCCTGCCAAGCCGTCAAAGAGCGAGATCTTCCCATCGCTTCGCTGTAGTCCGCGCTTTCGTAGTCATCCTTGCAGAAACTCAAATATGGACACTTTCAAATGCAGTCTTCCGCAAAAGCGCGGATATACAACATCTGTACGGAATGAAAGCACCGACAATCGCACAGCCACGTTCGCACGAGGCGGCGGGCGACGGTTGTGTGTTGTATTCCAAAATGTGCTCGATCTCACTTGAGAGTTGAACTTTCGACCCTCGGCGTCCAAACACCTATTCGCGTCTAGCGTTGTTATTGTGTTCCTCTCACCTCATTGTCACGTGACCCAACTTGCAAGATTAGCTCAACAAAGCCGTCGAAGAAACGAACGCGACGGACGACCGTTGAAAAAAGACGCGACGCCGTGGCGCCACGTACTTTTTTGTTTCAATGTGTTTTGTTGGCTTCGTCTCGGACGTAGGGGGAGAGGGAAAGCAAAAGAGAACGTGCATTGCAAAGAAGCCAACTGTCAAGGGGAGTTTTGCGAAGAAGCGCACTACCAGTTCAGCCTACTCATGCAGACACTCCTTGAAGGGAGAGAGGGAAGCGCTACGGCCTTAGCTCTAGGTGGTGTTGGCCTGGCCGAGTCGGCCGAGCCGCCGAGCATGCGCACTGCGCATCGCGTCGGTCGCGCAACTGATGTCAATGAGAATCGCTGGATCGCGCTTCCCGCTCTCGCAAGTGAAGCCACCGGACGCATTCTTGGTGGGAAACAATTGCGGTTTTGCCAGCGTTTTGCTGCGGTTTTTCAGCGTTCTGTAAACACGTTTTCTACTCGTTCGTCGTCATTCGCTGAATATTTTTTTAAGACTCTGTGTACCGTTGAGACTTGCCGTTGTGAACACGTGGAAAATTTTACGAAAGCGCAGTGTCGCAGGAAAAAGGCTCGTCGAAAGCTAGTTACCAAATATGACAAGTGACCAAGAATAGCACCTCATTTGTCGGCCAAGGCACTGTGCTTGCATCAAGTCAAGCTAGCCTGGCTTTCTGGGATTATATTTTGTTGCATCACCCTTGTAGGATTCTGTTGTCACTCATCAAAAGAGAAAATAAACACTGACTAAGTCTGACTTGTTCTGGTGTGCAGGTACCCTTGGCAGTAAACTCTGCTAAATGAGGCAAAATATATATTATACTTTTTAGCAAATATGCGTTGTTTAACCAAAATGAGCCACACTATTTGACTAAGGTGAAACAAAACGAGCCTCTCCACCTGGGTTTCTTTTCATCTTTCGCAGACACTATTTCCTGCTTTTTGTGGTTTGTATCTGACTTTTTTGCCTCTGTCCGGCCAAAGCATTTGTGTTAGACTAAGACACTGGGTTCTTTAAGATATGTGCAGGTATTCTTCGCAGCAAATGGCTGCCAATCAGGAACGAGAGTTTGTTCTCGGCCACCAAGAGCAAGTATTTTCAAGGTGAGCTATTGCCCGCCTATATGAGTTTTGTGTTCCATTCCTCTTGGATGTCATTTCCTATGTATAGTGGTCTTGCATTAGTATTTTGTTGTCTCTCCTGCAAAAACTCCTAAGTTTGACTAAGACCGGGTTTTTTCTTATACATGCAGGTCTTGGTGGCAAGCACCAGCCAATCAAGGCCAGAAGTTTGCTCTTTGCCACTGATAGCAAGTGTTTTCAAGGTGAGTGATCGATGCCTATCAGAGTTGTGTGTTTCATTCCTCACAGACACTCTATTTCCTGTCTTTATACTGGTCTTGTGTCAGGCTTTTGTGTCTCTCTCTGGCCAAAGCATGTGTATTAAACTAAGACTGGGTTCTTTCGGATATGTGCAGCAATTCTTGGCAGCAACTGGCTGCCAATCAGAAACACGAGTTTGTTCTCGGCCACCAAGAGCAAGTATTTTCAAGGTGAGCTATTGCCCGCCTAGATCAGTTTCAGCATTCGTCAAGGAGCATTCGTCAAAATCAATGCCTGAAGGTTTGACATTGCAAAAATGTTGACTCGGAAGTGCGTAGGGAGGAAGCTTTACAAAAGTATCCACCTGCCTCAACAAGTGAAACCAAAACGTCAAAAGTAGTGAAGATCTTTAGGTATGTGGATGATTTCTTAATATTCCTAGGCACAACCAGCAACAGCTTCAATGCCTTAGTGACTGAAGTTACTGCCAGTTTTAAAAATTGTATAGAACCGTTGGAAATCACTTATGAACTCCCCGTTGCAGGATCATTAAGATTTCTAGACCTTAGACTAGAAGTGTTAGCTCGGCATGTATGCTCGTCTTCTGAGCCTAAAGGGAATAAACCGCTCCTTCCATTCCACTCAGTGCACTCCAAACTAGTGAAGAGTAGAGCACTATATAGCTCCTACGGAGCAGAGTAGCTCAATCCTTTGATCCGCGTCTTTTGCCGACAACATGGCCGACAGAGCAGCTCGGCGCGAGTCACGTGGTACTCAGGGTTCCAGGAGGTGGCCTACCCTACGGGAGAACCCATGGAGATCGACGCAACACGGCTGATTAGAAAATAAACGCCGAGTTCACACTTTTCAAAACTAGTCTGTCGTGAAATTGGTAAAGCACTAAACACTTTATCAAAGTTTTCATAATATCGGATGCGTGTGAAACTTTTGAGAAGGCAATTTCCAAGGCAATGGCGTTTGAAGCAGACGATTTTTGTGCGCAGCAGAGATGGACTTTCTGGGTTGGCCGGAGCGGGTCACGTAGACGGTGCGACGTCGCCTTGACGTCGCCGCGTCGTTTGCTGCATGATGCCGCTCAGGCAATTTTGTTTTTAAATATCACGTCCTTACATATGGCACTCAACTTAGCGCAAATTATTCTAAAATGTTCCTTTATTAACTCAAAAACTATTGACGTTCCGTACATCCCCACAATAGTGAAGAAACAACAATTTTCTCACGTTCATTATGCATTTCTGATCGGAGTTGGAAGCCCCGGGCGTTCGCCGCTAGTCACCGAGAGATGGCGTTATAGATTGCGCGACTCTTCTCCGAAGGAACTATACAGTGCTCTAGTGAAGAAGGACGTCGTGAGGATGTGTCTAAAGAATTCAATCACCAAATCGTGTACGCGCACAATTGAAAAGAGCTTCAACGTGCAAGTCGCAAGGTTTAAATCCGCAGAATACCCTGATTCCCTAATGACGTCGGTCGTTGAAAGGATCCTTAAAGAGATCAAGCAAGGTGAATGCGTGAATCGAAACGCCAGGGACAAGCCAAGAAGACCGGTGGTAGCACCAGTCATGCATAAGTTCTCTCATAGCCTTAAGAGTGCAGCGAATAGAGTTATCGTAGGTGTAGTCTTTTCAGCCCCAAAAAAGCTCTACAGCATGAGTAAAGTGTAAATTTGACTTCAAATAATGCTGTAGGTTGCACCAAAAAGCACCGAACTAACTTTGTTCCCTGTATAGAAGGAGTAATTTATTCCTTCCCACTTTCCTGTGGGCGAGTGAACATAGGACAGACTGGTCGGTGTCTGAATGACCGCCTTCGGGAGCATGCCAACAATGTCGTCAACGCCAACTCTGGACATTTGGGACTACACCGTAGGGACTGTGGGTGTTCGGCTCGTTTGAGCGACTGCACCGTGCTGGGAAGGAGCCCCTATCAGCTCACCAGGGAGATTATCGAGGCAGCAAGCATCGAAGGACAGATTGACAGGTGTGTCAGCAGGCCATCTTTAACTCTCTCACAAAGGGAGCTTCAGTATTTGACCAAAAGTTCCCTTAGTCACCAGCAGTGAGAATTCTTTATTATTCTTTACTTTTTATTTTTAATAATAATTTTTTTTATAATTTCTGAATTTCATTGTGTTTTTATTTTTATTTTTCATTTTGTAATTTGCATTTGAGGTCGTCATCTTGTTATTAGAACATAGAAAAAGAGGAGGTGGGGTTTTTGTGCATGGAAGAATAAGACAATACAAATCCATGAGTTGTGAGTCAGCGCCGAGTGAGTGTATATTTTTTAGTGTGTCTGTGTTTGTGAGTGTTTCTCTTGTTGTGCGCTGTTATGTTATGCAACATGAACTACCAACTCGCCCAGTCAGCAATCTTATCGGGGGCAGCACGGAGCAAACAAGCCCCGGTACGAGTTTGCAGGGTGTCACAAAAAATGTCACATTCTTTTTCACCGCACAAATAAACTAGGCATCGCCGAACGCTCATTCTCCGCCCAAAGGTAGCGCTAGAGGTCACAACCAGATGCCAAAGTTTCAGCCCAATCCGATATCTTAATCAAAAGTTATAAGTGATTTTCTGAAAACTTCAATGGGAAAATGGAACCCATTTTCGGTTTCTGGTGCCATAGAGCCCCATGTATTCGAAAACTCCGTCGGCCGCCATTTTCTCATTGAGCTTTTCAGAAAATCGCTTATAACTTTTGATTAAGATATCGGATCGGGCTGAAACTTTGGCATCTGATTGTGACCTCTAGCGCTACTTTTGGACGGAGAATGAGCGTTCGGCGATGCCTAGTTTATTTTTGGGGTGAAAAAGAACGTGTAAATTGTTTTGTGACACCCTGTACTTGGTTCAGGCTTTTGTAAAGGTGGTCGATTACTCGGTGTTTTCTAAAAAAATATTTTTTTTCTAAAAGTGGGTGACCGAATATTTGGGGATGTTACGGTAAAAATTTCATCCGCGTGCCGGGTTTCATGTGCCTTGTCTCCCTAGCCAGGGGGACAAGGCCTTCACAATTTTAGGTTCGCAAAAGGAGAAGTGCGTCAGTATTAACGTCTCAATTTTCATCAGGCCTCTCAATTTAAAACGCAGTATAAATGACATTCCTGAGATTCGTTTGGGTGTACTTCCTCTCAGCAAGTATATGAATTCTGTCTCAAAATGGCGAATCTTATGTTAACCACACCTTAGGTCTCCACCAACAATTCATCAGGATGAGACCCAACCGGGACACAAGAAAGGAGTGGCTTAAGCGAGGGAGGCTACATATACGCCAGCTTCTTGCAAACAAGAACCGAAAATAGGTAGATAGTGGGTGTTTTATTTGTTATGATTTTTGGCATGCACATTCTGTTTGTTATGTTTCAAGATTTCTGCAGAGTTCAATTTCAACTATTGTAAAATACCGATCATGCGCCCAGATCGCAGAAGCGCCTACCCCCCCCCTGTTTTCGGAACGATCCGCAAATAAGCGAAGTGCATACCAGACACCCATTCAACTGTTTTGAGCCACGCTCAAAATAATAAAAGAACACATCAAGCGCCCAGCTGCCGTGGGGTCCTTGCCAAAATAGTGCCGGTCGCGAAGCTGACAGATCCGTGCCCGGCACAAGATTTGGCGTGGCCTTTGGGAACTAGGGTATCGAGATTAGAGAAGTAGGACAGAAATTGGAGGTAAGCGGCGAAGGTGAGCAGAGTTACCAGAAAGAAGGATGAAGGGGGTTCCGTCGCATGAGGCATCTATGTCCCGTGCGTGCAATTTTGAGTCTGCTGTGGGTGGCTACTCAAATCTCTCTTGCAGTTTCTACGGCCCACCCACAATCGAGCAGGCGCCAGTTCGTTTCTCTTCAAAGGTGAGGATTCCAGATCTTCTAGTTTGCTCTGAAGCAGCAATACTGAAGCCAGACGAGCTGTACGGCATATTTAATTGGCGGAGCTCAAAGTGACTGGGGACGGTTTCATTGAAGCTTGTTTTCCTGCAATGCACGTGGAGAACACGTTTGTCGACGTGTGGCCAGTTTTATTGCAAGAGGCATATTATGTCACGCGCATGTAAATTTGAATTTATCCAGCTTAGTGTGCCCTATTGAAAAATCCACCAGCCCGGGTCTGGTGTGTTTCTGACGTTTACACCAGAGCGGAAATTCAGACACGGGTCTTGGCGTGTTCTGGTGGTTTGGCGTGTTCTGGTGTCTTGGCGTGTTCTGGTGTCTAGGCGTATTACGTGTCTTGCCAAGTATGTTCTGATGTGACCCGGCCAATCTAGTGTCCTCTGGGGTGACCTGGTCATGCATGCACGGTATGATTTAGATGTAGAAAGGACTGCTGCTGACAACAGCTAGCAAGTACAGCGCTGTACTTGGCTACTCAAAGAAATTGCTACTTGCACGCAACTAATCGCAAGTCTTTCTTGCAGTTTCCATGGCCTAAGAGCCAGCAGGTGCCAGTTTGTTCTTCAAAGGTGAGGATTCCAGATTCTCTATTTTGATCCGAAGCAGCAATACTGAAGCCTGACAAGCGGTACTGCATATTTAATTGACGGAGCTCAGAACGACTGGGGACACTTTTATTGAAGCTTGTTTTGCTGCAGTACAGGCGTGTATTGCAGCAAAACAAGCTTCAGTGAAAGCGTCTCCAGTCGTTCTGAACTCCGTCAATTAAATATGCCGTACCACTTGTCTGGCTTCACTATTGCTGCCTCAGAGCAAACTAGAAAAACTGGAATCCTCACCTTTGAGTGAGAATGAGCTGGCACCTGCTGCCTTGTGGGCCATGGAAACTGAAAGAAAGATTTGCGATTAGTTTCGTCGAAGTAGCAATTCCTTTGAGTAGCCGCCTACAGCACCCTAATCCGGATAAATTCAAAATTACATGCGCGTGACATAATATGCCTCTTGCGACAAAACTGGGCACACATTGACAAATGTGTTGTCCACGCGAGGACAACACATTTCTTGACGTATTCGCAGTTTTGTCGCAAGAGGCATATTATATCACGCGCATGTAATTTTCATTTTATCCGGCTTAGTGTGCGATAGGTGGCTACTAAAAAAAATTCAACTTGAACGCAACTAATCGCAAACCTTTCTGAGAGTTTCCACGGCCTGAGAACCAGCAGGTGCCAGTTTTTTTTTCCTCATCGGCGAGAATTCCAGATTCAATAGTTTGGTCCAAAGCAGGAATACTCAAGTTAGACGACCGGTACAGCATTTTTAAGTGACGGAGCTCAGAGCGACTGGGGGCTCCTGCATTGAAGCTTATTTTTCTGTAATATACGCGGGCGACATTTACGTGTGCCCAGTTACGTCGCAAGAGGATATCTATGTCCCGCGCATGAATTTTGAATCTTTCCAACTTAGTGCACTTTACGTGGCTACTCAAAGTAATTGCTACTTGGACGCAACTAATCGCAAATCTCTCTTCCAGTTCCCACGGCCTAGAAGCCAGCAAGCACAAGTTCGTTTTTTTTCATAGATGAGCATTCCAGATACTCTAGTTTGGACCGAAGCAGGAATACTGAAGCCAGACGAGCGGCTCGGTATATTTAATTGACTGAGCTCGGAATGACTCGGGGCAGTTAAATTGAAGCTTATTTTTCCGCAATAAACGCGGACATAATTTTGAATCTATCCGTATTAGTGAGGAATTGCTACTTGTCGCGAACTAATCAAAAATTTTTAGCTTGCCGTTTCTATATGGCTGCGGCTAGCAGGTGCTGTTTTCATTAAAATATGAGGATTTCACATTCTGTTTTCAAACATCAAGTTTTTGAATGAGGGTCTTAAACAATTAACTTTTTTTTTTTGCAGTAAATGCCGGATCCTCCAGTTCAGGAATATGTTAAAGATATTTGGTATGAATCAGACCGGTGTTTTGCTTCTTCATTCATAATTTGACAACAGCAACAATTGGTTTGTCATCACTCAGAAATGCATACAAGGAGATGTCGTGCTGAACTTGATATTTCAACTTGTATATAGGTTTACTGGTAGCCGATATAATGTATTGGATTCCAATATCCATAATACGCTAAGTACACTGGAATCGTAAACCCTTATTGGATCCCCATACGACACATGGGGATCCAATAAGGGTTTATACGGTATATGATTCCAATGTTTTTAGGGTATTATAGATATTGGAAACCCTTATTGTAATACAACAATTGTAATGTATATTGGAATCGCATAACAAAGCCTTATTGCAATACAATACAATAAATGTAATGTTTTCTAATACACTGTTCATATTGCATTGTAATACAATAAAAATATGTTGCTTACCAATATCCATAATACGCTGTTCATATTGGGGTTTTCCAGTAGGGATACCTTTCGTGGTGCAGAGGTTCTATTTAAACCTCTGAACCAGCACTACGCAGTCCCTTAGTTCTTATAGCTCCCATTCTCGCCGACCCGATAAAAACATTTTGCATAAATACACACCGAATCACTACAATATTTATCTAAATCTACTTCATAACCTATTCTTGGGTTGCCCCCCCCCCACCCTCCCTATGCAATACCCTCATACAGAGGGCCTTTAGGGGTATTTTGAATAAATGAATACATAAATTCAAGTTACTCAGTTTGTCGCTCGGTTTTACTTGGATTTGAAGCGAGAACTACTATGGGTTATGACCTTAAACGTTTGTCTTCACCATGCTCCGCTATCGGTCAAAAGCTCATTGCGAAAAATTATCTTTTAATAAGCACAACAAAAATAAGTCAGCCCTCGCGTAATGTCAGGAGGGTTCCTTCAAACATCCGCGGCACTCCGTGAATGAACTTCGTTGGGCATGTTAAGGAACGCTATGAATTGAACTTTGAAGCTTCGACTTTGCACAGCAAACACACTGTGCGGCGACGCATCTTCCACCATGGTAGCCTGAGCTGTAGCTGACGCTGCACAGTCGCACCGACTGACGCCAAAGCGCGTGCACTTTCTATACAGTGTTCACTCTTAAGTTTAGAAAGTCGAAGCAACATGCTTTTTGTACCACTCACCTGTCGGTCTTTCACCACGAGATTATGCTGTCGCTGCACACTTACGCGCAGAAAGTGGAATCGGGAGATGAGACGCATGCGATTATTGGTACTGGGAGCACATAGATTTCACTTTGTGACTGAAATTAAAGCAATGTTCTATGGTGGGCTTTTAAAGAATTCGTTAGCATGACCCTTGGGAAACGCCACACACGTATCTTTTTGGGGAACGCTAACGCTGACACTTTCACTTTTCTTTTTTGGCTTTTTATGGCTTTCTAGTTTTTCTCTCTATTTTCGCTGACTCTTTTTGGCTTCGTTATGGGGTCAGTGTTGGCGTTTCCCAAAGAAGACATGTGTGGCGTTTCCCAAAGGCTATGCCAACGCAATCCTTAAAAATTCACCAATGGATTTTTTTAAATTTTTTTCGGCTTTGGGGGTTTGTTTTTGCAATCTCTTTGTGAAGAGTATTCTGTGACGTATGCTGTGAATCTTTTCTGGACGACAGACGACAAGTCCGCTCCGCCCCAGCCTCTGTCGCACGCAGACCTGTGTCGGCTTGCCGCTACTCGCGCCGCATTTCGGCCAGCCGAGCTAAGCGCTGCTTCCGCTTCTCTGTCTCGTTCGCCCGCCTTGCACGCTTAGTAGCGACAGCTGACGCTGTTCACTCGCTTCGGCCACCCGTTTTTTTTTTTTGTCCACAATCCGTTTTCTTTTGCCGCCTACTCGGACTCACGCTAGGACTTGGTTTCCACTCAATTTTGTATCACAAACCGAGGCATACGCGCTCCACACATCTGCATGTTCAGACTCGCCCCAGCCTCTGCTCGCGCATTGGCTTCCGCCCCGTGACGTCACCACCCGCTCGCCTTTGTCCTTCACTACTCTTCGCCTCGCTATGCAGTGCGCTTCCCTTTCCAATGTTTTGCCCACAGACGAACGCCGTCAGCTTTTTCCCTGTCATGTCGGTGCTAATGCTAACGCGTTATTGAAGCATCTCAAGTGTATGGTGCTCACCAAGTTCCTTTTTACAAATATGTCGTGGTTTTAAGGTGCTAGTTTTACAGGTGAAACTTTGTAGAGATTTTCGTGATGGTGTTTGTTGCTGTTGTCGCCATCTTTGTCGTCGCACTTGAGATTAAAAAACCTGCCTTTTCTTTCTTGATAATGCGGGCACGACCGAACGCGCAGAATGAAAAGAGAAAGAAAGATAAAGAGAGAGAAAAATTTGAGGATCTTTCATACGCGTATAGGAGCAGCAAAAGAGAGAGAAAGAGAGATCCAAGAATTAGCGTGAGGCCAAGTTGGCCGACTTTGAGTTTTCTTACCGAAACTTTTTCCCAGTGTTTTAAAAGAGCATTCAGTTTAAACTGAAAAGACAAATAACGCAGCTTTCTGACTGTACAAACAGGGCCTAACAGTCCTAACTTCACCGTTTACCAAGCACACGTAACGGTAGTAGATGGCATTCACGACGCCAACAACTAAGCCCTTTTTTTGTAAACTCTTCCGGCCTGCGTCCTCAGGTACATGACGGCAACATGTCGCCCAGATTGCGTGAACATGACACAGCTACCCCTTTCACTTCTTCGAAAATTGAAGGCGAAAAGGCCTGCATAGGCTCTGCTTGCACAGCCGGAGTATTGCATTCATTTTCATTCGACTGTAACTCAAACAATATTTTAAAACTCTCTGAACCAGTCTTCACGCATTGACCATCACTGCAGTGGAAGGGGGGCTTCTGGTGAGCACTTGCATTGGTATATTGTTTAGACGACACAACACCACCCACTATGAAAGGAATGCAAAGAACAAACATCTTACTCGAGGTGTTATGTGATCTGGAGTAACAGTTCATAGATAAACCGCATTTTATGTTGCAAATTAAATATAAAGAAAAACACAAACTTACCATTGGGTCTTAAGGGGTACGAATTTCTACACGTTGGGCCTGAAAGAGAAGGTTGTGGAGGTCGTCTAGTATTGGTGTTTTCTCAGTGGTGACAGGGCAGTCTTTCACTGCAGGATTTGTACTGCCTCCCTAGTCTTCCCCTTGCCGTTCTGCGAGGCTCGTGGAGGCTGGCATCAGGACCGTCTCAAAACACGTTGTTGGTTCAGGTGCTTCCGTAAGTATCTCATCATTAGCTGACCTGTAAATAAATTTACCATTTCCACTATAAACGGTGAGGCTCTCAGTAACTTGCAAAGTTACCAAAGGTAAACTAGAGCTGCAAGCACCTTCAGGGTGTCGTAAAGGCACTTACTCATATTTACTCACACAAACTGATGCACCCCTAGCTCAGTCACGCAGGTGCGACATTAAAAGGGTATTTACTTGGTCTAGTTGGTGGTGCATTTAAGGATTAAACGTGCTATAAAACGAGGACCAGTAAAATATGACACACACACAAAGATCTTGAGATGAAGACCTTTAACCCGTACTGTTGAGTCCTTTAGGCTGTGAAGGCCCAGACTGTGACACATTTCGACGGCCCAATCCTTTACCTTCATAAGGGATATCCTTTTTACTTCCTTAAAATTCTTTATGACCGCCTGCTTCTTTCTTTCTAGAAAATCACCCTCAGGTACAAAGACATTGTGCCCAAGCCATCAAGAATAGACTGTACTCATGCAGAGGTCATTAACCTGTTCCGGATTTCGCAGTCGACGGGACGCTAAAAGGATCACTCAGATTCTGCGTGCTGAAACCTGGAGGCAGGCGAGACTTCTTCAAGACGGCCTTAAGGAATGCTGCTGTTCCGTCCATAAGGACGAGAAGGTGGCGGAGTGGAAGTTCGGGGACTGTCGCCGACAAACTGGAAGAAGCACAGAATTTTTATCGCAACGTCTACGCACGGCGTTGCCAAAACCTACGAGAGGAAAAAAGAGCGGCGTGTGCAACGTGGTGATGATGGCGAAAGCTGAAGCACCTGAAGCGATCGTCAACGACACTGGAAAAAGGTCCCAAGTTTGTCTTTGAATCGAACCCAAAGACACAAAGACTACTCACACTTGTCTGAAATGCAGGCGAAAGAGTAGTACAAACGGAGAGAAATACACGCATTTTAGACGGAGTGGATGTACTACCCCGGGATATAGGGGGTGGAACCTCAGAAAGGCATAAAATGGGACGGGTTGTCTCCAACTGCTTAAAAGAGGGACTCAAACTACTGACGGCTGATAAGGAGGGTAGTTTTGTCCTTGTCCCTGAGCGTGATTTTATAGAAAGAAGTAAACAGGTGGTCATAAATAACTTCAAGGAAGTAAAAAAGATATCCCTCACAAAGGCAAAGATAGGGCCGTCAAAATGTGTCACAGTCTGGGCCGTGACAGGCAAAAGGCCTCAATAGTACGAGCCAAGCATCTTCATCTCAAGATATTTTTCTCAGTAAAAACACAGAAGGAGAGTATACCATTCAGGGCTATAGTTAGAAAGAGGGGATCATGGCAACTACAAATCTGATCTTATCTTCAAAGACGCCTTTCCCGTCTTCAGGGCCAAAACCGCTTTCAGGGAGAGTAACTCATAGGGCGTGTTTCAATTTCTGAGAGACTCTAACCGAGGTTACTGTCATGCGGTTTCCTTTGATGTGGAAGACTTATTTTACTCGAAACCTTATAGGGAACTCTTCGAAAATGTAAAAGAAGCAATCGATACGTATGGGGAGGTTATGTTCCAAATTGAATGTGGTATCCATGGAGGGAGTTACTTGGAGATGTTGAGCTTCTACCTGGAATCCACCTATATTGCGTTTGAAGGTACGCAATTCATACAGAAGGAAAATATATGTATTGGGACGAACGTGACTCCAGCGCTGAGTGATTTATTTTTGTCAAAATGCGACAGAGATATTGAAGCTAAACTAGATAGTAATATCATCCGGATATCTAGGTATGTAGACGACTACCTGGTAGTGTTCGACTTGGGGGTGCCAGTAAAAGAGCAGAATTTATTTAAAAAACTGTTGGTTGTTTTGAAAAACTTCGCCGCCGGTCTGAGTTTCACTAAGGAAGATCCTGTACGGTGCATTTTACAATTCGCGGACCTAAAACTAATATTTCTGCCCTCTCATGCGCGCCCTCTCGTCCTCAATCAAATTATTTGCTGACGACTGTGCCATTTATTAAATAAGATATATTGGCTCTGACTCCAAGCCATTACAGCATGATTTGGATCATATTTTAAAATGTTGTGAGCTCTGGTCAATGGAACTAAATATTTACTAGTGCAAACTAATGCGCATGGATCATAAGGTTACGTTTACTTTTACGTACAGTCTCAATGACTCAGCACTAGTGCTTGTAAACTCTAATAAGTATCTAGGAACGATCCTAAGCTCCGACCTTTCCTGGAACATTTTATGTTAATTATGTGACTAAAAACGCTAACTGTGTGCCTAGCTATCTTAAGCGTAATTTTTCTATGGCCCCTTCATCATTAAAACTATTTCTTTATAAAACATTTGTGATGTCAAAGCTTGAGTATGTAGCCTCCATCTGGGATCCCGGTACCGCCTACCTTACTGACTCTAATTAATTCAGAACAGATCCCCACTTTGTTTTTGGTGCTAATTATAATTGTACCGATAGCGTAACATCAATTAAAATATTTTATCACTAAGCAGTCTCGCATATCGCCGAAAAACAATTTGGTATTTTGTTCTTTCACAAAGTCTTTCATCACAACACTGTACTCAGAAATCAATTGATAACCTCCATCGTCTGTTTCTGCACGCTTGATCACCGTCACAAAGTAGGCGTTTATATTGCCATTATAACTAATATTTTGCTTTATTTATCCCTCGGGTTTCGAATGAAGGGAATCATCTACCAGCATCTATTACATCAATTGTTGATAGTGTTCTTTTAGAACGCAGCTCTTAGGCGCCCGTTTCCGGCTTGAGCGGCGTCGACGTCGGTAGTAGTAGTAGTAGTAGTATGCGTTTTAGGGAGGGGGGTTGGGAAACCGGACTGCGTCGACGTCGGCGCAACTGCACGCGATGCATTATGGGAATAATGCAAGCGGGCATAGCCGCGCGTTGCATTATGAGAAAACTTCCCCGCTAAATTTAACAGGAAAAGTTTTGCAGTTACCCGGCTAAATTTAGCGGGAAAATTTCCCCGCTAAATCTAGCAGAAAAGTTTCCTAGCAAAAACATTCCCAGCTAAATTTAGCAAAAAAACTTCCCGCTAAATCTAGCAGAAAAAATTCGCGGCTTAATTTAGCGGAAAAAAATGTTCCTGCTAAATTTAGCGGAAAAATTGCCCGCTAAATGTAGTCGAAAAATTTCCCGCTAAATTTAGCGTGACTTACAGGTATCTTCAACTCCTATCTCGTAATATGCCCATTTTTCGGCGCTCGCCAAGCCTAGCCCCTCGGATGCGGGTTTTGCGGAGCTGCAATGCTGCGCTGTCGAAGTTCTTTGGTTTAGCCCGTAGCAAAGTAAACGCGTACTTGGGAGCTGCGATGCACCCCCGCACCCATTGAAGGAACGTTTCATAGATATTCTCGGTTGATCAAGGAGCTCAAAACACATGCGCGAGATGTGGTGACTTGAATATGTAAAGATGACTTGCATCTTCACAAAACATTCCATCTTCAAAAAAAAAAAAGCGGCTTATCACGCTCAAACCTGCCTCAAATTGGGATCGATAGAAAAGAAAACGATGTACTAGGCGCGGGCATCTTGTAGAAGGTCTCTGTTTTCTAGCAGCGAGCACGAATTACTCGAGAACTTTAGCAGACTATTGGTATATTCGGCTAGTCGCTTTTCAGCCTCTTGGAGCGCTCTGAAAAGCCGGTGTGCATTCGGCTGGTCGATGCCAGGCGCTCCAAGTATATTCGGCTTGTTCTTTCGGAGCGCTCTCGAAGCTCCGACTCTCGCCGTCCTCCGAATCGGAGCGGTTTGAGGCGCTCTGACTTGGAAGTGGGAGCGCGCGAGAGATCTGGCTGCCGACCGGTCACGTGACTCCAGCCATTCCGCCATTTTGCTTTTGTGTTGGAAGCGGACGGCGAGAACGCGGCTACTCCGCAGAAAGAGGGCTGCAATAAACAGCCGTCAGTCTCGACGCCGTCACCGTTGTGTTGTGCTCCCCGAATTGAGGTGAAATGTCGTTGAAACGAAGACGTTTAATGTTAGGGGTGGCACCGTCAGTGCTGCTGGCGAAGCTAGCAGACAGCGACAACACCAGCAGCTCGGACGCCGACGACGAGGGTCGTGTTTACGAAGCGAAGTTTACCGAGTTGTTTGATGCACCTTGTACGGTGCCCAAGGTCAAGGCTTATGTTTCTATAGTGCGAACCTACTCGGACAAAGTGGTAAGAACAAAAATACGAGAGTTTTCAAGCTGTAATGTTGTCTTTTTTTATAGTTTCGCAGGAACTTCCGCTTGGCACGGCTGGCTTGCGATGACCTTATCAGCGTCCGCGTTGACGGCTGCCATTTTTCAAGGATTAACGGATGGATGGATGACTGAATACTGCTGAACCCTTTGAATCCGAGAAGCAAAAGTTCCGCTAGAGGGCGGCTCGTCCCGTCCACTAATGGCGCAGGCCACCCTCTATCCGCTAGGTTTGCCGCTCTGAAAAGTTGAGGAGCGTTCGGCTGGGCGCGCCGATTCTCTCGCTCCGATGCGGAGGCGCTCCGAGATCTGGTAGCTCCGACTCGGATAATTGGAGCGCTCGAAAGTGACCAGCCGAATATACCATATGTTTTCAGGCCACACTATATTTAGCGGGAGCTCGCACTGCCACTTCGATGCATTCTCTGGAGCGCGCGCCTGAAGTGGCAGCGGGCCTTTGATAACGATTTACTAAAATGCCCTGTTGTGTGCCTAACTCGCAGAACATTATGGCCAGCAAAATGTTTGAAATTCATATTTACACATTCACAACAACCACCTGAGGTGAGAGGGCATCAAGGGTAGAAATCAATACTAGAAAGTTTTAGTGGGTCGCATTTCGCCACTTCGATAACCGTACGGTCCGTACCCCACAACGAAATGTAAGCTAGACTCGCTATTAACATTCTTTATGGAGGGCGGCTATGGAGCGGAAAATACAATATTAAACCCCTTTTTGGCGAGTCTAGCGTGTCGTGTTATGGTTCAAAGGTGCTTGTATTGGTACCATAGCACGGGCCGCCACTTCGAAGTATTTGTGGTGTCTCAAAGAAACTAAAGCAAAAGCAGACAATTTTTTTACCGTGACACAGAATTGTATTTACCATTGTAAAAAATCTTTTAGGTACTCTACGCCACGCAGTTAGCACGAACAAACTATCGCCGGTGTTTAGATAGATAAAACTGAAATAGAACTGAAAAAGCATACGAGTGTAACCGTAGCAATCTCCGACCAAGCCTGAACCTCACTTTTTTTAAAACCAAGGAGATGACTGCTTTCGACGACTTGATAAAGCAAGCCAAAGCCGCTAATAAGGTTCACATTGTTGTCAGCTGTGATAATCAAGGCGCTGCGACGATTTTTTGAAAATTTTTATCTATTAAAACAACTTGTGTAATAAATCCATTGCCATATTATGCTTGCGCTGATCTTGTAGAGGTATGCGTACACTACGCGGCACTGTTAGCCCGAACGCGACATACGCGCTTTTTATTATTTCTGCCCAGCAACATGTATTGTCTTGCACTGAACTCTACCACTTAGGTTGGATAGTTGCATTAACAGTTTTCTAAACATCATTCCCTTCTAAGAAAACAAAATTAGAAAGACCGGTGACAGTTTGTCCGTGCTAACTGAGTGGCAATATACCTAAAATACGTTTTCAATGACAAATTACAAACGCGTTTCATGTTAAAAAAAATTGGCTACACCTGATTTTTTTTAAATTTTTAATGCTTCAAAAATACTTTAAAGTGGCAGCACGTGCTATAGCACCAATCTAAGCAACGTTGAACTATAACACGACACGCTTCGATAGCCGCACTCAACAAAGATTGCTCACAGAAAGGTTACAGCTTATATGTTGTGGTAGGGTACGGTTGTCCAAGACCTAAAAACGATCCACTAAAAGTTTTTAGTATCGACACACACCATTGCTGCCTTCTCACCACATGTGGTTGTTGGGATGCATAAATATAAATGTCATCTAGATTCGTTGGCCATCATATAGTGTGAGTTGCGCACACAATAATTTGTGCTCGCTGCTAAAAAACAGAGACCTTGTACAAGATGCCCGCCCCTGGTACATCGTTTTCTTTTCCATCGATCCCGATTTGAGGCAGGCTCAAGCGTAACAAGCCGTTCTTTTGAAGATGGAATGTTTTGTGAAGATGTAAGTTCATCCTTACATATTCAAATCACCACATCTCGCGCATGTGTTTTGAGCTCCTTGATCAACCAAGAATATCTATGAAACGTTCCTTCAGTGGGTGCGGGGATGCATCGCAGCTCCAAAGTATGCGTTTACTTTGCCACAGGCTAAACCAAAGAACTTCGACAGCTCGAATTCGGTGACTGCGAGGGCGCAGCCTTGCAGCTCTGTAAAGCCTACACCCGAGGGGCTAGGCTTGGCGAGCGCCGAAAAATAAGCATATTACGCGATAGGGGCTGAAGATACCTGTAAGTCACGAGGTCGCTGCTGCCGCACCCATCGTTCGTCACTCAGAATGGGGATTTTCTCGGCTTATCCTCTCGCAAGAAGTCGGCGCAAAAGGGGGCCTTTCCTCTCGCCTCGCCGTGCTACAATACAAGAGAGAAAGGGAAAAAAAAGAGGGCGAGGAGGACTTTCCGCCAGGCGGAAGAATATATCTGGTGGTCCCCCTTTAAGCGAAACTTTCCCGCTAGATAAGAGGGGAGCAGAGAGGAGAAGTGGAGTTGGAGGAGAGGCATACCCTCCCCTCCGTACCCTCCCCCGTCCTGCTCAAGAGCTGCGTTCTAATTCGGCATAACAGAGAATTACAACCGTCTCGTTTTGTTTTTGTTCATATGTTTCAAACCATGAATTCTCTGTTGCTTATCTATTTTGCATTTTCCACTGCTATTTTGTTTGTTTTCTAACCACTTCCCTCTCTAATGCCTTTGGCCCTGAGGGTTAAATAAATAAACTAATAAAATGAATAGGAAGCAATGAGAAAATATATACCCAAGAGAAATCGAAGCTAGAACAAAACTACAAGGCAACTATCTCGTCTCCGAGAGTAGGTGTAACAATGAAATGCTCTGCGGGTAGAGGGAAGGAGGGGGGGGGGGGGGGGGCGAAGGGTGTAAGTTAGCAGCAAACATTGGGTTCAATTAATGTGAAATTGTAATCTGAATCAGATAGTAATCTGGATTCATTTCACTGCTTCTGAGTGTTGTCAAGTGATGACAGCCGTCATGGTTGGCCCTCACTTTCTAAGAATGACATATATACCGAATAGTTTCGTGAGATGCTGATTTGTAAACCGCACCATAGCCTCCTCTATACTCACAAAGCCTGGCAGATCGCCACGAGACGCGGCCGCCGAAAGTGAAAAGATAGAGCGGCAGAGAACAGATGGGAGGAGAGCCATGTAATGGGCGCCCCGCTGCGGCGAGACGCCGAAACACACTTGTCCCGAGCGATGGAATGTCCGCTCGTACTACTCGAGTTATTGGCGCTACCGCTTCTTTTCTCGTCGAGATTGAAAACTACGTTTCGTGTCCTCGCCGCAGCAAAAGCTGTGCGCTGACTACAGGCTCCCTGAGAAATGCTCTGTGCTATCATATCCTCGCGCTCTAAATCTGAATCTGCGACCGGGCGCCCTATGGCTCCGTCGTCGAACTGCATGGTTTTGTGAGTAAAGAGAGTGCTATGCCCGCACTTAGGTCCTCTGGGCCCACTTTGCTCGAAGCCGGTTAAATTTAACCGCGGTTAAAAGTTAACCGCCCTCCCCTGCTAGACACCTACAAGTACCTAGCCAAGTTTGACGAGGGCTAGATGAGCGATAGCTCCGTGTTTTATTATGGGGTGATAGCTTGTGTCACCTACTGGTTGTAGCGAATATATGTGGCTCCGTGAATGAAGTTCCCAAAAAGGGGTGACCCAAAAACGCGAGCTATCGGGTTTTCGAGATGCAGCGCGGCATACATGAGCTTAAAGGCACATTTTTTGTTGCTCGTGGTACAAATATTGGGTAAGGTAAAACTAAAATCCCCCTTGTTTGGAAAATGTCTAAGTGCTTGGCTGTCTGAATCGAAGACAAGCCTCGTTGAAATTTCTTTCCAAGTTCGACAGAGGACGACGAAGTTTAGTCCTAGAAACGATAACGAAAAAGTGAGCAGTGAAGGACGGGTGGTACACCGGTAGCATGGTTTTCCAGCATGTAGGAACTGTATAGCGCCATTATAAATTGAAAAACCTGTAATACGGCTGCAGTGAAAATAGACCTACACACACAGCGAAAACGTTCACCTCTGGACGTGTAAGTCGTTGTCCCAGGACGGACACCCCAAATGGTGTTCGTTTTACACGCAAGGCTCGGTGTATTTTGATTGCACCCGAGGTCTCGTGTAAAATGAACATCTTTGAACGTGCACTTCATTCCGCGATCACACGTCTAGGGGTGTTTTTTTACAATGGCGGCCGTTTGACGTGAGACGGGATCTACGAGCGAGGCCAAGCGCTTTAACCGGCTTTTCGCCGCAGCGAAAGCGTAGTTTGCACGTGTTCATTCGTGGTCGTGCATACGCGCTAAACCACCGCAGGCATTCACTCCCAAGCGCCGACGCCGTATCTATTACGGCGATTACGCGACAGTGGGAGCGACCATCGACTGCATCCAGCAGCGTGTTTCCCCATCGAGCAGGTCCCGTTCGCGTGGCGGTTCAGCCGATCTCCAAGGCCTCATGCCGGTTGCATTTTCACCGACACCGGGTAATTTCCACAGGAGGAATCTTTCCACGACCACAGACATGAACTTTATTGAAAGAGCACGTTTGCCGTGAGCAACGACGGATCGCACCGACACCGACCCGGCCAGACCGGCGTTTCCGACGTCCCGCTCACCTCTTTACCGCGAGCAAAGTTGTATGCTACGTTTCGACGTATCCACTCATATCTCGTGTGTACGCAAATTTTGCGGCTTTCCGGGTACGAAACGGCTACTGAAACAGCCAGCCAACGACGACGAACTGAACGCCAGCGCCATTTAAACACGCGGTTACTTTTGTACTAGACTGTAGCTATAGTGGTGTTGTTCCTTACAAACTAAATGGACTACGTACGAAAAAAGCGAAAATAAAATTGGGCGGCTGCTTGCGCCACCTAGTGGGTATGCGGAAAACTACAAAAATGAAAGATTTTGGCATTTCTGGAAGTGCCGCGCTCGAGCGGACGGCTGCATGCCAACACATACAGCAGAGGCCATACCACAAGATCAACATACAAGCATACACAGCACAAACAACGAACAGAGGCGCTAACAACCCGACACTCCTACTCAATTCAAGCAGTTACCCGCTCGTTATATACAGCAGACTTTTTGTTTCAGATGAAGGTCCGGTGACCCCCACCGTATTTTACATGAACGTAACGATACTACACAATTATTATTTATATAATACAGTGACATAAATATAATTTGGGAAGGTACAGATTTCTCTGAGTCTAGATTATGGCTAAAAGACACCCTATATTTAAAAATAATGTTTCGAACTAGCCAAAATGCAGCAAAATCTAGTTTAGTTTTCGGAAGTTCGAGCGCTCAAGGCTGGAATGCGCTAGCGAAGTGTGTGCTTGCTTCTGTCAAACTATACTCCGTTGTAGGGCGCTCTCAAAGCTGCTGCATTTGATTTACACGCGCTCTCGGAGAAATGAGAGGTTAGGTGAAAGTATGCGCGCTCGAGTCGATATCCTTCACAGCGTGAAGTATAAACCGCATGTAAGCGATTTTGCGAGCGACGAGACAAGCGACGGCAACCCGCTGCGCTGACGCTTGGTCAGTCGCGCGACGAGGCAAGCCGCATGAAAGCGGAACGATGTTTTCTAGAAATCCCAAACCGAGCGACGGAGCGATAGTGAGAAATCTTCGTCATTCGTCGCTGACTCTCGTCGCTGTAGCCGTCGCTCGCTAAATCACTTACATGCAGTTTCACCTTTATACTCATGCTAGTGCAGACTTAGATTACCCGCTGAGCCCAAGCAAGCGATAAGGATATTCAAATATGTCACAACAGTGGCGTGCATTCGCTAAGAAAACATATATCTCAAATTCCTGCAGTTTGACATCGGGATCCGTTACTTATTATGTTGTCACCTTGGCGACACGGTCACTGAAGAGAAACTAGTCAGTTTTTTTTATCAGAAATTATGAAAACCTTATCTACCCACTGTTAGCATAAGCACTCCGGAATATATTATAAACATTTTAGAAAGTTTAGAATAAGCTGACCACAATCGGTAACTTAAATTTCCGAGCATAATAATAAAAAAAATATCTTTTTTCAAAATGAAAAACTGAAAAAGGAGCCTTCAGTTTTCTATCACGTAAATACTTTTGAAAAAAATATCTATTTGGAAGCAGGTTTTGCAATCTCGATTTTGCTTCGTTCAACTTTTCAGTTACTTTATGCTTACTTGCAGATTGTATCCTGACAAATGTAGACACAATTATATAAAAAGTAAAAGTTTATATAAAATTTATAGCTTAATTAAATTCACATTTGCTTAATAAAGTACAATCTTAAATATGACAGTTTTAAATTTCACATTTATTATTACAAGTGAGCAGTAAACATCTGAAAGACAAAGGTAAACACAGAGACGTGCAAAAAGGCATTCCGTATATGAAACAGATACAGATATGGGCCTGTGGCGTTTCATCGGTTCAGCCTCCACACAGCCTAAAGACTGCAGTGTTGCAATATTACAAACCAGCGCACAGGTAGACAGTTACCCTAACTCCAAACACAAAAAATACTCACATAGCGCTGTGCGAGTGTATATTTTTTGTGTATTTGGATTTTGAGTAACTGTCTACCTGTGCGCTCGTTCGTAATTATGCCTTACCAACTCGCCCAATCTGACGTATTAATAGTGTTGCAAAACACTTAGATCAACTATATTACTAATGACTGCAGTGTATAAAAGCAAGCTACTCGTCGGAACGAGCTCGACGGTATGAGAATAAAGATAATGTTTTCACAGCTAAACTCCGAGTCTGTCGCACCATCTCTTTCGTTCTCAACATCGAAAGTGCTACAAATTGGTGACCTGGACATGATGATTGACTCCGAGCGCCTGCTATCCAGGGGAATTTTCTTCGTGGCCAAGGGCCCGGCAACGGCTCTGCCTTTTCGGACAAAAATGCAGTAGGCGCATCTTCAACTTTCACAGCCTCCACATCTGCAGCGCCTCTGCCATCGCCTCTGCTCTTTCGCATCTAGCGCCGGCATCTCCCAGCAATAGGCTGCGACGACTTTGCTCGCCCCACCGGCTCGGCAAGTGAATATTCATAGACATTTCCACACCGTTCACAGGGCATGTTGCTAGCTGACCAGGGTCTCCTCATCGTTGCCACGTAAGGCATTCGCTCTTAGCTCGGTTTCTCATCTTAGGGGATGTTGCATCGGCCCCGCAGTCGGCCGGAATCCCCCTTTCAGTCCGAGGGTGCACACTACGAACTGATCGGGCCGGACTGAAAGCACAACAGGGTCGATTTCCCTCTCTGTCTGCTGCCTCATTACCTGACCTCGGCGTCGACTACCATGCACGGCTTCCGAACGCCCTCTTTCCTGCTCTCTAGTACGTCATCCTGCTGGCGGTACATGTCAACAGCAACAACACCTCTCTGAAGCCGCAATCACTGCAACGAAATCGTGCCATTTCTCACAGACTGCAGAGCTGCAGGCGACGGCTCTGTGGCAGTCTATCGGTTCAGCCTCGTCACCGCCAAAGACGACAATGCTACTCATACTCGTTGCCACGAGCTCAACGACATGAGAATAAACAGAATTTTTTACTGCTCGGAGTCGGTCGCAGTAACTCTTCCGTCCTCAACATTGTATACGCTACAGGTAGTAAGCAAGATACACACTTCAGATGAAAAGAATAAATGCTCAGATCACACATGCCGCGAGTGTCCTAAATTATTCATCATGTCAAATATTGTTTTGGTTTTTTTCATTCTAACAAGACGAACATCATTATCGTGCAATTAAAATGAATACTTACGAAACACCCAAGTCCCAGGGTAAGTGCTCATTGCTGATCTGCGGCTGTGGCATATATTTATTTAAAAGTGCACCGATGATAACACCTGCAGGTTTGGCAACAATACCGAGATTACAACGCTTGTTACCCTCTTAACAAAGAAGAGTTGTCCATTATAAAATACGAAAGAAATAAAAATACCGGAAAGAATGCAAGGTGCCAATCTGCACAACAGGCTTACGAATCAAACTACTTCGTCGTACTGGAGTCTGTTGCATTAATAACAGCTTTTAATGGGCTGTGAGGACAGTATTCTCACTGCACTGGGTGCCTTGGTGACTCTCACCAGTGTTGTGGAGTTGCCACTCTAGAGTTGGAACGATTCCGCCCTGCCACGACCCTGGAATCGAATGCAAATAAAATTCTGGCAGCAGAGGAATGGAATAGGAATGAAATTAGTAGGTGCATTTTGCCTAGAATAGAGTAGGAATGGAATAGGCTTTGTTATAATGTGAGCTGCGTCGATGTGGTCAAAGGGGTTTTTGAAACGGCATCATTGGACTTAGGTAACTGACGGCTTGGTTATTTGAATGCTTATGTTCCTTCGAGGATGAAAGTGGCAACCCCAGTGAAGCAACCCAAACTGTAGAGTTGTAGGCGGTCAAGGTGTCCTTCCTGCCTCCGTGAGACGCAACCATAAGGCTGTTGGGACCATGTGTGATTGCAGCACCAGTCGCAGGCCACCAGGCAGGGACAATGTCACATCGCCCGTATTTCGTTAATACACGTGACTCCTCACTTACTATGTATCTCGTAAACGTGGAGGACATATACGGTTCTTTTGTGGTGGAGAGGGGTGACTTAAAGTTTTCCTTACTGTTATGAGGCTTTTACGCTTGGTGGTGCGATCGATATCTGCAGTGCCACCATACCAATTGCCACTAGCACTATGTGCGACCGCCGCTCAACTTAGTAAAATCAATGATTTCGGGTTGGGTTTTGCATAATTTTGCAGTTGTCTACGCATTTGACAACGCCAGCTTTATGCTGACGTTATTTTCCGGTAACTTAGTACTAGCTGTCAAGTGCCATTTTTCACAATCCGGAGGGATTGAGAGGAATGGAATGGAACAGTTCAGCCACTCCAGGAGTGGGGATGGGCCCAGTTTTTTTTTTTTTCTTTTCCAGGATTTATTATAAGAAAATTCAATTCTCTGAATTGGAGTTGGATGAAAAGGAGGTGTTCATTCTGCAATACTGCCTGCCACTACCAGAATTTGCTCTGAAATTCTTGCCTCATCAGGAACGACCATTGAACCGCAGTTCTAGCAGCTTTAGTGTCAGCGACGACTTCATAGGTATCTATTGCAGGAACGTCAACACAATTGGCGACTGGAGCGAAAAATCGACGGCACCTTGAGGCTGGAATAGGAAGCTGTGGCGGCAGGTTCGCTTACTAGCATTCTCGAGGAAATAAAAAATTCACAGCACCTGGCGGTCCAAATACAAAGCCGTGAAAGTAGGTTAAAAAATATCTAGTGAAAATTGCCAGTACTCAGCTCACCCCCAAAACTGACAGTGCAGTGGAAGTTACGCACTTTTTGGAACAGTCACAAGCCTATTCCGTCATGTGAAAACGTGCTCCCTGCTTGGGTGTGTAGACAGAAGCGCGATTAAGTGGTGAACGAGAGAAGCACGACTGATCTAAGGAGCATGGGGCTTCCACCACACTGCCGAATTATGGGTAAGCGAAGTATAGGCATACTCCGACAAGTCAGAAAAGGGAATCCTAGGTGACACGGTCAGCTGGT
The DNA here is from genome assembly GCA_013358835.2 of Ixodes persulcatus. Classification (NCBI taxonomy): domain Eukaryota; kingdom Metazoa; phylum Arthropoda; class Arachnida; order Ixodida; family Ixodidae; genus Ixodes; species Ixodes persulcatus. Next base: position 146,889 of record JABSTQ010010408.1, read on the forward strand.
ACGCCTTGGACTATGCAGATGCGACACTGATGCCTCATCTACAAGCGGCCATACAGCAGTCACACTAACAACGTAAACTCATGGTCGAACAATACAGCAACCGGCGCCTAACTGGGGTTAAGTCGAACATTTCTGGCAAACCTTCTGTTGCTCCGCATGTTGTGACGAAGCTGCTTTAGGCTTGCTGTGGTTAAAAATCTGGCTGCTGCAAGCCCAGCGCAGTTTTGAGCTTCCACACCAATGAAAGTTCAGCAGGACTAAAGCTAATCATTTAATTTGGCATTGATTTGTACGACAGCAACATTCTGGCTAGTTGTGACTGAAAGTCCCTTAATTAATCTAGCCATCTTCAACTTCTGCTGTATTATCTGTTGCACATGCTCGGCTGCCCCATTGAAAGCGGAATACATAGTACGGGAGGAACAAGCGCTCATTTAGGATGCCATTCTTCCGCAACCATGTCTTGAATTCCTAACTCAAAAAAGTTGGACGTTCTGATGCAACCATGTCAACACTAACATACACCAAAGGAGTGGTCACTGGAAATATTACCTCAAACTTCTATGAGGCTAGGCGTTTTATTGTTGGTCTCATCCGTTAAAACACCCAAGCAATAAAAACTTTAAGTCGTTTGGGCCTGAGCTGTTAGAAAATTTAGAATATCTTGTGAATTGGGGTACCCTGTAGGACATTGTACCACCTATGGTTTAGGTTGCATCGCAGAAACCGCCAAATTTCCCATCGTTGTGTCATGTTTTATCATTTGAAATAATAAAATACCACCAGTTGCTTGTTTCTAATGAAGTGTGCTTCAAGTACAGCTTTGATATCGAAGAGTTATGGTTAAAAGAAGCCATATTGACATGCGAAAACAAGAAACTCACCCAAGATCAACGAGACATTGCGCATGCATGGACGAGCACTACTCAATTCTTCAGGAAGGTACACGTTTACTCTTACTCCAAATGATTTTCCTCCTTTGAGGTAAGATTAAACATGAGCCTTCCAGAAGTATGGAGTAGCGTTCATTCATGTATACTGCAATATAATCTCATTCTGGTTATGGATGCTACTCGGAACTGCAAACAGTAGTAGGGTTGATAACCTGCAGGCTCACAATATAAAGCTTCAGAGCACTGAGCTGAATCAAGCCTAGATGGCTCAGTTCCACAGTGAATAAGGGTGATAAAGACTACGTTGCTCACAGACAGAGGCATTGACTTTGGACAGGATCTAATGGCAGTGTTATTGAAGACCAACTTCTTGCTCCATGTTCCAGATAAAAAAGAAAGTTCTTCCCTCGTTCACGTTTTTCATCCAAACCACAAACCACTTTTGAAGGGATAAGTGAGCACTTGACGAAACTGTCTTTAAAAATCTTATGACTGTTGAAACACCCTTTGGAATACTTTTGTCCAGAATCTTGTTTCCCATACACTGACCACAGGAAACGAGCCACTTGGTAATGTTCCTCAAGAGGGAGTGAATGGATGATGCCACTGTTGTCTGCTGTATCTTCCCGAACCTTGGACTTAGTACTAACGCTGTGTACAGCCAGATCGTACCCGTCCCGAGCTCGAGAAACTAAAAACGTCCTCTGCGTAGTTGAGATTGCCAGGCAGGTTGGTGAATCTAAAAGAGCAAATTTTGTTTTAGTTTACCTCAAGCTTAAAAAAAGTAACTGATTACTAGGATCATTACCTCAGGCTTAAAAGAAGTAATTGATTACTGGGATCATTACTGCTCACAGCAATTAAACGAAGCGTGACAAAATGACAATAAAAACAATTGATACAATTATTGTAGTGTGCTGGCGAGTACACAAGCCATATGGATAGTCAATGCTATTACAGTGGATTTGCGATAATTCAAACTCGGGTATTTCATACTTCGGGTTCATTCAAACAAATTTCTAAATTTTTGTTGTCTGGCTATGTTTTTCATGCATTTATAAGCTGCTCAATTTGAACAACGTTTTTGTTTAATTCACTTCTTTTTTAATTTCGGCGGGTTAGCCCCGTTGAGTGCGCTTCCCACTGATCACCAGTGTACCGCGAAAAGCAAAACCCGCAAAGGTTGGGGACATTGCTTTTTCGCAGTACACGGGTGCTCGGTGATAAGCGCACTTGATGGGACTAACCCATTAGGATTATTCAAGCAGTACTGTCCTGACAATCTGCATGCAATATTTGTGCTTTTTTAATTTGTGTGAGGGGGTTAAATTTGAGATTAAAGGAAAGATATTTGCATATAGCAAGCAGATTTATAAATTATTTTGATTAGGATAACCGGGTGTCTCTTTGGGTTAAATGCAATGTCAATTCTGTCATTTACATGCCACCACAATGGAGGCATTGGACTTTCGGAGGCCACAGTTCATATATATAGTTATATTAAAACTAAGTGACCTTAGAAGTGCATAAGTGGGAGGTTGGGAGCAACCTTCACGAGTTCAGCTGAATTTTCATTTAAGCATGGTACAATAGTAGTAAAAGGCTTGGAGAAACTATTCAATATTTGATTAGAAAATATTCGGCCAAAACCCCTATTCGCTTCAAACTTTACTATTTGATGGGACTGCACCGGCTTACGGGAAAAAAGAGCCGAGTACCTAAACCCAAGCATCCAAAATCTCCAGGACTGGGTCACCCCAAAAAATGACGCTCACACTAAAGAGACACTACTCTCGTTATGGAAGTTTGCGCGCTCGACTGGCGTCGACCGCAGAATGTGAACTTGTGCTTCCCTAGCCCCCTTCCCCACTGAGGCCATAGCGCCATCCCTTCTACAATAAAGAATATCATCATCATTGTGTGCCTGCTAATAAATAGGCCTGTGTAGAGGAAAGTAAGAAATCTGCATGGTATGCGCATCTATCCCTGCAGTAAATTGCTACTTTGTCTCAAGTCATATTGCCACCTGCAAATAGCCGAGTCAGCAGCGTGCTCGACTCCCACGCCGCTGGCTGGGGTTTGGTCCCCGCCAGCGCTTGTCCTTTTTATCTCTCTTTTATTTGCATGCCTATACTTTGTTTCAGCTTCGGTCCGAGCGCGGCCGATGTTATGAGCCGAAGGGCCAATCAAACAGCGAACGACGTCATGGCGTGCTCCCTGCAGTTGATAGGACCAGCTGATATTTGCCGTCTCTGTGAGTGCTCCTCCGCCGGCTAGTCCTATCAAGCGCAGAGAGCACGCCATGACGCTGCGCTTTTTGCGCTGTTTGATTGGCCCTTCGGCTCATAACATTGTCCACGCTCGGACCGAAGCTGAAACGAAGTATAGAATGTTTGAAATGACTCGACAATGTTGTTTGTTCGAGCTCGGAGCCTTCTAGATACCTACGCGCTTACGAAAGGAGCTTCGCATGGCTGCTCGAGTCAGCCGTCCTTCCGTCGCCGTCAAAGTATGTGCGGTCTTTGTTACTTTATGTTTATCGGCACAAGTTTGCTGCATTAAACATTGATTTTAAGTTTTATTAATCCAGTTTGTTTTTGTTCACGCCATAATGGTGGATGTGCAGGGCAATGCAATCCATGCCCACGAAGCGTACCACCAGTGAACACGATAACTCTGAAGACGACGATCGTGAAGGCGACGTCCTTGAAATCATCCGAGGACTACTCCAACTGTGACATCAACGACGACCTCCACTATGGCCTCGGAAATGACCCGGACAATGAACTTGACAAAGCCCCTAGCTACTACACTTCGAAGAAAACCTGATAACGACTTCTACGCCGATGATGAAACGGACAACGACTCCCAACCCCAGCTACAATGTCAACAACCAAGCTGACTACGGCCTCGACGACAAACAGTCCTTTAACCTTGATGACGAGACTGATGACGAAACTGATGATGACCCAGGCGACGACTCTAACAATGACATGGAAGACAATCCCGACTACGGCTTTGACAGCGACCCAAGGACAATCCGGACGATGACTTCAACGACAACCGTGACTACAACCTTGACGACAACCTTGATGATGAACCCGATGACGATACCTGCGTCAAGTGTGGTATCGACCACGAAGACGAACAGGACGACAACGCTTGGTTCATCACTCGACGAACAGAGGAAGTCTGCCAGCTCAGTCGCATTTTGATGCAAGCCACATCTTCCTGACGATGGCTGCTACAATCTTTGTCGCCACGACGCCCAGTTTCAGCCTCTCTATAAAGTGTGTATCTGAGCACCAATTCATCGTCGCAGCAAGGAACTGTTAAAGTGGTGCTTAGGCCTCAAGGTTATTCACTACGTGAGACCTAAGTTGCAAGTCGTTGGCTAATGGCACATCAACATTGTCACGTCGCCCTCTGCGACCCGAAGGTGATTCACGCCTTCCGACTCAACTGAACTAGGTATGCTCGATAGGACTGCGAAACTCTGCGATTTACGTGACTGTAGTTTGACCTTGTCTTGTTTAAGCTGTTAATTTCATTTTATGTTGCATAGAGACGATGAGTCTTTCACAAAAGGGGAGTAATGCTGCGTGCCAATAGCTGAGTCAGCAGCGTGATCGACTCTCACGCCGCTGGCTGGGGTTTGATCCCCGCCTGCGCTTGTCCTTTTTATCTTTCTTTTGTTTGCGTGACTGGAATGTTTAAGATGACTCGAGAAGTTTTTTCGTTCGGGCTCGGAAACTTCTAGATACCCACGCGCTTACAAAAGGACCTTCGCATGGCTGCTTGAGGCAGTTGTCCTTCCGTCACCGTCAAAGGTCTTTGTTACTTTATGTTTCTCAGCACAAGTTCGGCGCATATACACTGATTTTAAGTTTTATTCTTAAGTATATGTTTTTATTCGTGAACATTTGAATGCATTTTTGATAATTCAATCTTCTGATATTTCAAACTAAAGTGTGTGGCTTCCTGGAGTTTGAAATAATGAGAGTCGACTGTAAAACACCATTTTTACTACCCAATGTAGCAATTTATCTTATTGTGTATTTTCTGGAATCTTTTATTCAGACCGGGAACTTCTTTTTCGATATGCTTGTCGGATTTAAGTTGCACGGGTTTTGAATGCTCATAAAATTTAGACTTTTTTGTATAGCCTAGTGCATCCTATACAACCTAGTGCATCAGATACACAGAGAACTCAATATTAGCAATTGCTACTTTGATTGAACACATCTGGGCCCGTTTGCTTGAAGCGCTGACCGTGGCTAAAGCTGGCCGCAATACCTAGGAGAGGGATTTTGAAATCACGTGACTGGCTGAGTAGGGATGCGAGGAAACATGGCGGTGCCCCGGTGAGTGAGCGCCGCTCGCTTTGGAACTAATATGTCATTGTAGCTGCAATATCGGGCGCGTTATTCAGCAACCAATGGTTTAGGAGGCTTTCGCTTTGCCTTACCTCACTTAGATCGCAAAGCATTAAAAATAACCTCGCCGCAATTTTTAGATAGTCTTTTGATTCTGGCCACTCCTAACCCTAAATGAACGCGATAATTGTCGGCATGGCAACGTCTTTGGAAAGCGGATTGGCTTGACTCAATCGGCCGGGTATTGATAGCACACAAAAGCAGACAGCGTCCCAATAGACCTTTTTCTAATTTACCCAAGCATCGAGGAGAACGCTGGAAGTGTAATTCTACGGTCCGCGCGCGCTGGCCTTCCTCTTATAAAAGATTCGAAGTAAATAATCATGATAAGGCTTTGACGAACGCGCGTGCAAGACAAAATTTGTTTTATACTTTTTTGCTTTAGACCAATTACTACTGCAGACGCCAGCACGTGCAACGCGTGTAACTACCACTGATCTCTCTTTTAGTAGGCTGGATCGCGGATCGGGAGCCCTGTCGGTGTCGCCACCGGCGGCCATTGCTTGACACCAGGCAATAGACCTATTGCTAAATTACACAAGCATCAAGGAGAATGATGGGAATGTATGGACACGCGCCACACGCGCTCGCCTTCCCCGTATAAAAGATTCGAAGTAAAACACCAAAATAAAGCGTTAACAAGCGCGCGTGCAAATGCCATTTGTTTTAGAAATTTGCTTTAGAAAAGCTACTACTGCTGACGCCAGCACGTGCAGCGCGTGTAACTACACTCGGAGCATGCTCCCTGGCGCTTGGGAATTTCGCAAAAGGTCTATAGACCTTTCCAATGTTTACAAAATCACAGTCCAGCGTGCGATCTTCACAGCCCAGCACGTGCGTGTTCGTCGCTTCGGAAAGCGAGCAAAGCACGCGCCATACGCACGAACGCTCAAAATGGCACCGGCCACAAGCTCGTTTTTGGAAAGGTCTATACACGCAAGTCTATGGGAGAAACGCACAAAAGCAAGAATATTGAATCATGTACGCTGTGCTCGGAGGCGAGTATTTTATGGTGCGCTGCGATCCTTATGTCGGGTGTTTGGAGAACGAATCGGTATTTGTCAAACGTCCGGTCGCCGAATTAAAAAATCAAACGTACCGGAGCACCTACGGCTGAGCTGGCAAGCTTGGTCTCGTAGTGGTGTAAACAAAGGAACTTGCCGTCAATAAGACCGTCCTTAGGGAAGCCCAGAAGTTGATGAATGACAATGAAGTTCCATCTCGACAACGGCTTTCCGGGAGTGAGCGAATTCCGCGTAGCAAAGCCTTCGAGCTTGTCGTCTGCTAAACCCAACTCAACGAAACCGCCACCGACTCCGCGGTAACTCTAGGTAACTCTTGTCTCATTGAGCTGCACTACAGCGGAGTCACTCTCGACCACAAAATATTTATTTATAAGAACTGCGAGGGCTGTGAGTTTTAATGTTTGTACGCAAGCTATTTGACGGGCTTATCGAAAAGCATCCAAAAAGTTTCAGTGCCGACAACAGCTTAGAAACAGGGAAAAACGTCACTTTTTCTCGTTCTTCCCATAGAGTCCCATGCATTGGCTGGCGTCAATCAATGGCCGCCGGTGGCGACACTCGGCCCCAGCTGCCGAGGCCGCGGTCCGCGATCCAGCCTACTACAATAGAGATCAGTGGTAACTACACTCGTAGCATGCACCTCGCTGCTTGGGAAATTTAGAACAAGGTTTCTTGGGACGCTGTCTGCTTTTGGCCGTGTTTCAAACTTTATTCGATCTTACTCCAGGGTAAGGGTTTTGTACCTTGGCGTCCCAAAACCTACCCGCGTCCAACGCTTTTTGATCTGTGTTGTCACGTGAGACGACCCGCCGGAGTAACTCGGATCCATTTGAGTAAGATTTGGAACACAGCCTTTGTGTGCTATCAATACCCGGCCGATTGAGTCAAGGCAATCCACTTTCCAAAGACGTTGCCATGGCGATAATTATCGCGTTCATTTAGGCTTAGGAGTGGCCAGAATCGAAAGACTAACTAAAAAATGCGGCGAGGTCATTGCTCATGCTTTGCGATTTAAGTCAAAGAAGGCAAAGCGAAAGCCTCCTGCACCATTCGTTTATTTATTTATTTATTTATTTATTAGTACCTTGAAAGCCCTAAAACAGGGCATTATACAAGGGATGGGCAGCTCATATTTGTAGGACAATAAGAAAAGCATATAAGCATATACACTCATGAACAACAAACAGAAAAAAAAGAATCAACAAAATATTCCAACAAAAGATGACAAAGAGTTCACATACACTTATGTTCAAAAAGTGCTAGTTCATTGTGGATTCTAAAAATTCGCCAAGCACTTTTTTAAATACCTCTACGTTGTGAGCTGTGACTATGTTGTTAGGCAAAGCGTTCCATTCATTAATTGTAAAAGGTATGAAAGAGTTAGCGTCAGAAGTCGTGGATGCATAAATGGGTTGTATTTTACAGCTGTTATCTAATCTCGGAAAAAAAGAAGTGGGAGGAGAAAATAGTTTATTTCTAATTGTTGGGTTGTGGTGGTAAATCTTGTAAAAGAGTGTCAAACGAAATATTTTCCGCCTTAAAGTGAGTTCAGGGAAGTTTGCTCGTTTTCGCAGTTCAGACACACTTGTGTGAAAAGAATAATCAGAATAAATAAATCGTAATGATCTTATTTGGACACATTCTAGTTCGTCTTTCAGATAAGTTTGCCTCGGAGACCATATGGATGCAACATATTCTAGTTTTGGGCGTACTAATGTTAGATATGCAATTTGTTTTACTTTAGGTAGTGCGAGTCTTATGTTCCGCCGGAGAAAACCGAGTGTGCTGTTTGCCTTAGCAACAATGTGATTGACGTGGGTGGTTTATGTTAGATCGGTGGTTATATGAAGACCAAGATATTTGTAAGATGAGGATGAACCGAGTACAATATCGTTAATGCTGTAGTTGTAAGAAGACGGTGACAGAAGACGAGAAAAGGTGAGTACCTTGCATTTATCTAGGTTTAGTGACATCTGCCAATTATCACACCATTTTGCAATGGATGACAAGTCAGTTTGCAGGGATGAGTGGTCGCTGGTGCTCGAGATAGTACGGTAGATTACGCAGTCGTCTGCGAAAAGGTGGATGGTCGAAGAAACACAAAGAGGGAGGTCATTGATGTAGATTAAAAAAAGGAGTGGTCCGAGCACTCTTCCTTGAGGAACGCCAGATGTTACGCTCATTTTGGATGATGCTGAGTTATTAACAACGGTATATTGACAGCGATCAGAAAGAAATTCAGAAATCCAACTAATAATGCAGTGGTCAATTTTTAATTGGTGAAGTTTCATTATAAGGCGGTTATGTGGTACTCTATCGAATTCCTTCGAAAAATCAAGGAAGATAGCGTCAGTTTGTTGTTTATGTTCCAAATTAGAATGAATATTATGTACAAATTCAAGGAGTTGGGTCTCGCAAGACAATTCTTTTCTGAATCCGTGTTGGTTTATGGTAAGAAGCCATTAGATTCGATATATTTCATAACATTAGAAAATATGATATGTTCCAAGATTTTTGAAGGAATGCCGGTCAGTGATATTGGGCGATAATTTAAGGGCGAATTTCGGTTTCCGGACTTATGTATGGGGATGACGCGGCTAATTTTCCAGTCATGAGGGACGATACCTGACGAAAGGGATTCACGAAAAATGTCGGTTAAAAACAGAGATGATGCATGCTTCGTATTTTTTAATATTTTTGAGTTGATGAGGTCATCGCCAGAACTCGAGGAAAGTTTAAGATTTTCAATAGCGTTGATAACCCCAGAAACGTCGATGGTAATGGTTTTCATAGACGGATGAGTAAGGGCAGGAAGTACCGGAATGTTGTTAATATTTTCCTTAGTGAACACGGAACAAAAATAGTTGTTTAGGCAATCAGCACACTGGTCGTCGGAGAGACCTAGACCTTCGTCATTGGTGAGAGCAAGAGGGGTGAACGGCTTGGGATTGATTACGTTCCAGAACTGTTTGGGTTTGTCGGTTAGTACTTGTAATAGGTCGGTACCGTAAAATTTTGATTTGGCTTTTGTAATTTCATATCTATATAATTTTTCGCATTCTTCATATTTATTTTGTGTCTCTTTGTTTAAGGGCTTTTGTTTAGCACGCTTGAATAATCATTTTTTTTTTACTGCCTAGTCGCTTGATTGCTATAGTATACCAGGGGTTGTGACTATCTGTCTTCATGTTCACCAGAGGCACGTATTTATTCGCGAGGAATGATAATCTATTTTTAAAACGGAGCCAGTTTTCCTCAATTGAGTAATTATGGAACGCCTCTCTGAAAAACATAAAATGCCTCTAGTTCAGCGGTAATAGACTTGTAGTCGGCTTTGTTGTAATCCCTTATTTGTTTATGAAGAATACATTTGCGCGGAATAGGAAACAAAAAGTTAAAATGTGCAACGAGGTGGTCACTGAGCCCAGGTAGTAGTGAAAGGTTTTTGATCACATTTTGATCCGTAGATAAGCAAATATCAAGTATGTTGCTACTGTGATCAGTGATTCGAGTTGGCTGACTAATCAGTTGTGTAAAGTTGAAATCCCAACACATCTTGATAAAATATCTTGATTCATTGTCCTTTGCTGTTAACTTATTCCAGTCGATGGAGGGGTAGTTAAAATCACCAAAAGTATAAGCGTTGCTTTAGGAAATTTTAAGGATATTTCACTGAGACACTCTTGTAATAAAGGTACAAAGGCATTATTACTGTCGGGTGGTCTGTAGCAGAGGCCAATGACTGTTTGAAAAGAATGTGATGAAAGGTATAACCAAACCATTTCTAAGCCCGGTGCAGTAGTCACTCGTGATACCGACAGGCTTTTGTTCACAGCTATCAGTACTCCCCCACCCCGTTTGCACATTCTATCACATCTATACAAATTGAAATTCATACACGAGGGGAAAACTTCAGAGTCATGAATCTCGGGGGTGAGCCATGTTTCGGTTAAAAGAACAATGTCAGCTTGCGTTGAGTCGATTAGAGAGTACAAAGCATCGCGTTTAGAAAGCACACTTCTTATGTTTGTATATAGAACAGAGTAAGCGTAGGACGAATCCTCGGTTCGTTTTGATGACGACGCAGAAGGGGCGGAAGAAACATATTTTTTATTCTTGGGTTGCTATTCGTCCTTGGCAGTTACACATTGGTTAGCGTGATCATAAACGAAACAGGTGTTATCTACGTAGAGCTTATCATATCGAAGCTTAAATCGACAGTTTTTGGGTTTCACGTACGCGAGCAGTTTTCTCCTAGCAGTTCTTATGTTTACAGGAAAATCTTCACCAACAGATAGATCAGTACCCTTCAGTTTAACACCAGCGGAAAGAATGGCCCATTTTATGTTTGAAAAAGCAGAACTTTGCAATAATGGGCCTACGTTTGTTGGGGTTGAATTGGCCTAGACGATGTGCTCGGTCTACGGCGTAGTCGTCTAGCACAATGCCAAGGTTTTCGGCACACATAGTTCGGACAATCTGCTCTGACTCAGCCCAAGTTTCCGATTCCTTATCGTCCAGACCATAAAATAGTAAGCTGACTAACGCGCTCGATATTGCAGCTTAAACGACGTATTAGTTCCAAAGCGAGCGGCGCTCACTCTTTGGGGCACCGCCATGTTTCCCCGCATCCCTACTGAGCCAGTCACGTGATTTCAAAATCCCTCTCCTAGGTACTGCGGCTAATTTTAGCCGCGGTTAGCACTTCGAGCAAACGGGCCCTGGAGTTTTTGTTGCATACATACAGCACTGTTAAGGAGTACACCATTCTTAAATGAAAATAAGCTTCCCACCTGTGAAATTTCTCAAGTTGGACAGGCTTGTAAGTCAGGCACCTTAAAGAGGACCCTGCCAAAGTTTTCATATACACTTTTATAAAGTTGTTTCATCCGTACAAAAACAACTTCAAGGTATATGTATAGAAACTTCCCGAAATGCAAACCTTATGTGAAGAAACTGCATTTCAAAGTTGACGCCCTTGAAACCCCACTATCGGTAGCTGCTCTACCGGCAACAATGAGAAGAACTATACAAAGACCGCTGAGGCCACATAACGTAAGACATGGTGTCCGCGATGCGCCATGGACGGCATTGTTGTTAGTTGGACTTGTTTGTGCTCACTCTATTATCTAGTCTGTCAATTGACAGCTATTTACAGTGCACGACAGGAACAATTTGCGCTGTAGAGATAAAACGAAATTTGAAGCTTGCAAAACAAGACTGGAGCGATAGGCGGGACGCTGCAAAACCCCCAAAACATCACTCATAGAGCATTATTTCTAGCGGATGGCCGTATTTTTGGAATAGTGTGCGATTCAACAAAGCTGACGAGACATGTGATGTCGTGATTCTCATTCCCTCTCCTCTTGGCTTCATCCCCTCAAGCAGGTGAACCGTAGCGGGAATGAGAGAAGCGAGGCCGCTTCCCCTCATTCTAAAGTGTTCCAGGAGAAGTATGACGTCACATTTCTTGTTTGATTGCGCCCTTCTTTTCCAAGAATACGGCCATCCGTTCGATATATAGATGTATGAGTGATGTTTAGGAGTCTGTAGAGCTCCATTCAAAGCCTCCGCGGCCTTATTTTATGAAATCCAAATCTTGGTCCAGCATCCTTTTAAAGGAGCTGCACACCAATTTCAGGGCTTTGCTTAAATAATTGTGGAAGTTGATGCCTGACACTTCTGAAGTGAACTAGAGAAAACAGATTTTGCCTGGATACCCTAGTTTTATTTAAAAAAAATGAAAATATCCAGGTTTTTGCCACCTCTCGACTCGTACATCGTCTTCCGAGTCACGTGCGCAGTGACGTCGATGGGGTAGGCGCGGGGTTCCGGTAATGTTCTCTCTCTAGAGCCATCAGTGGGCAGCGAGAACTCATCCGCTCGCGACCGCGTGACCACGTGCTGCCAAGCGCAGCGCAAACAATATGGTGAAAGGAGGAAAGCCTCATCCGGGTCCGGCCATACCCGTCCGGCCCTGTCCCCCTCCGCCTCCGGATTCTGGCGGCTGTTCGCGGTAGCAGATAGAGCGGACGGTTTTGTGGACCTAGAATAGATGGCGCCACTAAAACTTCGTATAATAAAAGTTTTGTTGATGATACCAGGGTTTTCACACATTTATATTTATGTTGAAACAAGATTTATAGAAAAGTTACTTTTTACCGAGCACGTATTCGCACAACTTGCTACCTTTCTACAAGACCCCCATTGACGTCATGCCGCGTGTTTCTCATGTCCGCCGGTCGCGGCTGCAGGTCGGGGAATATTCTAATTTCTGCCTAGCGATTACGCCGCAGAATCGCAACATTTCGATGAAAGGAGGTGTGTTTTCTGTCATTTGTGACAAGGTGAACAATGTCAAAAGTAGAAGATGCCAATTCTTTCAACGTTAAAATCGTTGCACAGCTCCTTTAAACAAGATTGTTTTAACTTTTACTTTAAAATGAACATAAAATTGGACAACTTCCTGACTTGCAACGGTGTCCTCCCAATTATGCAGTACAATAGTCTGTCACACGCACCAACCAAGAGGATTGCTGCAAGTCCATCCACCCTCAACTTTTAGTCACCTTTGAGCCTGAAGAACTGCTGTTTGAGGCCTGTTCAGTCACTGAGCACACAAAGACGAACACGGGAAATAACACTCTGTGACGAGCGAAGTCTCTGGGCGGAAAGCCCTCCCTGCCAAATGAGCACTGTCGGGTTACGGCAACGGCGTAGTACACAGGTTGAGCTTCTTCGATGCCTTCACTGCTGCGGTGGGTGGTCGTAGCTAGTTGTAGCAGATTGTGTCACGTCTGTTGCTCGTACCAAAACACCAGAGCCGCGTAGTATTCTTGTTGCCGAAGTTTATAGGCCTACGTTCCCAGTCTACACAAAGCCAGCTGCCAGCAAAGCTAGCTAACCCCGTGTCTGCTTCGGCGACAAGCCGCCAGGGCGGTGACACTGCCGCTGAAACTTCTGCCTCGGCTCTTCAAATTAGGGCCCCTCAGTGTGCATGCCCGACACTTGCTAGGCTGCTCTGCCTGTACCAAGTGACAAGCGCCCGAGTGTTCCCTCTCATAATTCTTCTGACTGTGCGTGCCCCATATTGTGCATGCTCATACAGTGCACACGGCGACAGTTCATTTTGAAAGTGCTCCGCGGTCGGCCTACAATGCTGCGAACACATAGCACAAGACCACTAAGGTGACGACACTTGGAATACTTGCCATCCGTCGTTGTGGCGCAAAGTCGCTTTCTCAGTCGTCCTCTCGAGGGGCAAGGAAAGGCACGTACTGCGTAAAATATTAATACATATTCTAACACTGGCTGTGGCAAACTAGTTCCAAAGATGATACAGTCATGTCTTTTTAATATGGACACCTCCGTACTATAAAAAAATTCTATAATGCAAGGTGTTCATATGAGAAAATTAAATTTAAAACATAAAGATTGGAGAACAAGCATAGCCAAACAAACAGTTTATTCAGCTAAAAAATAATGAGATGCGAGTTTGCTCCAACGCTTTAGAGCCGTTTAACATGTATAGTCGGTTACAAGTTAAGAAGGTAGGAGAAGCTCCTCCCACAAGCGTGGTGCGCCGGTTTCAAATCCCTCCGCAATCGAAAGAAGAGTTCACTGGAAACGCTCCTTGTTCCGCTTCAATGATAGATAATGGCCACAGAGTGGTGCCAACTTGTCTCCGACCCCCACTTTTTAAGAAAGCGACCTTTGTATTCATCGGAGAAGGAACCGAGCCCCTGAAAGCAGCCTTTGTATACCAATCGGAGGGGGAAGCTAATCCCCGAAAGTCGTCTTTGTTTCCATCGGAAGGGGGAAGACTTAATCTCCCTCTCGTGGCTTCCACAATGCTAAGTCAAAGTCGAGAGATAAAGCAAATATGTACAGAAAGGCACGACCCTCCTCGCGAGTTGGCCGCAACGTCACGAAAACGATGGGACGCTATTGGATGCGGAGGAGGCGGAGGGATATATGATTCCCTTTGAGGGGCATTTGCCGCTACCTTCTTGACTTGTAACCTACTATAGAACTACTGTCGTTTACAAGAATAGATACCCAGGCTGTAAAGTGATGATCGGTTAAATAGCAACAGATGTTGCACTGTATGCACAAGCCGGGCGTAATTGACACTTAGTTGCCGGCAGTTGGGATCCTATAATCTTATTTATTCATTTATTTATTTATTTACATACCCTCAAGGCCCTGGGGGCGTTACAGAGGGGAGTGAGTGAAACAAAAACAACAACAAACAGTAATAGAAGACATGATAGGTCACGGGTCATTTTCGCAAAAATAATTAGTAACAGCACTTTTAAACACATCTAACGAGGGCAATAATATTAATGACGCCGGAAGGTGGTTCCACTCTGATGATGTCCTAGGAATGAAAGAATCGTGATAGGCTGTGGTTCGAGAATGAGGAACGCCGACTTTGTACTGATGATCAATGCGTGGAGAAACGTAAGGTGGGTCGAGGAAGAGCTTCTCTTGAAGAATGGGGTTAGAATTGTATATATTATAGAAAAGACATAGACGAGAACACTTATGGCGCAAAGAAAGCAGTTGCAAGGAGAGAAGAGATTTCATGGATGATACACTTGCTGTACGGTGATAATTATTAAGTATGAAACGAGCGCCGCGGTTCTGCACTGACTCGAGATGAGAAGTTAGCGTCGCCTGACCAGGATCCCAGATTGAAGCTACATACTCAAATTTTGAGCGAACCAAAGATTTGAATAATATTAGTTTGAGAGAAACTGGCGCTAGAGAAAAGTTACGTTTTAGGTAGCCTAACATAGAATTGGCATTAGCAATGATGTGGTTAATATGAATATGCCAGGAGAGGTAAGAAGTAATATGCACACCGAGGTATTTGTATGAAGTCACACATTGTAAAGAAACGTTATCAAGATGATAGATAAAAGGCGTAGTGTTACGGTGAGACACTTTCATTGTTTCACATTTTTTAGTGTTAAGTGTCATGGACCACAGCTTGCACCAATCAAGAACAGCATTTAAGTCGTTTTGAAGAAAGAGATAGTCAGAATCCTTAGTAATCTTATGATAAATAACGCAGTCATCCGCGAACAAACTGAGCGATGATGAGACACACAACGGCAAGTCACTGATGTAAATGAGGAATAAAAAAGGACCTAGAACGGAGCCTTGAGGGACGCCAGACGTAGTAGAAGACACTGGAGAATTAGAGTTATTTACATGAACAAACTGAGAACGATTTGGGAGAAAACACTCAATCCATGTTAGTATCTGAGGGTCAAGGTTGAGTTTGCTAAGCTTGAAGAGTAGTAGTTGGTGAGAAACTTTATCAAATGCTTTGCAGAAATCAAGAAAAATAAGTCAACCTGGGATTCATGATCAAGTAATGAAAATAAATCGCTAGTAAAGACGAGAAGTTGTGTTTCACAAGAAAGAAATGTACGAAAGCCATGCTGTGAGGACGTGAAAAAAGAGTTGGATTCGAGATATTTAACAAGATGTGAATAAATAATATGCTCTAACATTTTGCAAGGAGCACTGGTTATGGAAATGGGTCTATAATTGTCGGGGCAGTGTTTGTCGCCTGATTTATGAAGTGGAACCACCTTGCCAGTTTTCCAATCTTCAGGAAGGACATCAGTAAGAATAGATTGCTCAAAAATCTTAGTAACAAAATTTGCACTGTAAATTTTAGTATTCTTTAGAAACTTAGTGTTAATATTATCAATACCATATGATTAAGACACTTTGAGGTTGTCAATCAGCTTAACAATGCCATCAAAATCAAACACAAGCGGGTTCATAGGAAAGAAATCATGATTAGGGTAAGTAACAATAGAACAGCTTACATCCCTAGAAAACGATTGTACAAACACCTCATTGAGGACCCGAAACAGACGGGAAAGCACCACAAAGTATTAAACTCGTTGAACATTAAATTTTCTTGATTTACGCCTCACCCATGCTTGCTACGTAATGAAGTCCAAAGCTTAGTTCAATGCGAATCAATAATAAATGTCTTTAGATGGGCACCTGCTGCCCGATCATGGCCTTTATTGCAAAGCACTGTTCACACATTTGCGAGTCCTGCAGCGCCATGCGGAACGGTGGGCGATACTTGCCATTCCGCAAGGCACTGCAAGACAGATCAGGCTCAACTTTCTAAGGTCGACGTGCTTACGGAATGCTGCAGCGAACCAATCATACGCCGAGGGGAAAAAAAAAGGAAGTTGCATGCCTGCGTGTGCTCATTGCCAGTGTTTTCTGCTCTGCTATGTACCCTGCTTGCGTGCTGTGAGTTACAAGCCAGCGCAGGATATGTGTTTCCACGATTTGTTTGCGTGATTCAGCTGTGCGAGGTTGCGATTGAAAGAACTAAGAAGTATAGACCGCCGTTCTTTTCATCAAGCTAAGGCTTCGCTGAACCCAGCCGGGGACGATGACTGCTGCTGTTTACATGATTTTCGGCAGCTTTGTGGAGTGGCTGTGTGTTTACAATTGCAATCCCAAGTGCAAAAAGAAGTTACCGCAGACTATACTGTTAAAGGCTGCTGTTTAGAAATTTCAACTGGCAGGCTCTGGCTACGACCACGTTAATATTCATGCAACATTGTTTGCATTTCGACTTACTTTGTGCTCGCTTCATTTACCAAACATGTTAGTGGCCGGTCAGCTTACCAATGAAACTAATGTGCTGGTGTCTCCGGCGAAGAATTCCCTCAGGGCTGCATGCAATGCACAACACAGTTTGTAGCCCGTTTTGACTGAAAGCTTTCACACTGGGGAAACGTTGTTGTTGTCACAAACGCAGCGAAGGAATGCGATAGGATTGAGGGGCAACAGGGGGATTGTCCAAGTTGACGGACTGACTGCATGAGCAAATATTTATATCGCCACCGTGTTTCCGCCACGCAGGCGACGGAGAAAACGATATAGAGACTTCCTCGCGCTTGCCTAGTTTCTCTACAACGTCGAAATACGAGACACCCAGCAGCGAAGTGTCGATAGTGCCGGTGAGAGCGGCGGGACAACGACCAGCGCAGGATTGCGGCTTCGTCACTTTTATGCGTCGGTGTCTTTGGTTTCCGCTCTCTGCAGCTTCCACCGGGACGATAGCCGTGCCTAATTGTGCTAGCTTTGCGCACCACAGTTCGTACGGTTCACAGCGCCCGAGCGAAAGCTCGCGCAAAAAAACTGGCGAGCAGTCGAGTCGTTTCCAATCGACGGGATGGCTAAACGCCGGCTGTGTGAATCGGGCCTAGAGCTATTGCGTGATACACGATAGAGACCTGAGCCGGCTTGCTCAAAGCAAATCTAACGTTCTCGAACGGCACGTAATAAAAGTTTGAAAACGTGCTACATTTTTTACAAACTTGATAATAAAATCAAACACTCACCTTTGACTCCTAGGATCGCCGTACCGCTTCGAGGCAAAAACAACATGGCGTTCGACGTTTTGGGGTGTAGGTGTTGGGCTGGGGTGTTTTCAGTGTTGCTTACGCGCCTAGTCATGTAAACTGAAACCGAAACACTAATTTTTACTACCCCAAGTACTTTTTTGACGATTTATCACGCGCAGAGCGTGTAAGAATATGCTAATGAGTGAAAATGGGGTGTAAACAGGGTGTAATATTACATTTTCGCTAACAGTGTATTAGTAAATCACTCAGGCATCGCGGAGAAGGCTGCAAGTGTAATTCTACGGTCCGCGCACGCTGGCCTTCCCCTTATAAAAGATGCGAAGTAAAGGCTGAACTCCATGGAACGAATTATGTGACGAATAACCCGACGGCACGCTCGCTTTCCGCGCGACGTAGCAGCCACTGTGTTGATTCCACGTGCACAGCAAAAGCCGCCCGGGCAAAATTCGACGGTTATTCGCAGCATATTCGTCCCATGGAGTTCAGCTTTAAATAATCATAATAAGGCTTCGACAAGCGCGCGTGCGAGGCAAAATGTTTTAGGCTTTTTGCTTTAGAACAGTTACTACCCCAGACGCGAGCACGTGCAGCGCGTGTGAATACATTTGTAGCATGCACCTCGATGCTTGGGAAATTTAGCAAAGAGTCTATTGGGACGCTGTCTGCTTTTGTGAGCTACCCATACCCGGCCGATTGAGTCAGGGCTATCCACTTTTCAAAGACGTTGCATGCCGACATTAATCGCGTACATTTAGGCTTAGCAATGGCCAGAATTGAAAGACTATATAAAAAAAATTCGGCGAGGTCATTGCTCATGCTTTGCGATTTAAGGTAGGTAAAGCAAAGCGAAAGCCTCCTGCACCATTCATTTCCGACTAAAGCGACCGATATTGCAGCTACTACGACATATCAGTTCGAAAGCGAGCGGTGCTCACTCACCGGGGCACCGCCATGTATCCCCGCCGTCCTTACTATGCCAATCACGTCACCTGAAATTCCCCCTCGTAGGGAAATGCGGTTAACTTCGAACCCCGGTTAGAGTTAACCAGCTTCAAGCAAACAGGTCCTGGCCGCATTCTTTTTTTTTTCTTTTCCTTAAAGGAAATTCGTTACTTGCCTCGCGGCACTAGAACATCCTTGGAGACATGCCGGTACAGTTGGGTTGTACAGGATACACAAGCTCGGAGAATTGCTTTTTACATTACCTTATGTGATCACATAGCCTTACAAGGTCGCGTAACTGCTTTCTCTGATGCCGCAGAGAGCTGGGCACAAAGGCCGAGCGAGAATCATTTATTATTAAGCCCGCACACGTTTCTAACGAACAAATAATTAACTGGTGAGGTACGCACCTGCAGAAGATGTGTGAACAAAGACTTCACCAATGCGCCCAAACAAGCTCAGAAAGCGTGCACTGGTGGTTTAGAGGGCTGTAGCACCGACCCTCGAGCGCCTTGTCGCTTTTTACTCCCTACGGCATGACACTTTCTTGAAAGAACAATACCACCTTCGTTTCTTCTGAGCTTCAGGGAGTCACCACGAGATATGCTGAGCGGCGCTTATGCACTTCGCGTGCCTGGAAATAGTGAGTAGATCTGCCCGGGTATATCTGCCAGCCCGCAGGTATACTTCCCGGCACGAAGCAGGTATACTTGCCGACACTAAGGTTGACAAAACAAGTGTCGACGAAATAGGGGCCGGTTAACACTTTACTTACCACGCCCTGGGGCCATACATCCCCGGTTATCGAATTAAATTTAGTGAGGACAATTATATTCCACAATCTAGTGAATAGCCGAAAACCTCTAGTTTCGTTTTCAACGTAGGTTTAAGCTTTATCACCACAGCTGATGGGCTGTCGAAAATAGTCATGGGAACGGTCGTTGCACTTCTTTAAGATGGCTAACTGCTTGCATTAGTCTTCGTAGCAAGGATGGCATTATTTACATGATTCCACTGTATTGTGGCATATTGTTTAGACCACAAGAGATCTGCGGACACTTCAAATTTTGTTATAGCCGTTTCTTAACAGATGGTCGTTGGTAAGCATCGCTATAATTTCTAAGGCTGTCTTGAGCCGGAGTGGTGCATGTTTTTATGTTCCCAACAAGGCTCGAAATATTCTAAATACGAGGTAACTACAATCCACGCGACGACAAAACCAAGGTAGAACACAAGAAAAGCATTGTGCTGGGGATATGAGCTGTACTATATGTCTTTCACCAATATAAGCATTCCTTCGTTGAAAAGCAGACTTGTAACGCAGGCTAACTCTCCGACGAACCAAAAATATAGAACGTCACTTAGAGTACGCTAACTTTCAGAACTAATATCTGTGGGTGTGAGGCATATTCTCTATATTAAGAAATTTTCGTATTTGGGGTTTAATTTGACGTAGCTGTAGAAGTTTCTGCTTTATAAGCCTTCCGCAGGTACATAGTATTTAAAAAAAACACAATTTTGAAAACCTTTTTCTTACGTTATATTGACTTGTGTCGGCTGAATGTACAACTCATTGGCCAAACTTTGATGTGTAATATTGCTCCATACGCAAGTAAGTCCGGAAGATAAAAACATTGGCACTAATGCTTTAAAAAGACAACTATTCCCGTGGTCACAAAACAATTATACTTGTGTCAGAGGAAAAGTTGTCGATGTTTCAATTAAACGTTTCTCTATAAAAACGCTATGGTCCCTATTTTTTATGTGAAGTGCCCTTTAGATCTCAATTTGATTTTCAGTGTAGTCGCGCCGAAGCCTCGCGGCCTCTAAGCTCGAAGCTCCTTGGTCGAGAGAAGCCATGTGGTTGTAGCCACGGAAACATATCAAAATAGACCCTTCACTAAATAAAAAGGGAGGCCAAAAAGTGGTCTCCCTCTCAAGTACTGACTGTGCGCCCTGCTACTTAGCTTCGGTGGTCAGACAAGAACCAGCGTATTGAGCATGGTAGGGCCGAGGGCAGTAAGAGCAGGACTGAAGGAAAATACAATACACTGAACAATTTCTCCCAGCAACTTGACGTCGCCACACCGGCACCATGGGCCGCCCGCGTTGACACGAAGCAAAAAATTTCTACACTTTGCCATCATCATCATTACATTTTATTTTTCTAGCCCTATTTAGACACACGTATGCCCTATAAACATGTTTTTGTATCTTTCAATCGCGTTGAGAATAGTAACTCATCTTTCTGACACGGTTTATTCCCCAAAACTATCAATTTGAAACCGGAACCAAGTCTTTAGTTGTCATCATCATTGGCACGGGGTGTCAAGTGAAATTATTGCGTCCCTGATTGACTGCTGCCGCTTCAAACATCTCCGAGTTGTCTGAGTTGCTCGTCATTTTCAAACCGAACGCGATTCGAGCAGTTCGTGTTGCACTAGGGAAAGATAGGGAACAGCTCACCAGCAACATCAAAATTGCTAGGAAAGTTGCCGCCCCTTACGTGTCCTTTTTTTCCCCTGGTTTCTTGTGCGTTTTTTACTTCATCGTGAACCAGTACCAACCAGCCAAGTTTTCAACACTGCTGCTTAGAATAGACCCATCCCGAAATTACGCCCTCTTCAGGCAGATCTGGAAACTCTGCACAGGAACTTCAACCAAAGTCACCATTAAGGTGGCAAGGCTATTAGTTGTATAATGCGGTCTACGCCCTCATGTGAGATAGTTCAAACCCTGCAGGAATGGGCAGATACCACATAGGTGTCGCAGGACCATTGTATCGTTGAGCTGCTTTCTTTTGTACAATTTTGAAGAACAAGAAGTGAACTACATATAAGCGATTGAGTTTTCATTTTGATGGTGTCTTTTGCACACGCAGCAGTGCAGTATTTCCAACTCTGCTTGAACAGGGCGTAATTTCGGGATGGGTCTATAAGGACACGTGACTTAAAGTTGTGGGGCAATTGCGTTTCACGTAATTGCCCTCAATCGCTTAGAAATTCGCCATACATTTTTCTTTTCTGGTGGCTGTGACACCATGTCTCTCTGTATATGTACAGACACAAAACAATAGACCGATCTCACCAAGCGTTCGGCGCATGCTTGGTAATTCCAAATGATTTCTTCTATTCTATTTTTAGTAACTAGTAACATTTGTTTTTAGACAACAATTGAATATTACTACCAAAGTTCCTTTCATAGACCATGATGGTTAAACCGCTTGTGAGATTGTTCTTATGAAACTGAAAAGCACCTCCATACGTCACTGACCGAACCCATAACTAAATTGATGACTGTTAAATACAGCATTTTTCATTTTTTTCTTTTAAATCCATGCTCACAGATGGATATGTTTTTGAGATGGTATTTTTGATATCTTCATTTCTCCATTTCCAGAGTTCATCTGCTAGAAGTTCAAGCTTCTGAAAGAAGGCCCAGTGAGGACGTCATTGTCCTCATCACTGAACAAGAAGTCAAACAAGAAGAAACTTTGTGATTAGGTCTTATTTTTATCCTTCAATCAGTCCTTCAAAACAAAGGCGACAAAAATATTAATTTTGTGTTTGGTTTTGATACATGAACGTTTCTAATAGAGAATATCATAGAAAGGCGAACCAGCACAGGTTTTCAAAAGAGGTTTAGAATCCTACCTTACAAGGAGCTATTGGTCATGAAAGAAACCTAAGAAAAATATTAGCCGGCTAAAAGAACCTTACGATGAGCCATACAAGACCATACAAAAGACTATAGACGGTTAAAGAAACCGAAACAAAATCTACAGGCAGCTATAGCTTGCAGGCTAAAGGAAGTCATAGAGTGAGCCATAAAAGATTATTTAGAAGGCCACACAGAAAACATTAGAATTCTAAAGAAACCAAGAGAATACCCATAGAAGGCTATAGCCTCCTGGCTAAAGAAACCAAAATAAGCCCATCAGACGTCTATAGCGCAACGGTTAAAGAGAGCCATAAAAAAACCTCTTTAACTAGCCATAGAAAAAGCTAAATACTTTTATAGTTAACCAGCGATAGACTCATAGGAAAAGCTAAAGACGCCATAAGCGAGACCATAAAAAAGCTGAAGACTGCCGTAGAAATATTTATAGCTGATTGGGCCAATTTTCACTTGCTGACCATACAAAATATTTTCTATAGCCTACCCTAGGATATTTTTGTATAGGGCCCGTTTACGTCAGACACGGGGAATGCGTTCACAAGCGGAGCAAGCGGAATATGTGGGAGAAACTCCAACATGGCAGCTTAGCCTCATCAGCAACAGCTGGGCAGGATACGAATGCAAGACTTGCATATTTGTGGCACAAGATAAGTTGCAGCAATGGGTAAGGATATTTTTATCTTTTAATGCTGATGAGGGAACGAATATTCAAGCTAGCTGGTTACGAAAGGAACAGTCGCAGTGTCATCCAAATCATTATCGAGCGCCGGCCGATACGTGTTGATAGCCTAGACGATGTGGCAAAATCCCGAATCGGCCGGCGTTCGCGGCGCACACCATGTATAGGCAGCACTTCTTTCTACACGTGCATCATCTGCGAAGCGGCGGCGTAGATTGGCCAGAACAGTTTTTCGCTTCTTTTATCAAGGTAAGTTCGTTCCTGTATTTTTCCACTGTAAACCTCCCCCACCTGCTTGCACCGCTGAAGAAAATTGCAGCGTGATATGTTAAAAAAATATTTTTTAAGGGCCGTCTGAAGTGCATAATACCCCATTCACACGGTCAACGTAAAGGTACCTTTAACATAGGTCCCTTTGCTATCGGCGAATCAGCCCGCGCTCTTGGGTCGCGAGCACGCCCCACACGCGGAAGATCGTCAATTGATTGGCCGCAGAAAATAAAGGGCCCTTAGCTAAAGGTACTTTTACGGTCGTGTGAATGGGGTATTAAACGCGTTAGCTCACATGCTGTTCATTGCATCAGCAGTTCTTTGTCGGATACCATCAACGAAAGGGGAATCAAAAACTGCAAACGGGGAATTGCATTTAATGCCCCGTCTATCGTTTAGGGTACAAGTAAATTTACATGATTTTTTTTTAAATCAAAAGTAAATTTGTAAGCTCTCTCCAAAGCACGCCTCGGAGTGGCACCGGCGAGTTCCCGTTTCAAGTATAGTTCTACGAAAGCGCTATTGGCTAAAACTCTTGAATAAGAAATACACCAGTTAGCTTGACTAAAAAAGTATCAAACACGTTATTGATATAATACCTTTTAATACGCACCAATCACTGGGTAGCAGCATAATCTGGGATCACTTATGATTCTAGTCGGAAGCGAATCTGTGTAAAAGTAGCTTCGCATGCATATCTCAGTGTAGTCGTCCTCATTACGACCGTTGACTTCACCCCGCTCGCAGATCCAGGGCCATTGAGCTGCACATAACCACAAGGCGCAGTGGTCATCTCTGGTTGACTTGAGTATTTTCTCTCCCCTGAACCGGTCCCGCGATATCGGGAAGCCCTTATGCGGGTCCCCTCAACACTACCTAGGTACTGATAAGGCCTGCTTACACTCCTCATGACGCCTCACTGCGTGTTCGTTAACGGCCGACACGGTTCCAATATCTCACACCTTGATTGTGGGGTTCAATACCTAGCTGTGTCCGGGCAGGTGATGATCCGTTAATTATCTGGAAGGGACACAGTGCAAAGACCTTGCATTTGCATTCCTTTTCACCTTACGATGAACTGCAGCGGAGACTACAAGTCATCGGAGCCAATCCAGTGCCGTCTTAATGTCACGTGACTTTCGTGAGGGCTTCACAGCGCTGGGTTGGCTGGGATAGCTCGCAGCGGACGCTAGGCTTCATCGTAAGAGAATACGGAGTTTAAGTGGCGTTGGGCCGCTTTCCCGCACGGTGGGCATTCGCAGCCAATCAACACTGGATCTCCACAGACCCGCTGTTCAGTTTTTCCTTTTGGTCCTTGACACTGACAGTGTAGCAGAACTCCTTATTGGCGAACCAGCTAGAACTGTTGTCGAATTTGAGGATGTCTGAAAAATAAAAATAACAAGAGTTGTTAGATGGGTCAGTAAATATGGGAGCTGTTTCTTCGGTTTTGTTAGAGCACGGCAGTCATCTGCGACAAACAACGGCGACAAGAATTTGAAATTAACAGTGATTTCGTGTGCGCTTTCAGACGCTTAAAAGAACTAGAGTCCGGACTGAAGCACGAAAGCACCACAGCGTTGTGATGCGCATCCACACTGCAGCGGGGAAACAGATGTGACTTACATGTTCCTGGCTCCTGACACTCGAGCTGGCCGTTCTCCGGAAAGAGGTTGCAGTTGACCTTCCTCAGGGGCAGCAGTTCGCTGCTCGACTGACCGCCGTTCCGGAAGGACAGTCCGAAGGACAGGTCGTTCGACTTGCTCTGAAAGCACCAGTCCAGGACTGCGCCTGCTCGCTCCACGGTCACGGGGACCTCAAGGACGGCGCCCCGGGTCAGGCTACACTGCTTGACGCCGGGCTCCGACCACAGGCCCGGACTGTGCACCGCGTAAAAATCGCAGGGCACCTCTCCCCCGGGGCGGACCTGCGGAGAATGCCCCTGAGCACTCTCCTCCGTGTCCCCAGTACGCCCATCATGGGTGCTATCAAGCATCATTGGTGTTGTTTCCCAGAAGTAAGTTATATAACATTTAAGCTTTTTGCTTCGTATTTGTGTAAAAAATATATACGTGGACTTCGGGTTTTATTCGCAAAGGGACTTTTGCAAACCATTAACATACTACCGTTAGCATGGGCCTGACTACGCATGCGTTACGTTCAAATTCTGCAAAATTTGATTTTAGCATCCCGGTGACTCGTACCGCGGTACCGGAGCTGGACTGTTCACAAAAGTTTACGGCAGTCAAACAATTTACAAAAATGGTGGACCAATAAAGTGGGATAATGATAAAACTAAGGATCGACATAAACTGGCTCCTGATACTCAGGGACAGCGTTTCTTCAGAACACAGTCAAAGTTACGGGCGTATTTGAGTTCGCGAACCCTGCGCACTGATCATATTTACACGCGTGTGCTCCTTATTTCTTCTGATATGCCCTGAAAAGCTGCCACAGAGTGGGGAGCACCGGTGCCGTGCCCGACACTGAAATGAAATGAAAAATGAAGTTAGCTTGGCTTCCTGCACGAGTGTAATGCCCTAGTCACAAGACCAGCTTTCACCTAAGTTAAGCTCACCGTATCTTGCGACAACTAACCGCGGTTAGACATAACTCTACACAACAGGAGTCTCTCGATCCATCTTGTCAAAATGAAGGCAAGTGTTCTGTTCTGAGGCAGATTATATATAAAGGCATTTTGTTCTGACTATAGGCGTTTAATAACAGTTATGATAACACGCCTTGCTCTCTTTATGGCCCACAAAAATAACACTATAAAGGCTGAACTCCATGGGACGAATATGCTGCGAATAACCGACGAATTTTGGCCGGCGGCTTTTGCTCTGCGCGTGGAATCAACACAGTGACTGCTACGTCGCGCGCAAAACGAGCGTGCCGTCGGGCGGCGTTCGCCAGTTATTCGTCACATAATTCGCTCCATGGAGTTCAGCCTTAAGAGGTGGGCGATTTTTATAGCGCATGCTGAGAACCGGCTTACATTAATCGGCTACCACGACCGACAATCTTGGTGGTGCGGAATGCACGTTGCAAAAGAACTGTGCAAGCCTGCCGTCAGCAAGGGGGATCGGTGGCCGAGTGGGCTAGCGCACACCAGCTCGGAGCACGTGGAGCGAAAACTCGCGTTGCAGAACCCAGGGATCCTGGGTTCAATCCCCACCCCTGCCCGTTTCGATCTGGATGAGCATGGTCCCGGCATGCGGTCGTGTATCGCTACTGCGTGGTGCACGTAACAGACCCCGGGCTAGCGGTTGTACTGCACTGGCTAAAAATCTCATCTACAGCAATCGACTCGTCGCAACTTTTTAAATGGTTGACCAACTACCCGCTGTCTAAATATCCACGCAACCCCAATTATTTATCGCCGTCAGCATGCGCTCAGCCATAGGCTCAGCATTCTCGCAACACAACTATGGCCGCCAGTGAATATGCTCCCTAGACATTTAAAACAGAAAATGGGCCCCTGACCGGTTCCATTTTCGGTGTCTGTGCGTATGGCGCGTGATTCGCTCAATTTGCGAGCCGAACAACACGCAGGTGCTGGGCTGAGGAGATCGCACGCTGGGCTGACGACTTGAAAGTGTTAAAATGGTGTATAGACCAATACGCGTTGCTGATGTCACGTCGATGTGGTGGCGCTGATATTGGCAAGGCGCCTGTGCAGACGGTCCACTTGGCGCAAATCTGGTGCACGTGCAGTGCCCACACTTCGTGCGGGAACTGGGCGTTTGCCCTTATCTCGTGAAGGCTCGTTTTGAGAAAGCGCGTTGACCTATAGCGCTTTACACACGCGCCAGATTGCAGCCGCCATTGCTGAACTCCTCTGCTCTTGCGGAGATGCCAGGCCACTGAAACGGGTGTTGAAGAGCCCCCAGAGAGGACAATGCTGGGGAGAAGGGCACAATAAAATCTAAAATTGCAATTACCTGGCTTGCTATGGCAATGATAAAGTGAAGTATACGAAATACGAGGAAAGAAATATGGGAGGTCGGTTATGGCGGCGCCCATGCAGAGCTGCTGCAAAGCCTCTACAGTCGCGGTGGCAGGCGAACAGCGCCGTCGAAGCTCCGCCACCAGCGCGAGCCTTTTCGTCTTGAAAGCGGAAGAGTGGTCACGCTAGGGTGCCTTCATGTGCGCTTTGCTTAGGGTGGAGACATCTGGCTATTTTGTCTCACACTTCTGTTTTTCTTTTTTGTTCAGAAGCGCGTGGAAGAGCGTGTTCCTGCACGCATTTGTGGCGCTGACTGTGCTATGGCGACATTTTGTTTTCGTCGATTTCTTTGTTTTTTACCCGTGAGCGCGTGCTGTCGGCATCGGGTACTACAAAGGGTGGCATCACCCTAAACTGAAGGACAGTAAGGCTCCGTAGGTCAGGCAGCTCTCTGGGAAATAAACATCAAGAAAAAGATCACGCAGCTACTGCAGCTATGCGCAGCCAAAGTGCGGCAAAATACCACAAGCGCGTGATCAAGGCACGGACTGTAAATTGCTTTAAACAGAGCAGAGCACCGAGAAAGCCGCAATGCCATCGGAAGCATTTTTTTCTTTTTATTGTGGGAAGAGCAGAAAAACAACCCCGTTCTGGGACGTACCGGGATCGTTATAACATCGCCTGATATGCCCCTCCTATTTGTCGTTCGACAGGCACTGCTTTGGAATTCCTTTGGCCTACTTGCATCTGCGTCGATATTTGCTGCCTCGTCATTGTCTGCGTGCGGAAATAACATCTCCTTCCCGCACGTGTTCCATGGGCCTCTGCCAGCGCAAGATATCGGAACGAAAACAGCGCCACCAAGCGGATGGCATAGAAGCACTCCACCATCGGCTGCTTTCTTCAGTGGGCTCGCAGCACTGCCACCGTAACATCGCCTGATATGCCTCTCCTGTTTGTCTTTCACACGATCCATATGTTTTAGAAGTAATGAGTTGTGTATTGTTGTCGTGCCGAGCCCTGAAGTGTGTTTCACAGTATCTGAGTGTTGCAACACGTTGTTGTTCTCTCCGGGGACGTTGCGCGAAACCCAGGGCCACTGTCAAAGACCGAACTCTGATTCAGCAGGTCTTGAATACACAAGGACTCATGGCCTCCGACATTCTAAAAATGAAGGAAGATCAAAGGCAGCTGGGTACACAGGTTGAGCGTATATCTAAACAACTTGAGAGTATTTAGAACAAGCTAAGTACACGTGATACACTTGTAGTACCAGTTCAGGATGTCCTCAAAAATATTAACAAAATCAGCTGTTCACAGCTGGGCAACCTTGTTGACCTTGAAGACAGAAGTCGTTGAGACAACCTTCTTGTATTTGGCATTCCCAAAGAACAAAGCGAGACTGATGAAATAATAAGACAAAAGGTTGTTCAGAAAACTGTTTCGGGACCGTATGGGTGTTGAAGTAAAATCAGTAGATCGTATACACCGGCTTGGCAGGAAAAAGGCGGATACGACTAGGCCAGCCATAATGAAAGTGAGCAACTGCGAGGAAAAGAACGACGTGTTTAAACCTTGCAGTAAACTGAAGGGCTCAAGGATATTTGTTTCTAATGATTATTCACAAATAACAAAGCATAAACGAAGAATGCTGTGGGAAAGTGCAAAGGAGGAGAAGGCACAGGGTTCCCGAGTAAAACTTGTGCACGATAGGCTGCGAGTTGATAATGACACCTACATATGGGATGATAATAAAAAATGCCGCGCAAAGATAAAAGAAAGCCTGGCGTCGCACAATCCAACTGCCTAACTGGGTGGACATTTTGGCTCCCCAAACACCGATTCATCCTGCGAACCTACTTGTCAAACAACAACCTATGAAAACGGCAGACATCTTTATGGCGGTGGGAAAAGTTTTGAGCATGGGGGTCCAGCACCTAAACAAACTTCAACAAAAAAAGACTGCTCCATGTTGTTGATAAATTGTCGGGGTATAAAAAATAAAATTAAAGATTTCAATGGTCTCATACAAATGTTCAATCCCGATTTTATTTTTGGAACTGAATCATGGTTAGATGAGACGTATGATGTGTACAGAAAGGACAGGAATTGCCATGGTGAAGGTGTGTTCTTATTGGCTAACAAATCATTGAACAGCATGTTGATTTATGTGGAAAATGAGCACGTCGAATCAGTGTGGTGTCGCATACGCACTCCTAAGAAAAGTGAAATGGCCATTGGTGTGCTTTACCGCCCTCCCGGTTTCACTGCCGAAACAATTTCTGCTCTGAACAATATTTTATCTGGCCTACTTGACGAGCAGATTTTAATAGCCGGGAATTTTAATCTACCAGAGTTACAATGGGCAGGTGGCCACGATATAGTACCATCTGGTGTTGTCTACTTTGAATTTGAAGGTATTTTAGATACCTACGGCTTTGAACAATTTGTTTGTCAACCACCAAGAGGCGGAAACATTCTTGATTTAAGTTTATGATGTGTCCATCTTTCCTAGAATTAGCGATCATAACATAGTCACAGCTAATTTAACACTCCCTCATCTCTTTTTGTGCACGGGAAAGTGATAGAAAAGTATTCATATATGAAAAAATAAATTATAAATGCATAGAAAAATAATTGCTTGAATATTTATGATTTTTCTAGATTATATTTGGGAAGCTGTGTGGATACTTCATGGGTTGCTTTTAAGAAATGTTTGTCAGGTCTAATCGAAAAATATATTCCAGCTAAATATATATCTGAAAATACTAAAGCTGATAAGCCTTGGATGATGTATGCTGTTAAAAAAGTAATAAATCAACGGAGGCGTGCATATCAGAAGTACAAAATCCATTCATCTGAATTTGCTGTTTCAAAAGTTGAGAAGCTGAATCATGGTTATAAAGGTGTTATCACCTTGGCGAAACGGGAATACTTTAACAAACTTTCAGATGGAATACGGTAAAATAGTAAAGAATTTTAGACCTACCTTCTGAAGATAATCATAATAAAGCCAACTGTTTCAATAAATATTTTCAGTCTATTTTCGCTTCTAACAAAATGCCTTCATGCTATCCACTCCTCAGTGACGAAATAGGGCCTCCTATGCCACCTCTTGTCATAAATATAGAAGGCATTGTGAAATGTTTGGAGGACCTAGATGTAAAAAAATCACTGGGCCAAGACGGCTTGTCGCCAAAGTTCTGAAATCGTGCTCATTCGCCGTGTCCCGCTACCCTCACATAGTTTTTTCAAAGTCTCTAGAGGAAGGTGTACTTCCAAGCGAATGGAAAAAGACATTTGTTATGCCAATCTACAAGCGTGGATATAGAAATATTGTAGAAAACTATCGCCCCATTTCCCTTAGTTGTGCATGTTGCAAAGTTTTAGAACACATCGTGTATAGTAATGTTGTAACACGTGTAGATACAAACTACTTCTTTTCTCCAGCTCAGCATGGTTTTCGAAAGGACCTTTCGTGCGTGACTCAGCTTGTTGAACTTTACCATGATCATGTTACAACAACTGAGAGTGGAAGTGAAACGCACGCTATTTCCCTTGACTTCCGGAAGGGCGTTTGATCCTGTGTCCCACCTTTTGTTGTTGTATAAACTGCGCTCTTTGGGCCTTGATAACAACGTCTACCGATGGATAGAAAATTATCTTTTTGAAAGAAAGCAATGGCGTAGTCATTCACGGTGCAAAATCTGACTTTGTTGCTGTGACAGCTGGCGTTCCGCAGGGGTCAGTCTTGGGGCCTCTTTTATTCCTTGTTTTTATAAATGACATAGCTGTAGGTATTGACTCGCCTGTGAGGCTGTTCGCAGATGATTACTGTGTATATCGTTGAGTAGAACATTTACGTGACTCCGCACTTTTACAATCTGATTTAGATAAAATATCCAGTTGATGCCGGGCGTGGGAATTAAGTCTCAATGCTGACAAGCTTGTCCACGTCACTTTCGGGAAAAAACGCGAAAGCATCTTATCGTGTTACTTTATTAATTTCGACCCTAACATCGAAACACGCATGCTAAGTACCTTGGAGTCATTTTATCAAGCGATCTTTCTTTTAATGCTCACGTAACACAATCTGTACAAAAGGCTGGTAGAATGTTAAATTCTATTAACAGAAATCTACGCAGTGCTCCCAAAGAGCTTAAAGAAACTGCTTACTGCTGCTTGGTAAGACCAATGCTTGAATATGTCTGTGTTCTGTGGGACCCGCACCAAGCGTACCTTGCCATTAAATAGAAAAAATACAAAACCGTGCTGCAAGGTTTGCATCGGGAAAGTACGATAGAACATCTAGTGACAGAAAGATCGGTTGGGAACTATTGGATATAAGGAGAAAGACATTTCGTCCTAAAGTTTTTATTTTCTATATTTAGTAATTTAACTAGAATTGATAAGCATAAATATATTGAATTACTAAACTATATTTCAACCCCAATAGATCATTGTAACAAGATCAAAGAAATATTTTGCCCAAACGGATTATAAAAAATACTAATTTTTTCCCTCGTACAATAACGAACTGGAATTCATTGCCTGTATCAGCATTTACTACAGATGACGTAGGATATTTTTTTCAGTATCCTAAATTTTTTAACATTCAAGAGTTTGTGTGTGTTCTTTTATTTAACGGTA
This sequence comes from Ixodes persulcatus, assembly GCA_013358835.2. Lineage (NCBI taxonomy): Eukaryota > Metazoa > Arthropoda > Arachnida > Ixodida > Ixodidae > Ixodes > Ixodes persulcatus. The sequence continues at coordinate 178,831 of JABSTQ010010408.1, forward strand.
TTTATTGTATTTTTGCCATTGTATTTATGTTCGTGAGTATGTGTTTTATTTTGTGTTTCCCTGCTATACTGCTTCGGCGCTGCAGGTTGTTTCTGTAAATAAATTTCTGTAAATAAAATAAAAGCAGGTTTCACCACTAGATATGGTTATTCAGGCAATATTTTCTGCTACGAGTGTTTCGTGGTGGCTCCTCCAGCATTCTGAAACAGTAAGTGTGTTGCCTACGCTTGTAGTTTCGGACCGTGACCGCCGTCATGGTGGACACAGGGCCGATGTATCACGGTAACGCCGACGGTAAGGTGACCACGGCTACGCGTTGCAGGCAGGTGACGCCGTTACGAGCCGCGCATGCGCAGTTGGGCCCACGGTAACGGTAGTGCAATAACGGTAGTACGGTAACGGTTCGCTAAAAGTCCCTTATAACTCGAATTGTCTAGCGCTCAAGAAAACATTTTTCTATACTTCGTTTTACCTTACGTCCGGACGATTACGACGCTACGAGCTGATTGAACCAATCAAACAGTGTCGAAAGAGCGTCACATAACCTTCCTTGTACTTGACTGGTTCATCGATGATAGAACCCGTACGGAAACTCGAGGGACACAATGCTGCTGCTCTTTTACGCTGTGCGATTGGTCCCCATCAGCTCGTAGTGGTGGCTGCGTTCGGACTTAGGGTGGAACGAAGTATAGGGACTTCACTTAGAACATGAAACTCTGTCTTATGTCCTGAAAGCCGCTCACATTTATTGATTCCTTTTTCATCGGATGATTACAAACGCTAATGAAATATAAGAAGCTTCCAACAATATTTCCCTTCACCCTAAGTCGGAGCGTTGTCATAGCCTTGAGGAAACACAAGCGCCTACACACACACCAAAACCTCAAGGTCAGCCGACTCTTTTTGCATTTGATGAAATAAGCCGGAGGTAACGTACGCACAGAAAAACGTTAAAGGTCATGACGTTGCACCTTTCGTGCTCCTAAATTTTTCCTCACGGCTCTTAGCCCTGGCTCCGCTCTGACTTAGGGTGAAACTAAGTATGGCAATATTCGTAGTGTAGGGTTCTCGAAAAGTATTAACGAAGAACGCGGTTCGAGTAAGGCAATACCTCCTAATCAAACAAAGACTTTCTGCGCAACTCGCCTCACGCAGCGCGCGGACGATTACCCTAAGCGAACTGATATATCATTGGAAATGACAAAGTGCAGAAAACACTTCTCCACTACATAGGCGTAAATTTGCACTGTGAAAGCGATTATGATATTTCACGAGTTGAGTAACCATACTAGGATCGCATTTTGCAATCAAAAGGTTTTTGCATGTTTCGTTATGAGCAGCTTGCTTTCCACCCGATATTTCTCCACGTAGACCGCAGGATGTGCAAACGTGCTCGTATCTGTAGGTACACACGGAACTCATGTCAACCGATTGAGGAGACCTGGATGAATGGATGTACAAATAGTCGTGGCTATATATATACCTTTTGTGCCGGATGGTAGCTTGAGCCACCTAGCCCAGAACATTTAGTTCCCTCTTTAACTTTTGCTCTACATTCCAGCCCTCGTTAAATGATCTATCCCACGTAGGAATGTCATCTCCTTAAGAATGCGAAGCAGCCTGTCATAACGGCGCCCGTATTTCTTTACCTACAACGTGTTTTAGGACATCGGTTCGACAAGCTCGGAGTTTCAAGCTTAATGGTCAGTCACGACCCAACGATTTGTTTGCAGTAGCTAGCTGCAAACAATAATAAAAAAAATCTTCACCAAACGTCACGCTACACTTTGAGATTATGGGCTCGGCACAAAAGCCCCATATAGTAACAAAAAAAATTGCCGGCAAAAAAAAAAAAAGGAAAAAAAAGCTTCCAGTTTGCTTTGTGGAGGGTTTGTCTCGCAACCGCGAAGTAACGATGATTAATGTTTTAGTCTGGAAAGCTGACAAATCGCGTGTGGGAGGCTAAGTTACTGGGGAAGCACGCAAAGGGCACTAACCATGGCGAAATTACGGACTACTGGCTCTTTTATCTTCAGCATTATTAGACCTTTTTCAAAAACCCGATCAAGCATGAAGCTCGTGTCATTAGACGAGAGGCCTGTCTGAACGTTGACGCAGTGCTCGTTCTCGATTCGAGCTGAATGGAGTGCACCCTGAACGCCGACATAGTCCTCGTGTCCAATGCATGCTCAGAGTATACATGGGACCAAACAATGACGAACACTAATAATTGGAGCAGCAGCTACTGGATGGCGCACACTTTTTAAAAGGGTCTGTTAAAGACTCAATGAGACTTGCCGTTTGTTTTTTTTCTTAAGGTGTTCGCCCGAGTGCATATTGAGATAGCAAGCAGCAGGACGTACAATGTCGGAACATTTTGGGTCACCATCCGCACCACGGATCTGTCCTCCCCAGTGCAACGGAAGCTGGCTGGGGTCAATGTATTCCAAAATCACCGGTTGCCAGTCGTCTGCGAGAGAAACAAAAAAACAAAACACCCAGGTTTTTTTTTTTTTTTTTTAACTGTGCCGCGATCGCACACGCTACATGTCTAGCCCCAGGCAGTTTTTACAGCCCTAACTTAGGCCGTGGACACGGTCGCACGATACGGCTACTGGAGCGCTTGAAAGCATGCTTCTAAAAAGAAACGCGAGCTTGCGATAGCAATGCTTCTCCTTACAGTAGCCTGCGGCATCACTATGATAACGCCAACTCTCATCACGAGAAGCAAGCGTGACCGGTCCACATATGTACGTTGAATGCATTCGCTACATAAGTAATCTGATCAGTCTTGTGCACATTCGTAAACAATATACTGATTACAATTGCAACTACCACATTGAAATGTGCGCCAGATTACAAAATCAATTACAGCTGCCTCAAAGTATTAAAAAAACTACTGAAAAGTCACCGATTCAATTAGACCTGACTTTTTTTTTCCAATATTGTATTGCGATTACGATAGCGCATTACATAATATAACAATATAAAAATAACATATAAAGCTATTTTACAAGGACAAAAAAGCAAGTTATTTCAGCTTTATCGAATTCCTGGCGTTTTTGCTTCAATTCAAACTTTGTTAAGCTTGCCCAACAGTTTTATTTCAAAGTTCGGATCAGTCGTTTCCCAGCGTGGACTGCTGAATACGCAGCTGGAACGCGGCCCTTCGTGACTATCCTACTCGAAAGAAGTACAGCACCTCACAATATGAAAGACCCATTTACGAACTATATTGTACGTAGGTGCTAAGCATATGTCGCCAGAGGCACTATATGTTGGTAGCGGGAATAGAACAAAGGTTCATTGATTTCCTGACTCCAGGCAACGTGCGTCAGGGCGAAGCGAATCCAGCCCAGCCGTCAAGGAACTGCCTCGTGCAATGGGTCTCTCATATTGGTTTGGAGACTGTACAGTGTGGTTAGGCACGAGCACTTTGTGCGCCACGTCGTGGTCGCGCGAAGAGTTTTGACTACATGAGCAGAGTCTAGGAATTTTTTATGAGGCACAAGCAGAAAGAAATCGAATGTGGTTTGTGCCCGAGTTGTTAGGATAGCTACGGATATCTTTTGAACTCAAGTACTGTATGAACCCGTATCATCGTGGTCGCATGTCGGCTCATAGAAGTCACCGGAGTTCCCGTTGACGACCGTCACATGTGATTGCTCGCGACCGTTAGCGCGAAAGAAACGTCAGGCATTTCACTTTGAATATGACTTCAAAACGGTAGTGGCGAACCTCAAAATTTTCCACTTTGTTACATTAGAAGTCTTCACGACAGCCTTTTAATACTAAAAGTAAAAAAAAAAAACAACGACGTCAGTGATGTATTGTTAGCGTCAACACTGCAGTGTCGTCCAGTGTACGTTCTATTATTCTAAATCTGGAAATACTATATCCTTTACTTATTGGCAGCAGAACGCTTTCCAGGTATTCCGGGACGGGAATCTTTCTTGGAGGTCGGGGAAGCCCGCCTCAGTGTCTTGTTTTGCTCATTATAAACTTCAGTAAACTTGGAATTTTTGTCTAACAGCCAAGAGAAATACCGAAAAGAGCGAAAATGTGGGCAAACGTAAACCCCTAAAACCACACCCTAATTTTCGGAAAAAAATGCACCCCGAAAACAACCCCTATCCTATAGACCCCTTTTGGAAGGTACGTGCCTAGTTTTAGATAACGAAAACGTGGAAAGTGGGAAATGGTGAATGTGGCGTGCGAACGTGTCTAAAAACAAAAACGACGTTAGTCGCATTTCTACGGTCAGAACGCTGCCGGTGAGTGTTGTGTTCGCTATTGAAAACACAACGAACACCGGCACCTACTCTTTATTCAAATGTGAAAAAAAAAATGAAAATTGTTGTGTGCATGTTTATACAGCAGAAGTTAGTCTGCCTCAGTGTCTTACGTGTCTCAGCTGTAGATGAGCAATTTAGCCAGTGCGGTACAACCGCTAGCTTGGAGTCTTTAACGTGCACCACGCAGTAGTAATGCACGACCGCACGCCGGTAGATTCAAATGTGAAGATAACAAAGCAATCATAAAGGGAAGAAATTATAGTAGACGAAAAAGTGATTAGTATATTTCCACGCCCATCGCCGACCAAGCGCGCTCGTGGCCGAATGGTTTTCGTCCTTCGCTCCTACGCGAAGGGCTCGAGGTTCGATACCCGGGAGCGGACGCGTTTTTTTTTTTTTTTTGTTATTTCTGTAATGTCGAGTTCCGGTAAATTTCGGAACCCTGTTGCTATTTCGAGGTTGAAATGTTCTACTGGCCGAAATTTCTACGCCAATTTTTCCAGAAGCCCACGCGTGGAGATAAGGGGCTTCGCGCGGCGAGCCGGTGTCAGACTCGCCCCAGCGTTCAATCCTGCTGTTTCGCTGCCATCGACGCGTGCGACAAGTTCGCCCCATTGAACGTGTAGTTTGCTTCAGTTTTCGTCACCTGATCAATTGTCATTCGTGACAAAACATGAAAATATTACAGTGAAGACACAATGCCCGCCACCCCCTCTCCCATCACCATCTCCCCCATCTCTTCATCCCCCGTCCAACAAATCCCCCAATCCCCACCATTACCCCCATCGCTACCATTCCCACATTTTTCAGACATCCGATGCATTATACAACACGAAAGAAAAAAATAGGGAAGAAAGAAAAGTCAAAGAAAATAGTTCAACAAAAAAAGTGACAAGAATAAAATTGTTCACGTTGTAAGTCATTCAACAAAGCGGTTTATCTTGTGACAAGGTCATCGAATAGCACTGGAGGTCTATGTTTTCGCCGTGGTCGCTCTGGTCCGTCACCATGAGCGTCCTGCTCGGACGCAGGCGCAAATTTCGTTGAGAATAATGGAAATGTAGAAGGTCCATCTCCAGCTGGAGATGTGCGCCGCGGATGTGGCTCTGCCGGGTGTTCGTTGGTAGAGTTAACGCAGCTCAATTCGGTAACCTTGTGTTGGCCATGCTAGCATGATGGTGAAGGTGTCGGTTGCCAGCTGTGATATTCGGCTGATTTCGAGTAGCGTTTTATTTTCTTTACGTCGACGTCCAACGCATGACTTGTGGAGGCATTTTTTGAACGAAGGTTGTTTCGGAATTGCCGTAAACTTGGAAGCGTTCCACAACCTTTCATCTTCGAGTCGAAATGTGCAGAGCGTCCCACACGTTTCGCTTTTCGGAGGGCACTGCTGAATGTAGCCCAATCTTTCCGAACAGAGCCCGGCTTGTTCACACAAACCAACTGTCCGAATTTCAACTTTCATGTTCATGCCCCTCGTCTCCTGTCGATATGGACTTTGGTCCTGTCTTGTTGTTTCACTTGTCATCCAAGTTTTTCCACTTCTTCGAATGGGTTACGCAGAGAGTGTGAAGACGACAAACCCAAAATATTTAGTCTTGTCCGAAGCTTGCGTCTATGAAGAAGCAAAGCAAAAGAGAGTCCGGTTAATTCATGGGCTGAGCATCTGTAAATGCCCAAGCAGTCAGCAAGAGCTGACTTCATTTTTCACTTATCTCCCAATGCGTATCGTGCATCGTGATCGTCTGTTTAATATTTAAACTTGCCCGTTGGCTCGCGGGTAGTATACGAAAATTATATTATTTTTGATTCCACGAGATTCTACGAAGTGTATAAATTCCCTTAAAATGAATTGTGGGCCGTTGTTCGAGACTATTCTCTTTGGAAAACCTTCTCTAGAAACAACAATTGATTTAAAACTCTGACCCTAGTGGTGATGGCGTCTGCACATAATTGCACTTCCAGCCATTTTGGTATCTAGCCCACTAAAGTTAGGCGTAGGGGTCTCCGCGCTCGAACGGACCCACAATGTTTATTCCAACCTTCGACCATGGCCGATCTTGGAAGGGCGCTGATGGGAGTGGCATTGAGGAGGCCTTGGCACTTTTTTCGGTCGCTCGACAGATTTCAAAGGAATGAATAACCTGTTTCACACTGTTGTTCATTTTCGGCCACAAGTACAGTTCCCCGAGTCTTGTACGCGTCCTAACTATCCCAGAATGTGCCTCATGCGTCTTGAAGACGAGAGGAGCTTGCAGTGCATGGGGTATCACGAACCGCTCACCGCGCAGGGGAATGCCGTAATCCCCGGCACGTCGTAGAGAAGTAGGACGTCAGAGGATAAGGTGCGTCTTAAAGACCACACTAATTTGACAAACGATGTAACTGCAGTCAAGACCATGCCGTTAGTTTAGCTTCTTGTAATTGCAATTTGGGGATGCCTTTAACATGACCCAGTTCGGTGTAAAGCGGTGACTAAAATGACCCAGGAACGCAGGGAGGCTCGATAGAGCTGCTGGTCTCTTCACATCAAAACAAGATGCAATCATTTGTATCAAGGTTCTAGCGGACGGTTTAAGTCTCCTAATGTCCCATGGAGGATCTTCATGCAGCCTCAATGGTATCCGACTTGTCCTGTGACATGTGCACGCACCGTCAAAGGCGATGTCGTCGGCTGCACGTGATGACAAAAAGTACTTGTAGAGTTTTGACTCGAAACTGACAAGTCGAGATGTACGGTCATTTCAGAAAACGATGCGCATTTTTTTCTTCGTGAACCTCATTGTTCACCCTTGTGCCTGTGGATTCAAAGTTTTAATGGCATCCATACCCAACAACGAAATTCCCGTATTTACAACATAGAGTAAAAGCTTGGCTGATCAGTTCTTAAATTGCACCGGTGAGTAGAAGGCTCCAAGTACCTCAATACGTTGACAAGAATAATTGAACAGGGTCACCGGCGAGGGGATGGTCTTAGCACCACTTGCCGAAATATCTTTGGAAAGCTTTTTTTTTCGACGATAGACGCCGAAGATCCTGTATTCAAATGAAACTGAAGAGGTCTACCGTGGATATTAACGTTGATGTACAGGGAGTGCCCCAAAAACGAGAGCCATGTTTTTCGGCTCGGGAAAATAAACTAAGCATCGCAGCAAGCTCAAACTTTGTGAATGGGACGCTAGCGGTTGGGGTACAACGCGAAAGTTTGAAAACATGACGTCACCTGGATTAAAAGTTAGCTGAGAAAAACAAAATGTATCTGTGAGCCGAAGTTCAGGGAAACCTAATATCGTCAAAACAAGAAATGACACTGTGAGGGCCTGTGGTATTTTTTTTTTTTTTCAGAAAAAGAAACCTGTCAGCAAGAAAGAAAACATTAACCTCTTTCTTGCTGAGCTGCTTTTTGTTTTGTTTTTGTCTTTTTTACTGAAATAGATGCTACATGCTCCCACAGTGTAATAGGTCGTTTCAACCATATTAGGCTTAGATGGACGTCGGATCAAAGAAAAACTTTGTTTTTCTTAAATATCTTTTGATCAAGGAAGCGCCATGTTCTCAAACGTTCGCGTTTATCCCAACCGCCAGCGTCACATTCTCACGGAGTCGGAGCTTTATGCGAAGCACATTTTATTTACCCAAGCCGAAAAACACTGCTATCTTTCCTCGGGAGCTCCCTGTATATTCCCACGTGGCAAGGCGTAGATAAATGGAAACCTTCCTCCTCGGTATCCTCTTTGTCGGAAAAAACAATTTCCTTGAAACGCACGTGGCTCTGGCAGCTAAGAGGCCTGAGCCTGCTGTGGCGCATGCGATGGAAATGGCCATGTTGGCCGACAATGTTGCCCGTCTTTCCTCGGGCAGGAATATACCATAGCTTTGAAAGCAGTCGACACTAAGTCCACAATTTCTGCAGAGGCCATAGTCGTGATAGGTCGCCTCGTGACGTTTATTTATGTTTATTCAACGGTGAAGTTAAATAACACTGCAAAAAAAAACAGTATAGAGGAAGACAATGTCAGTATAATATATGAAAATAAAGAGTGCAGATAACACAATAACCATATGACAATACTTCCCAGCTTCTTGACAAGTCTGCGAGCGCTGGGATAGAATCTGAGGCAAATGTCAAAGATCTGCTCAGCCAAAGTCTCCCATAGGCCTCCTGCGCTCTGAACACACTGTAGCGCCCTCATTTTGGATAGCACATGGTCCCCTGACTGAACCTCGCTCGTGCTACTTATGACACCTTCTCTTAGCATTCATCTTTCTGTGTAGTGCTGAAAAACAGAAAAAAACACCTTTCGACGTCCGAAATCGGCTAGATTCAACGCCGCAAGACAATCGAAAGTGCCAGATTCATGCCAACACCGCTAGGGTACGCGTTTCTTATTTCTGCGTGGTGACGTCAAAGCATCCAGCGTTCAAACGCTTCTTTTTACCCTTCTGTTTTTTTTCTCTTTTTTTTTTTGGGGGTGGGGGGGGGGGGAGGGGGGGGGAGTGCAGTTGAAACGGCGTTCTTGGCTTGGATATCGACGAAGGTAAGACCAGTAGCTTCGACGCGGCACTATCACACCGAGGACGCGGTAGGTTACACACCTCACGTGACTGCGCTTAAGCGTCTCATTAAGTGACATTCAAATGTTTGTCCCAGCGGCAGCAGACGAAGAAAGCGCTGGTGGGATGTGGAAGTCAAATCAGCCATCCAAGCTAGACGCACAGCTAATAGGGAACATCGGCAATCTTTCCACGCATACCATGAGCAGGCACCAAAATGAAGTGGGAACTGTACCAAGCACGGGAACGATACGCCAGGACTCTGACACATGATAAAATGCAAACGACAGTCTGGAGAAGAATGCAAGACATTTGCTTTGGCAGAAAAGATGCAGCGAGCAATGTTCGAGAACAGAGTGGGCAAAAGGGAGTGCCGTGGGCAGACTCCATACATCCTGAATAAGTGCACGGGGCTGGAAGTGAACGACCTGGTCTCGCACCTAACAGCATACTGAAAGGAGATGTCTCCGGCGCACACAATCATAGCCGACGTACAAGGGGCTGCTGAGTCTCCACTTGATGCCAACTGGTGAGAAATCGGCGAAGTAAGTGTGGTGCGCGCGCTGGCTAATCTAATGAGAAACACTTCCGAGGGACGGGATGGTATCCCAGCCAGATTCTTCAAGGCTGTTAGAAAGAATGCCAGAGAGCAACTAGCGTCTATCCTAAACGACATCCTCTGCGAAACGAAGACATACCAGGAGACTAGAGTCTTAGCCGGGTGGTTTTGATCCCGAAGGGAGCGACAGGCAATACCTACGCAGCTATCAGCATCTGACTCTCACAAACACCGTATACAGAGCATTTGCGTATATCCTCAAAGGAGCGGATGGTAGCGTGGGTGAAGGTCAGCGGCCACCTTACCGAAGTGCAGTGAGGCTTTAGGCGAAGACGCCGACTTGAGGATAACCTATTCAACTTCACACAGTGTATTGAGGTTGCCCGAAAAGAAAACCGACGGCTTCAGTGTTGCTTTCTGGCCCGTCGCCAAAGCGTATGACAGTGTACCACACTCAACGCTCGAACATTTTTTGGAGCAGTTTGGGCTGCCACAGTAGGCTGTTCTGTCACCCGATCTCTTTATACGGGCAACATGATGAGGGCAGACCTTGCAGGGGTGAAGTCAGAAGAAATAGCAGTGACAAAGGGCCCCCGACTGGGATGCCCACTCTCGCCACTTCTATACATGATACATGCTGTGCGCAGTTCGAATGAAAGATGGGCTAATAAAGTCGGGAGTGAGCTCCTCACTGAACTATCTAGAGATGGTTTAGTGAGACAGAGAGAGAACGCCGATTTTTCGGAAGTGCCATCGCGTGGATGCCATGGCACAAAATGGTTTGCGCACGATTCAACTCCTGCAAGCTCACACGAACGTTCGGTTCTCGCTTATCTGATCGCTAATCTGAGTGACGGGACAATGTGACAAAATCACAGATGATCGACCTTTGACTGTAGTTTTATCTGGAGATTGTCTTCATTTTTTGCACTTGCTTTGCACCTAAATACATTTCAGTTGCTTATGTCGTGCTTTATTTTTAACCAGAGGTCGGCATTTTAAGTCGTCCTACGTCACCCTCACTCTCACAGTCACACTCACCGTCAACCTTTTACTCACCCACTTTGAACCTCACGGATCTCACGCCCCTCGCGCACTCATGGCCCTCACGCTCCTTACGCACTCATCGCCCCTCCACTGCCCTCACGCACTCATACCCCTCACGCACATAAGGACCTTACAGCCCTCACAGCCCTCAGGGCCCTCACGCCCTCATAACCCCAAACGACCTCATGATCCTCACGGTCCTCAACGACCCTCCCATTCATGAAATTTCGGGGTTCAGAAACTCACTCACCCTCACCTAACCTGTGAAGATGAGAGTCAGCAAGGGTGAGTGAGGGCCGCCATGAGTGATGTTTCCCGACGCATGCCCGTTACTCAGTAATGAAACCGCTGCAAGCATCCACGGGGCGAAATTGTTTCGAGGCGAGCGTCGCGATAGTTCACAATACCCGCGTGGCCCGTAACAAATTCTCTACGCCTTTAAACAAAATGAAGCCTCACAGAGAACTCACAGTTTCGCGGAAGCCTCACAAGCAAACGCAAGCGATGCACTTGAGCCCAGATCCCTCACGAACTGATGCCCCTCACACCCCTCACCGCCCTTACGGCCCTTACACCCCTGACGCACTCACGGTCCTCACGCCCCTCACGCACTCATAACCCTCGCGCATCACCGCCCTCACGCCCCGCCACCCACACGAACTCATGCCCTTCACGCATTCACTGGCCTCACACCCCTCACGGTCCTCACGTCTCTCAGGCACTCATACCCCCCACTCACTCACGGTCCTCACACCCCTCATGGCCCTCACGCCCTCACATTCCTCACGACCTCACGGTCCTGACTCACCTTCACACTCATGAATTTTCGGGGTTCAGAAACTCACTCACCCTCACTTCATCTGTGAAGATGACGGTGAGTAAGGGCCCTCATGAATGAGGGTTGCCGAAGTATGTTTGTATCCCGTCTATAGTATATCTGACGTATCGCTTATCACTATAATAGCAACACTGTATTTGTTCGTTACTTGATAATGGTGATGGTGATCATGCGAACATCTGTAAGGGTCGTAACCTTTCTGGCTATTAGAACTACGGGGAACTTTTTACCAGTTGACTTCAATAAAAACATAGCAACACGCCCATTCGCTATATTCCAGTGACCCTTTGCAGCAATGATACGGGGCCAAGAAGTTAAAGCAAGATCGGAGCATGGGGGATCTCAATCCGTCCTCAGATATCTCGAGCTCGCTAGACTTGACGTGTGCCACTAGAATACCCTCCTGCAGCCACGACGAGGCGCGACCGCTTGCTTAAGGAAACAATAAACGTGCCTCCAATTCATTCCAACTGAAATCTAAAAGTGTAACTACTTTTCACCAGGATGAGATGAAGGTTGGTAATGTAATTCACTTAAACTCACTTATTCACTCACTTATTTTCCACGTGTACTACTACGCTGGTTCCTGTTCTTATTACCGTATATACAAGTCCTTTGTAAAATTGGAGCATACACTGGAGATAATGCATTTACATTTTCCTGCTGGTGCCTGACGCTCTACAATACAGTACTCTGACCACCTTGACACCGCTCCCTGCAAATCGAAGCATGGTATTTGCTGCAAAGTCTCCTCACTAGAGTCATCACACAGACACCACAAGCACGTTTCGCCGCGCCCCTTCCTGTAGCGCCGGCCCCCATTTGTCAGACAGAGTGAAGCTTATACAAGAGGCTCTGGCTAAGCCAATCATCTAGCTGAGCCACGGCCCTGCTTGGTTTGACATGAACAGGCATCGGACAGACGTTGGACAGGCGTCCGGTTATGTAATCACAGCAGCATGGAGCACGTTACAGACCTCAGGTTGACAGTCACAGACCGCACTGAATAGGTTACCCCTCTGCAGCGTCGAACCACAGTGCAGAATCTCCGATGCAGATTGGCCTATTGCTATTTAAACGTTGAAAAAGCCCGATTTGTTTTTCCTTAATTGATACAAAAAGGAAAGACGAGAAAAAAGTACAAAAGGAACTGGACGGGCGCATCTGTTGGTAAGGATTACAGGGTACTTCCGCCGATGAAGAACATCTGAAAGTGGGAATACTATTCAGGGTCACCGCTCTACGCCCAAGTGAGAGCCCGGCCACCTAACCTTACGGTTGCAATTTTTTCTCTTCTACACCGAAACACGAAGTCGGTCTTCAAACCTGGAAAACAAATATCATCGGATAACTCTTTGGACAGCAGGTCAGTATCCCCACCCCTGCCCGTTTTTATATGGATGAGCATCGTGCCAATGTGCGGGCGTGTATCACTAGTGCGTGGTGCACAATAAATACCACATGCTAGCGGTTGTATAGCCCTGGCTAAATTCATTATCTATAGCTTAGACGCCAGACGCACATTGGGGCTGACTAACTACCGGATGTACAGCTGCAACGGAAAAAGAGTAGCACAAGTGACCGACGAGCGGAGCGGCCAAATCGCGAGACGCCGCGCAATTGTTCCCGAGCGCGCCGATAGCGAGAGTGATAGCCACGTTCCATGTCTTAACGCGGGGGTGGCCGACACAAAACAGCCCATCCTATTGCCCGCCATCTTAAAAGCTATCTTATCCCTCAATTTTCTGCGGGCCACCCCCACGCTGAGACATAAAACGTGACTGGCACTCTCGTTATCGGCACGCTCGCGAACAATTGCGCCGCGTGTCGCGGTTTTGCCGCTTCAGTCATCGGTCACTTGTGCTACTCTTTTTCCGTTGCAGCTGAACCATATGCACACAACACAATTTAAAATAACAGGTCAGTGGTGTGCGGGGCTTATATTGAAAATTTAGTTTAGCCAGGGTGCGCCGACACATCAGTGTTAGTAGCCCAGACACCACAAGACTCTGCGAAGGCATCATGACTTTTTGAGGGCAGCGCCATGTAACAGGTCCTCCCTCAGCCGAACTGATTAATTTCCGTATTTATTCTCCGCGTGGTACGGTTGTCATGGAGGCCTGAGTTCATTCCCGTAATGAGAGACTGTTACAGGAAAAAACTAAAGCCCAATAAGCGGGAAAACTGTCATCAACAGCATGAAACTGAGCACTATACTGAGTGCTATTGGACATGCGGAAACGCGGCGAAAGGCGCGTTCTTCTGAACGTGGACTTTGATCAGATTCGACGACTGCGCCCTCTACTTCCGCCCTGGGTCACTGGATTGAATCGATGCAGGCAATGTGCCAAGGTCCCTTTTCAGCCACCCTATTAAAAGTCTTTAGGCATCTGCCATTCCGGATGCTTCTGCATTCAGAGCGAACTTTCTTTGCTTCCCGAAGTGGCAAGTTCGCGCCGATGGACTTGTTTTCATGGCAAGCTTAGTTTCACCTCAAGTTCGGGCGCAGCCGACGCTACGAGCCGATGGGACCAAGTAAGCGAAGTCAAAAACGAAACACCATGGTGTTTGCATATGTCTGCACGTTTTCTATCATCGCTAAGCCAATAATGTACAGGGAAGACCCCCCGTGACTTGCAGTTTTAGTATGTGTGTTCTAGTTTGTTTTCGTGCCTTCCACTGTGTTCGGATATATGCTGAAAAAAAGTACTACGTTATGTATTGCACCAGCCCCTGAGGTACCATGCATGGCTTGTGCATGTCGTCAAATCATTTAGGTGGTCATCTTTTTTTGTCCTCAACGAATAGGGAACGAATTTGCTACTGCGAGTTCTATACTGCAAACGCTACGCGCTCAGCGGCAATGCTACCGCTATGGCTGCTAATGTGATGTCGGTGCAAGCCGTGCATAGGGTGCTCACTTACCCCTGGCATGGATGAGCACCTTGTTCACCGTTCTCTGCGTCAGGAAGGGCCGTATGAGCTTCCAGAAGATCGGGAAGAAGCCGGGTGCTGCGAATCGAACATATGCTGGTCAGACTCGCCCGTGTACTCCCTCTCACCGTAACTTTGTAAACTGCGAAGGCTGCGTTCCCAGTTCTCAGCAAGCCTCTCATTGCGTCGAAGAGAGACACGTGACTATGTACTCTATTTTATTATAGTGTCACGTAGTCCTGGCAAAGCGGCGGGCGGCTACTTTTGTGCGAGTTTGGAAGGGCGGATTAATCTTTTAGGGAAAGAAAAGCGACGTCTGGGACATACGAAAGAAGGTACAGTTAAGAGGGGAGGTCCTCATTCCCCTCCTCTTCAACTGCCTGAGTTACGCTGTCGCCCCTGTTCCTAGGGCTGCCACGTGTTTTGACCTCATCGCTCTAATTGACAGGAGGGGACAGCAGCTTTCGCTATTTGTCAAGTCACGGGGAAACAAAAAATAGTTCATGACCAAACTTCAAACTCACCGTTGATGATCAGTGCCCGATGAAGAGTCTCAGGATAGTGGCTCTCGTAAATCGTCATCATACTCCGAACCAAGTTTATCACTGCGAACATGAGTAAATAAATTTCTCACTAGAACCACGCAACCACGAGCAGTTATACCTTGTAGGCTGTAGACTTGTCGTAGGGAAAAGTTATCGAAGTCGAACACTATGGTCATCGAATCTTCGATTGTCCCCATCTGTAAACAAATTTAGAGTGAAACTTGGACTGATTTGAATCTTTGGAGGACGAGGCGTGTTGACAAGATGTACCCGGTGAGCACACGCTTATCAAAACCAGGCACGCCCGTAAAGACTGTGATCCTATGGATGTGCACTATGTATAGGAACGGTGATGCCATTCTTTGTAGTAGGCGATGCCAACAGCGCACGCTCTCAGGTGAAGAAAAAGCCGCAAACAGAATGTCGTTGTAGCACTGCCAATGCCAAACGCTCGCGTCAGGAGACGTACTTTGAGCATGTGTGAGACACGAAGGCTACATCGGCGTTCGGCGAGGATTCGAATCCAACCGCACGCTCCGTGTCCAAGCAATGGCGACCGCCAGTGTTGCTTGATGGAGTTTTGAAAAGGGCCTATTAAAACTTGAACCTTGGTAGATGTGCGTTGTAAAACGGCATGCTTTGTTGCGGAGTAAAATACTTTTCACTTAGCATTATGACCAGTTTTGTTTATTTTTAAGGTTACGTAATATTGCAAGTATTAATGTTAGGTAACTACTTATACCCCGCCATAATGTTGGCCAGAATAGCACCTATGCGGGGACGCAGTCAAAACAAAAAATGACCAGATTGAGGTTTTAATGGCGATCTTACAAACAAAATAATGCATTTTTGTTTGTATTTGCTGATTAACTACAATAATACCGGCTTGCAATAAAACATAAAAACAATCAAATATCTAAATATATATTTTTAAATTGGTTTTGATTTTGTTCGATTTTGAAACATTAGGATATTCAAAGATATGAAAAATGTGTGTTTTTTAAACATATCATATTAATTTTTTATTCAATAAAATTAGATGAGTTTTTGCTCTCCAGTAATGTCAAGGTCATTATGATATATTCAATAGGTCACACTTCAAAAATTGCCGAACTTTTCCAAAAAATGTACCATTTCTTTTTTAAAATTTACTGAAAAGATATTGATCTCTTTCAAATCATTAAGCGTAATAAATCCATTGCGAGTGTCACAGAAGTGTCCTAGTGCAGCATTTATAAAAGTGACAAAATAACGAGCGTTCAAACATGCTATTACTGACAAGTGGCAGAAAACACGTTGTGTCCTCTATGCTTTTTGGTAAAGTTTAGCAATTTTTGAAGTATAACTTATTTCAGACATGTTAATGACTCTCAATAGCATTTTTATGTAAATAGAAACTCAGTATGTCTTATTAAATAAAAACTCAGTATCTGAATGGCAGCAACAAGGGCGCACAAGAGATTGTAGCTTGAGGCACAGCCCTGCCCCGTGGTGGTGCTACACCAGGGAACAAGGTGTACTAAATTTATCATGTGAGTGTGGCCCGTGTCACATACTTCTAAAGAGTCCGGGAATAATCGTCCCTTGCGGGGCACCGTGGTAACGCATACCTCTACTAAATTGCTTTGTGATCACTGCCGTCAACTCATAGAGGACGTCCCAAGTCGAAACTCTTGCAACGTTCGAGACGAATGACAAATCAAGGAAGCTAGGGCTCGAGTCATTTGAGGTGTGGGTAGGGGACCGGCAGACTTGGAAGAGTTCAGTGGAAGACATCGCGTCAAGAAGTAGGTCATCGCCTCCATCGCAAAGAAGTGCCCCTTCGTGACCCCACCAGTCTATGCGCGCATTAAAGTTGCCCATTATCGAGATGACGTTGCATGTTGTGTCTGCTTCACGGAATAATGCGATGGCGAGGTAATTGTATGGGGACTCTCTTATGTGCGGTGAACAATAAACACAATCAAGGAGGATCCTACCACGTGGCAGCAACAGTAAGAGGAAAAGTGCCTCAAGATGTCTACTTTCCAGATCGAATCGGGGCGCCGCTTTGAGTTCTGAGGGGACAGCAATCACTGCTCACCCTCCCTTACTTTGTCTATCTTTGCGAAATTGCGAAATACAATGTGCGAAGCAAGATCGAAAAGCTAACCGCCGTTCACGCCAGGGTCGAGCCACGACGACGTGAGCAGCACCAACTTGTTAGGTGGTAGCGAAGCCACTGTCGCACGCAAGTCTGTAATCTTGTTTTTCACACTGCGGCAATTACACAGCGTAGAGCACTATAAGCCCCACAAGATGGAAGTCCGACGACAAGGACAGCGGCGCGCATGTACAGTAGCAGCGTCTTTGTTTCCTAGAGCTTAGCGCAGGGGAAAACACTGTCGACGAGAAATACATATTAACGCCAACAAACCTTTTCAACTTGCTTCCGCTTCTCCTCTTGAATTCTTTCGAGCGTGTACACGACTTCATCGGCAAATTGCTGTGGAGGCACGCACTGTAGCATTCCTGAAGGAGAGAATGTAAGCCCCGTGAGCTGGGATGGACTCGGGCACCTGCGCCCCGAAAAATACTGCCTTGGTACCTCTGAAGTCCCCGTTTCCGAAGGGAAGGATCCAGACAGGCCGGCCGCCGCGGTCGTGCCTGAACAAACCGCCCGGAAAGTACCGTCGCACCACCTGCGCCCACAAAGCCCGTAACATCAGCCCCCTTGGACACTTGAGAAAGCGCAGGGGCGGTTTGCATGGTGTATCCTGGTATCTCTTCCGGCGGTTAAAATAGCTACCAGAATGGTTTTGAGGTGACGTGAGAGGCGTTCACGACGATTCCGTTGAGCCTGTCGCTTTTTTCGTTCTCCCTTAACACGACCTTTTGTGAAAATACCTTTACGCGCTGCTACCAGATTACACGAGTACAAATAATTTTACTTACATTTCAAGCATGTTCCCCCTCTTTCTGCGCGCCAAGTCTGGGAAGAACAAATTGAAGCCGAACGAAGTTGAGGCATAGGTTTGACTTGAAAGCTAGGTGCCTTTATTTCCTTGTGTCCACAGAGTCGGTCACGTGACCTTAGAGTTCCTCTGGAGGCTATTTTAAACGCTGAAAGATATACCCGAATTCACCAGCAAACCGGCCCTGATAGTTCTGCTATATATTTAGTTCACATTTAAGCTGATAGTGCGGTGGAAGCTACGCACTTGCCGCACCAATCAACCGCCTCTCTTTAATCATCTGAAGCCAGTGCGTGCATGAACTGGGTTCAGAGATTAAAGCGTGATCACGTGGCGAAAAATAGCGCGCAACTCGTCCAACGAGCACAATAGCTTCCACCGCACTTTCAGCTTAGGGACGGACAGAATATATACTAGGTTCACCTCTGAGATCACACTGCGGTGGAAACTAAGTCGTCGTTAGGCGATTTATGCGCCCCTGTTTCGCCACGTGATCATGCTCCCAGTCATACCCAGATGAAAGGGTTAGGTGATAAAAGGGGAGGTGGGATGTTTTCATTGGTCCAGCAAGAGCTATAGCTCCCACCACACAGTAGAGTTGGTGTGTACGGACTAAATCGCAGATGCCAGCATGACGGTGTCACAAAATTCAATGCGATAGGCTTGGGAAACCCCCACAAAAATGGCGTTAATCTGTGCCTCTGGATTATAACATCTAAAAGTGTAACGTTTATTCGACGGTTACATTTCTCTGACTAGAATACACAGCAAGGCAGTTTTAAAATGCGAATAGCCTGAGCAAAGGTTAGCTTCCGCTGATAGTCTACCGCATAAGGTCGCAATACAAAGCTCTTATAAGTTTATCTATGTTAGGTGTTAGCAAGGCGCACATGCGTTCTAGAAAAAATATCTAAAATCATCGAAAAAATCATGTTCTCAATGGCTGCAGACGAGGGTCTTGTTTCGGTAGTTGTCTAAGGCTCTTTCTAGTCGCTTTTTACCCCACTCCAAGCGCTTCCCTTGCATCGCGTTCAACCGGAATCAGGTAGTATTTTGTTGATATGACGCATTTTTTGTATTTTTTACACAAGCGCTACCAGAGTGAATGTGCTAACCGAGTTTACGGGCCGTGACTAGAACGTTAATCTAAACGTACGTTACAGCCCGTCTGGCCACAGGATCTACAGGTGCCCTCAGAGAAATGGAGGGGACGACATCTTACCTCCGAGCTCTTGTACGTCTTCGTGAAGGAGCGGATGTCTTTCTCTGCCCGCCACTTAATGTCCTGAAATAAGTCGCAAATCTTTCCATCTGTTTGAAAGCAACCATGAAATTAGTTTTCCCAACTCTTCCTAAAAAGTGAAATCCATCAACTAAAGAATGTCCACAAAATCCCAGGACACTAATTAGTTTTTTTTTTTTTTGTTTTAGTACCTTAACGTATACATAAAGGAAAAAGAAACATCCGATCGCTCTCCCTTTTGCCTAGCCAGCAAATCGAGTGTTCACGTATGACGGTGACAGATTGCATCCTATTGTCAGTGACATGTCAATATTTCAGTAGATTCTCAGTCCGCTGTAAACGCTCGTTGCCTGTCCCCTGTCCGTGCAACGAAGTGTAATCAAAGGCATTAAGCTTGCGCTAGATGCCAAGCATGTACAGCGTTCTTAACCTCTCTCCGACTGTTATAAAGCTTCTGTGCTTGCTCTTGGCGGACTGAGCAAGCTGTCAAAAGTTCGTTCGCCGACTCGTTGCGCCAAACTTTATCACAGTCACGTGTCTGTGTTGCCGATCCTTATATACTCCGTTTCACATTAAAGGTAAGCTGAAAAGCTTCTTGAAAATAAACGAGTTAGACGCAAATTCCAGGATATTTTTGTCTTGTGAATTCGAATATCGCGAGCATTTGGCCCGAACGTACCAATGGACGTGAGAAAAACCGAAAAACAAACGCTGGGTCTGACGTCATACTTAGAGGCTTCAGCGTCCTTCCGCGTGCCGCTTGTGAAGGAACGTGGGCAGAACTTTTAACTGCTCGAGTAAGACTTGCGGAAGCGCGAAGATGTTGAGATCCCTGTATAATACATCATGATTTTTTTTAACCTTTGAAAAAAGAGTGTGCCGCCAAAAAAAAAAAAAAAAATTAAAGAGGTTTGGTCATACAGGGGAGAAGAGGCATTGATGAAAATGGGGTCAGATCTGACATAGAAGTTTCAAGGAAAGTAAGAATGGGCAAGATAGAGCGTGTCCGGATGTGCTGCAACGTGGTGAAGCCAAAGAATGTGGTCATTTCTAGGCGATCGGCGTCTTTGTTAGAAAAAGGACCAAAGTTCTCTTTGAACGTTGAGCCGTCAAACTTAGATGTGTCGAGCATCCATGGCATAGCTGCGAAAGTCCCATTTGATGCGAGGCAAGGGTTCGTTCACCAATTGATCAAGGCAGTTTCGAGGTTAGTGGTTGCTGGGTATAGGCCTGGAAAAAGAGATTCTACAGCAGTAAGGGGGTTTAAGAAGGAGTTAGAAGTTCGTAATCTTTCGTTTCAAGAGCAGCGGTTAGAGGGTCGCTTCAGCCCTGCAAGGTTAATCTCTAACAGATAAAGATCAATGTGTTGCAAAATACTCAATGAGTGTCAGATGGAAGAAGTCGAAAAAAAAAAAGGCTCGAGAGATTAAGACGAATTTGTTGTCTGTCAAGTTCTTTCAAAAAGACCACAGACCTATGTTGCCACTCAGGGTAGTTGTAAATGAAAATTGCACTTGGCAGAAATCTTTATCGACATTCCTTCAAAGCTGCCTGCCATCAATCGAGATGACCAGTGCAAACCTTCTGAAAAATAGGAAGAACTGATAAGCTGCTCGGTGTCTTTCTACCAGAAAATGTGCGAGGTAATGTCACTTGACATTAAATACATATTACTCCCTCCGTGAAACATTGCTACTCTCAAGGTTAAGGCACTTGATGGGGGCAAATTTGGTTCGGTTCAGGTCGCAGTCCGGGATAGACGCAAGGAGGTTTTTCTCAACCTAGTAGAACTGTATTTCAAATTCACACCTGGGTGTTTCTACGACAGATCGTACAGTAACCGTCCGGGTCATTTTTGTTTTATAATTCAGTAACAACTATATATAAAAGCCATGTTCTTGGAGGAACATTAAGCTATATGTGAACACCGTAGAAAATGTTTTCCAGAGATATAAAATTGAAAAGCTCGAGGCGTGGACGCTGCCGAGATTTCGCTATGGTAATTTGCACAGCCGCCAATGTCACACCAAAGCAGGCACGTAGTCAAAGTTTTTTTTTTTTTTTAATTATTTATAGACATTTTATAACATGCACACCAAATAATAAAAAATACAATTATACATTTTTATAAGAAAAGAATTACGAAACACGTAAAAAATGCGTTTTAGAGACACGTTAACTACTTTTTTACCCACGAACAACGTTACAAAACGTAGCCTACTATATCAAAACGTGCGTTGTGAAGTGCAGCTTCCCGCGCGAGAACTGGTGTCCTTGTCCGGCGGCTTGGTACGAGGTTCTTCAGTACATCGTACCCGCACAGTTAACTGACTGATTTCAGTGTGCGTGTTACGTGCCTATGCAGTGTTAGTTAGTAAATAGGCCCGTGGGCACAGATGTAACACTCACCGGGTGACGCATGAAAACAAAAAGAATACCAAAATGTTACATTACCGCGCGACACGACATCACCGGAATTTCCCTGTAATCACGACACGATATCATCGCAATGTCGCACCAGCCGAACCTTTTCATTCGCATGACGTCGTGAGGTTGTCCGCGCAATTCGTTAGCTTTAGTCACGTAAAATTTATTTTATTTACTGTGCATAAGCGCGTGTCTCGTACATTCGTTTTTACTTTCCGTGAGTCATAAAGACGTACA
Organism: Ixodes persulcatus; assembly: GCA_013358835.2. NCBI lineage: Eukaryota > Metazoa > Arthropoda > Arachnida > Ixodida > Ixodidae > Ixodes > Ixodes persulcatus. Next base: position 200,464 of record JABSTQ010010408.1, read on the forward strand.
CCCGGCACCGACCAGCCGTCCCTTCAATTTACACATTTTGGTTTGTTTAGAACACAGTGACACCGAATACAATAATTATTCTTTGGGTTAGAGATTGTTCGTTCGTATCTTTATACATACTGCGACAGTAGTATTAAAAGAACCACGAACCTGCTCACTTCCCAGGTTACTGCTTCTTGGCGGAAAGCATGTGTCTCCGGCACGTACATATCGCGAGCAATAATGAAGCTTTTTCTCGTAGGTGAAGAGATAGTTAGAGTAGTGTGTATATAAACCAGAAATACGCACCTCTCGCAGCAAGTTCTCAGCCTTGGCGACATCAAAATCTCGAGCTGCAAAAAATAAAATAAAAATGAACAAAAGAAGAGTCCCAACGTTTAACTAAATTGTTCTGCATTAGATTGCCTGTGGGCGGAAATCGCGGTGAAGCCCTAGATTAATTAGCATATAAAATATTCGGGAGTAATAGTTTATATGGACTTCTTTGATAATGACGGTTGTGCTTCATCGCTACAGTTTTAATATATTTAATGCGGTCGCTTATGGCAGGGAGTTGTTAGACGACAATTAGTTGTCAAAGGGCAAGCATCAGCCACCCCTGGACCGTGGACCTGATCACCAAGAGGACTCTTGAGCTAGCCCAACGCAGTATGCGCCTGATAAGTCTGAGTGAAAAGGAGGAGTTTTGTCTGATCCGCTATCGAACGATGGCAAACATAAGTCCTTAGAGCGGTATTCAGGCGAGGGAGAAATTGTGACCACCAAAAAATCACACATTTGAGATGAGGTGCGATTCAATGTCACCTCCGCGGCTGAAGTAGGGGGGGGGGGGGGGGGGGGGCGCACCAGTTTTCTTAGTGCAGAAACCGCCAAACTCGTATACATGCTGTGGTGTCCGGAGTGGGGAGCAGCTAGATCTGACTGCTATATGGCTATACAGCGCGAAAGCTCGTCTGCTTCGTGGGCACCTCGTGTGTGTTTGTTTATCCCCTAAACGCGACAACGTGCGTTTGTACACCCCCCCCCCCCCCCCCCCCCGCCTTCACGCCCTCAAATTCATAACGGCGCGATCTTGGCGGCCTCGTCATCGCGCGTTCCCTGCTCCTTCTTTCTTTGTTGCCCTTCGATTGGCGGGCTCCTCTTGCTTTCCGATGCGCCAAAGACACAATTCGGACCACTTGCTCGCCGTAGAGTCACTGAAACAAAGGCAGTGGACTATTATGCTCAGGCTTCTCGCTTCGTGATTGGCCATTCGGCCTTCTGATCGGCTTATACGGAAATCTCATTGGTTGTAGAGCGATAACCAGATGATGGACACTCGCCACGCCCTCCATTCGTTGAGATATCCGTGACTATATGGCGCTCGCGTCCCGGCCATCGACACCGTTGTCCGGGTGAACGACCAAGCCGAAGGAAACAGTTGCTCCCACTGCTGACGTCCCGCACATCCTTCAGCGAATTTCTCTTCCGTGTGAACACCGCTTACATGGCAATGGAGCTGCGTCTGATCAAGGTGTTCTGGACAGGGCTTTGCCTTTAGACAATAAAATAAAATGTTGTGGTTTTGACGAGATCTCTTCAATCTCTGGGCTCCTGAGGCTGAACACAGACTTGGCGCCATGAAGGTGGTAAAAACGAAGATGCATTGGTTGAGCACGAGTGTTGAGCCGAACGCCAGACTAGATGCGCTTTAACTGCCTCATTAAATTATTTACTCGCACCAACACATCAATTTCAGTTGTCTTTCTTCTTGTAACCACGGAATTCAGTATTGGCACGCCACCTGGACGCTCAAATGTTCTTCAGATATTTTGCTTTGTCATCTATGCACGTTACTAAAAGAAAAAAGTGCCCCCACAGGTTAAATTGTTTGGCAACGATAATGCAATATTTTTTTTTTTTTTTAAATATAGGTTTGTACTTCAAAATAGTCATACGCTCAAAACAAATTCGCAGAAGTTGAAATGTTGAAAACTCTGCACGTCGTCGCGAGATCGGAGTGGCGTCTACACGTGTGCTATTTGTGCATTGAATGACCATAGATCAAACAGTTTCTGCCGTGGGAAAATAAGACAAAAATGCGCAATACCGAAATTTAGAGATTATTCGCAAAATGCAAACTCACGTGGCAATCACGGTCCAAACAAATCGTACAACTATGTGCTTAAGACGAAACATATTGCACCATGTATGTCATGAACATACAGGCATCCAAAAAGGTATCTTCATCATGCCTCCGCATGAGCTGTCGTTAAAGGTTTAATGACTCTAAAGAAGTGAAGCAATATCCTTAATATACAAACTTTTTTTTTATTCGGGTTCAAACTATCCTTGGTTGTGATATATTGCCGGAAGAAGTTGTGAATGGTATATGGTATATACCATATACCATTCACCATACCATATAAAGTGGTATATAAGATACCTTTGTCGTGTAACAGGTGCTACGTGGGGCAAACAGGAAGATGTTTGAATGATCGATTACGAGAGCACTCATATTCGCTCGGAGCTACGGTTGGGGGGCTTTTGCCAGTTCATTGCAAAGATTGCAAGTGTCGGCCTGACTTTGGCAGAGTCACCGTCCTGGGAGCGCACAAGGATAGGGTCACGAGGGAGATCATTGAGGCCTTCCACATTCTGTGTCATGGTCATTCATGTGTCAGTGGACCGTCACTGGCGCTGTCAGCCAAAGAAATTTCCTTCCTGCGGCAAAACATGAGTCACGTAGTGAACGGGTAGTTTTTGACACGCTTCACGTTTGGCGAGAGTGGTCCTTTGTTTTTTGTGCAATCTTTTAAGATACTGTGTATGTTTTTTTCTGTCTGTTTCCTTTATTAAAATTCTTCAGTTGCGAGTACAGCATTGTCCTGTCGTGCTTGTTCCTCTCCGTAGTCCGTGTTTCCTGAGCTGTTTACCCCATCATGCCTATTCTGGTTGTTGTTCGCAATATATTACGGTGATTAATGATATCGTAAACCATCTTTTGGGCTTGTTTATTTTTTATTTCACTGATGCGCCTCTCCTTCCCTCCCCCTCCTCTCCCTCCTCCCCCTCCCCCCCCTCCCCCTCCCCCTCCACCCCCCCCCTCCCCCAACGAAACTGCATAAGTCCTTACGGCGCAGTCGGTACATATTAGAGTCACTCAATAAGCTACGCTTTCGGAGTACCCCATTTATTTTCATTGGCATTTTGCCGACAATACAGTCGCTCCATTCAACAATACTCTGGTTTGCTGCGGCATCATTGGACAGCGGCAGTCACGTGAGTCGCTATCATCATCATCGCGATTGTTCAACGTCCCCATCTTGGGTCCAGCGATCCGCTGCCTTCTGCTGCTTTACTGTTTACTACGCGCACACGCTGAAATCCGTCGCTCAGCACGCGTTTTTTCCTTCTTTTGTCGAGGTACGAGCAACACGACCCTGATTCGCTGCCACTGCTGCGGCTGCAGCAGCTGGCGCAGGCGACGGCTATAGCTCGGCTGGGCTCAGCTACAGTCACTCCTCCATCTGTGCGTGGACCCAAGATGGCGGCGCCTGACGCGCTTCAGACGCGTAGTTTGGGAGTTTCGGTACTCGGAAAGCTTAGCTTTATTTTGCGACTCTAGCACAGATGTAATCTATATATACAAGTTTTTTTGTTTTTTTTTAAGCTTAACAGATTTGTTTAAAAAAAGCCGTGAAAGTTACAGCTATGCCGCTTGAGGAGGTAAGTTATACGGCCACGGGGACATAGTATAGGGGGATAATCGTAACGATCAGTCGGCTTATTAATTAAAATTCGTTAATAAACTTTTTATTTATTGAAAATAGACATATGGTTTCAATTAGAAATCGCTCAGCTTCATCAAAAACCATTACATGAGTCATTTTCAGAAAGATTTTGAGCGCGTGAGAAGCGTATTAGTGCACTAAAGTCACCACTCGTGGAGGAGGTACAAAGCTAGCGGTTGCGATAAGGTGCCCGCGCGATTTATCCGTCTCTTATCTAGCCCCAGCCTTGTAACTGCTCCACGAGTGGTAACTTCAGTACAATACTACGCTTTTCACGCGCTCAAAGTCTTTCTGAAAATGACTGATTTAGTGGTTTTCAATGACGCTGAGCAAGTTTCTAATCGGAACCATACGTCTATTTTCATTAATTAAAAAGTTAATTAACAAATAATAATTAATTAGCCGACTGATCTTTACGATCAGCCCCCTATAATATGTCCCCCAGGCCGTATAACTCACCTCCACAAGCGGCATAAGTGTAACTTTAACGGCTTTTTTTAAACTAATCTGTTAAGCTTAAAAAAACTCCCTGTATATATATATATATATATATATATATATATATATATATATATATATATATATATATATATATATATATATATATATATATAGGGTGTTTTTTTTAAGCTTAACAGAATTCTTTTTAAAAAACCATGACAGCTAGATTAATGCGGTCTGTGCAGGTGCGTTATACGGCCAGGGGGACATAATATAGGAGGCTAATCGTAACGATCAGTCGGCTAATTAGTTAAAAGTCGTTAATGAACTTTTTAATTAATGAAAATAGACATATAGTTCCAATTAGAAACTTTCTCAGCGTCATCGAAAACCACTAAATCAGTAATTTTCAGAAAGACTTTGAGCGCGTGAGAAGCGTAGTAGTGCACTAAAGTTAGCACTCGTGGAGCACGTACAAAGCTAGCGGTTGCGATAAGGCGCCCGCGCAATTTTTCCGTCATCATCTAGCCCCAGCCTTGTACCTGCTCCACGAGCGGTAACTTTCGTGTACTACTACGCTTTTCACACGTTCAAAGTCTTTCTGAAAATTACTGATTTAGTGGTTTTCGATGACGCTGAGAAAGTGTCTAATTGGAACTATATGTCTATTTGCATTAATTAAAAAGTTAATTAACGAATGTTAACTAATCAGCCGACTGATCGTTATGATTAGTCCCCTATACTATGTCCCCCTGGCCTTATAACTCACCTGCGCAGACCGCATTAACCTAGCTTTCACGGTTTGTTTTTAAAAATTCTGTTAAGCTTAAAAAAAACACCCTGTATATATATATATATATATATATATATATATATATATATATATATATATATATATATATATATAAAAATAAATATATATAGTGGGAATGGTGGCATAGGAGCCAAGGGGCCGAAGGCGTATATATAACGAAGTGAAAAACTCACGGTGAGAAACAACAAACAGCGGAAGTTTAATCGACAGTTTCGCCGTGAGACTCGGCCGAGTCTCTCGGCGAAACTGTCGATTAAACTTCCGCTGTTTGTTGTTTCCCACCATGAGTTTTTTCACTTCGTTATATATATATATATATATATATATATATAAACACTATCGTTCTACTTATTCAAAACACAACTTTATCTTCTTTCATCCCAGCCCCCCATATTTCTTTTCTTTTGAAATAAAGACTCCATTCACACACCCTGAAAACATGGGCGTCCTTCCTTTTATTCTGAGAAAAACGTGAATCAAGAACACGTTTTTTTATTAAAACGCCCTTATTATCCTGTTTACTGACTCTTCCCGAACACGGGGGCGATAGTTATCGAGGCTAAACCGTTTAGAAACAGTCCGTGACCAGCGAAAGCGTTTTGGTTGCGTTGGGAGGTATTTTTCCTGCTATGTGACAGTGGTTAAATAATGGAGCTTTACGTGCTGGGAATAGGTAAATCAAAGCGACCCGTGCTCCGATTGCACACGGTTGTTTTCAAATATACTGCCCGGAACCTGCAGCGGGATGCTATACCAGGACAACTTCACGGACCTTTCCCAGCCTTCGGGGAAGCAAACCTATGACACGGCGAATACCTTTCGCCAAATTGCTTAAGCACCGAGGCGAATACTGAGACCGTATGTATACAGACGCTGGACGCTTTCGCCTTATCAGTATAAATAATGTGAAATTAACGATCGAGATAAGGTTCTTATATTCGCGCGTGAAAGTGCCGTTTGTTCTAGGCTTTTTACTGCTCCGGACGCCAGCAGGTGCATTCTGTGTACCTGCGCTCGCAGTATGCTCCTTGGTACTTGGGTAATGTATCAAAAGCGATATTCATTAAAGCTGGCTAATACTGTCACCTGACCCAATATAGTAACATCATTTTGGGTACGGCTACAGCTACATGATATGAGAAGATATTGGATTCACCACTTTACACGGTCTGAAAAGTAATAGAAGAATTACCGAATTAATTGTCTTTTTCTCGAATATTTTCGATTACTTAAGTGGTCACGTAATCCTTCCCGCTCGTGGTAATGTTTCTTCTCTGTATGTTTTCTAAATTCAACAACTCAGAGGTGTGGATGCTGGATAACTGCTTCTTACGCCAAGCCGTCCTCTATTTCCTTCGGTATTAGCTCAAGTGATTCGTGTAATGTTACATAATCGTTCTAGTTCAAGTAACCATGGCGCACGAACTAGGTGACTTTGCAAGCAACGATTGTTAGCATGACTACCTCTTAACGCAGAAAAATTATATGTCTGATTATTTTAATTTATTTATTTATTTATTTATTTATTCAATATACCCTTCAGCGCCCGGAGGCATTACAGAAGGGGGGGGGGGGGGATTACAGTGAGGAAAAAATAACACAAATCAAGGTAACGATCAAAAATTTACAAAAATGTAGGAACAGTACAATATAACATTTTTATACATAAATAGCACACTTGACACAATCAGACGACAAGTTACAAGTACTCTTCAATAAGTTTGGAAAAAAATGCAGCGTTTGATGATATTAGGACATGCGACTCGGGCAGGCAGTTCCATTGATGAGTAGTAAGAGGAAAAAAGGAGTGTTTGAAAATATTAGTTCGGCATGAAAATTCGCGAACCTTATTTTGATGATCCACCCTTCGTGATATAAAGTGAGGTGATTGAAGAAATGATTCCTTGTTTATGCCTGTTTTGTTATTAAATATATTATGAAATAGTTTTAAGCGTAGGGCGAATCTCCGGCATTTTAGCGGTTTCCATCCAAGATAGTCTTTTAGGTGATTCGAGCTTACAGTGTAATCATAATTTCCGGTCACAAACCTCGCTGCCCGGTTTTGAACTCTTTCAAGGTTATCACAAAGGTACTGTGTCTGCGGGTCCCACAGTACACAGGCATATTCGAGAATGGGCCTTACATTAGTTAAATAAAGTGTCTCCTTAACTTTGGGAGGGCAGTTTCTAAAGTTGCGTCCTAGGAAATACAACATACCAGTCGCTTTGGCGGTTATTCTATTAATATGAGACTGCCAAGATAACTGTTCTGTAAAATTTATACCAAGATATTTTACTTCAGGAGTGACGGTCAGTGTAGTGCCGTTTAAGCTGTATGAAGAAAGTAACGGTTTATTTTTTTTTCGTGAAACGCACATGATGGCATTTATTAATGTTTAGATGCATATGCCATCTTTCGCACCAGTCAGAAATGCGGTCTATATCTTGTTGCAGTGAAGCGCTGTCTTTAGAATCTTGAACAGAACGGTATACCACGCAGTCGTCGGCGTAAAGACGAATACTTGACTCTATGCCCTCGGTGATGTCATTAATAAAAACAAGAAATAAAAGGGGACCTAAAACCGAACCTTGCGGGACCCCAGAAGTGACGTCCACATATGTAGAGTTTTTACCGTTTACGACAACACATTGTTTTCGGTGAGTAAAGTAGTCTTTTAGCCATAGTAATATGTTGTCTGGAATATTTAATGAGGATAGTTTTAATAACATTAGTTCGTGTTAAACAGAATCAAATGCTTTCTTGAAGTCAAGAAAAACACAGTCCACCTGGAAACCTCTATCATATGAGGATGCCACATCATGAAAAAATTCCAATAGCTGCGTTTCGCATGAGAAGCCGTTCCTAAACCCATGCTGGGAGGGAGAAAAATAGTTGTTCGCGTTCAAATGATTGACTAAAGTGCTATATACTATGTGCCCCAGCTGTTTCGAGCATGCGGGTAAGAGAGAAATGGGTCGGTAGTTATCTACTATCATCTTTAATCCACTTTTATGCACAGGCACGACGCTAGCTACCTTCCACTCTACCGGCAGCTTAGAGGATGACAAAGACTTTGTAAACAGAATAAAGAGACAACAAGAAACAGCGTCAGCGCACTCTTTCAAGACGCGATTAGGGATTTTATCAGGGCCAGTAGCCTTATTCGTGTTCAAGTTAAGAAGGAGGCTTCGAATTCCGTCAGCATTTATTTCTAAATCCGCCATTGGAGATAGCGATTCAGCCAGGAACAGCTGGGGCACATCGGTGATTGGTTCGGAAAAAACTGATTGGAAGTAGTTATTGAAGCATGCTGCTTTCTCACTGTCATCAGACACTAATGTGCCATTTCTATCAATTGGCGGTATGCCAGCATCTTCTTTTTTGTTACTCCTGATACATTTCCATACAGCTTTGGGATTTGTTTTTAAACGCTGTTCGAGAGAAGTATGGAAACATTGTTTCGCCGCTTTTAACCGCTGTTTGTAGATACTATTTAATTGTTTTAGCTGCCTAAGACAATCAGTGGTTTGGTTTTTACGATATCTTAAATAAACTCGCCTTTTTTTCTTTATGACGGCCCGTAGCTCTCCGTTCATCCAGGGCTTGTCATTGCGTTGCCTTGATCGCAGTATTTTTGATGGTACGTAAACGTCAATTAAATGTTTAAGCTTAGATGAAAACGTATTCCAAAGAGCGTCGATATCTAAAGACAAGCTGAGTTCCTCAAGTTCACGAACAAACGAAAATATCTGATCCGTCAGGCTAGAGTAATTTCCCCGGTCATAAAAGTAAACCTTTCTAGGAACAAATTTAGAAATTCTAGCCTGAGGGCATCTCAGATTACCAATAACAACGTCGTGATCGCTGATTCCTGGCAAAACCGATACAGAAGACATGAGAGTATTTTGGTTCGTAAAGAGAAGATCTAGCACACTGGCCCGTTGAGAGCCAGTTCTCGTTGGCGTTGATACGTTTTGATAAAGATCGCAACTCGAAACAAAATTCATGAATGAGGAATAAAGAGATGATGTGTTAGTCGTCCGAGGAAGACCAGATTCCCATTCTACATCAGGAAAGTTGAAATCACCACCTAGTAACATATATTCAGGGCAAACAGATAGCAGCGTGTTTGACACTTCAAGCAGTGACTGGTCATTAGAACCCGGCGGCCTATAAAATGAACCTACTGTTAAAAATGCACCATTTTGAAGCGCTATCTTACACCATACTGACTCAGAGCTGTTAGGATTACTAGGGTTGATAGCAGTACTCTGAAAACTGTGATGAACTAAAATAAAAACTCCACCGCCACGCGCGTTCCTGTCTTTGCGATAGACAGAAAAATCTGCGGGAAAGACCTCGGCGTTAGCAATGGAGGCATCCAACCAGGACTCTGTACCGAAGACTAGACTAGGTTTTATTGATTCAATAAGAGAGGCGAAGTCATCGACCTTATTTTGTATGCTGCGACAGTTCAAAAGTAGAACAACATGGTCACGCACTGGAGATACGGGTTAACGATGCTGATTTCGGGATTGTTATGATTTGGCTTTAACGGACTGTTCTCCGTGGTCATAAAAAAACGTAGTGTCACCGATAATAAGCCAATTGAAATGTAGTTTGAATCTCTCCCCTTGCGATTTCCCAAACTGCAAAAGTTGTTTTCGTTCATAACGCACTTTTTCCGAAAATGAAAGACTAAGACATCCACCGCGAAAATACATGTAAAAAAAACAACAGATTGCTATCTTCCTACATGTCATTTGTATCATGGGTCTAAAGCAGGTTGCCTTAGGGCAGGAGCGCCCATCAAAGCAATGCAACGAAACACCTCCGCAGCAGAACACGTACGGCTTTACACTGGCCAGGTCAACACCACCTGGAATACCGAAGGCTTCTGAATAGCCTCCTCTATCCCCGTCAGTATGAAATGAAAATTTTTCAGCCTTTTGTTTTGTTTCTGATGAATCTTTAATCTCATCAATTGTGCATCGTTACCATGGCATCAGCTGTTCATCAGCACATAATAATATGAAATGATTGAATGAATCAGGCATTTTGCACAGTCGGATGACCGCTACTCAGCAACGAGGACCGAGCTCGAGGTCGAGTATCCTTCGACGCAATGCTTCGACACGAGAACCAGCCGAATGCAGATGCGGCACTCTTCTCAAATGTATAGGCCTGCGCTCGATCTTAGTGTGATGACGTCAAAATGATAGTGCACTGACTTTGATTATTTGAGATGGTGTTAGCCAGGTTCACTGCAAAGGACCGTGTATCTTTCGTGCGAAACATTCCACAATGAGACCCCCCCCCCCCCCCCCGTTCCGTTTTCATTTATTTTGTTTTACAGGAAGGGGGGGGGGGGGGGGTTGCAGATAGCAGACGGAATGGCAGCGTAAGGCAAAAGTGCTAGCACGGCCAGGGTCTTGTCTCACCTCGGAGCCAGCGAAGCAGGAAAGAGTCCGTGTGCTCCTCTGATCTTACGTCCACCAGGCGGTCCTTGAGCTGCAAGGAGAAGGGACTGAGTGCCTCTTTGACTTTTCGAATCTTATGCGAGACGGGGACATTTCGACCAGTGGTTGAAGACGCATGCTTCATTTCCAGGACATTCAACACCATATGTACACAGATTACATGAGAAGGTAACTGGCGCTTTAATTAAAAACAAATCTGTGTGTTCACTCGCCTGGAAAGCACTAGAAACAGCCAAGCGCGGCGAACTACAGAAGGATCCCAGAGAGTGAAAAACTAAAAATACAAGTAAAACAACAAAAAAAAGCGATGTGAGCAGAAACAATGGTCATACGTTTAACTCGCCTAGTGTCCCTGCGTACATTCATCTAATGGCCTCAAATAAAAAATCTTGCTATTATTAGCACCAATAGATCGCGCCTTCATTCACTTGGATGAAGTGAATTGAGCGAGGTGATCGGATGTGTCTGTATTATGCGGGATTAGTGAACTCGCAGGCTTTTTTTGGGGTGCAGCACTGCAACGTGTTACTCGCTCCAATAGTAACTATAGCCACTCACAGTTTAAGGAAAACGGGGTGTGGCTAAATATGTTAAAATGTCTTGCTTCGTGAATCGTTTTTTTTTTTGTCGTTCTTATCGGCTAATGCAGTAATCTCTTGTTGCCAACTCAAAGCATGAAAAACTCGCAATAGGAATCCTAAGAAAATAGCTAAAACCACTAAATTTAAGGGGCAAGGCAAGAATGACTTTTAAACACAATTTACCGCTGTAATCTGTTTAGAAACGGTATGATAAATAAAGAACCCTTAAAAGGGAGTTGCGAGTTTTGACTCAGATTGCTTCCTTGCACAGAATAATGCCTACCGCATGATCTTATTGTTAGCAGGTTTTACTAGGTTTGTTATATTAGCCATACCTGCCGATGTAACCCACCATCGTTCTAATCTTTACTGCAATATTTTGTGGCAGTTCAAAGCGTCAAAGACTCAATTCACGTGCTTCAGAAAAAAGTTGAACTCTCCTATAGCCATGTTTGACTCGTCTAACGTCGCACGTAATTTCCAGTAACCAGTCTCAAAGTTTCGACTCCTACAGCCCCCATGTTTCCTGAACTATTGTGCAAAGTTCGCTGGGCTCACCACATCTGCAGACTTGAAAAACGAGTTCCCACATTCACGCATAAATAAGGTAAGATGATATTTCCAGGCTTCACACAGTAATATCTCTATGTCGTCACGAGCGCTACTCTCACTAACAACAATTTTTTTTGTGAGAGTAAGCAAAGATGACTTCTTTGACTGTATCTTATAAAATAAATTAAGCTATCTAGACCCTCAGAAAAAAAGCAAAAACATGTTAACATAATTAAATACCGCAAAAAATTCAGCCTTCCTAAAAAGGAACGACAATTTATTCTGCAAGACAACTCAGAATGCCGTTAAAGTTAGAGGGAAAACCGCTGAATTGGCAACACTGCTTTTTGTCTGCAGAGCGGTGGCTATATGGCGCAAGCTACAGCCCGTTGTGGAGGGTACAGCCGTTAGCATCCATCCATCCAGCGATAATAAGATGCTCGGAACTGGCCTCGTCCGGCATTTCTTAAGCTGCCAATGACATATAAATCGTTACTAGCTGCCCCCATCGTAAAAGTAGTGCAAGGTGTAAATCTATAGGTAACGTGTTCAGATATTAGTGCGGTTATTCATACTGTGTGGTTGGCCAACAGCCTCTCCAGTGCAATATAGTGGAAATTTCTGGACCACCTCCAGTGCGTTCAAGTGCTTAATTTCTTTACTTAAGGTCGCGATAAAACTTAACCGCCGTGCGATTTTATTCACGGATCGCTCTACTAGCAGCAGGTGGTCGGCTAGCGATAAGTTCATTAAAAAAATGTAAGCGTTAAAGAGTTCAACGACAGATATACCAAATGACATTTAAAATACGTCGCGCGCCTTTCTATATATGTTTTGAATGGAATACTTTGCATTTCGCGGTAATTCAGTTGATATTTTATTATTATGTGTTGACTACAATTAACAAAATCATGTGTCATTGTTTTTTTTTAATCTACCGATTATTCAATTTATGTAATAACCGTCGACTTATATTTTCCCTAATTAAACGGTCACATGTGAAACCTGAAAACCTGCGCTAAAATGATCTTTTGTTCAAAGCTGTACCATATTCTTAAGTCGCAGCATCGTGTTAGAAAAGTTTCATTTGTTGCGTTCGGTTTCACACGTTGCTTCTGCCCATGGTAAAAGGAGGTAAAGGTTCAATAAAGCTGGGGCATACTTTTTGGCGTCAAAGTACACTGTATTATGTTTTTAAATATTACAAGCGTTTTAAGGTAGATCCCGCATATCTCAATGTTTGCTATTACTTAAACAATATTGAGCAGCTGTCAACTTAGCGTCAGTTCAAAGGTGTAAGGATTTCTTCTTGTCGTCTCTTCACTTTTACCCTTCATTTGAATGTATACGCGAAACAAGCAAATGAATTAAACTAAAATAATTAATTCAAATTTGCTCTGCTTTCATCGCCTAAACAATACGAGTCTCAGTATTTGTGTTCCACAAGTGGTATGACCTTATATTGATAATTATCTGTCTCTTAAAGAAGCACTGATGCGGACACAAATAAAAAAAAAAAAAAAAACATGAAAGAGCTTTCTATTTTTGTTAAGTTTTCCTCTAAAGTTTTGTTTTGTTGCGCGGAGACGCAATTTTAGGCGGGGGTAGCCCTGCTATAGGCCCCGACCGGTACATACAAAACTAAGCAACGTTTCTCTGCTCTCATTGGTAGGAGATATGATTGACGTATGAAATCTATATTGTAAACTTGTCTCTCTGTGCCGTAATAGTAGTTTTTATCGACATTATTTTTTTATGTTTGAGATGCAAACGATATAGATCGAGTCATTACTGTTTTCAAAAATATCCCGAGATTGCCTTTCCTCTTCTGCTTCATACGATACCGACCATGGCTGCCGGCGTTTACGGCTTGCTGAACGAGCGTAGATCGTTGAGATCGTTTATTTTTATGAGTGCGAGTCGTCCCGAGTTCACCGAGGGGTTTAGAAGATCTCCTCAACCAACCTCTAGTTTGCAGCAAACAACTGTCGCAAGTACGCGCCTTTGAATGCGCAGTGCGGGTGCTTGGGTTCGTGGTGGGACTGGCCTAAGCTTAGCGTCCCATGTTTTTGGGAAGTGCTGGGCGGGTGGGTGATGGGATTCGTAGCGGGGACTGGCCGAATCATTGGGTGCCACGTCAACTATGCTGCTTGATCTCGCTTGATTTGTTCCTTCGCGCGAGTTTGTGCTGATTAAAGAAGTTGGTTTGCGTAAAAACGGCGCTGCTGCTCTGTGAATTGTGCAACCGTTGCGGTCACAACCATGGTTTAATATTGAGGAGATATATCTACCCACTCAGGTAAGAATTACCGAGCTTTTTGACTGGAGGCAATCGGGCGTTAGTTTGTTTGTGTTCCCGTCAATTTCCCTTCGGAAAGCAAGTAGCTCAAGTTTTGCAGTGCACCTGGCCTAACAAGGCGAATATTCTTACGTCGCGTTTGAATTGTGTCTCATGACTCCCACCTACCTTCCTCGCGACGGCCTAGCCGCGGGGTACGTATCCTCCTCGGAGGACGCTTAAGCTTTTCCTTTAAGAGTGGAACGCCATAGCGTTATCGAATAGTCGGTCCGCGTGTGGCGCATCGTCTTTTCACGCCTAGCCTGCGCCTCCGCCTTCTCGGCTTCAGTCTTACGTGACCGACTCCGTCGCCAAGCAGGAGCGGACGTAGATGCGACATCCGCACTCGTAGAAAACAACGACAGAGAAGAGCGTCCCGCACTGGTACATGGCACCGCATCGATCGCACACGTCTCCTCTCCCGGCGGCCTAGCGGCGGCCTAGCCGCAGGGTACGCATCCTCCACGGACGAACGATGACGACTAAAGTCCCTTGATACTTCTTTTACAAGTAACGACAACCAATACAAATGACAAAGCACATGCCCCTGGAACAAAATGTCGTCATTCAGTTCAAACATCTGCTGCGTGCCGCCATTCGCTTCTAAAACCTGCACCGTCGCGCAGTCGGTGCTTTAAAGAATGTCGCTACTCCTAGGAAGCTCTTATCTAGGGACTTTAATGACGACAGGATCGCAGCGCCGACTGGACGGACTCGGCGATGTATGGAATCCCTACACTCCTCCAGACAGACGAGACCAGGTCTGTGGCTGTGACGTCATGACCCTATCGACCAATCCACGCCAGCTTTTCTGTCACCGCACTGAGGCCGGTGCGACACGAGCTCCTGAACGCTATCGGGTTATTTGCGTAACGCCGGCTTTTCTGGCATCGCCACCGAGGCCGGCACGTCCCAAGCATCTTAATGCTGTCGCGTTAAAAAAAAAAAAAAAAACAAGAACAGTAAAGCTGGAAGGACTGCATATATATATATATATATATATATATATATATATATATATATATATATATATATATATATATATATATATATATATATATATATATATATATATACGAGGGGCGTTCTTAAAGTTCGTATTATCGGCACAGAAAATCTAAAAAAAACTTAACAAAACAGGCATCAGCATGAGCGCGCGTCTTTCTAGTTTCCGCACAGTATTACCATCGCATGCTATAGTTGCTCGGAAAGCCGCTAGGGAGTCGAAAAAAACATGGCACCGCCCGTCGGTGCCGAGCACATGCAGTGATCCGTTTTCTCCATTTGAAAGGAAGCAATGCCAAGGAGATTCATTCCGAGCTGATGGCGGTGTTCGGGGACAACGCCCCAGTTTATGACACTTTGGTTAAATGGCGCAGACGCTTCCAGTGTGGCCAAATAAGAAAAAGCATTTCAAGGACGGCGACCAAGTGATTGCTGAAGTGGAGCGATTCCTGAACACTCAAAACGAGGAGTTCTATAACACTGGCCTCGGACATATGGTGCATCGCTGAAAAAAGTGGATAACTTTTGGTGGCGAACATGTTGAGAAAGTCTCAACTCCTACTCGAGTTTAATTGCTGAATCTCTATTCCGTCGTGACAATAACACGAACTTTATGAACGCCCCTCGTATATATATATATATAAGTCCTCTCGGCCGTTTATTACGGCACGTCGATAGAGGCTGACTAGCGCTTGTATTGAACCGTCGCCCGAGCATGATAGAACGCTAGAACGCCCCTTTTATTGTCTCGTCTTCTGAGCGTTGCAGAAGTTTTTAGGTGAGAGGGGGAATAGCAGACGGACGGAGGCGAAAACGGACGCCGGCAAGCAGTTTTGTTGTCCGCGTCTCACGGGCACTGCAGACGACGATAGGCGGTGGTGAAATAGCAGACAATTTTGTTGCTGTCGCGCGTCTGCTAGCACGACTAGCAGGCGGCGTCATATACCAGACTAAACGCACCGTGCATTGCAAAAGGGAGACACTAGGCTTCTTTGCGTGTTCAGCCGAGCAGCCAAGCCAATCCAGTAGTAATGGGGGGGGGGGGGGGGGGAGGGGGGGGGGGTGTCATTGATCTGTGGGCGCGCTTAAAGCGTGCCTTGACCTCCACTTTAATTGGGTCTAACGACGCAAATATTGCGCAATGCCTTTTTTTTTTCTTGGAAAAATTACTAAAGAAAAAACCTGTCTCATTTATACCCTTTAAATTTTTTTTATTTCAATTTTTCAACCATTACGTCAACCTCCACATTAGAGTAATTAATCGAATAATTATTAGAATACTGAACGCCATTTATTAAGAACTAGAAAAAAAAAAAAACCTGCGCTGTGATCCTGGTCGTGACGAAACGTCATTGCCGAGTGTCACGGCGCGGACAGTATTTTTTAAGCTGCACAAACAGTGTTGGCAACCTCGTCATTCGCAGATATCGCTCCGTAGATAACAGCCATTGGCTCCCCTGAGAATAGTTTGCGGTAACGTAGGCGCTCCAGGTTCCCATTTATTATCATGTATGCTTTGTGCGCAAAAGCAGTGTGAGCTCCATCATTAATTTACCAATAGAGCAGTTGGTACGAAAGCAACATCGTAACTTGGCTGATTTGAGAATAAAAATAAAACACACTACGTTTTTTGTTTTTGTTTTTATTTCTCTGGCTCTTTTTTTTTTTCTTTTTTTGCACGAGACGTCAAGGAAACGCAGGAAAACGTTTCTGGCAGCTTTCCACGAGGAAATTAATGTCGCTAAGAGCATCGTGCTACCGGCGATGACCCGACGTTGACGCAATCTTGACATATCGTAAATTCAAGCGGGAATTAAATATATATATATATAGACGCATCAAGAATAAAGAAATAAGCAGCGAAATTTTGTCTGAAAGGTGCACGGGTTATGTTTAAATAAAATTGATTGCAAAGTTAGATTCGGGAAGGTTTAGAGTCAGAGCGATTGCGCGGAAGGAAAGTGCTTCTTGTCGTCCCGCGTGTGGACTTGGCTCAACGTGTCAAAGTCGAGTGACTGGTGTCTTGGAATCGGCATTTGCGTTCATTTTCCTCCACTGCTTCCTCTAAGGTTTATGGAGAAGTAGCTGGATGTTTTTTGTCTCTTTAGCTCACCGATCACTCTTAATATCTTAACCGACGTCTTTAGTTGCTGTTTTTGTTTTCGCTCTATGTAAAATAAAAATTAGACACTGGTACTGCTCATCGACTGATGTACATTCTTAATGTTCTAAGGTGTATTTGAGTCAGATTTATAGATCTTCTAAAAGAAATAAAATGCCATCTGCCACAACATGGCTCAACCTGTCTTGTAGTTGTTTTATTGGGACTTTTTCTGCATTCTATGCACGTTATATTCATCCCTTAGGAGTAATTTGCTATTTTCGAAAACTGTATTGGTTGTAGTCTTTTGGAAGTACAGGTTGTAGTATGGTCACGATCTTAACATACGCAATACACTGTCTCCATATCACCCTAATGTACTGTTGTATTTTGCGAGACTAGAGTTCGCCAGCGAATTGCCTTTTGCGCAACTCATCGAATCATTTAGGTACTGCGTTGACCCTCCATCATTGGCTATTGTTAGGTCGTTCCAAAACGCGAGAGCAGACAGTTTCTTTTTCGAGCATTTGCGATTTTATTTTCCTCTTATGAACGGTGATAGTTTAAGTCGCCCATCAGAATATGAGGCAACGAAGTATGCGGTAGAATGCTTTATAGGCACTCACTTTTTCATTTCATTTCAAGATCATAAAAAAACGCGATATCCTTAAAACATTTTTTTTTATTTCCTTTCGCCCATGTACATCCATATTTGTGATTTGAAGACACAGACAGATGGTCATTTGTGAGTTTTTTTGTAAAGCCAAGAAGTCTCGAGCTTAGAACTGTCTCTTTTCGGGAGCTTAAAAAATCACGGTCTGGGAGTCGGATATCTCGACTAAATTCAATTAAGAAATTACGAGGAGAAAAAAAAAAGAGAGGCTTAAATATTACCTAAATAGTATAATTGAGCCTGTTTCAGAAATTAATGGCAGTTTATTTTAGAATGGTCTAACCCTTCCAAACGATGTTTCGTTTATTTAATCAATTTTACATTCTTACATTCAGGGAAATAATAAAACACAAAATTTCTATGTTGTTTCAAAGAATTGTAACCGCTAACAACGGCCTTCCAATAAAAATACTTTTAAAAGGTACCCGTCTTGCTAAAGGTAATTTATCTGGGCAATACAATCTTCCACCATGTAATAACATACACGGGGAAAGACTATTTCAAATTAGCGGAACAAAAATATGAAACTCCCATCCTAATCATCTCGGATGTTGATATAATTTTAGTCAATCTCTAAAACACTATCATCTTCTTTCTTAAATCACCTTCACAATAATGACCATTCTCTGGGTATAATAAACTTTGTAGTTCTCGTATGATTATATAAGTTTGATATATACATTTTTGTAGTATTTCCGCATAGATTTTTACTAACCTGCATTGATCGTCCTACGCCTCAGATGCCTTATTTTAATGAACCCTAACTATCCAACTGGTTATGGGTCCATCTGTTTTCTCAGTAAGATGTACTTGCGCCTAGATAATATTAAATGCAAATTGAATTGAATTGATTATACATGCACTAGAACACCACAAGTGTAAGAGCTGCATCCATCATAGATATTATCGCTTCAGAAATATTTTAGTTCCATGAGCGGAAATAGTTAAAAAAATATCAGCAATCGTTTATTTGAAACCAAAATGAAGCACTCTTTCTCATATTGCCTACTCGGGTGGCTGTGTCGTTGAGCGCAGACAAAATCATTTGTTTTTAGAAAACAAGCCTATATCTAGTTTCACTCTTAAACTCTGCGATATATATATATATATAGCAGGCTTGGGAAGTTATTCGTTACAAGTAACGGGTTACTTGTAATCCGTTACTTTGTGAAGTAATTTTGTAATTGCCAGGTTACTTTTTGCGGCACTAAGTTTAATGTATTTCGTTACAAATATTGGTAACTAATTATTTTAATTACTTCTTGCTTTTTTTAAAATAGTATCATAATAAAGAAACTGGAGCGATACAAGCGGGCAATTTAGTAACATGGATATAGCATGGTCAACGAAATAAAAAACACCGTGAAGAGAAAAATAACCGAAAAGAAAACACGATTTATTTGTATGACCGGTCACTAGAACCACGAAAGAAAAGTGCGAGGCATATACAAATATGCGGAAAACAAATATCAGAAAGACAACATCATAAATTAGTTGCCTCCTTAGCCTCCTAGCGGCAGTAGGCGCAGCAACTGAGCACGCCACCGCTCGCTTTCTCTGCAGAAGTTCCGGAATTATTTAAGGTCGCCTTAAGATAGCGGGATGGCGGGTTTGGTTGCAGCTTCCGCTGCCTTGTCAGCTTACAGGTGAACAGAAAGCATCTACATTATTTTTCTTTAACACAATATTTTACGCAATAATGCGGGCGTATTTAATGTTATACTTTTTTGATAAATGTAAGGGAAAGGTAACGTGAAAATTATTTGTAACGTAACGACTTTTCTAATCCGTTACTTTTCAGCGAAAGTAATTTGTAACAGTAACACGTTACATTTGACGCTTTGTAATTTGTAATTGTAATCCATTACATTTTTCAAGTGACGGGCCCAAGTCCGTATATAGGGCGTGTACAGAGAAGTTTCAAAGAAGGAAGTTTAATATTACGTTTCGAGCGGGGACCGCTCTCTCAAAACGTCATATTAAACTTCATCCGTATAAACTTCTCAGTACACGCCTTATTTCTATCAACATTGCCCGGTCCGTTGCTTTACCTCCCTCTACTTCATATATATATATATACTATTTTTTGTACAAAAATAAAACCGAAAAAGCTTTGTTTTTTTAAACGTCGTTTGTACATTGCTCATGTAAAAATGACGCTTCAGGCGTATACCTCCTTAGTCAGAACAAGGTTGGAGTATGCTTCAGTTACATGGCATCCAGATCAAGCTAATCTAACTGTCTTGCATCTGTATAAAAAAAAGGGCTGCAAGATTCATTCTGAGGTCCAACTCTCGTCATTAGAGCGTGTCGGCACTTAGCCAGTCGTTTAACCTTTCAAATCTGGACATTCCAAGAAAGTTTCTTTCGCGTATCATTATTTCCCTCTCTTTACAACGATGACTCATCATTGGCATCCTCCCATATTCGGCCACCGCAACGCATTTCTGCCCATACCAAACACGCACTGAAGGTTTTATCGGTATTTGTACGTACTGTAAAATATCAAAGCTCTCCCCCAACATTGTCAGTAAATGATTGGAATTCGCCACCTGCATGCATAGTCACTTTAACAGAATCTTCTGCCTTCGAGCTTGCAGTCCTCTCGCTCCTCAGAGCTGAAACGCATCATTCCATTTTTAGACAATCTGTATGAGCAACAAAATAAATGTTGCGCGCATGAAAAATGTAGAAAAGAAACCTGCCTTTATACTTCGTTGAAGCTTAGGTCAGACGCAGCCAACGAAATGGGATCAATCAAGCACCGTCAAAAGCGCTAGTCACTGGGTCTTATCTCCTTATCGTTGGTTCAGAGATGATGAACAATTCACGGCGGCAGAAAAAGCGCTTCAAAAGCGTGAATAATATTTCCATGGTGACGGTACCGACCAACAGGCAAATGATCTAATGGATGATATATATTACCTATAAATTCGTAGTGCGAAATTCGTCTTAATACTCGAATAAATGATAAAAGAGTCACAATCGCAAACAAAACAAGTTCTACTGACCAGTAACAAAAAAAAGGAAAAAAAAAACTGGGAGATTAAGAGACCCAGATATATACTGTGGAAAACCTTTTCGCCTAAGGAAGAGACCTCATACTTAAATTTAAATAACCTTTTGAAGGAGCACTGTATATCGAAAATACAGCCATATAAAATTACTAATCGATGATTTCTCCGCCACGCTTTGAGAAAGGAGCAGTTCTATTAAAACCTCGTGAAAAAACGATCAAGATGCCGCTGTCGGAGGACTGCCGAGGGCCTTCGAAATCAAAGCCAGTCGTGCTCCGGGCTCGCAAAAACATCGCGTGACCTTGAATGTTCTTCTCAGGACGACGCACGCAAACGTGCTCCGATAGGCCCCTTTCTAAATCCAATCTGGGCATTTTGATCACTATCATCATTTGACGAAGGGGATATGTGCCCTGCTAATGGCGGCCGTCTAGTGACTGATGAAGAAAGACGTTGAAGATGCTCCTAAGCGGATGATACGATGCCAATACATACGAGGGGTTAGTACGATATAACGCAGGAATCGAACACAAGAACTTTGTAAGCGTTTATTTCTAACTCAGATTCAGTCCATCTGTGGGCGGCACATAATAGGGTGTAAATGCCTTTTGTGCATTTGTTTACTTCAGTTCATCATTACCATATCCCGCCAGGTTATTGCCACTTTAGATTCTACTGTCCTTCTCCCCAGCATTGGCCTTTGTGGAGGATCGTCAACGACCGTTTAGTGGCTCAGTATGGATCAGCAATTGGTTGGAGCTTCATTCTGACCGGTTGTATCTTTGTCACCACCGAAACTGTAAGTCATCGCGAGAGAGCTGCTCAGTGAACACTTCATTGCCTTCCGTAGACCTAGGAATGTGAGAGCGCCCGATAAAATACAATTTCAATACCACCATTGGCATGGCAAACATTAAACTGCTATATGAGACTCTAAATCACACTTAACTGTGGAAAGGGTCTAATTCAGATCTAGCCCGCCCGCAGCGTCTTACGGTACTGTACATTTTGAAAACGATTACAATGAGGACAAGTTTAAACCCGGGTTTCGTATTGAAATCTAAAACAAAAATTTGCAACGGAAGTCTCGTAACGGAAGCATAACGCGGAAGTGTAACGGCAATGCAACAAGTGAATTGCACTTTCTTCATTAAGTTTAGCGGAAAAAAGAACAATGGCCGTGAGATCGTGTAACCAAAGCACGTGCATATAGGTCCCAATTTAGCGGGCACATACCCAGTTAAATGTAGCACAAAGCTATTCGCGTTCCGTTATTGACGTGACGGCCGTCCCCTGATACCATGACGTTCATTGACAGTTTCGCGTCACGTGACACCAGGGCTTCAAGCGACATCACGAGGCACGCCGTGACACATGGACAATGTGACGTCACGAGACAGCATGGCATGACATCGTGATGTCGCGGAACGTGATACCACAAAGGCACGTGACACCTGCCATCGGGCTTTAACATCGTGAAACAATGAGATTGAGGTTATGCGAAAGAATTATTACAGTCCATTACACTACTCCGATGAACTCCTTGTCAAGGGAGTTTCTATGCTGCGTATCATTCTATTGCGTGCCTGCAGTATTCTAGGTGCTATACCGAAAAAGAAATACCCAAATATGTTACTCGTTACTCGCAATACAAAGGAACGCGTTACCGACTATACGTTACATCAAAATAAAGTGAACGCGTTACCGATTTTGTTACCGATAAAAAGTACCGCACGTTACTTTTGGTTTTTAAATTAAGGGTAACAGCGTTTTTCTTTTTTCTCTTTTTTTTTCGCGACAACGTTTTTTGACATTTGGACAAAGGGCGGGGTCGTTGTGTCTTTTCTAAAGTGAAACGTTTTGCTCAGGGAAAAGGCATGCAAAGGTTTGAAGGTATGAGTGCAATAATTAATGACTTGTGGCCTATACTTCGTTTCAGCTTATGTTGAGACGCAGCCGACGCTACGAGCTACGGGACCAATTAAACAGCGACCAAAGCGCAAATCACTGAGCCTTTTTTGTTTATGGTTGGTTCAGCGATGATGGAACACGAATAGAAACATGACGAACACCATGATGGCGCCCTTTAAACGCTGTCTGATGGACTCCATCAACTCGTAGCATCGGTTTCGTCTGGACTTAAGGTAAAACTAAGTATAGAAACACAGAACAAATTTAAGTATACAGTAGACTCCCTTTAAGACGAACACTAAGGGACCTTGAAAATGTGTTCGACTTATCAGATGTTCGCCTTAACAGAAGTGCCCTAATTATCATGCTGGGCATGTCTACATTGCTGTTGACCAATAAACACAGAATGAAAAGGCCTACAATGAAGAGAAAAAGGGACATTTATTTGGCTAACCATGCCAAAAGAAGAAAAAAAGTTATGTTTCATACACCACTGGTGGGGGAACCGATCCATTCGGTGATTTTTGACTGCCGCCTCCTCTGTGCAAATGGGTGTCTAGCGATGAAA
Source organism: Ixodes persulcatus (assembly GCA_013358835.2). NCBI lineage: Eukaryota > Metazoa > Arthropoda > Arachnida > Ixodida > Ixodidae > Ixodes > Ixodes persulcatus. Next base: position 223,718 of record JABSTQ010010408.1, read on the forward strand.
GACGACATGTGGCCCATGTTCCTGAGAATACATGGGCCACAGGTCATAATTTAGCCTTAATCACTGTCATCACGTCCATCAGACTCCTTGTCCGACGCCTCTTCCCAAAGGCAGTTGTCTTCAGTGCCGTCGAGCGCATTTGAAATCCCGCACTTTTCAAAGAGCGAGCTACGAGCGTGCGCCGACGCAGTGAAAACCCGGCGCGGCGCATACAGCGAGTAACCCAATGTCGGCTCGCCAAAGTTCTCATGCAGCAGCTCGATGTTTATGGCGAGGTGCCGTTCACGCGGCTCTTTTACAAAGTTACGGCGAGGTGCCGTTCACGTTGCTCTTTTACAAAGACGCTGAGACTTGCCTCGACGTCCGCGAACACGCCATTCTTTGGGCTCCTAAAGCTTCTTCTCGTCCCGTTGCACGCGAACAGAGCTTGCTTTTGTCGTCTCCATCCGCGAATGCTGCCCTCATTTACAGCGAATTGTCGTCCGGCAGCACTGTTTCCGATGTCTTCCGCAACCAAAAGAACTTTTCTTTTGTAGGCGACCGACGATTGTTTTTGCGCCGACGCCATTGCCGAGCCTGACCGGCCTGACTGTGTACAACGTTGCTGTGTACGAATGGTGGCGCCTCGGACGTTGTGAGTTTAATGATGATGATAGCTATATTGTGCGCCATATTGCTTCGAAACCTAAACTACGTCAAACAACGTTAGATCGTTGTTTGACGTCAGGAGAGCCGTGGCTCAGGAGAGCAGCCAATAAAGATTATTATTATTATTATTATTATTATTATTATTATTATTATTATTATTATTATTATCGCGTCTCATCGAAGCTGGAAATTAGAAAAAACCTCGTATTATATGCGGGTTTTACGGTACATCTGACATACACCTCGGTCGGCGCAATGCGCGGCGTCGCCGTCGGTGCTGTGCCATCGCGAAGGGGACCTATGAAAGTTCGAGTTATCCAAAATGCGCGCGCAAAGTGGTTCGTGTTAAACGATGTTTTTTTTTGCATTGCGTCTATCGGAAACCAGCCAAATGTTCTTACTTTGTTCGGCATATCTGAGAATTCCGCTTAAGCGAGTTCGCCGTAACGGGAGTCTACTGTACTTTTTTTCTTCAGGTTTTGCGAGAATCTGTAAGAGTAATGCAAATACGTTACCCGTTACTTAAAATAAGTAACGTAAAAATGTTAGCCGTTGCAGTTTCGTAAGTGTAACGAGTACGTTACGACATAAACGTAACGTAATTCAAGTAATGGTAACGCCGTTGCTTGCAACGCATTACCGCCAACACTGCGGTGCCGGTGCTGTTGTGGCTGTAATATCTGCAATGTCGCTCTAAGTTCGAATCCCTTTCATTTCTTTCTATTCGCCCCTCCTATTTCAAAACGCTTTGCCTAATATCTTCACATTTTGAAGTTATTCAATAGCCGGGTCATTTTTAAAACTGGAAACTCATCCCAATATGTTTTCCTCTCTCTTTCCCTCTCTCTCTCTCTTTCTATCTATTCGGCTTGCATTTGTCACAAAGTATAAAGTAATAACAAGAATGTCCAAAACGTGCACTTTTCTAGGTGGTGGATTGGATTTCATAAAAAAGAGACAGTTGGACGGGGTTACGACAGAAACAGGTAGCACACTGGCTTCTACTTTTCGACATAATTACCTACAGTTTATTTGAACTAGAGTTTTGTACTGCCGCTCCTCTGTTATTTGCACAGACCGTCTTAAAAAAGCGTGACAAACTAAAACGTCGATGCAACAACGTCTGGCTCCCCCCCCCCCCCCCCCCCCCCCCCCCTCTTTTCTTGCACATGGTCAACCTTGATAAGCAAGTCAGAAAGGGGAAACGCGACGACACTGGAGACTGCTGAGCCCTGAGCTAGATCTTCACTATCTTAATCTCCCCCGATAGCGGCGCGAGTCGGAGGTCACTTCACCCGCATATGAAATAGGGCGAGACGGATCGGGGCAAATTAACATCAAATAGATTTCCAGGATTCGCCTCCGCGTCCAAGGATGTCATATTTGGCTAGCAAATAACGGCTTTCTGGTCAAACTGTTGTTAGAAACAAATAACTACTCCTGTTACGATCTGGAACATGTTTGTTGTTAAAACGTTGCATTTGGTCCGTAGAACTTTGCAGTGCGGCTCTTTCTCAACGAGACGTCCCCTTCGTGTTCCCGCTCGTACCAAATCTGCAAGCGTTCAGTATACGAGGCTCTCTACTTGAGACACGGCGATGCATTGAGTTTGAAACTTACATTGATAGTACATAATTTACTTTCCTTGGAAAAAAAAAAAGTAAACTGCCATTCGCCACGAACAATAGGATTTCAGCGAATGGCGAATTTAAAACACGCTTAAAAAAATGCGACGTGTGCAGAGAAAATTACCGAATTGAAACGTGATGGTCATTGCCTTTGTGCACGTCTTCTTTTTTTCGTTTGGGGTAATCATGTTCTGAGATTCGCTATTTGCTGACATCCTTTCATTGTTGATCACGATTGGCTGCCTCCGTGTTCTCGAGGAAAGCGAACACACGGACGTTTTTTTAGGGCTGAAGTATTTGCCAATTTTGTATTTGTTATAGAAATACAGCAATTCAATAGAATTCCCACTGCGTCATTCATAAAGTGTTAGCTACAATCATATTCGCGACCAGTATATACGTATTTTTATTTAGAACTGGCGCTACACATTGTTAAATTAAACTTACGTTTGGGTGCATGAGGGTACAAGTTGTCGCGATGAAGCCGAGAAGACGTAAACATCTATGGCCTCACACGATAAAGTGGTTTGAAAGCGTTCGCCAATCAAGATGATTTCGCAGTCCGCTTTGTGTAAAAAGCAGTTCGTGTGGCAGTACGTCCGCTTGCTGAAATGAATTTCGAATAAAAAAAAAAGACACAGCAAGGTTACCTACTCAAGATCCCTGGGCACCGAGCTTGCCCAATCAAAAAGCCCTTGCAGCCACGCTTCAAGGACTCTTATTGTAGTGCCGTCGTCATCCGGTATAATGCCTAAGCGCTGTTGGGACACTAGAAATCCAGCGTCGTTTATTGTTGCATATCTCAGCTTTATCCAAATCAAATTATTTACGTTATTGTAGCACAATTAAATGTTACCACAATTAAACAGCACTTTTATTATTATTATTTTTTTTTTAATTGAAGGATGTTGTGTTCACCCCAGCCGCATTCGTTGTCTTTGTTGTTGTCACGAGTTTATGAAAATATTTAGCGCTGAAACCGTAAGTGGGACTTTTTTTTTATTTACTTAGAAATAGTGACCCTCATGACCAAAAATAAAATAAAGATTTCCATATTTGCTCTGTCCCTCACTAACAGCTATAGTCATGAAAATGTAAACGTCCCGACATCGAAACTGCGCTTTTCCAAGCTTAGAAATCAGTAAACAATGTGAAACTTCAAACAAGCAGACTGACAACAAAAAAAACAAAAAAAAACGGTCTATTCATGGGTTCCTATATATGTTTTCACGCTGTGATAAAGGTATGTTGAAATCGAAGTTTCAGTGCACACACTTTAGCCTATCGACATCGTCCTTACTTGATAAAACGTTAATTGTTATTTTTTCCTACATATTCCCAGGCGCTGTGAACTATGTTTTACGGTAGGAAATATAATATGAAATAACTATTGCAGTAAGCACTGCGCAAATAAAAGCGAAGAAGAAAAAAAATAAGGAAGGGACAGGGCCAAGCGTCCTTTTCTTCTTTGGCACTCGTTTCTCTTTGCGCGCTGTTTTTGCCACACACTCTCACCTTACTTGCCGAGCTTTCAGTTTCTTACAACATATCGCGTGAATGTAATAAGACCGTGAACATAATAGACATGTCTTTAGTTTCTTAAGCTCTCGGGGGCTCTAGTCGCACACCACCCACCTCATCGAGCGCCAACTGCTGTTTCTCGTTCAAGTGTCCAGGATATCCACTGCTGTCCATTGCTGCTGCACACTCCACGCGACTGCCGCCGTCCCGCGCACCCAAGTAGCACTTAGCCGTACTGCACGGCACCAAACCGGTCGGCCAGACAGTGAACAAGGACGCTTGTCGAAGGCCGTCACGTCGGAGCTCCCTCCCCCCGCGACCGTTACTGGTATCGCCGTCCCTCGTAGTGATAGGTCGCTACACCCCGATTTATAAACAGGCGAGAGCTAATCGAAGAACCGTATACTTATTATCCATGGTGGCAATCTATTTCTTTTTAATCTAGATGCCTCCACCGCAATCAGGTGTGTTCCAAGCCTGTTTACGGGGCGGGGGCGCCGGCGAGTGCCCGCGTATCAATGGAAGGTCAGCGAGGCGCGTCGTCGGCGTTATCGGGTCCTGCCCTTCGCGCGGAATCGCGCTTCTTCCGAGATCATGTCCACGGGCCAGTGACAGATTCGGTTAGATGCAGCCCGTCGGCTGCGAGCAATAGTGGTTGCCATAGATGCCAGGTATGGTATGTGGGAGCGTTTTATCTGAATGTTGTCGTTTCTTGGGGTTACTTTAAAATTCGAATTCCTTTTAGCAGAACTCTCTCACTTCAGAATCCGCCCGTTCGTCAAACGTTCCTGCTAAAGCTTTGCGGGAAAACTGACAGCACGTGACACCCCTACGTGACGTCAATACCCGCTAAATTTGCGGGACAATTGATGTGAAGTGAACTGAACTAATGTGACGACATGCCACGCAATATTGTGACGACACGTCACCAGGTCACGTTGCACAACAATTCGACGCCGTGATGTAAATGTTCCCCCTTTGATTTAGCGGAGGAACTGAAATACCGTAAACTAACGTCAGGTAACATGACAACGTGACGTCATGAGACCTAATGTCGCGTGGTGTCACTTTTCCCGATGAATTTAGCGGGGAATCGACATTACATGTTGCCACGGCATAAAGTGACGCCCTGATTTGTCACCGTTAGATCACGTGACGTGACGATGCCAAGTCCTGGTGCCACATTAAACAAAATATTGTCTTTGTTAACGCCCCTAAACGACCAAGAATGAGTTCTATTCCCGACTCTAATTCACTATAGGTGGCGCCACTCGTCTTGCAAAATGGCGGTTATAGTGAGGGTCGGAGTTGCATGCCGGTATACAATTTGCTGATCCTGTCTACTATGCTGGCTTCACTGAGAGACACAAATCATTCCTGCTTACACGAGGAAGCTAGGATATCATGAGCGCGGGTCATCTCTTTATCCAGAAAACAAAAGCGGTGATTAGCGTAACTTTTTTACGCGAGGAGGCACGTTTTAATTCTGGAACCAACCGAAGCTAACCTTATTTTGGATTTAATTTCTCGGTAAAGGTGTTAATTTCGGATTCTTTCATAAGTCAAGATGTGTCTCACAGCGTCATTATTGAGCTAAAGAAGTTGCTCGGGGAAACTTTATTTTATGACATACGTGTTCTCTCCAGGCATTTCAAATATTTTGGAGAGTTTGGTGTCCCTTCAGAGGACGGGTCCCTCATACACCTTAGAGGTAACATAGAATTTCGTATTGTTTAAAAAAGCGGCCCTGATGTTTGTGTGTTCTTGCTGCCCTTTTTGGCTCAGATAATTAATTGTCAAGTGAAATAATAAACTGCGGGCCTTTTAATGGGTTTGGGGTATTTAGATGATTCATTGCTTTAACAGTATCATCAAGCACAAGAATAACAAAGTCAATCCACACGGCTGATGAGTTTAGATTATGTTCACAAAACGTATATAAATTAAGAAACGCTGTTCTCACTACAAAAATCAAAGACGGAACTCGAGTCAGACAGCAGAAGTGTGTGTGCTTTTTAAACTAACGCGTGACGCATAGGACTCTATGTTTCCATTCAGTGTTTTTCTGTTTGTCTACCTTGAAAACGATGTCAGGGTTTTTCATATGCGAAAAATAAAACAACAAAATGAGACCATTCTGGAAAGAGTATTATGGTTAAAGGGCTATTTTTTTATTGCACCAGTTAATGGAGGCCTACATTGCCGCACTTGCTATTAGTAGTAACTATACAATTAACATACTTTAATACGTAGTTTTTGAAGCTCTAATATAATTTGTTGCTTACAATTTAATTTCAAACGATCGATAAATAATGGCAATCAAAGTGTGTAAATTATCAACACTGGTGCCAATAGCAGCATTTTTATTAACCAGTTATAAAATAAAAATAGTCTAAAATGAATGAAAACATTCTAGCTAATCTTAGAACTTTATGTAAAATAACATTAATTGTGGGTAAAGCATAAGGTGCTATCAAAGTCGTGACTTTTGACAACCGGCCAAACGTCCAAAGTAGACTTTTCACAATAGGCAAGACTTCCAAAACACATAACCCCAAAAGCAAAAAAAAAAAAAAAAATTGTTTTTATAACCAATTTTTTTAGAACATTTACTTTCTGTAATTGTCACGCGCCGTCGTTTTGCCAATTTCATGCTTTCCAGTTTAAAGGAACGCCTACCCGCTTGCACGTCTGCTCACTGCAGCACGTTTCGTTGGCTTTTGGAACCGATGAAACGGTACTGGAGTTTTTCGTATTACGTGTACTAGAGGACACAAGCACTGTGTGTTTGCATTAGCGTTGCGTGGACCCCACTGCGCATGCGCGGAGCCCAAAATTCAGGTCTTGAATTGCCGCATAGCGACGATGTGCATGCGCAGCATAGAGCACGCAACTCTAACGCAAACACACAGCGCTGGCGTTTGCTTCTATACGCAATACAATAACTCTCTAATAAGCTACAATCCCATACCGGCTGCAGCACTGCATTAGGACAGTGAAGAGTGTTGTTTGCATTTAAAAAGGACACTTCGCGTGCTAAGATCGCGAGCAGTTCCGCCGTGCCGGCTGAGCAGGAGAAACGGGGGACCCTCACTAGAGCCCTTCCCGTTTCCACCGCGGGAGGGCGAGCAACGAGCTGGAGACGCGAATAGGCCTTGACAGTTTAAAGGGACCATGAAATGTATTTTGGGGGAATCGGCGCCCGAGTGGGCTATCGCACACCAGCTCGGTGCACGTGGAGCGAAAGCTCGCGCTGCAGAAACCAGGGATCCTGGGTTCAGTCCGCACCACTGCCCGTTTCGATCTGGATGAGCATCGTATCGGCGTGCGGTCGTGTATCACGACTGCGTGGTGCACGTTAAAGACCCCAGGCTAGCGGTTGTACTGCACTGGTTCAATTTCTCATCTACAGCTGGGAGACAGGTCGCCCGTTGAGGCAGACCAAGTTCTAGGCTTTATAAACATACACGCGCTCTAATTGTTTTTTTTAATGAAATTTGGGTGTTTTTATTAAAAGATAAGTAATATAATGAATTAAAAAGCGCAAAGGACAGACACGGACATGAAGTAGACAGGACAGCGCTATACTCTAAACTTGGGTTTTAATAGAAAAATAAAGAAGAGAAGAAAGAAGCGAAAGAAATTCTACGGAAGACAAAAAGGACGAATATAAATGAAAAAATTAAAGAAGTATGAGAATCATAGCATTTGTAGATATAAATTAATATGAAAAAAATAGATAAAAATTCGAAAATAAAAAACTAATAATAAAGACACTAAAATAATTTAACATTATTGCAACATGACTTTGAAGGATGAACTTTGAGATAATCATGCCCCTAAGAAGTAAGTACAGTTTCTTTTCAAATCAATCAGCGCTATATTAGAATCGTTTTTGGAACTGTTGGTTTTCTGCTTAACATCAACGTTTGTCTCGTTCAACGGCAAATACTACTTGCAAAAGAAAGGCATTTGTATCGGGTCGTGTGTGGCGCCGGTATTGTGCGATATCTTCTTGTCGCTATGCGACCGGGCCATCGCCAAGATTCTTCCCACCACCGAAGTAGCAAGAGTCTACAGAATACGTTGACGACTATTTGATCTTTCTAAACAAACCATGCGAGATGAACAATGACCAACAAATCAACGACATAAGAACCACCTTTATGAAAAATGCTCAGGGGCTGAAATTCACCTACGAGCTGCCAACCGAGAAAAACACCCTGCAATTTCTAGACTTACAACTGATCTTCCTGAACGACCAAACATGCTGGAAGTACAAGCCAAGAACAAAGAAAAGGCTACTCCAATATGAGTCTGCGCATTCCAAACTGACAAAAAGGGCGAGAGAGAATACCTGCCTCTCCGCTGCTCTCAAAAAGTCGTGTGACCATAAGTCTAGCGAGAGCTTTGATACACAAGCGGAAAGACTCAAATCGTCTGGCTATCCCAATACATATTATCTGAAGTCGTCGAAAATATGATAAGTTCAAAACACCAAAAAGAAGAAAGCAAGGAGAAGTACAGTCGTCCAGCAGTTATGCCGTACATACACCGGCTCTCACATAACATAAAAAGGTGGCATCCAGATATGACATTCCACTGGTATTTTCGGCTCCGGACAAGCTGAGGAGACTGTGCCCCAAGATCAATTCACCTCAAAACCATCAAGATGATTGCGAAGTAAAGCACAATAATAAATATATACCATGCTGCAACGGTACAGTATACAATATACAATTCACCTGCCATAAAGTTTATGTGGAACAATCTGGCCGGTGTGCATGGGCGTGCATACGGGGGGGGGGGGGGGGGGGGGCAGGGGGCCCCTGGCCCCCCCTGATGACTTGGGTAGGGCGCAAATTTAGTGCGGGTTCGTTTTTTTTAATTTTTATTGGGCGCGCTTTGATTGGAACAAAATCGGGATGACGCCGGAAGAAAGGAAGCAAAACCATCCCCACTTCGTTTTTATTGAACTTGAAACATCGTCAAGTATATCCCAGAGGAAACGGAGACCGTTAATATGCGAGTGCGTCCTTACCCCAGAAGAAATCGACAAAAAAGTAAAGACTGCTGCTCGGCGGAACGATAAGTCAAGGCTGCGCACCTGGGAATCTAGCCGCAGTGCTGCCGGGTGCAGCATCTTTCTGCGAAAATCCTCTGGTCTAAGTCGTTTCCCTTTTAGCGCTAGGGTAAAGTACTGAAGGACACATGTTTCAACTCACGAAGGCATTTGTTGTGAAGATTGACGTTCACTGCAGCGTTGTTGTTTTTTTATAGGAAAAAGTGCCCCCCCCCCCAAAAAAAAAAAAAAAAAAAAAAACTATCGGGAGGAGAAACTAGAAGGGTAGTGAGAAGCGAAGGAAAGAATGAGCCAAGGTCTCCAGGCCACTCGGGTTAGCTCAGGGTGCATCTTTCTGTGAGAGAACCTACGAGAAGGTTAGCTAAGCGAGCCTGGCTCCTCTAGGCAGCTCCCTACTCGGCTAAGGGGGATTAAAGACGTCATCCCCAAGGACTTGTGCTAGGTGTCAATTATGACCAGCTTGTTGTCCAATGCAAACGACGCCAACCCGCTTTCCGGCTTAAAAATGGGAGATCTTGTTTTCGGTGGGGAGATATGTGGGCCTTTTCTAACGAAAGAAGCCGCTACTGGCTTGGAAGAAAGAAAAAACCAAAAAGGTTAAACGGATAGAAGGAAGATTTGGAAATGGTTCAGGTTATTCAGGGGATAAGGTTGAGGTGACCATTTGCAGCAATCTGCAACTCTTTCTATCAGGAAGCCTAAGTGGTTTTCGTCAGTTTTTTTTGGCTCGGGCTAGAGCGGGGAAAAGCAGTTGTATTGTAGGGAAGGTCGCTGGTGGTTTAGCGATGAAAGAGGGCCATCGGGATATCCTCGTGTTTAGCACACACCACATAGTTTTCACAGGATAATCGAGAGGCGTTTGGGGATTTGTAAAAGTACACAAACATGCGGATTGCTAGAAAGTTTCAGATTGAGGGCCCCTGAGAGCCGGACACATAGTTTGGGGAAGAACAGCACCTTTTAGAAATGCCCCTAAAGCTCTGAGAAGGTAACCTCCAAGCCGATCATCTAGGAGTCCTCCTACATGGTCATTTAGAAGTCGAAGAAGATGCTCTTTCCGAAATCCTTCCCCTTTATTTCTTTCGCCCTCCCTGCCAATAAAAAGGCGCCATGTTGTCACTAGTCATGGACTGACTGCCCCTCGTTTGTCGAAGGTGACGAAGTTGCAGCGTTTTCTCTTTAAAAAGTAGGTATGACGACGTTCATCTTCAGTGATTTGTTTTAGGTAGAGTAGCACTGCTAAGGCTTCAAGTTATCGAACAAGTTAAGTAGCCACCTGCACTGCTTGCAACCGCATCCTACCAAAGACCGCTGCGTGAACACGCCCATCATCATTTGCTCTTCTTCATTCTACTTTGGCCATCTGCACATCAATGTTATGTCGTTGAGCAAACTCTCTGGAGCGGATTTCGAGAAAGTACGAGAAAAGAAGTCAGCAGAGAATGAAGCCCAGCGGAAGCGGCTACTAACATGGCTTACGAAACCAGGTAAGGTGACAGTCTTCGCATTTATTATCATTTGTATTTTTCTATATTTAGAACAGTATATATATATTCTATACTTCTTTTAGTTTTTATGTTTATCTATTTTTCTTCATATTAATTTATATCTACAAATGCGATAGTTCTCATACTTGTCTAATTTGTTTATTTATTTTCGTCCTTTTTGTCTTCTGTAGAATTTCTTTCGCTTCTTTCTTCTCTTCTTTATTTTTCTATTAAAACCCAAGTTGTGAGTATTGCGCTGTCCTGTCTACTTCATGTCCGTGTCTGTCCTTTGCGCTTTTTAAATCATTATGTTAAACCAACTAGCCCACCTTAATATTTTAGAGATAAGTGATTTTAGATTGGGATTTTACTAATCGCATATCTTTAGGGATCTAAATAAAAAATAGTGCACGAGAGTAGAAAGCCAAATAGCCTGCTTTTCGGTACAACCATTTGAAAATAATGCGGACTACTTCTTACTTCTTCTCCTTCCAAAGCTGTCCACCTTTTTCACTGAGAGACATCCGCGATCCCCAAGCCCGTCAGCCTAAACCCAGCTCCCACACTAGACACTAGCACTGCGTCACTCAGGCGCATGCGCTCGTCAACTATCAATCCGTCGACGAACCTTTGGATTCGCGTTCGTGGCAAAAGAGTACCGTGGTGGCACTTCTCATCACTTACGAATAACATTTTCCACGGTTGGCATAAAAAAAAAAAAATTGGAAGCTCGGAGACGCCGCGTCCGGTGAAATACTACGTCGCTACAGGCAGTTTCTCATTTCGCATGAGTCGAGGATCAGATATAAGGAGGATGAAGTGGAAAGGTAATTTCATTGTCCCTTTAAAAAGCGCAGAGCATGGTTTATTGTATTCACACTTCTTGCTTCGTGTGCCGTGTTAAGGCGTTTTTGTCGGTTGATGGTGCAATCTCGTTGGCTTCGAAGTTAAAACAACAGGTCGAGACTCGCCACGCCGTTTGGTTTTCTCTAAGTGACTGTTTACCTTGTATCTCTCAGCGGATGGATCAACGGCGGTATAGAGTTGCGGTCTCAGGAGCACGTACGGCAGCGATGAAAGAGAGGACTTCGACACCTGCAGTCTACCGTTGTCAGAAATCTTGGTATTCCCAGTGAAGCGACACTCTCCCTCGATAAAGCCGCATAAAAACACGTCTTCTCGTCATATGGTGTCTTTGCATTTTATTTTTTACGCACAGAGAGAACTCAAGGACGCCCGCCTTTTTATTTGCCGTGATGCCTACCTTTCGTCGAAGGTCAGTCGCTTGGCTAACGCGCCGTTCAACCCTATGCTGACAGTGCGGCGAAAGCCACGTGGTCGCTGCACCCTTTCTCATACGTTCATCTTTCGCCGCGTGATCGCGTTCCCGCCCAACGCACGGGCAGAGGATCGGGTGACGAGCGGGAGGCGGTCGGTTGAACCGGCGAGCGCGTAGCTTCCAGCGCACTCTCAGCTTAGCAGTGAGCGAACTATAGTGCGATGTTCGCCGAAGAATCTTACGAGAAGGATTCCGGTGGTTGCAACGAGTTTCGATATGAATCGCCGTTGTAAATGCCTGAGGGGAAAATCTGCCCCGTTGCGAGCAACGCTCTGTAAGGGAGTTTCTCTGGCGCATGTCCAGAACTCGGGTGAACAACCATTTACGAGATAATGACGGCGTTTCTGCGAGTGATTTTGAAACAAGGACAAACAAGGCAAGGTCACCTTGTAGTCGCTCCTTCCTGCGACCATATGCAGGACGCTGACGTTCGTATTTATCGGAGGAAAAAAAACATCCGATGAACTCTAGATTGTAAGTTCTTTCACCGGTCATGTATGTCCAAGGAACTGGCCTTTTTTAAAGTTCCGTATTGCGTTTTTGTTCGCAATTCGTAGCGGCAAATGCTTCACTGGTTTCGTCCAGTGCCTCATCGAAGCAAATGGTTGCAATGCACTAAAATGAGCGGCCCCAGGAAGCAAATGGCGGCGAACCACTCGCTCGTGACATGTACCTGGCGCATTCCCACAATGGTGGCCGGTACTGAACTTTTTTTCAGTAGCCCCCTGCGCATGGGCCTCTTTCGCTGCCAGTGCGCTGCCGCCATTACAGGAGGGCAGCCACACCGTGGTGCAAGAAGCAGCTAAGTAGCTAACGTTAAGTCCTGTTCTGATTGTGTTCATTGAGTTTGTTTGCAGTTTGCCGGGTCTGCGCAGCTGACTTGTTTCTGTCCATACGGGCGTATTCACACAAGGGATGCTTTTCGGGGAGAGATATACATGACGTAAGTGATCGGTGGAACCAGCGGGAATCCCACCCCCACTTAACCATTCACACGAACGGCGGTGAGCCGACAGTTGCCGAGAGTTGCCGAGGGTAAATTGCCTTTATAAAATTTACGCCTACATGCAAACGCAAACAGATCGAGCGGCTTTAGCCAAGAGGGACGTACATACGTGTTATCACAGGTATTTAGTGGTCGAAGCATGAGCAGAGTGATAGCTTCTTTCGTTCAACGGCCTTTGAGGAACGCCATGCAGTGTTCCTGCGCAGTGATGCCGTTCTTTTGTTCCGCAGTTGGTTGCTCGAATCGAAGCGGCAAAGGGAACGGTAAATGGTTTATTTGTTGCACCTTGTCAGATGCATGTAAATCCACAACGAAAGGAGTAAATCGCGGCACTTCGTCTGGTGAATCTCAAGTTTCGGCCTGGCAGCCGAGGAAAGAATGCTCGAATGCGTGGGTATAAGCAAACATTAATCTCCTTATCCTTTGAGAGATACTTTCTAGAAAAGAAAACGCAGAAACATAACCGGTATGGTAGAACCTAGAAATCAGTCTTGGGTAGTATCGCGATACTGTAACTCGTTATTTGTTTTTGTAACTTTTAACTGTAACTCGATACATTTTTTTAAGTACTGGAACGATAAGTTAAATACATTTTTGAGAAAGTAACTAAAAAGTATCTGCTAAATACAGATACTCTTCGCGAAACAAATGACCCTATTTTGTGAACACTACAGCTGGTTTGTCCATGTACGGAGGTTTGGCCCCGCATTACTTTCGACAAAAAAATAAAACGAGAAACTGAAAACTTTTTTTGTCCGAGCAAAGTGCCGGTGCAGAGCGAGGACGTTTCTCTACCATAGTGTTTTTCTTTTTTCATCCCGCGGAAAAGCACATTTAGAATTTGCATTAGTTCAACATTTTTTTGCGTGGCTCTAATGTCCCGTCTTCCCCCTTTCCGGTTTCATCGAAGACCCCCACTTTTCAACCGAGCGAATGATCAACCTCGCGGAAACACGCGACGCGTAGACACCAAAAGCAGGAAAAACATGAGCGCCTAAAGCGGGCGCCACGCGGTGATTCCCGTAGCAACAACCCAGGACGCTGTGACGTAGACCTATGGCAAGCCGCCACGTCACAGCGTGCGCGCAACTTGCTATGGAAACTGTCGCTCGGCCCCCGCTTTTGTCTCTCATGTGCTCCTTGCTTAATGGCTCATTCACGCTGGCGGATTCGCGGGTGAATCCGCGGGGAAAGTGACGCCGGGAAGGGGAATCCCTTCGCCAGTGACAGAATATTTGATCGCAGGAGAAATCAGTCCGGGACCAATTTTTCACGCACAAAAAAAAAAAAAAAAAAAAAAAAAATATTGCCACACCGCTTAGCCAATCGAAGTGCATGGAGGAAATGGCGCTTGACGTCGTGACATCCTGACCGAGTCGCCTCAGTTCGTGGGCTTGCCACCGAAGTTGTCGGAGTTCACAAGTTGTGCAAGTGGCGCCGTCTCGCTGGCATCGTTGTATGCGGAGGGCAAGTTCGTCTGCTTCTTTGCGCAGGGGGGTAGCGGTGACGTCAGAACGCCGATCACTGATTGGCTGATCGCGACCCCATATCTGTGCGTCGTCTGCTCCTTTGCAACGTCGTCTGCTCGCAACGTCGTCTGCGTCTATCTTAGCTTTCCTGCGACTTTAACGACGCCGTTAAAGAGTGAGGAGTCTCGCCGCACACTAATGGAGGGAAAAAGTATTTGGGGGACGGAACTTTCGGACACTAACCACCTCACTCTCGGTCTTAGCAAACAAACCTCGGCGCCTCGGGAAGCTCGCCAGTGAGTGCTTTGACTTCTCTCCTTGATGCCGCGTCTGCCAGTTGTTAGACAAAAACAACATACCGCTCGAGTTATTTCGTTTGCCCTCTCTGAAAGGCGAAGTCGAGCTCACTCGTAAGACCTGCACTGCACTTCCGAAAGTCGCAGGAAAGGTAAGACAGAGGCAGACGACGTTGCGAGCAGACGACGTTGCAAAGGAGCAGACGACGCTCAGATAGGGGGGTCGCGATCAGCCAATCAGGGCTCGGCGTTCTGACGTCACCACTACCCCCTGCGCAAGAAGCAGACGAACTTGCCCTCCGCACAGGCAGAAATGCTGATCGAGACGAAATTATTCAATCCGGTTCGGACGAGAGGCATCTAAGCGACGTAGAGAGTGCCTCCAAGAAGATCCGTGGAATAAAATTGGGCTGAGGTGGTACGTACACAAGTTGTCTCCGTTTGCCCCCTTCCTTTATTATTGCTTTCTTGGTATCGCCGAGACAATGTTGGAATTTTTCTCGGCATTGTGGGTCAGCGTTACTGCAAAAAAAAAAAAAAAAAGCGAGATGAGCATTTTTTGCGAACGCCACTCGAGCCAGGGGCAGTCTGTTCTGATATCCGCGAGAACCGGAGCCCCGCCAATGCGGCGGGTGACAACAAACGGGATACGAAATTATTTAGAAGGTCAAGAGCAGCGTGTTGTCCTAAATGGTACTAAATCCACATCAACTCGGGTGACGTCCGGTTGTGCCACAAGGGAGTGTCTAAGGGCCCTTTAATATTTCTCATATACATAAATGACAGCACCGAAAATATATAGACTCTTATTAAACTGTCCGCCGACTACTGCGTATTATACAGGGCCCGGCCAAACAACAATTCGGCAGGGCTGAAGCCGTTCCCTAAAGGTATTGCTTGGTGCACCAACAGTGCTCTGTAGGAATCAGATGACTTCGTGAGTTTAGTCCTTCGCAATCTTGACTGCGGCATCGGCACAGCCATTGCTCTGGGCATATTTTGGGGCTGAGGGTGACATGCTTGAAACCCCAGTTTCTTGCAAAACACAGAAATTCAGAGCGAAACTGTGATCCAATTGTCCGTCACAGTGTCTCGGGAATCGCGTGTCTTGCGAAGATTGACCTCGACCTCAGAATAAACGGTCTCTAGTTTTTGATGTTTGAGCAATGCTATATCGATTTAGCGGGTAGTAGTAGTCCGTCACAACAAGGTAGCACTTCCCATTAGCATGAAAAAGGTCCATGGCTACTCTCTGCCACGGCCGGTCAGGGAAGGGAGTTGGCATGAGTGATTGGTTCCGGAGATGACTCTGCTTCATGCAAGTGACATATTTCTTCAGAGTGCCAGCAATGTCTTTTGATAGGCCAGGCTACCAACAGGATTGCTGGGCTCGTCTTGTGCACTTGATGATGCCTTCGTGTCCATCATGGAGAGAAGTAAGCACTGAGGATCTCAGCGAAACAGGTATCAGGTATCGTTGCCCTCTCGTGAGAATTCCATCTTGCAACGTAAGTTCGTTCTTGAACTGCCAGTAGGGCAACCACTCCTGGTACATTTGTGTCTTCGTCTTTGGCCAGGCTGTTTGAACATAGTTCTTTAGAGATTTGAAAACAGAGTATTGTTATTGTGCTTCTGCAAGGCTCTGCAGACATACATCTGGGACACTCACATGCCCAATGAGGGCTTGCTCAAAGTCGACGACTTCCTCTGCGAGGCGCGAGCTGTCCTGTCCCTGCAGTGGTTGACGAGACAAGACATCAGCAACAACCAGGTCCCTGCCGGGCACGTGTCGCATGGTGTAGTCGTAGCGCATCATCCTGAGATGCAGCCGTGTAGCCTTGGTGTGAGATCATCCACTGGTTTCCGTGTGAAGAGGGGGATGAGTGGTTTTTGGTGAGTTTCAATGTGGAACCTTAAACCAATGAGATAATCTCTCAACTTCTCAAATGCCCACGTAACGGCAAGGGCCTCTTTCTCTATCTGAGGATATCCCCTCTCTGCCACTGTCAGAGTTTTGGATGCATATGCGACGGCTCGCAGGCTTCTGTCCTCTTGGCGCTGCATCAGGACTGCTCCCAGGCCAAAACTTGAGACATCAGCAGACAAGATTGTCTCTTTTGGTGGACAGTAGAGTGCGAGGACTGGTTGTGATGTAAGGCAATTCTTTACATCTTCAAAAACATGTTGTTGCATGCTGTCCCAGCTGAATGAAACATCATCGTGAAGCAGCTCTCTCAGGGGTTCTGTCTTGACCGCCAGGTTTGGTATGAACAGCGATTAAATTAACCATTCCTAGGAACCTCTTGAGTTCTGCGACGTTTATTGGAGGTGGCATGTCTATGATGGTCGCTATCTTCTCCTTATCTGGGATGACGCCATCTTTGTTGATCACATGTCCCAGAACCTTGACTGTTTCCTGGGTAAACACGCACTTTTCACGGTTTAGCGTGATCCCTTTTTCATCCAGTCTGCCTAAGACTTCACGCAGGCGACGGTCGTGCTCTTCCTTGGTCTTGGCCCACACCAGAATATCATCGATATGACACGCAAAACCGTCAAGTTCTTCCAAGAGTTGATGCGTCATTCTTTGAAAATGCTCAGGAGCACAAGAAACGCCAAAGGGAGGCGGTTATACTTGAACCGGCCAAATGGAGTGATGAGGGTGGTGAGCAGTGTTGACTCGGGGTGCAGTTTCACTTGATAAAAGCCAGAGTAAGCATCCAAACGGGAGAAGCACTTAGCTTGTCGCAAATTAGCCATAATTGACTCCACACTTGGAATTGGATGGTACTCTCTCTGCACGCTCTTGTTCAAAATGGTGTAGTCCACACAGATGCGTATGTCACCATCCTTTTTCGGTACTACCACGATTGGCGAGCAGCAATCTGTTGGCTAACTGACAGTAGTGATCACTCCTTCGTTTTTCATCTTTCGGAGTTAACGCTCCACAGCTTTCAACAGGGGAACTGGGATGCGTCGTGGTGATGTGACTGCCACCGGCTCCACCGGCAACTTCAGCTTGATTTTGCAAGTGTAGGGGGCTTCTCCCAAACGTTGGAACACTCTGGTAACTCGTTGACTGGGTCGAGACATGGCTCTGCTCCGGCTCTACTCACTCGGCACAGGATATCAAAGCGGTCGATGAGGTCCAAGCCCAGAAGAGGCTCATCCAGTCCTTCGTGACGTAGAGGCTCGCCACGGCCCTTTTCCCATTGTATACTACTCTTGCTTGCATTACCCGCAAGATGTCCAGCCGCTGCTTCGCTGGTCCAAGAAGGAGCATGTCGGGTTTCTGGAATGTTGTCTCCTTGTCCAGCTTCGCCAGTATACTTGTTGGAATCACGGTAACGTCCGCTCCTGTGTCCAGGCCGAACTCCACGTTTTGACCATCCACGACGACGTTGACTTTCCACGGCTTTTTCTTGTGCCCAGTGTTGACCCTTCCCGCAAAAAAAAAGTCTGCCTCCGTCGACGTGCCTTCATTCAGCTGGGCGACTTGCCGGAGTCGCTTGGCTTTACAGACTGACGCAAAATTGCCTTGCTTTCCCAACTTGTTGCATCGAACTTTGGCTGCTGGACATTGCTGCCTTGTGTGCTTGACTGTATTCCCACACCACAAAATGACTGGGTTGGCGGTGGCTGATCCACCAAAGGCTGTTGTGGACACTTAGGGTGAAACTTCTTAGCCATTAGTTCTGGCGCCTGTAGCCTGTCCACATGTGCTGTCTCGGCAGGCGTTGTCTCGGTAGAGTGCTTGAGAGTCTCTTGTTGCCGGCCAACAGTTTCCGTTTGCTTCGTTAGCAACACCGCTCGCTCCAAAGTAAGTTCGCTTTCTATATGTAGCCTAGCGGAGAGTCTTTTGTCTCTCACACCGACGACGATGCGATCCCTGAGGAGCTCATCCTTGAGGTTGCCGTAGTCGCACGTCTTTACCAGAGCGTACAGCGCTGTGATGAAATCCGCTGCTGCTTCTCCCTCACGCTGTGAGTGGCTATTGAAGACTGCGCGCTCGTACGCGACGTTCTTTTTCACGATGAGAACGTTTTCGAATGCCTCGACAACATCGGGATAGGATTTCGTCTTGTCCGCAGGGTTGGGGAGGGAGGCGAAAATCTCCTCTGCCTTCGGCCCCATTAGGTAAATGAACGAGTTTACCTGTTCGGCTTGGGTCTTCCCTTGTAGGCCCGAGGTGGTGCGGAAACGCTCCCATCGTCTCTTCCAGGTCGTCCACTGCTCAGGTACAAACGTGAACGGCTCTGGTGCTGAAAGGTGGTATGGCGGTGGTGCTGCGGCAGCGGTTGAGAGGCTTGTGAAGACGGGTTCATTGTTCCGACCAGTAGGCCTAATGGCCCGTTCACACTGGAGGCGGATCCGCAAACGCGAGGCGGTTCGGGTCATTTCCAGCCGCAAAAGCGGCTGGAGCGGCGCGGTTGGCGCGCGTTTTCAGGATCGGTCCGAGACCGAATTTTCAGAACCGCTTTCGGCGACCGCGGAGCGGTTCCCGAAAGTGGGCCAATAGGAACTCGATGCTGCCGTGACGTTTGGTTGACGTCACGCTAGCATCCGCACAGTCCCAAGATGGCGACCATTGACACCACCGGTGCAGCGGAGTCGACGAAAAAGAAGAGAAAACATCCGGTGAAGACGGAGGTCCTATTGGACCTTATAAAGCAGTACCCTTGTCTTTACGACAAAAGGCATCCGAGGTATAAAGACAACAGCTACAAGGACGAGCTTTGGAGCAACCTCGGCGTGCATCTCGGCGGTGTCGAAGGTATGTACTTTTCTTGTTCTCAGGAACGAATATTGTTATTTGGCTCGGATTCTATTGTCCTCCAAAGCGCTCAAACACTCTTCAGCTGCGAGTTAGGAAAACTACCAATTTCGGTGTGATGCGCTATGCCAAGACTCAGCTGACCGAGGGCTATCGCAAGCGAACATATCTGTTCGTAACGCGCGCGTGTGCGGTCGGACGAGTGCGCGCACGTGACTTTGGAAGAATCCCCGGTGCACGAGCGCTCGTGCAACGGTAGCGTTGTTGAAAGCTCGGGGCACGCGAACGGAGTATAGACCTTTCCCAATGTTTACAAAATCACAGTCCAGCGTGCGATCTTCACAGCCTAGCACGTGCGTGTTCGTCGCTTCGGAAAGCGAGCAGAGCACGCTTCATACGCACGAACACTCAAAATGGCACCGGCCACTCGCCTTTTTTTGGAAATGTCTATAGAATGCACCTCCTCCGAACGAGCATATTTATAGAGCAGCGCTTCAGTAACCATCATTCAGCACTTTGTAAGCAGCGGCAGTGTTTGAGCAACAATTCTTACAATGCAAAGATTTGTTTTGGTGTCAAAAGTTTGTGCATGGCGGTTTCATTTTTTTCAGGAAGTGTCTTGGCCAACAAATTCAAGAATGCCAAGGATTCGTACCAGAAGCAAAAAAATAAAATATCAGACAGCATGAAGAGTGGTGCTGGGGCAGGGGAGGTTATCAAAATAACTTGGCCCCACTACGTTCAGATGATGGAAATAATGGAGCCAGTGTTGCCCACTCCAAGGTATGTACTCATACCTCTTTAAAAATGTGTGGAACTTTGTGATACAAAAGCACTAATCACCCGCATACCATTTCGGCCTCCACACAAACTTGGATTTTTATGGTGAAATGAGGAAAGTTTTAGTTGATTAAGCAACGTTACAAATATACCTAACTTGTTCTTTATACATTTGTTTGCTGTCACATCAATTCACCATGGCGATGCTTTAACAGCAGTGGCACCAGCAGTGGCTCCACCACCAGTGGTACCAACAATGGCAGTGGTCACCTGGAGGAAAGAAGGTTGGTATCGGATGTTCCAGTATTGTGTTGAAGATTGCTATTGATATATTTAGGTGGACGAAATTCTTGCTTTATCTACAGGGCTGATGAGCAAAATGATGACCAGTCGGAGCCGTGAGTTCACAATGACACTTTTTTTTATTAAAGCCCAACATATTAAAACATAGCTTCATCAAAATCCCTTTCTTTGCAGGACCGAAGAACGGAGAGCATTGGGCGTGACAGGCGGCAGCCCAATGTGAGGTTTCCTCTATCATAGTTTGATTGTTGATATAAAAAATTTGCATTCATCCTCAAGGATATCATTTAAATTACAATGAATGTCACATGTGATCACGCTACACTGTTGCCCTAAAGACATGCAGAAAATAAAACTCGTATGTACAAATGCAGGCAAAACGAACAACGGCGGGCACGTCAGTCACCTGCCAGCAAGTCAAGGTAAGCAATTTAGAAAGTACTTATTCTGAGCTTGTTTCACACAAATTTGTTATACCAGGCCAGAAGAGAGCGGCTCTGGTACGCAGGACGCCATCGGTGCCTGTGTCGGCCTACTGCAGAACATTCAAGAGAGGCGTACCAGGATGGCCGAGAACTGCCAGGACGTTGTTCACCACTTTAGCATGGCATTCGCTGGTCGACTGAGAACCCTTGATGAGCGTAGCCAGTTGCAGACAATGCAGGAAATAGAAAATGTTGTTTTTTCAGCGCAAATGCAAGCCATCTATAGGCAAGAGGCGGAGTCCTGAACTAGGAACGAATAAATCACTTGTAACAGCAGTTCGTTTCATTAGTTTCCACCAGGTCCCATGACCAAGGTGTCCTGTCAGGGGACTGCTCCTCCGTTCACAAAGTGGTGGGTGAGCTTTGCCCGCACCCAGTAGGCTTCCCTGTAAATAGAACAGCCACACCATAGAGCGGTGAAAGGTTAAGAGTGCAGTAGAAGCTCCGCCTCCAGCAAACACTCGGTGACTTCCGTTGCGATTTAGCTGTGCGTGCATGCTTTTGCTATCAAGATAGAAAGTTTGCACTGGAAGTGGGGCTTTGAGCTAATGTTTAGAAAGACATAGACTTGCAATTATAAAACTTCTACCAAGTATTCAAAAAGTATTCGATTTGGTTTGGTTTCATCACTATTCGATTCGGTTACAAAAATCACTATTTGCACACCTTTAATTATTAGAGATGGTACTTCTTGTGGGAATTGTCAATAGAGTCTCAAGTTCTACATTTGCTGCGTATACTAGCCCGAGATTGACTTTAGCACGGATAAAATAACACAGTGAGGAAAATGGAACATGCCTGGTTGAATTGTAGCCAGTTCTGGGGAGGGCTTGAAGTGTGGCGTTCTGATTGTCAGTATCGCCCCTCTAACAGCCACTGACGCTCCGTCCTTCCCAGTCTTCATGGTCAGCTGTGCCGGGAGGGCAGTACGATGTGGCTGATACCTCTGAATCCTTTAAAAGAAAGTTATGGAGCACAACGCATCCCGCAACAATCTTGTCTGTATTTTCTTCGTTGGCTCGGAAGGGTCTTCTCAAGATGCGCCATTTTTGGGCAAGGATGCCGAAGGTATTCTCTACTACTCTCCTGCCACGTCTGAGGCGGTAATTAAAAATCTTGCGCCGACGCCGCAGCTCCTTTCTGTTGGTTTCATCATTGTCCGATAGGTCTCCAGCGTCGTCGTCCGGCAGTTGGTCGTCTGCTGGGTCACCAGCTTGGGGAGTGCTGGTCGAAGGGCGAGCTGCAGACTGCTGTCTTTCCTCAGTTGTTGGGATGAGGCCTGCAAAATAATAACCAATTTCTTAACCTATTGCCTATTAATCATGAGTCTCTGTGGTGTCACTCCTTACAGACCACAAATACTGTCCACAAGCCTAACTTCAGTAAGTCTTACCTGTCAGGCAGACAAGAATCATGAGAACAACACAAAGGAAACGTTTCCTTTCATTTTTGTTCACACTCCCTGTTTTAAAAACTATACGCGCTTTGTTGTACTGCCCATACGTCCCGAATGCAGAAAGCAATCAGAGTACATATGCACATCTGCGTGCAACATGAAGGCAATCTTTAAACCTGGTTCTCACAGTTGCCTTGGTTGTGCTCAGAGTAACAAAAGAGACTGAGACAAGCCTGCACTGCAAACAATGTGACAAGCAATGCAACAAGTAGTTTCGTAAAGCAATCATGAGGCGCGGTGGTCCCAGTGTATCATTTTTTGCTACTGTTTCGATCACTCTGAAAGAACCAATGAATCTGTTTGAACTAAGTGTACACATGAAAGCATCCTGTGCGCCTTTGCAATGTTTACAGATACACCGCTCAGTGTGCTTGTTCGTCGCTTGTGAAAGCGAGCACACTCCATAAGCATGAACACCGCAAATGGTCAAGGTTGGACACAGTAAGCAAGGGTTTAAGATGGTAGACAGTATATTGGGCGACAGGTTAAAAGTGCAGCGGTGGATCAGCCTGCAGAATGTGCTCGATGCTTTCCGTCGAGCTTTGAGCGTGTGTGCATGCTCGCGCCACGACGGCTAAAAAGCTTGCGGTGGAGGCAGAGCTTCCACTGTGCTCTTCACCTGTCACCAGCTATAGTTGCGACGTCTCTAAGCGGAAGCACCTGAACTACGGTAGTGTGAAGTTGCATGCGGGGCCTGTGACGACACGGGCCCCACACTGCAGCCCAATCTGGCTAACCCTCTTGTTTTTTTCGAGGTTCGGATAGTTTGAGAGACTCCGCCACGCGCAATCTGGCAATCGTTTTATTTGTTTTACAATTAGTTTTCTAGCATTTAAAAACAAAGAATTGATGTGTACGACGGGGTGCTTCTATAACGTGGTCTGTATCAGAAGAAACAAATGGGCGCTGAAATTTCGTTTCCGTTCTATTTTAAACTTCAAATGTTGCACATTGCAGGGATGAAGGGCTTAAGGGTTCGTCCATTTCTGGAGCTTTTAGGTCATGCGAGCAAATAGTGCTCAGTAACATTACAGACATCAGTCAACAGTAATAATTTAGTTGACATGTGTCCGTCGCTTCACTGACATAAAGAAGAGTGCTATGCACTCGTGGCCGAAACAAGTTGAATTGATCCCTATCACGTCTACATCTGATATGCCGCTGTCGTTATAATCCTTGGGGGAAGGTGTAACATACGATATGAGCCAACAAACCTCATGAGGTTATTAATGAGCTGGCTATAATGGCGACCGAAATCAGCTGTCGTTAGCAGCAACTATCAGCAGCATGAGTGTCCAACATGTTTATTTTTACAAATTTAGGTTACGTTCAGGGGTTAGCAGGTTCTCAAACAATTTATGTTGATCCGCAATTAAATGTGTCTTCATCCGTAACGCATTTCGAATCCTTGCAAGATATAGGCCAAGTTATGAAACAAAGCAACACATTACTTACTTTTCCTCGGGTATGGCCTCATGAGGTAGGGTTTTAGGGGAAAGGCCTCATCCCCAAGCAAGACGTATGGCAGGTCCCCTTCCTCTCCAACGGCCGCTGGAGGAGGCAGCCCCTGCTCCCCACAATTAATGCGCTGCTGAAGCTGGCTGCGGGCGAAAATTCCCCCGTCGCTCTCACTGCCGTGGTGTCCTATTTCAACATAGAGAAACCTGAAATTAAAAGGTACTATTAACACAGAATGTATTATTTGAGGCAGCTGTCTGTATAGTGTATGAGCACACCTGCGCTGCACACCCTTCAGGGCTTGTTGAAGGGATTCCTGGTGGGAACTCCACTCAAGTGAGCAAAACTCTAGACGAGGTAGTATCAATGTTCTTGGCGGCATAATGTGTGCAACATGGGCTACAGAGCCTAGTTTACGTCGCGCCTTCGCTACAATTTCCCTTATGCAGCTTGTAAAGCTCGGGTGGCTGTCGAAATTCACTCCCAGCAGTGTAGTTCACTGGACAAGAGGCTGGGGGGGGGGGGGGGGAAGTTTCTTTGCACCCGCCAAAGCTAAACCTCGAGTGGGGGTGCAAGCCGAATCTAGCGTCTCTTGCTGTCACACACACCAGATCTGACCATGGTACTTTGCGTCTCCCAGTTTCCTTCCAAGCATGTGATTGTTCTCTCCCCTCGCCCCCTGCACACACTACCACAATTTGTGAAAAGTATTGTGCAGATATTTGGCACAGCCACACTTCCTTCATGTGCACTGTCAGCACGGAGCTTTCAACATCGGCTTCAATGCCGGCGGAATGGAGGTTCGAGACCGAGCACTTCCCGCCACGCTTTCTTCTTATAATTGTGGATCTTCGTGTGATGCGCTTCCGTTACTAAGCAGTGCATCACAGGAAGTGCTACGAGCTAGCCTCAGTACATTAAGTTTATGTTAAAAGCAGTTTTGCAAAATATCGGTAGGAATCAACAAGAGTTCAACAATTGTACTTCATGGTAACATACTCTACATTCTTAAACATGACTGCATAAGGTTTTATGCACAGAGATGTGTATGTGTGTATGCTGTAATTGCACCATAATGGGGAATGGTTTCAGCAAACATCAAAGGAGGTCAAGTATTACAATAACATGAAAACAGCCGTACACGCAAAGTGTTCTTTTTGACGTAAGTCTTCCCACCTTTCACTTGAAACTGCTTGCGTACCCTTCATTGGGCAATTTGTCTTCAAATCACCTGCTTTAGCAATAGAAGACTCAAAACTTGCCTGTATCTTGCATCGCTGATGGCCAGCAGCGACTTGCTGAAGGAGCCTTTATAGTTGTAGTTAAGGCTGCCAGACAGCTTTGGGCACTCAATGATAACATGTTTCCCGTCAATCACTCCGATGCAGTTGGGGACGTTCCATCTGTCTTCAAAATCAGCAGCGACCTGTGGCAAAATAGATCCCCAGTAGTGTCTTAGTTTTCTCAAAAGCCCATGAGAGTTGAAGCGTACTAGAATACGTACAAGAATTTTGCCCAATTTTCGTGTTTGTCACTTTTAAATGCAATGTCACCAGAAATCATTGGCAATTACAGCCTTCATTTATTTTTATCAACCAATCACACAAACATTGACTTCTTGTCAAGGCTGGGCAGAGATACTCAAGAAAGTATTGCGGAATAAAGATACTGAGATGAATTAACAAAGTATTCCGGAATAGCGATACTGAGATGCATTCGGTTTGGTTGTATCGAAATATTTCAGAGACACTTCCGCGAAAGAAGCAAAAATGTCCGAGAATACAGATACAGGAGTTCAGAAAAAAAGCACACGTACACAGTTCTGTGTACGTGTGCTTTCTTTTGTGTGCCTGTTGTGAGTGAATGTCTTGTGCGCTGTTTCACCCAAGCGTGAATAACCAACTCGCCCAAGTCTTCATCCTATTGTCTATTCTATCAGAGCGACTTTGTCTTATACGGATAAGAAAGCATTGTCTGCCCAACCTCGGAGCAGGAGGACTACTATAGCTTCACAAAAGCGAGTCTACCCCAAACTGCCTTTTTTTTTACCCTGTCTTCCTCTTTTTCCATGATGTTTGTAATTTCTTTGTTGCATTTCAGTTTACTACATTCTTCCTCGTCGTCTGGACGGTAAAGACGAAACTTTTACACCATTGCCACATTTGCACTAGCACGACCCCCCCTCCGCGGCAGCCAGTTTTAAACAAGAAATGTAACCTGGTGGAGTATCGCGCTACACTCGATACTTCGTAAAAGTATTTCGCTACTGAGATACATTCTGGAAATCTATTTTGATACAGAAATACAGATACTCCCCCCAAATGTATCTCTAAGATACTATGTTGCACTGTTCGATAGTTTTTGAGGAAATTAGGAAATTTTTTCAGAACATAAAGGTCTAAATTTTCAGCTGTTCTAGCATGACAAAATTAATTTTACTGCCTTCGTAATGCACGAAATTTTGCAAAGTACTCATGTACGAAAAAGACATTGAGTAAAGCTACTTACAAGTGCATAATTTTGGGGCATTTTGTTTGCTCGAGTAAAAAATTGCATGCCTTTTTCCACTCCTCGGGCTGTTCCGGACAGGCTACGCAAAAGAGGCCCAAGCACCTCCCACAGGGCGGTGCACACCTCGGAGACAATTCCCCAACAGGTCGACCTTCCGATCATAAAGTTGAAGGATGAGCTCCGTAGTGTCTCCCCAGCACCAAGAAATCTTGGCAGAAAACAAAGAAATGTTGAAAGCAATGGTTCAAGAACTTTACATATCATATGGTTGGCATTACTGATTGTATGACATAAGAATTCAGTCACTGAGGGACACTTCTCAGTCACTAGTACACTTTTAACTTCTTGCGAATTCAAATATGTCATAGCTGTTCAGAAAATTGGATAACTGCGTCAAGCCTGCAGCCGAACGAGCTCTTATAAATTGTTTCATCAAAACCCTCTACGTGACTCTCACTATTTGGTACACAATTTTAAGCACAGGTTGATGGTATCATTTTTCCGCTTGGTTTTACGGTATCTCTGAATTTCGAGCATTTGCGTCAACAGCTTAGTTTTTTGAATGTCGAACTTTTGCGTCAACAGCTCAGTTTTATGGTATAATTTCTTGGATGTCGAATTCTTGCGTCAAAAATCCGTACTGACTTGCGTGTGTGCGATTATTGTTGGAGTTATTACCTAGATTTCGTTCCATCGGGCAATCAATTTCCTTCCCTCTATTTTGCTCGCAATTACCTTATCGTTAGTGCGAGGCGCACGTCTGGAGGAATGGCCTTCCGGAGGTTCGAGTCCTCCTTCTTGATCCGGTCGCGGACCAGGCCCAGGATCGTGTCAAACGCGCTGAGAGGCATCCTGAGGAAACTGATAGAATAATGCTATACTTATTCTCGATCTGCTACGTTTCCTTTTTATGAACAGGTAATGTGAACATAGATAGATCACTTACTCGCGGTAGTACTCCACGTCCCGCGAACGCGACAGGGGAACGAGGCTCGTTACCTGTCCCTTCTCGTCTCTTTCATGGAAGCAAGGGCGGACCCACCATCTTCTGGGACGTTTGCGCTCATCTCTGCCCTGAGACGCCAAAACAACTGCAACTAGTGCTACACCAGCAGCCTCTTCGTCGCTGAGGTCCTCATCACTGCTGCTCGCGAGGTGTTCCATGCTTGTTTTTGCGGGTGGCTTCTTGTTGGATTTGAATTGGAAACACAAGTGGATTCTGGATTGTAAAACAGGGTTGCCACTCGCAAGTCTCGTAAACCCCCCGAAAGGATGCGTGTTCGCCGAGAAACCGCCAACCGCGCCGCTCGAGTGTGAACAGGGCCGCTTTGGATCCGCATCCGCAAACGCTTCGCAAACGCTGCTCAACCGCCAGTGTGAACGGGCCATAAGTCGGCCGCATAAAAGAAAACAAAAGTGCGAAAAAATTATTCTTTCACTTTGCTTTTTTTTTGCGAGTGCGTTATTTGACATGTAGCACACAGTAGCAGGAGGCGCGCCGCACAAACTAAAAAAGCGGCGGTGAACCGTCCGCTGAGGTGAATCATCCGTTCCTTCAAGACCGCGAATCCGGCCTCCCTCCCCCCCTCCCCCCCCCCCCCCCTTCGCCCCGCAACCAGAATGGAATGTCTGTACTACCCTTTCTTCCAAGTGGACTCTTCCCGAATGAATACTTGACCTTGTTTCCCGGATCCGTTGCTTCGTTCCTTCGCCGAATCGTCATTTCAGTGTCATTTCATTTCTTGTGCGAGGCTATGGTTTTTGAAGAAAAAAAAAAAAGAAACGGGTGTCCCCGCAAGCCGGTCGTGGTCCCGATGTTGACAAAGCGCGAGACACATGCGCGTCAAAACTGTCCGATCCGACGTGCGAACCGCCGGAACGACGTCCGAGGGCGAGGGTTTTCGTCGCAACGAAGCGTCGGACGGGGCCTCCGTCCGGCGCCGGCGTGCGTCCAACTTGCTAGATATCGCCGCACGGCTGTCCGAATTTCGGAGGGCCGCAGCCAATGGCAGCACGGATGGCGCGAAGGTCATGTTGTCACGTGACTTTCGGCCCGATCGGGCGAGGAGGCGCTTCGTGGTTCGGGCAGTTCGGAGAAGCGGATCTCCCCCTCTTTCACAACGCCTACACACACACATCTGGCGGTGTGCGGTGAAGGAGATGGACGCCATCGAGTTTTCTCGCGCGCACAAAACAAGCTGCTGATCTTGCGCGCCATAGCAAGCCGTCCTTCTGGGACCGATCGAGGCCGTCGAAACCCGAATGTACTCCGTTTCACTTACGATGGAGAGCAGCGGACGCTACGAGCCATTCCAATGCCGTGTGAGTGTCACGTGAACTTCGGAGAGACGCAGCAATGCGCGGTGTGCGTAGTCACCTGATTTGTACGCAGTGCTCGCTTCGCTGGGATGGCTCCTAAGGTCCGCTGCAGTCCATCACGATTGAGTGATGTTGAGCAGAAAAGTAACCACACGGAAAATCTCTACAGACGCACACTTTAATAGAATGTAATAAAAATATATGTTTGTTTTAAAGTCAGAAAAACCAAGAAGGGCGAGGGAAGTATTTTAGTTTTCTAGCCTAGGTGGCGCGAGCTACCGCCCGTTATAAATATAGCCATTAGCATTCATCCATCCCTTCGGTAGAGGGATGCCCGAAACTGGGCGGAGCTGAACGGAGCGACGCAACGACGCGTCGGAAACCATGTGTCGCGAACCGTCGTGTGCGGCGATTCGGAGCAGCCATCTTCCCGACAGTTCGCACGCCGGACCGGACAGTTTTGACGCGCATGTGTTTCACGCTTAAGGTCCGCTGCGGTCCATCGTGATTAACTGATGTTGAGCAGAAAAGTAACCTCACGAAAAATCTCTACACACGCACACTTTAATAGAATGTAAAAAAAATATTATGTTTGTTTTAAAGTTAGAAAAACCAAGAAGGGCGATGGAAGTATTTTAGTTTTCTAGGCTAGGTGGCGCGAGCTACCGCCCGTTATATATATAGCCATTAGCATTTATCCATTCATTCGGTAGAGGGATACCCGAAACTGGGCGGAGCTGAGCGGAGCGACGCAACGACGCGTCGGAAACCATGTGTCGCGAACCGCCCTGTGCGGCGATTCGGAGCAGCCATCTTCCCGACAGTTCGCACGCCGGACCGGACAGTTTTGACGCGCATGTGTTTCGCTCTTTACAGCGTGTGTCGGACGCAGTCGCTCGCCGCAACGCAGTGCTCGCTCCTATCGACTGGATTTGGTGTTCTGTTTTACACAGAACTGAAATAAACGCTGCACGGATTAGCTTTCGCTGTATGGTACGTACGCTTTATTTCAAGAGTATATGTTTCTCGCGGAGGTGACGAGCTAGGAACGTATGAATCCCGGAGAAAAGCTCACCGGTCTTTTGACATACCCGGAGAAAAGCTCACCTCGAATTAAATTTGTATATAAAGTGGTCGTTATCATTTAATAGCAGTAATGCAACAAAGGTTTTAGTCGCCTCTCACACAGGTGGTACGCTGTGCAACACCGTTAGTGCGACGCGATTTTTCGCATTTTACTTAGAGAAACAATGTGGAAAAAATATAATTACTGACATTTTCACAAATTTTGTTCGTGAACACCCCGCCATAAAAAGATAAATACAGCTTAATTTTTTTTATCTTTTTTTGTTAGCGGTTGTATTTCAGTTGAGTGAACGTATTTCACCCGAATGAACGCTCAATTCTTCGATTCGTAGGTGAGCTTTTACCGCATCTATCAAAAGCCCGGTGAGCTTTTCTCCGCATCGGACAGTTTTGCGGTGAGCTTTTCTCCGGTGAGCTTATCTCCGGTGAGCTTTTTTCCGGTGAGCTTTTCTCCGCCGCCCGGAGCGTATAGACGTGTCGACTCGCAACTACGTGATCAAGCAAAAAAAAAAAACATTTCCATGATTATGACGATTATTTTTTGTGCGCCCTATTGTTACTAAAGTTAAAGCAAATAGGCAGGCGAGCTGGTTAGGGATAGATAGACATAGTTTCGTGTCTGTCTGTCCTTTTTTTTTTGTTCCTCGCTCCAGGGTCACTATGTCTACTTGTCATGTAGGAAGTAACGCGACGAAAGGCGTCTTACTTGCCATGCCAGTGATAAGTCGCCACCTGTACTTATCGCAGCTGCAAGGTCTCATCCACAATGAATAAACGCGATCTCGAAGCGGGCACAAACGGCGTGATTCTCGCGAGACGCACGCCGTGCTACGCGCCTTGCTTTTTTTTTTTTTTCGTTTTTGTTAAACTAGTGTACCACCGGTAGCCCCCGAAGCTCCGCTTTTTCTCTCCTAGCATTCGCATGGGCAGTAGTGGGATTGCTCTAGGTGACGGTAACCAAGCCCTCAAGTTGCCGTCACCGCCATTGAACATGTTCGCGGCGGCAGCGGCGGTTCGACCGCCGCTGCCGCCGAGAACATGGGGGAGGAATTTTCGTCCCCTTTTCAAGCGCACCAGGTTGCGGTGCATCTAAATCGGTGAAACGGAACGGGTGCGATTTCCTCCCTTCCGTAGGCGACAGGGAGGAGCATCGGTTTTTCCTCTATTTCTCCTAACTTTTTTTTTAGAGTGTTCACTTCCGAAGCAGCGCGGTACTCGTCCCTCCTTCTTTCACGGTGTCGCTGCTCTAAAGCGGAAGGTCACGTGGTGCGCTCTCGGAGCTCGATTGGCTAAATGGCTCATCGACTGCCACTACGGTCCATCTTGAGGTCAAACATTCGCGGACGTGTAGGCCTCCGTACCTACAGTGGCGCAATCAGCTCCGACACATGGACATTTCGTAGCCAAGCGGCCAAGCGGTGCTTTGAAATCGCCGCCGCCGCTACCGCGCCGCCAGGATCAACCCAAGAAACAAAGGAAAGTTGAAGCTCTCCAGACGATGATGCATTTTGTATTACGTATGCAATAAAAACGAAATGTAAAAATATCTCACAATATGTTAGGTTTAGTCTTGGCAACATGAGAAAAATATACGCCCGCAACTTTTCCCATTTAAACCAATTATTGACACAATTGGCCCTGAACCATTTTCGTTGAACCGGTAACCGCCACATCAGATTATCGTTTCGTTCCGGTTCAGGTTAATATGAAGCGTGCGATTTCGGTTTCGGTTTTTTTCTGGTTCGGTCAAAAATAACGGTTTTGATTCGGTTTTCGGTTCGGGTTCGGTTCGACACCCTTCCATAAACTACATATCTTTTTAATCCGCTAATTTCAGTAACTCATCTTCCTCTCGAAGAACTAGTTCAAGGATTCCTTGGCAGGAAACTTGTAGAAACAAAGCATCCAACTAGAAAAAGGAGGGGAAAATACTAAAAGTTACGAGTAATTTTATTACTTCCAAAAGAAATCAAGTTACTTTCGTAATTACTTTCTAATAAATGCATTCAAGTTCTCACAAAATCACTTCAGATTAAAATAGATTACGAGTAAATCGAGTACTTGGAATGAGTACCTTACAAGTCTAGCTAACCCTATTGGAAAACCCCAATATGAACAGCGTATTATGGATATTGGAATCCAATATATTCTATCGGCTACCAATAAAACTATATACATGTTGGAATATCACGTTCAGCACGACATTTCTTTGCATGCAGTCTCCTTGTGTGTATTTCTGAGTGATGAAATAAAAAATGTTGCTGTTGTCAAATTATGAATAAAGAAGCAAAACACTGGGCTTATCCATACCAAATATATTTCACATATTCCTGAACTGGAGGATCCAGCATTTACTGCAAAAGAAAGTTAATTGTTTAGGACCCTCATTCAAAAGCTTGACGTTTGAAAATAGAGTGTGGAATCCTCACCTTTTAATGAAAACAGCACCTGCTAGCTGCAGCCACATAGAAACTGCAAGATAAAAATTTGTGATTAGTTCACAAGTAGCAATTCTTCACTAAGCCGGATAGATTCAAAATTATGTCTGCGTTGATTGCGGAAAAATAAGCTTCCATGCCACTGCCACGGGTCATTCTAAGCTCGGTCAATCAAATATACGTATCCGCTCGTCTGGCTTTAGTATTCCTGCTTCGCACCAACCTAGAGTATCTGGAAGGATCACCTTTGAGGAAAAACGAACGGGTGCTTGCTTGCTTGCAGGCCGTGGAAACTGGAAGAGAGACGTGCGATTAGTTGCGTACAAGTAGCAGATACTTTGAGTAGCCACGTAAAGTACACTAAGTCAGAAAGATTCAAAATTACATGCGCGGGACATAGATATCCTCTTGCGACGTAACTGGGCACACGTCAATGTTGCCCGCGTGTATTATAAAAAATAAGCTTCAATGAAGGAGCCCTCAGTCATTCTGAGCTCGGTCAATTAAATATGCTGTACCGGTCGTCTGGCTTCAGTATTCCTGCTTCGGGAATCTGGAATTCTCACCTATGAGGAAAAAGAGACTGGCACCTGCTGGCTCTTAGGCCGTGGAAACTGCCAGAAAGATTTGCGATTAGTTGCGTCCAAGTAGCAATTTCTTTGAGCAGCCACCTGCAGCACACTAAGCCGGATAAATTCAAAATTACATGTGCGTGACATAATATGCCTCTTGTGACAAAACTGGGCGCACGTTTTGTCGCTTACAGCAATACTGAAGCCAGACAAGCGGTAAGGCATATTTAATTGACAGAGCTCAGAACGACTGGGGACGCTTTCACTGAAGCTTGTTTTGCTGCAATACACACGTGTATTGCACGCGTGTATTGCAGCAAAACAAGCTTCAGTGAAAGCTTTCCCAGTCGTTCTGAGCTCCGTCAATTAAATATGCCGTACCGCTTGCCTGGCTTCAGTATAGCTGCTTCAGGGCAATCTAGAAAATCTGGAATCCTCACCTTTGAACGAGAATGAACTGGCACCTGCTGCCTTGTGGGCCATGGAAACTGCAAGAATGATTTGCAATTAGTTGCGTCCAAGTAGCAATAGACGATTTGCAATTTTCCCAAGCGCCCCGGCCCGCGCGTGAGGAATTGTGGGAGAGATTGTCCCTCGCCTGGCCGCTCTGCCTTGAGATCGCATTGCCTTGTCTCTTGTCTCCTCTTAATCCTCTGTTTTTCGATTTTATTGCCTACTTGTATTTATTCCAGTGTATTTCTTATCGCTTCTAAGTGTTTCTAATCTCTCCTGCGCGTGATATTTCTTGCAAATATATAGTATTTGTGTCTTTATTTTGCTTTTTTCAACGGGAGTGCCGACGGACAACACGCCGCTTCGCGCATCGTTTCCCGGGTGAGTACCATCATTGCTACCGATTCTTATCGAGCTGTTAGCTGTTCATTTTGTTTCATTTGACCCGCGTGCAGTCAAGAGGAGCCATTTATGAACACCCGCGCACATGTCATAGGGGTAGGCAGAGCTCTGAATCAACAATCGCGACGCGAGAGCCGAGTGCGCTGTGATTTGGTAGCCCGCGCTCGCTCCGTTGACTCGCACTGTATTGTGTGCCTTCGAGTGCCGCTTACTTGACTAAGGTACAGCAAGCCGCTCCTCCCTAGTGTCCCGGTTGGGTCTCGTCCTGATGAATCGTCGGTGGCGACCTAAGGTGTGGTCAACATCAGATTAGACCTTTTGAGACAGAATTCATATACTTGCTGAGAGGAAGTACACCCAAACGAATCTCAGGCATGCCATTTATAGTGCGTTTTAAATTGAGAGGCCTGATGTAAAATGAGACGTCAATACTGACGCACCCCTTTTGCGAATCTAAAATTTTGAAGGCCTTGTCCCCCTCGCTAGGGGGACAAGGCACATGAATTTCTGCGCGTGGATGAAATTTTTTATTTTAACATCCCGACTCAATGTCCATCCCCGAATAATCGGCCACCACACTTTTAGAAAAAAAAATTTTTGTTAGAAAACACTGAGTCATTGATCACCCCTAAAAAAGCCTGAACCAAGCATACTCGTACCGTGGCTTGTTTGCTCCGTGCTGCCCTCGAGTTAACTCGGGCTGACAATGTGTTTTTTAAATGAAACCCACGTTTTCAGTTTCGGTTTCACTTGTTGAGGCAGGTGGATACTTTTGTAAAGCTTCCTCCCTATGCGCTTCCGAGTCAACATTTTTGCAATGGCCAACCCCCGGGCTTTGATTTTGCGCTCTTTGACGAATGCTGAAACTCATATAGGCGGGCAATAGCTCACCTTAAAAATACTTGCTCTTGGTGGCCGAGAACAAACTCGTGTTCCTGATTGGCAGCCACTTACTGCCAAGAATTGCTGCACATATCCGAAAGAACCCAGTCTTAGTCTTATAAAGATACTTTCGCCGGACAGAGACACAAAAGCCTGACACAAGACCAGTATAAAGACAGGAAACAGAGTTTCTGTGAGGAATGAAACACACAACTCAGATAGGCATCAATCACTCACCTTGAAAACACTTGCCATAAGCGGCAAAGAGCAAACTTCTGGCCTTGATTGGCTGGTGCTTGCCGCCAAGGCCTGCATGTATACGAAAAAACCCGGTCTTAGTCAAACTTGGGTGTTTTTGCAGAAGAGAGACAACGAAATACTAATGCAAGACCACTACACATAGGAAATGGCATCCATATTTCCCTTCGCGCTTCGACCGTCATTGTTCTGTGTCTTCACCTCACGCAGAGTCATATTTGCCTACATAGCGTAAACGTGCCAAAAGCCGCGTCTTCACTATCCTCGCACAACTTTCTGCCCGAATCAGGTCGGAACAATGACGGTGTTTCGTCCGTCATTGTTGCGCGTCTTCACACCGTGCACAGTGACCCCGTTTCATTTTCCCTCGGTGTGGAAAGCCTCGTCTTCACTGTCCCCTCTGTGCTATGACTGCCGTTGTTCCGATCCTTGACCTCGACTCTTCGAGGCAGAGGGTGCATGAAGTGAAAGGAACAGAAAGGAACAATAAGATTAGGATAACAGACCAGGAAAACCCCTGGGGGAATGACGAAGTAGACAATTGCAGGAGTTTGCAGTTCTTTCGAGGCTGATGGTATTTAAGGCCACATTGGCCAGCAGTGGACTCACTTGCCAAGATGGAAGTGGACGCAGAAGGGAAAGGATGCCCTCTACTTAGACGGGTACACGTACTGTTTTCAACGTCGTAACAAGCATGGGACTGTTGTCTGGCGCTGTGACAGGTATCGTGCCATGAATTGCGCATTGACAGTGCTGACCGAAGAAGGACGCGTGCTTCAGAATCCAGGTAAGCTTTTGCTCACTTCATCGCGTGCTTTTCGATAATAGCTGCGTATTATGACGTTGTAACCAGTGCACATGATGATATTTTATGCCTCTTTTAATTTGAAGGGGAGCACACACATGCGCCGAACGACGTGAGCGTTAACAGCGCACGTCTGAAGTGTGCCTTGAAGGAAAGGGCCATCGCTGAACCCCACGCTACTGCCCCAGAGATGTATTCCCAGCATGTGAGGAGCTTGGTGGGAATGGCATGTGATGTCGATCTAAGAATCATACAGCGAAAGAGTGTTCATAGTTAAGTGTAATATTTCTGAACCTATCTTTTTTCTCTCTCTTATCAGGTCGAGGAAGGCGTCTTGGCTCAGCTTCCGACCTTTGAGAGTGTGCGCAGTATGATCTACCGAGCTAAAAGACAGAACCAACCTACACTGCCCAAAACTACAGCTGACGTAAACTTAGCTGGAACATACACTGAAACCTTGGACGGAAGAAAGTTTCTTCTTTTTGACGTGTCAACCAGTGCTTGTCGCATCGTCTGTTTTAGCACAAGCGACGCACTCACAGAGTTTTCTGAGGCGAGCGAGGTTTTTGTCGATGGAACCTTCTTCTCGTGTCCATCTTTGTTTTATCAGATGATGACCATAAGCGTCGTGAAAGAGCGGTGTATCTTCAATGTCGCTTAATTTTTGCTACCCGGCAAATCCCGCGACGTTTACGTACAAGCCTTCGAACATTTTAGGACAGCTCTAACTGACCTTAACCTTTCCGCTTCGTTCGACCTTGTCCGAACGGACTTCGAACTGGCGCTGATTCAAGCCATCCTCTTCGTTTTTCCTGGCGCCCGTCACCGAGGCTGCCACTTCCACTTTTCCCAGGCAATCTGGCGGAAAGTTCAGGAGCTTAGACTCTCGAAGGCCCATCGCTTGGACACCTCCGTGGCCGGCTTCATGAGAAAGATGATCAGTCTCGCTTTTGTTCCCCCGAACTTCGTGCGAGTAGCTTGGGGCAACCTGAAACTTACGGCGCCTACAGACGCGCAAATTCCACTTTTGATTCTTTATTTTGAGGACATTTGGATGATGGGTAACTTCGACATTCAGCAATGAAACCAGCATCAGAACCGTGGCGCCCGTACAAACAACCTGAAGGAGGCCTGGCACAGGTGAGCCCCAGTATTTGTGCTAAAACCAATTCCATTGCTGCCTGTATAAATATAACCAAAGAAATCATTTAATAATTGCAGGAAAATAAACAACATGGTTGCAAAAACTCATCCAAACCTGTTCGCCTTCGTGGATCTTCTACAGAAGGATGAGGCCACGAGTCGAGTATCCCTGCTGCAGCTGTCCAATGGCGGACAAGCTCGTAAGCGACTAAAGAAGTGGAACGAGAAGGACGACGCCATCAAGCAGCTGGAGGACGACTTGCGGGACGGCGCCCTAAACTTGAACGAGTTTCTTCAGAAGATCCAACGCTACTGCGGCATCGAAGCGTACCAACTCTGTTGCTATGCAAATGTTGTAAATATGTTTTGTGAATAAATAAGTTTCATGAAAGGCTAACAGCCATTTTGAAGCGTTATTAGATATAGGATTAAGCAAAGTGCATCAAGGGGCCGGCCAGGGATCCAAATAAGTTTACGTTATATAGGCCAATATAGAACTACGTTACAAAGACTGGTAAAAAGAGTTGAAAAACTTCGAGGGCAAGGAAAAAACACTGGAACAACCTGGCATGTTGAGGACACGGGGCTGTTAACACGGCGGAATTGAGTCATGGGCTTTTAAAACATGGGCTCTTGCAAACGGGGCAGAAAGAACGGGGCGCTTGCCGCGGGGCTAATGACACGGGGCTTTTGACATCGTGGGCTTTCGTGCACCACCCATTTTTACCACCGGCGGTGAACGCTCAAAAAAGAAATCGTTACACGAGGAATGGGCATGCTGACTTTATTGAACACAACGTATGCTTGTCGTGTGTGGCGATGAATCGCTGGGCACCTTCGTTGTCACCGACGAGAGGCGTTCAACTCCGCACCAACGCTACCGCTATTTTCTTTCTTTTCTAGTTTGGGTTTACCTTTACCGGCGTGGTTATCCATTCGTGCGCGTCTGTGCCTGCACTCCGCACCTCTTCGACACAAAACGAGCATTTAGGTGGCTGAGTCGGCTGAGTGGCACAATTAGTACGATTGTTATCAAACTGAGAAGCAGCAACGTCAGAAGACAAGTGAACCGCAGGCCAGCCAGGCCAGCTGTTTGTAAAGCAATAGCTACAGGACTGCTCGACACTTAGCTTATTGAAACAAGCGGCAGCTTGCGCCACCTAGGAAGTGTAGTAGTAACCGCTAGGTGGCACTAAAAGAAAATACTTATGCGCGAACTCGTGCTATTCAACTACCTACTACACATACAACACACACACACCATCAAGATACCGAACACTACTACAGGCACATACATGTCAGCAGTAGAACAAGGAACAAACAACTCCAACACAACACATCCGCGACTCTCTACTCTAGCTACCCCACCGACCCGAATCGTATATATGCCCTACCACATTCTGACAAGAATTAGGCAAGTGACTGCTACTGTTTACTAGATGAATACAAAAAGTCTTTGCAAGTATTATTGGTATACAAGTGGTTTAGGTATTTAAATTGGCAGGCTATACACCTCTCTTAATCTAGCACTTCGAAGGCCAACATGATGTGAAAGCAATCGGCTAAAGTTACACCACACGGCATGCCCCCGATCAGTTTCGGTTTCAGATTCATGCAGTAATAAACTTACTCAAGCCATGCTGCCTTACGCTCGTTCCGCGCGTGCAATAGCGGCAAAAGTTACAACAATATCTGCATTCCTGGGCAGTAATCGGCTAAAGGTAACATAATTCGTAGTCTTGTGTTGTTCAATTCGTTCTTTTTTCCCTTAATTGTAGAGGGCAAGCGCTGGCGGCGTGCTTTCTCGTGTTGGTCGAGTGACCTCGCTCTACTCGCTTTACTTTAAAAACCCCAAATTAAACTTATGTAAAAAAAAAACAACGTATTGGGGTACAATTATATATATATATATATATATATACTGTAGAACCCTTTATTTTCGCGGCCTCTATTTTTCGCGAATCGGTCACAGAGGACATAATCGCGGCCACTAAATTTCGCGAAATCCAGGCGCCTGCATTGAAACTCTTAAGGTTCGAATTTTTCGCGTGCCCTTAAATTTCGCGAATTCTTCAATTCGCGAAATTCGCGAAAATTAAGGGCTCGCGAACATTAAGGGTTTTACAGTATATATAAATATATATATATATATATATATATATATATATATATATATATATATATATATATATATATATATATATATATATATATATATATATATATATATATATATATAACTGGTAAGAAAAAACCCTTGATGAAAACAGCAACAACGGACGATTAAATCTTCGACGTTTCGGCCGGAGTCCGGCCTTCGTCCGGAAGAACTTTTACAGATGAACGTGGGTGGTATTTATACAATGCTACGGTCGGGTTCAAATTTCGGCGGGATGACGGTTGGAGCTTTGGTGAGAGGGAAGCTTAGGGCAGTTCGTATCCGGGTGAAGAAGCTTGACGGTCGGGGCCAAGTTTCAAGGACGGTGGGATGACGGTTGTAGCTTCTTGAGAGGGGGCGCAGGGAGACTTTGTGTCCGGGCGGGCAGGGGTGACCTGAATAATAGCGTACAATAGACGAAAGTTAACGCGCAAACTAGAGTGCTGCCTCAAAAAAAAAGAAAAACGGCACCGTCACTTGTGTTGTTTCGTGGGGCATGCATGAGTCAGACATGAAAGGGAACAATGTTAAACCTAGAACAAAAAATATATGAATATCAAAACCTGGAAATAAAAGAGAAAAGTTGATGGTCCAGTTCCGGCCACAAACACAGTACCACTGCTAACAGCAAGATCTGGGACCTGAAAAAATGTCCCCTCATCGCTGTTGCTATTCGTCTGTTAGCATTTTAATCGATGCCAGAGTACCGGGGCTTTCATTTATTCCTTGTTTAATTGTGTTGAATCGGTAAATTAGGTAGGAGTCACGCTGTTCACGTTCGCGATTTGATTTAAATCCAGATTCTAGGAGCTTCACTGACAATTTATCAAACGAGTGTTGGGAGAGCGAGATGTTTGGATAGAGGCAATGTCGGAAGATTTATGGCGTAAGATTTGTGATTATTAAAGCGCAGTCTAAATGCCGTTCCAGTCTGCCCTATGTATTGCATTTTACATACCGTACATTCGAATAAGTACACGACATTCGACGAGGCACATGTTAAGTGCCCTTTAATTTTGATCAAGAACTGCGAGTGCGTGCTGCTGGCCGTGTTTGTGTGCTGCATCTGTTTACTGATCAGACATCCTGGGTGCATGCAAGGCCTACATTCGTTAGGTGGTGGCGATGAATTGATCCGAGAATTTACTAGCGCGTCTTTGAGGTTACGCGATCGTCGGTGGACTACCCCAGGGGCGGATGGAAACGCGCGTTTAAGGCGCTCGCTTTGTTCGAGAATGTTATAATGTCGTCTTAAGATATTATTTCCATTAGGATGGTTCATGCTATAAGTTAGATATAGATTTGTGCGTTGTGTGTCGCTTTGCGTGGGGCGCGGGCTGATAAGGTCTGCTCGGTTCAGTTGCTTGGCTTTTCTGATTGCATCGTCGATTATGCGCGGTGGATACTTTTGTTTCTCTCGCACTGACTTTAAATTTTGGCTGCTCGCATCAAAATCTGTCTCCTTGGAACAAATTCGTTTGAAACCATGAGCTTGGCTATAGGGAATGCTGTTTTTGCAATGGCGTGAGTGGTCGCTTTGATAATGCAGGTATTGCTGTCGATCTGTTGGCTTACGGTACAGGCTCGTGGCGAGTTTACCTTTGTCTATTTTAACGTTGATGTCTAAGAAGTTTATTTCGGTTTGAGAGTACGTATGTGTAAAGCGGATGCTCGGATGAGCAGCGTTGTATCGACCTATGAAGTCCACCAGCTCCTCCTCAGTGTGCGACCAGACAATAAATATATCATCTATAAACCTTTTGTATATTAGCGGCTTTACGGGACATTCAGAAAGGAACTGAGAATCTAATTTTCCCATGAATACGTTGGAGTAGTTCGGGGCCATTTTGGTGTCCATCGCGGTTCCGCTAACCTGCCTAAAGTATTTATTGTTAAATTCGAACGTGTTGAGTTCTAAAACAAGCCTCGATAGAGTAGCGACGACGTGTCCATCTGGGGTATCCGGTTGTTTGTGGAGTTCGTACATGTCAATTAAAGAAATTATTCCATCATCGTGTGGGATATTCGTATACAGCGATGACACATCAAGTGTAACCAGATATGATTCTTTTGGTATGCGTAAATTTGATATTTCCCTTAAGAAGTGAGTTGTGTCTTTAATGTACGAATCGAGACTTGTAGGTATATGTCTAATTAAACTGTCTACATATCCTGAAATGGGTTCGGTTACTGTACCTATTCCGGATATGATTGGGCGCCCTGGGTTACCAGGTTTGTGAATCTTAGGGAGCATGTAGAAGCGGCCCGGGGAAGGCTGTACCGGTTTCATTAATTTATGTTCGTTAGCGGTTATTCTGCCCTCGTCTAAGAGATCCTTAAGGACCGAGGTCACAGTCTGAGTGTGGTGCACTGTGGGGTCACCTGCGAGAGGTTCATAAAACTTTGGGTCATTTAGTCACACTTACCCCGAAGGGCATGTCGGTTTCCCTTCCTCCCGCCTGCACAAACCTCGACCAGCATGACCGATCGGAATGGCAACAGGTTCTCCTTGAGGCTTCCCTTAAATTGGTCCAAATAGCGATTCATCATAGTGACAAACAAGTAAAACAGTTAACTACTGCGGGATGAGGACGATTCGTCACATGCGCACTCGTCACAGGACGATTGGTCACAGGACGATTCGTCACATAGGAACATTTGTCACAGGATGACTCGTCATGCGGGCAACTGGTCACACCGATCGGGCAGGGGACGATAGTAAATTGTAAATTTCAACAACTGCCCACATTCCCTGATGAGAAGTTTCACGACTTCCCACTGTGACATAAACCGATGGTTGGAAAATCTAGTCTTGCAATACTCATCTGCTCTTCCTTTCATCATATTACGAGTCTTCAGCAGGTTGATCTCAGTTGCTGGCTTGAACGAGCAATAATCCGACTGCCAGCCAAATCAGTTTTTAATTTGGCCTTGCATACACCTCTTCGGCAAAACCAATAAGTACCGGAATTCTTTCTGCTGCATGTGTACGAGTACCCCTCGTGCAGCAGCATAGCTCCACCTCTCTCTGTTGCGATCACTTTCATTTTTTAAGTTGGTCATAGGCCAACTGATAATATGCCCGTTCGTCACAGCGGAACATTCGTCATAGGGGAATTTGTCACTAGGAAAGTTTGTCACTGTGCGAACTGGATATTCGAAATTTCCCAACTTATATTCACTTGGCTTTGCATATGCAATAAAGATTTGCACGTTATATTTCATTTTATTGAAGAGAGGGAAGATCCAAACAAGTCATCGTTGTACCTAAAAAACAACAGGTTTATCGAGCGAAATAAAAACAAATTAAAAAGCTATATTCCGAGCTGCCACCCTCAAGGTTTTAAGACGATTGCGACCATTGCAGCGGCTCACAATGATCTGAAAACGCCGGTTGCAGTCGGCGGGCTTCTTCGACACCCTCGAAGATGTCGTGCCGCCCTTTGCTTGAGCCAGCTTCGTCACTGTCAAGGACTGCTCTCTCTTGATGCAGCCCAGGAACGCCCAGCTATTGGGAGAACTGCAGTCCACGTTGCTCTGGCATAAAAAAAAGAACACAAACACACACTCGTAGAGGAAGCTTTTTGAGTGGGCACCGTACTGTAATTTTGAGCCACAAATGCCAAAATGTGCTACGGAAAGCTTCTCAGAAGTTCTCAGGGGATTAAGTCAGTTCTTACCTGCAGTCCCCAGTGGCACGCTTCGATGCTGTTGTTCGTCCGTTGCATTTCTGCCAGTGTTGATTCTCTGAATGACCAAACCAGAGGAGAGAAGGTGGCCGACGACAAGCCGATTCGACGAGGTCTCCCGATATACACGTCCTCGAAGTAGACCACCACGGGTGAGGCATCGGTGGGGATAACGTCGAGATGGTCCTGGAAGGCCCCGGGAATGACGGCGATTGGAAAGAAGGCCAATGCTGGAAGTATTCTCATTTGAAAATCCACAAAAAATAAAGTAACCAATTGGCTTAGCTGAAGACAACAATAAGACATATAAACAGAATGCCGCATACCAGAACAGCAGCTCGTCATCTGAATTGTAGCGACTCTGGTGACCACTGAAGCACATCGTCATGTACACCAAGTGGGATAAGAGAAAAAAGTATACCTGTATCCTAGCGCCGGAAATCATGGCTTGTATCGCGTTGATGGCCGCTATCTCGAAGTCCGTGTAAGCCTCCTCATGCCAGTTGGCCCCCATAGTGACTCAGCACGACGTCAAAAAACTTTAAAAAGAGCGAACATATTCTGAAGTGTTTGAACACATATCCAATAATAGGGCCACCGAGCGTTTCGTTTTATACGTTTATCAGAGCTCTTGAATGTGTACCTTCTTATGTAGCTTCAGATTTGTTAGGCAGCAAGCCGTAAACCATTGGCACTACCACACCATTGACTGTGGCATGCACCGTGTACAGTTGATAGAACTGTGCCGGAATGACTTTAAAGGAGCTGTGCAACAATTTCAGGGCTTTGCTTAAATAATTGTGGAAGTTGATGCCTGACACTTCTGCAGTGAACTACAGAAAACAGATTTTGCCTGGATACCCTAGTTTTTATTTAAAAAAATGAGAAAGATCCAGGTTTTTGCCGCCTCTCAACTCGTACATCGTCTTCCGGGTCACGTGCGCAGTGACGTCACCTGAGTAGGCGCGGAGTTCCGGTGTCGACGCCTAAAGAGTGCGTCTGCTGCAGAGAAGTGTCCGTATTGATGTCGCTGGCCTGTAATAAGGCGGAGCCTCCTCAGGGGCGGGGCCTGTGGGGGTTCTGCGCTCGTTCTCGCACCCGCGGGCCGTCGCCGCCGTCGCCGCGCGAGGCAGCCTGGGCTCCGTACTCGTCGCTAGGCCTAAATTGTCATCGGGGGCTCCGTGGGTATATGAACGGAGCGGCGTCGTGCGTGCTCCCGCGGGCCGTCGCCGCGCGAGGCAGCCGGGGCTCCGTACTCGTCGCGGCGTGAGCTTCTCCGTACACGCGCATGTCTGCCTGTCCGGGGTCCCTTCTACTAATCCTCCCACACCACTCACCCCCGAGAGGTTCTTCGCGCGGTAAACGATGGAACAGGAGCTTTTTAGCACGGACAAGAGGACTTTGTGGAGTCCGGTTAGGACACAGGAGAACAGAGAACCCGGTCGGCATTGCCGAGCGGCGGCGTTCGAAGTCGAGATCGACACGGCGGAAAACCAAACCAAGGCGCTCGTTCGGCTCCTCGTGCTAGCCGCTGACGCTGCTCGAGCTGACGGTTTCGTTGACCTCGGGTAGATGGCGCCACTAAAACACTGTATGTATAATAAACATTTTGTCAATGATACTACGTTTTTGAAGCATTTATGTTGTTAGGACGACAATATTTATGGAAAAAATACCCTTTATCGAGCAGGTATTTGCAGAATTTGCTATCTTTTTTACAACTTCCTAAGTGACGTCACGCCGCGTGTTTCCCATGACGGCCGCTCGCGGCTGCAGTTCGGTGGATATTCTAATTTTTACCTCGCGATTACGCGGCGAAAACGCAACATTTCGATGAAAGGAGGTGTGTTTTCTGTCATTTGTGACAAGGTGAACAGTATCAAAAGCAGAAGATGCCAATTCTTTCAACGTTAAAATCGTTGCACAGCTCCTTTAAAGGTCCCGTCCGCGAACCACGTAGTCGCCTGAGCCAGACAGCTCAAGTTGCGCTCGGTAGCAAAGATAAGGATTTTTTCGCTGTCGCCCTCTCCGCTGTCGTGAAGGAGAAAGGAGTCTCCTTTGGCTGTGGTCTGCATGCAGGTAAAACAGTCATAATTATCATAATATGTCGCGCACTGTGATTTTGCGCTGGAATACACTTTACCTTAAACTCTGTGGGCATTCGTATGTCGGCTCTGCAAGATCGTACGCTGTACTCGAAATTCGCCCGCTGCCGTTGCTTGCGGATTGTGCGCCGAAGTGTTGACGGTGCGGCAATCGGCAATGCAGTGTCGTCACTGACACAGGCTGCCGCATCCAGAAGTATTTGGTACGGTGCTAGACGGCCTTCCACTGGAATAAAGAAGTACGCTAGTGAACTTGTTTTGGGAATATAAGAGCAGGAACAGATTTTGGGACGTACCAGCCTTTTCCTTCATCTGATGACGAACCTGAAGCACGTTTATCTCAGTGGGGTCACCGTCATGCGTATGG
The DNA here is from genome assembly GCA_013358835.2 of Ixodes persulcatus. NCBI lineage: Eukaryota > Metazoa > Arthropoda > Arachnida > Ixodida > Ixodidae > Ixodes > Ixodes persulcatus. The sequence continues at coordinate 268,639 of JABSTQ010010408.1, forward strand.
TCACTGGAATAAGATCTGTGTCCTGTTGTTCCTCTACTTCGTCCTTGTCTTTGCGCTGTTTTGTTTTTATCAGGAATGAGAGATTGAACGAGGCTTGGCGTGATCGGTGGCTATTTTAGTTTAACAAACTTCTCTTTGCCGGCAGGCCCAATACAACGTAGTTTCGTTAACCTTAATGCAAGTGTAGGTATGTCTTTCGTGAAGAAGCCTATCGCCACCTCTCTTAGTAGTAACTACCTTCATTTAGAAATCGAGAGTGAGATGGGAAGCAAAAGAGATCCGTCTTTTAAAATCCGGGAGCAACCTGCATGGCGAGCCCTAAAATGAGAAACACAAAAAAAAAAAAAAATAAAAACGAGTCGGGTTCAGTGGGCTTTTTCCTATTGTGAACTTTATGTTCTGGAAGTTCTTTTGTTAGTAAGGTGACCCAAATAAGACCATATGCAGGCTAAAGGCTGCATGTTGCCTTACCTTGGGGTCACAGGGACATGCTTTTGTTTCTGTTCGTACAATACTCAACCTTACTGGCCTTGTACAGATTTGGTTGTGTGACCCCCTTTCGTAACTTTCCTAAGAAAACAAAATAAAAAGGAAAACGTTTAACGATCTTGGGGTCATTGTGTGACGAACTGCCAGCGTGACGAATCATCCTATGACGAATGTTCCGATGTGACGAACGGGCCTGTTACCAGTTGCCCTACGACGAATCGACATGTGACGAATGGGCCGCATCCCCTGTAAAAGTTCTTCCTGACGAAGGCCGGACTCCGGCCGAAACGTCGAAGATTAAATCGTCCGTTGTTGCTGTTTTCACCAAGGGTTTTTTCTTACCAGTTATACCCACGCCTTCGGCCTCCCGCCACCATGCCCGTTGTATACATATATATATATAAAATAGCACAGCCCAGATTTTGTTTTATGTGCTGCATTTGGAGAACATATACGTATACCCCTGCGTAATTATTTTAAATCTTCTATTTTTGTGATGACAACACAAGGTTGGCACTCCCCAAGCATGGGGAGACTTCATATAAACAATGTGTTAAGCTTAAAACATTAGGGCATTACAACCAAAACTATACTGTTTATATATATAAAGTGGCTCTAATGGAGACAAAGTGTTCAGGTGACAATTGTTTGTATTCTTTTATTTTCCAAACCTGCTATACAATTTTATATTGAAAATATTTTCCTATAAAAAATAATTAAACGTTTTAAAACAACCGTGTAGGTACATCTGAGTCATTGTTCAAATGGAAATCTGAAAAGAAGTATTTTTCCAGCACTGATCTATCAAACTATAATAATTATAGTAATGATACTTTCTAAAGCCAGAAACAACCTCGCAACCTTCTTATTGGCTGCCACCTTTGAATATGAACCAATAAGCTTACATGAAAACAGGAAACATTTAACCAAAAAACAATGTTATGTGTGCATTACAAACATTAAATAATCAAAATATGAACACCAGTCATTTCACCATTATAAAAAAAAAATATCTGAAAATATGTATAACACAAAAAGGGATATGATTTGCACCAAGCAAGATACTGGGCTATAGAACCAAAGTTTCAACAATAAAAAAAAAATATCAGGGGGTACCCAAAAGTAACTGGAATGAATTTCAAGAGGCCAGGCGTTCGTACTACCAGCATCGGCCTCTTGCAGCGCTAAGTAACATCCTTCCCAAGTCAGTTTGCCGACCGGTGTCGTCTGGAAAGGATCTAGCGGCATGTTGTGAATTTTTCCCCAAGCGCTTCAAAATCATTTTTCGTTTTTTGCAATGTCCGACTTGAAGGACCTTACGCATTCACAAAACGATTTCCTTTCAAGACTTTTTATATGAGCGAACAAACAAAAGTCACACGGGGCGAGCGAGGTCCTGAGAATACGGGAGGTTGAGAAGCGGTGTCATGGCCATTTTTGCTAAAACAATTGTTGCACTGACAGGGCAGTGTGTGCTGGGGCATTGTTGTAATGGGACTATTATTCCCCCTTTCCCTCACATCGGGGTATTTCTGCCTTCCTGAGTTTCGCAAGTGTCGCAAAATTCCCAGGTAAAACACCTGATTAACAGATTCACCAACAGGAACAAACTCGGAGTGAACAATGCCCAAATGTTTCGATGTTTTCATCAGTTGAGAAGGTTGAGGGCTGCCCTGAACGAGGTTGGCCGTCGATCAATAATTCACTGGCCTTAAAGCGAGCCGAGAAAAGCACTCATAGACATGAGATTTCTTATTAGCATCTTCTTTGCAAGCTCTCTGAGACATTACAAGTTTCCGGCAGTTTTTCCTAAAACAAAATTTCACGGCCGCATGCTGTTCCTTGATATAAGACGTTGCAAAAAAAAAAAAAACGATTTTGAAGCGCTTGGAAAAAAACATTTATAGCAGACAATGCCAGTCGGCAAACTAACTCGGAAGGGGTGCTGCTAAGCGCTGGTAGCTGAGGAAGCTGGTACTACAAACGGCCCGCCTTTCAGAAATTCATTCCGGTTACTTTTGCATCCACCCTGATATGATTCAATGTGCCAAAAGCTTTCGATATATGCAATGTTTAAAACAAAAGATGGCAACCAGTCAAATAGGCTCAACAGACCTTATGCAAAATTGCTTGGTGATCTGACAACACTGAGAGCGTCGCCATTTTAATGTTGGCAAGCGTCGTCGGTACCAAAGCACAGTGGAGGCATCGGAGAGAGCCGTACGGGCAGTGTGCGATAGCACAGCAGCTGTGTTTTCCGCCTTCTGACCATGAAATGTGGACGAACAGTTTAAACAACCTACCGCGACTGTCTGATGAAACTCTAGGAGGCCTCTGCATGCTGGCAACAACCTCGTCAAAGCAGTGCAGCAAGTCCTACGCCTTCACTGCGGAAGCTTACACACTGCAGGTTGTCGCCAGCGTGTGCATAGGCCTCCGAAAGTTTCGTCAGACAGTTGCAGTAAGTTGTTTAAACTGTTTGTCCACGTTCCATGGTCGGAAGGCGAAAAACACAGCTGCTGCGCCATCGCACACTGCCTGTACGGTGGTTTCCAATGCATCCACCGTGCTTCAGTACCGACAACGCTTGCTAACATTAAAATACCGACGCTCTCAGTGTTGTCAGACTAACAAGCAATTTTGCATCAGGTTTATTGAGATGAGGCGATTTTCTCTGTAACATCAAGCAACATCGGCCAGAGTGTGTGCCCAAACAATGGCGGACTTCGATAATTGGTGCTGCAGCTACCACACTCCCTTCACCTCTAAGCTGAGACTGCGATGGAAGCTACGTCCTCGTTAGACCAGTTATATGTCTCTGTTTCGCCACGTCATCACGCTCCCGCCCATGCCATACCCACGCTCAAAGAGCGGGGTCAAGTGATAAGAGCAGTGATGTGATTGGTCGTAGTCATTTTGGAGCAGCTATTGGAGCAGCCAAAAGTTCATTTTGTAGAAGCAAAAAGAGCTTTTGAAGCATAACCGCACACTTCATTTTCATTTATATCACTGCAAATGTGAGGAGGAGAGATGGCAAATATTAGGAGGAGAACAAACACTAGCTGTTTAGTTGCATGTGGAAGTGCCAGACACGGTAACAAGACGGCTGAGGAAGGACAGCGCAAACTGCCGTGAATGATTATTTTAGGTACGTAATCCCACTGAACAAATATTAAAATACAATCATTTTGAGTACCTAGATTTATGTGTCCAAGTTCTGGGAGGGGGGGGGGGGAGGTTGTAACAAAACTGCAATTCTTAAATCGGACAAAAAAACAAAGCATAAAAATAGACCTACAAAAGAGTCCATATATACCCTCTTGCACTACGTCTCGATCTGGAGGAGTACCTTTCCCCTTAGCACGCGGGTGTGCTGCGGCGAAGAAAGACACGCAACATCGCAACGCCTAGTTCGCAATTGTTGCTTCACTGCAGTACACCAGTGTGCAGTGAGAAGCGCACTCAACAAAGCTAACTAACCCACCAAAGATCACGAGACTTCTTGCGAAACTTCCGAGTACTGTCAGTGCTTGGTGCGAAATCAAATCTAATAGTATGTTATTTGAGGCGATTCTTGAAAGTCCTGAAAACCTGCACTAGCCTACCCTAAGGATCTGGTCCAGTAGCGAGGCCTGCAGCTGTTATATTTGGCGCAAATGGCACAGCAATCACATCACTGGGTGATAAAAGGGAGGTGGCTGATTGGTCCGGCAGGCACTGTAGTCTCAGCTTAAGGGTGAACAGAGTATAGATGGTGCACACTTTGGAAAAGGGTCTATTCAAGGGTAGCTGACAGGCTGCAATACAAATAGCAAAAGCGGATACTGCAATGTTCACTCGTCTCCTATCATTTTTATATAGCCTTTGTTCTTGCAATGGGCAACACTGGATACCACCGCTGCCGGCATGTCGTGGTCGAGACAGGTTAACGACGACAACTGGTTTTTTGCATACAATACGTGGTCTTGTGGGCTGTTGGGCTAGTGGCATCGATTACATGATGGGCCTTGTCTGCTAACCTTCGTTTGCGTCTTTTTGCTGGTGCTTGCAGCATGAGGTGCTGTGCTCGGCCGTGGGCTCCGGTGTTGCAAACAGCAGTTCTGAATCACCGTAAAAAGAAAAGAAAAAAAGAAGAAACAGCGTGACAAACCTGTAACAATGTAGCAAACAGAGATGTTTTACGCTGGCTTCACACGAAAAATCTTTTTGAACGTTTTGACATTGCAAAGGAAACACAATTTTGGACGTTTCATGGTCTAAACCAACAAGCACGCCAAAGGATTGAAGATCCATTCCACTGCCTGGCCATGATCTGACGAGCAGCTGAAATCTCGTTACATCTTGAAGTCGCAATAGCTCCAATTCCAGTCTCTCGAGTTCACGAGCAGCAATTGCTGAAATAACAGCATGCTATTTTTGGTATGATCACCACCAAAAATACAATTATTCATGCTGTATAGACCCAAACTTTTGGAGTTATAACATGCAACAATGCCTATGCCTTACGTTGATGCACCTGGAACCATACATTACAAAACCAGAAAAATAAAACAATCAAATTTTGTTGTCAATTAACCTTCTGAACCTGCAGTGATTATGAAATTACACTACGAGCATATACAGATTAATTAAAAAAGTATGTTTAATATCTCTCTTGAATGAACTGCAATGTTTTATTGTAAATATCCCATTCTAGCAAGCACATCAAACGCAACGATTGAAATGTGACAGAGGCATCTTGGGACATTTGGGATGTGAGTCACCTCACCATGGCCATTGCTAGCCTGGCTGCACGCATGCCAGTTGACAGTGTCACCAAGTACTCTACCAGGAAAAATAGATTTGTCTCTATTCATTTATGCCAGCGCATCAACAGAGCCAAATGTTGCCCTCCTGGTGGTGTAGACACCACGCATCTGAAAGAATGCATGAGGATCACACCGTCCATGCTGTACAGTAGTCATGCCGCACCAAGAAAGGGGGCTGCCGTGGGCACACCGAGATACCGGGTTTGCCTAGACAGTAGAGACAGCTGTCTCAACTTGTGCTCCAGCTGTCCGCAACCATAGATGGCAACAGTAATCTATTGTTGCCATCAATCGTCCCAATAAACAGATCTCACTAAGCGTTACACGCATGTGTGACGCCGCCATAACTTTAGTTCACAGGAAGCAGGCGGCAGTGCATGAGACGGCTCGTGTCGTCTCGTCACGTGCAAAGCTCCAGCGGGGTTCTCCCACATGCAAAAAGACTGAAGTTCCTTTGATGCATTTCGGCAGCGGCGGCTTAACAAAATTGGCTGGTGAGATAGGTCTATTCAAAGAGAAAGACCCTGAGGCTGCTGCGCATCCAGTCGTTCTAACCACGCAAACCCTATTCGTGCCAAGGACATTGGATTTTTATGGAGTGAGATATTTTCATAGTAAAGCATTTGGTGTTATCATGTCACACCCTAGTGGTTGTCAACACCCATGGGCTATATAATTATTCTTCCCTTTCAAAGAATTCTGTTACATCTGAAAGATAAGAGGTTGAAAACAGGGATGGAGAAGAAAATCACAAGAAAGGAGAGGTGAAGCAAAGTGACTGACCGAATCGTCCTGGGCGAGCCAACGCAGGACATCTGTCTGTGAGGAGTGCGGGCTGGGGTGGTGTGTTGCTCAACCTGGGGGGCCCTTGAAGGAAACCTAGCCCGGGCTTGGCTCAACTGCCAGGACCCCAGTTTCATCAGACACGGGGACACCTAGCACAGCCAGGCATGCAGGGGGTCTGAACCCATGCTGGGCTCGGGGCTCATGGTGATTGGTGACGCCACTCACCAAACACCCACAAGCGCACAAGTCTCCTGTGGTGACGCAATCCTGTAAAAAGGTATTCAGTACATGAAGTAGATACTGATCGAGCCAAGTGAGACATACACTTCAACTGAAAAAAAAATGAAGGCACAGCTCAGACATATGATGGATGCCCAAGTGCGGTTGTCTGTCACGTCCAATGTATTTTACATGCTCCAAGTGAACTAATAGTGATCATAGATTAACTCGCTGCTAAAAAGTAAAATATGCCCAGAATACTGAAAGCATGAGCTAAAGTATGCACAGCTTTCTTAACCGAAATACCTAATAATGTTTTTGTTTCACTTGTCTTTCTCATTAAGTGTCACCTCTTTTTCAGCTACAAAGGGAATGTGCTCATGTGAAACCTATAACTTCATGCTAAATCTGGGTCATTCCTTCTCTGCAGTGTGCTGGCTTGCTCAAAATGAAATCAGGTGGTCTTATCTCGGTCTCAAGAAAAAAAAATTGTCAAGGCTAGTGCAGCCTTAGCAAAGCTTTTTCTTGAGGCTTCCTTAGATAGATCGACAGAGTTACTTTCGAACAAACGAGACAAAAAATAGATTATGGACAACAGAGTCAAGATTAGACATTCTACTGAAACGAATAGCCAAGTGAAATCACCACTTAGCTGAATGCTCAGGTGGTCGTAACCTGCCAACTCAATAGCCTCCAGCAAAAACTCTTTTCATTGCATCAGTTGGCACAGTAAACGTGAAACACATGCACGATAAAGACAGGCATTCTACGATGGTTCCCACATCAAGCGTAGCTGGCGTCCTACGACACTGTGACATGGCACGTCCCGATGTCGCATTGTGGTGAGCTAGCTGACGCAAGCAGAAATTGCAACCGCATATTTTGGTGATTCCACAGCAGTGTCAGCTCTATGCAGTTTCAATGTTCTCATGTTCTGCGAAGTTCCTGCAAGCACCATGAGTGACAAGGAAGATGTTGTGATATCACCATCTATACTACAAACAAACAGAGCATTGCTTCAACGACAATGATGCCGAGAAGCGGTGCTAAAATGCTGAAAGGTAGTGCATGTTTTGGTTTTGCTGCATATTTGGTTTGGCTTCAAAGTTCAGAAGGTGAAGAGGAATTGCAACGGCCAGGGTCCTCTGGGGTAACAACCGCTACGAAGTCACGTAAGCAGTGTGGAAGGTGTTAGCTGTGCCGGGGCTCACGTTTCGTAATGACGCACTGTGCCTGTTGTCAGGCGCCCGTCACTATATACCTCGAACAGTGTGAGAAAGATGTGGGTAGGTAAGCAGTGAGAGCCAGTCAAGCAGCACCAAAACAGGACCTGGAAGGGTACATGGGCTCATCCAGCTTTAACGCCAGAGAGGCTTGAGCCAAGCTGGGCTTTGAGTGGAGCCCGAGCAGAATGCACAAGGGGAACCAGACAGGCCTTTCTTAATGTCAGTCACAAAAAGGTGCCTACCGCACACTATTGCGTATATAGGAGGTAGAAATTGAGACGCAGACTTTCCTCGAAATAAGCTTCAGTCACTTTCCATGATCCCAAGTGGTGCTTGGGGTCTCGTGAAATGACAGCCCCGCCATGTACAACGACAAATGCCAAAACAGCACCAAAAATACAAGAACGCACGAGGGAGGCTTATTTTCGTCGTTCACATTTTCTGCCTTGTATAGGGAAGCAACGCACCCTTGTGGTGATTGCTGGCAACCGGCAATTGAGCAGGCATTATCAGTATACTATGCTATGCTCCATGACACCTATCCAGGCAGGTCAGTCATGAAGAGCTTGGCAAACACTATCCTCTGGTACCCCGGTGTTGACAAAGACATTTAAGACCATGTAAGAAGGTGCAAGACATGTGCCCAGTCTTGTTAAATGCCTCTGGTGTAGGTTCGGGTCCGCTGGTCAGATACCAAGCAATGCCGAACACGGCTCATATTATGCCATACTGCTGGAGAGTTACGTAATACTGATCGTGGTCCACTCAGACACAAAGCAGATAGAAGCATCGGCCAATATCACAGTGGAGGAGATGCCAGCTGCTCCGCGTACGGGCAGCCGTCGATGAAGCTTTGTGGCACGAGCGTGCTCGTGCACGCTGGTTCTTCGCCGTAGGGTCTCGAGCAAGGAGGCCAATGAAGACAGCGGCCGTCTTGTAAACGGCACCTTCTTGGAAGGCCGGAGCTGGGCGGCCATCTTGCGCGCTGACTATATTCCATTCATCCCTAAGCTGAGACTGCGGTGGAAGCTACGTCCTCAATGGACCAGTCATACATCCCTCTTTCGTTACGTGATCACGCTCCCGCTCATACCCACTTGTCGAGGACTGGGTCAGGTGATGAAAGGAAGGCGGCTGATTTGTTCGGCAAGCACATAGTTCCCACTGCCGTCTCTGCTTAGGGGTGAACGGGGTATAGGGCTGCACGTCTCAATGCAATGAAATTTCGTAAAGTCCAAAACCGGGTACAGCAGAGCGACCGGCCAAGGGGAAAAGATCAGAAGGTTTGAAAGGCCATGTCTTGCAGGGCAGACTGGTAAAGTGAACGATTGCAAGCATTGGAACACTGTGAAGAACTTCAGGAGCTTATTTACTGTCCTGAAAGAACTGAAGGAACACAAGCATGGGAACACTGCAAGAACCTCAGAAGCTTATATGCTGCCCTGAAAAAAACTAAACAAGCATGAGTGCAAGAACGTCGTGAGAAACCGCAGGGGGCTCTTTTTCTGCCCAGGAAAGAGTTAATCAGTCGAAAGAACGGTATGGGCAGACGCATCAAAATATAGTAGCGATTGACGCACCAAAATGTAGTGGTAGCTGACGCACCAAAATGTGTGATTCTCTGATGTAGAGGCGATCATGTTGGTGGTTCGACGATCAGGCTGCTACTTGGCGGCAGGAGACATCCAGGAAGGGCCGGTAGAGCGGCAGGGCTGGGATGCCCTGATGGGTGACGATGAAGAGGTGATTGACTTTTAGGTTTAAGGAATCATGGAGCAGAACATCAAAACTGAAGAACACGACCGGCGAAAGAGGCGCGAGTTCAGGCTCGAGCTGGCACTTGTAACAACACAAATAGTGCCCGTGACGACGCAACAATCTAGTAAGAGTAAAGCTATACGCACTACGTCGTGCACTTCGACCGGAAATGGCTATACGCACTATGCGGAGAGCATATGCCATTTGGGTCACCCTTTTCGGACGGCGCGGTATCACTGATGAGCGCGTTAACCAACCAACCCCAACCCCGACCCAACCCCCCCCCCCCCCCCCCCCCCCGGCCTGCGTTCACGCCACTTCGCTGTGACAGTGTGCAAGTGCTAATTACAAAACTTAACCCGTCCAGCCGCCAACCCGAGCCCCGCTGTCCCCGATTGCACCTCCGGAACGAAAGTCGTACAACATTTAGTTCTGCGAAGCTTCGTCAACAACAATCTTTTTTTTTTTTTTTAAGTGTTAATTATAAAAAAATAAATGTCGTAAATATCGCCAAATGCCCAACAACAACAAAAAAAAATGATCTAGAAAAAAAAAAAAAAAACTAAGCCCATCGAGGATCGAACCCGCGTCCACTTGCGTAGGAAGCGAACACCTTTACCCCTACGCTACGTCGCCACTTCGGAAACTTGTAACCATTCGTTTTATACGAGTTTCGCGTAGTGCGTGCGGCAATTTCCGGTCGAGGTGCACGACGTGTGCTTATCGTTTTACTCATCTAGTAAAAGCCAATTACTACACTGCCACTGAACTGAAACTCGCTACTTCACGCGCTACGTACGTACAGCCGGGAGATCACAACCACGACGGGTGCAGGTCAGAAATCCAACCACTCCGAGATTAAGGAAAACAGTACGGGCGGACACAGTCACATACCTATGAGCATGTTTACCCTGTCGATCCTCGGTCTCAGTGTTCAATGGTTCAATATGATCAGAAATGCAACTAGTCATTTTGTTTCACACTCTTGCGACCGAGTAAGACCGAGAGAAACCAGACCGATTTTTAAGCCTTTTGCGACTTCTTAGGACCGGACGCGCTAGAGCGGAGCTGGTCCTGAGAAATCGCAAGGGGCTTAAAAACCAGTCTGGTCTCTCTCTCGGTCTTACTCGGTCGCAAGAGTGTGAACGGGCGTTAAATGCGGCAAAAACAATATCCTTACCTCATTTCGGCGAACACCCACGACAGACCAAACGGGTCGTTCGTTGTTGATGCCAAGACAGGCCCAGCTGTTGAGAACCAGTGTTGCTGCTCGCGCCGACAAAATTTGTATTCCACCAATTTACGTGAATTACCCAACAGATGTGAACTTGGCGGATCCTAAAGGATCACGAAAGCTAAGGAAGAACATAATTTATAGTCTTTATGTAGTTATCTAAGTTACTAATATCATTTACGACTGCCTGCACGTGAACATCAGATTCGAAAGTGACCACTCCGCCGTCGTCACCTGAAGAGAAGCGGTAATTCCACAGCGGTTGAAGGTCGTCACTTCGCCCAAAGGCACGTCACTCGCCCTTTGGGGTAGTCAAAGCCTCCAAACTGCCATTTTGACAACCCGGGGTAGTCATTATTTCTTAGAGTGTACGGCTCCCGTCGGGTTGAAATCATTTCGACCGATTCGGTGAAGCAAGATCTTCCTCCGAGGTTCATTTTCCGTTTCAGAGGGAACACTGAAAAGCTATCCGGTCGACTTTTCTACGGGCGCAACCCGGCGCAGCAGCCCGTCAGCTGCGGCGTAGCAACCACTTTGGGAAATTCATGACGACCGGAAGTCCAAAACCAAAAGCCAGATGTCACGTGACGGCTGGCCAATAGTGTGCGCGGCGGCTAGTTCAAAGAATGGCGCCACTTTTCCCAGGATAGAGGGGCTTTAGTGGCGAGCACACAAGTACAAGATACTCTGAAATGTAATTAAAATACAGTTTCAAATACTATTAATCAAAAGTATTTGGAAGACACCAAGATACTTCAAAAAGTATTCGAAATACAGTATCTTGAGTAAAGTATTTGAGATAGGCACAAGTCTGCATCAGAGTACCTAAAAGTTAAACAGGTGCGCGGAGGAGGTGGTCGCACTTCAGCCAAGATCACCTCGTGGATGCCCATTTTAGCTGAGTCACTCTACACTGTGAAAACATACACTCAACGCACTTACAAGGGTACCGACACACGATCTTCTGTGTGTTGGATCGAACGTCAGCCGAGGACTAAACCGTGGAATCCCTCTCACCCGCGCAATCGTCAAACTTTCAACTTTCCATCCAGAAATATGCGCACGCTTGAAAATATGCTAAAGAAAAAAGTGCAAACCCTCCTTTCTTTTCCTTCGATGATACCTTATTTTTTTAAATTTAAATTCTCAATGAAGGCGTAACTGTTTCAATTTACAAAAAGAAATTTCTCGCTTTTTTAATATTTGTACAGCAGTCATTCTCATCCCCAAGTATGACGTAATACCATTTTAGATAATCTTAGGAGCCAGCCAGAAAACAAGTTCGGGGCGGGCTAGCGTCGGAGTTAGGCTACAACTAACATACTGGCTCGGGTCGCTCTGTTCAAAATACTTATCGATTGGGTTGAGGGCTCCCAACGATGTTAACAAACCAAAGTCGAAATAGGGCTGGGTTCGAGTCAGGAATTGGTAAGGCCAGGTCGGGTCCCGCCCTATAATTCCTGCGAGATCTGGTCTCTACAACGAAGGTCTGGCAGGAAACATTCGGTACAACACGTATAGTCATTCAGACTACACGACGTTTTATCTTATGGACACAAACGGCGCTAACGACGTAGTGGACAGGACGAGCGGTGACTAACGACTGACATTTTAATAGAAAAAAATAAACGAGGAGAAAGAAAATTTAAAGGTAAGATATTCTCATGTATTACATTGTCAGTTGCTAAACGGCGCTCGCCCCGTCCACTTCTACTACTCATCATCCTTAGCGCTATTTGTGTCCAAAATATTTAACTAACTACACCACCAGTTCATTTTCTTACGTTTCACCTTGCCGAACGTATATTGTTCCTACGTGCCCGAGGAGTGGCCGATATTCGCGACGTGGGTATAGGTGGCAGAAGCAACCAAGAAACTTTTAAGCGAGATAAGGGGCGTAGGCCAGTGCCAGACTAATACCATGGGAAAGTAAATATATTACAGTAGCCACATAGAAAACAGTTTTTGCACTGCTTAATAAGTTTATTTTATATCAGTGTGCCTGTGTCAGCTACCAAAGTCAGCGCGAGAGCTTATACGACGTAACTACAAGATAGTATGTTTGCTATGTGCTGTACAAGTGCACACACAAGCAAATCTATATGTGGACAGTCGTGGCTTGTCTTCAGGTTGTTCAGCGGAGCACATCTAAGGTGATCTAAAGGTATTTGATTACATACACAGAAACACACAAAAATTCAGAGCAGTTTTTAAAAGAAATTTTTTCAAGCATAGGGAAATGTTTCCATTTCCATCATAAACATCATACTCAAGACGTACTCCCGTCAATCTCCCAGCACGTTGAATAAAGTAGCGCCGCAAGACTACCTAGAAAAGGGAACCAGCAACAGACACACCAAAACACGGCAGCATAAACTGCGCTACCGCGTGTAAATTAACAGACTCCGGCATCGGCTCGATTATGTGTTTTAGAGCGCAGCTCTTAGGCGCCCGTTTCTGCTTGAGCGGCGGCGCCGTCGCCGTCGGAGTCGGCGTCGGCGTCGCCGTCAGTGTTGGCGTAATTGCGCGGTGCATTATGGGAAGTTTCCCTTGATGACGTCACACGTGAAGTCACGTGTGACGTCACAAAAGTCATCATTGACGTCATTCGTGACGTCACCGCGCATTGCAATATGGGTGAACTTCCTAACTAAATTTAGCAGAAATTTTTCCCGCTAAATTTAGCGGGAAAATTTTCCTGCTAAATTTAGCGGAAAAATTCCCCGCTAATTTTGGCGGAAAACGTTCCCCACTAAATTTGGCGGAAAAGTTTCCCCGGTAAAGTTAGCGGGAAAATTTCCCCGCTAAACTTAGCGGGAAAATTAGACCGCTAAATTTAGAAGAAAAATTTTCTCGTTAAATTTAGTGGAAAAAATTCCCCGCTTTAGCGCTAAATTTAGCGGGGAAATTTTCCCCTAAGCGGGAGGCGAGCAGGAGGGGTAGAGGGGAAGGTACGGATTAGGAGGAGGGGCATACCCTTCTCTCCGTACCTTCCCCTCCTCCTCCTCAAGAGCTGCGCTCTAATTCGGTGTTACAGGGGATTGTAAACGTCTTCGCTTTTTCCTTGGAGAGCATGACAATACACGTCGGTCATGTGAAGCCAATCAGGTTCGAAGATTCCCAAAAAAAGCGACCGAAACGCCATCCTCAGATCGTAGTGTCTACGAACAAGCACCGCCGCGCACGCTACTGTTATCGGCTCATTCGACTGGGTGATTCCGAGATGTATTGGCTTCATATAACACTCAGGTTGTCTTATTATGACACAAAATCTGGACTTATTTGTAGCGCATTTGAGGCATTCAAGGACCTTCTTCTTAACGGTATCTTTCTTATGCAAACCAAGGGACTTTTTTAATTTTACTCAGGAGTTCACTTCCGTATGTATTAATTTTAATGCATGAAGCCGTGTCCTCAGTTACACATGGTCGCATTGCGTTGGCGTCTGGAGCCGTGGTGTGCAACCAATCATCCATGAAGTCGTGACCTCTGAAGTACAAGGGAAAGGAAAAGCTGCCTAGGACCCAAGCTAGGATGACAAAGCGGCGACTGGTACAGCCACGAACAGTTGCTGGCAAGTCGCGAGGAGGTAGAGTAGAGCGTCGCAACCAGAAAGAGCATGATGTCGTTGGCCACGGTCATGCCTGAGGTGGCGGGGTTCACTAAATAAGCCAGAAGAAGCACGACAAAGCAAGGTACAAGATATAGCGTTGAGGAGAACAGTGTCAGCTTTGACTCTTCGAGGATGTAATCAACATTGACGGGCTTGGTTCCGGACATCTTCACGTAAAACATGTAGGACTTGAAATCCGTGAAGAGTGCTACATCAAGATATGAGAGATACTCGATCACTGGTTGTAAATACATAAGGACATGAAGTTTGTTTAGTGAGGTAGTGCTGAAAAGTATTTCTCGGTGAGAACACTGTCTTCACTAGTGTTGCAGTGAGCCCCGTCAAATCCTCTAGGAACCATCTGCTCCTGGGATTGTTGCAAGCGGGGAATTCGAGAGACATCATGAACGACATTCTGCAGCCTACCGCTACTCTCTTTCCCAAGAAAGAAAGGAGACTCCGCAGGTTGTTCTTATCAAGGTCGTATTTAAAAAAGTGATAGATTACAGGATGTGCACACACAGCAGAACAATTAACACCCTTGATTGTAGTTCCAGATTTTCCCAAACTTGGCGAGAAGCCGCAGATACAAAGCGTTTTCTGCTTACTACGAACAAATAATTTTCGTGGAGTACCAGAAGCTGCAATACTCTGCCACCGCGTCGACGCAGTCTCGTGGAGTGTTCGGGCGCCACTTTCTACGATCTGTTCAAAGAGGGCACTTACTTTGCCCCGGTTTGTGCACCAGCGTGTCCCTTTCACGGCAAAGCTCTTCTGCTATTTGATGTTGTGAGGGTCCCAAGATTCACCACAGCATACAAAGGTGACATCGTGCCCTGCCTGGGTCAAATTCAGGAGAAAGGAGTCGATATCTTGACTTGACCTGCTGCAGCATGTCGCCACCGCCAAGGATATAGAGCTCGCTAGAAAAATCAGTTCAAACGACCTTCTTGGAGACTGGGATGTCTCACCAGTTCTCGAATATGCTTATATAATACTCAATAGCGTACCAAGAGCTGTTATACAAAGCTTACGTCTTACTGGCCTTCTGTTTTTGTTTTGTTTCTGTGGTCCACTGAGCGCCTTGAGCAATCGATCCGTCCTTAATGCAGATTAAACGGCAGCAAGCCCGAGAAGATGCAAGCATAATTTGTTGCTTTGTTGTTTGCTATGGCATCACGTTGTGATTAAGCGGTAAAAACACTCCTCGCTGGTATTCGGAGTGAAATATATGTCATATCGTGACAGCTTGAGGCAGTAAAGTTTTAGGCGTGATTTTCTTTGTATGATTTAGAGATGACATATTAGAACTTTCAAGGCTCGGTCGTTTCCTTAAAAAAGAAAGTAGTATATGACTCTATACAAAAGGGAATTGTTTTCCTATTGAAATAAAATAAATATGATTAAATTAAAATTCAGCTCGGTGAGAACACGTGAAATATGGCGTTCTTGGCCGTTCATGGTGTGATGGTACGAGTAGGTAGAGTTTTAGGTTGGACAGATTTGTTCCAATATTTTAAGTGGCTTGATATGCTGCGCATATAGGTGCCTTTGTTTCAGTTTCATCTTATTTTGAGAGTTACATTTCTTGCAACGTAGACTTCATATAAGGAAGTGCACGGTCAATTTCCACGACAACTGCTTAGTGTATAAACCTGAAACGTGTAACGTCTTCCTGGGTATAGGTACGAAATTTGTGCTGAATTTTATAAAAATCAATGCTAAATTTATTTGTTTTTGTAACGTTTGTACGAAAGGGAACACAACTGACTAAAATAGGTAAACTGTGTTTCGTAGTATAAATAAACCGCCATTAGGTGTCAGCAGGAGGTATTCGAGTTTCTGGTTGACAAACTTCAGTATATACTCCTTTGCATATCAAAGCCTTTTCTTAGTTTTAAATTTAAAAAAAAAATAGTTTGAAACTTAAGTTAAAAACACGAATTGCTCAGACACAAAAATAACTTAATATATGTTTTACCCTTTGATAGGTGATATTAGCTTAAACACGATAAATTACTCTCGCACGTACAAAACTTATCATCTTCTATTTTGAGTAAACCAAGCTCAGTTTTGTCTGAAGTAAGCAATAAACATACTAGCAGGTTCTTTAGAGTGTCCATAGCTGCTGTCGCATCTGTTGAGTGGGGACCAAAACTGAAGAACTAGTTGTTCAGGAAAAGTCCTAGGGTGGCGCTCATTTATCATTGACGTGTATATATATATATGTATATATATATATATATATATATATATATATATATATATATATATATATATATATATATATATATATATATATATATATATATATATATATATATATATATATACACACTTTTCAATAGCTGTGGATGGGTGCAGCTATAACGTACCTTCACTTTCCCTTTCCTCTCATTTCGTACGCTTGATTGCTTGCGTGCACCCCTGTCGTCGCGAGACAGGTTATTGATTTTAATACGCAAGAGCTGTTTTGGGGTTACTTCGTTATTACCCATTTCAGTGACTAGGCACCTCGGTAAGATAAAGAAAGTCAGCTATTTCGAGTCAAATCCGATGCTTGGGAAGGAGGTCTAATAAACCCTTCTGCCTATGGCCTTCTTGGAGACTGGGGCGAGATACCTGTTCTCAAGTCTGCTTCTACAAAAAAGACTCAGTAGCGTACCGAGGACTGTGGTCCAAATCTTACGTCCTACTGGCATTCTGTTTCCTACTACGTCCTTATTGTGATCCACTGAGCGCTATGTGAAATCGATCCGACCTCAATCCAGATTAGATGACAGCAAGCCCGAGAATACTAAAGCATTATTTGTTGACTTCCGATTCGCCGGTAATTGCATGCACAAACAAAGTCGACGAACGCCGTTAGTGCGTTTTGTTTTAAGAACTGCTTGACCGGTCCTATCAGCTCATAGCGTTGACTGGACTGTGACTTTAGTAAAACGTAGTATAGGCGCGGGAAAAATATGTTAAAAAGTCCCACATTATTTTCCAATATTTCGAATTAAAGCAATGGTGCTGCAAGAAAACGTGTGCACATGATGATTCAGACATCATCATGCACATGCTATACACGAACTCAGCTCTGTGACGTCACGGCGCGGTGGTGGCGCGTTGGTCGCACTTCCGGTCTGGGGCTTTGGGCAGAAGTCCCCATGCCAGACGTGTATTTCTGCGTTGTTTTGAAAGGAACCAGACAAAAATCTGCCTTCTCGTCAAAACGCCGCGACTGGATCTGTACCAAAAGTGTCGAGAAAGGTTTGAAGGTCAGTTTTCACGTGCTCGGTTCGTCTAAGCATCTGGATATGTGCCGTGAAAAGGGAAAAGCAGACGCCGTCGGACAACGATTGCTTGGGCGGGAAGCACTTTGGGTTGAATTCACGGATACTTGTGGTCATCAGATTTATTTGTTTTGTTTCAACATGAACGCGCCAGAAAACCATCAAGTTGTGCGGACCACCTGCGGACTACGTTCAGTGCGTCTTCAAGTTCAAACGGCTGCCGGATCGTTCGAACTGTCGTCTGCTCTTTCAAACGTTTCTGCTTGTCGTCTGCTCTCTTAGACGACGCCGGCCCGTAGACCAAATGTTGGCCCGGTGCTTGCGATAAGAAGTAAGTGCAGGCCTCAAAAGACTTAAGTTTGAAGGTTGGTAAGCAGGCTCCATGTAAACAGTATATACAAGGAGATGTTGATCCTTGTTACCAGTGACCATCACCGACTTGTTATGCCTAATCCACTTGGTC
Source organism: Ixodes persulcatus (assembly GCA_013358835.2). NCBI lineage: Eukaryota > Metazoa > Arthropoda > Arachnida > Ixodida > Ixodidae > Ixodes > Ixodes persulcatus. Next base: position 286,516 of record JABSTQ010010408.1, read on the forward strand.
CGATTCCTTGCGATTTTCAGTATCAACGTCGATCATCTCAGCTACGGTTCACGCTTTTGCAGCCCCAGCGGCGTCGCGACCGAAAATTCCGAGCGAAATCTCATCATGCGAATCAGGCTTTAGCGTACATACTGCGGCGTCCACGCGGAATGAATCACCACATGTCACATTATTCACTCGAAGTTTTGTGGTGTAACGAGTCTCAGTAATTTTGCTGACACCACTCAAGTAGTCAGACATCGCCGGGAAGACGTAGAATCAACAATTCGAACGCGAAAAATGGCAGGGGGACTCACACCAACGCCGACAACATCGCATTTCAATGGTTTGTTTATGGGCGACGGCGAGCTTCTAGCCCACACCCCCATCGCGCATGCGCGGCGCCGGTGGCGTCCGCTAGGGGCGCTCCGGTTTGTTTGTAAACATGAGTTGGTGTATATACTTATGATACTCGTGTTCCGTGCGTTCAGACGTGTATCGCTACTGCGTGATGCACGTCAAAGACCCCAGGCTATCAGGGGTGCTGCGCCGGCAACTTTTCTTGTCTACAGCGTAAGCCGGTGCCGCAGCTCCTCAAAGGAAGACCGACCCTGTATAAACACAAACCTCAGTCATATTTTCCGGGGGGAATGGCGTGTTATGAAACAACGTCTTTCTTTTCGCGTTGATTATATCACATATTATCGACATTATTTGATATATGTACTTCCATATTATCGCTAAAGTATACTGTTTTCTTCTTCTTGGCTCCATTACTGGCATGCAATGTGTTTTCAATTGGATATGTAAACTTTGAAATGACTAGCATTTTATATGTTCTTATTCAGAGAAACATTTTTTTTTCTCAATGCCCAATTTGCAGTAAGTGCAAACAATCGACTAACTACTGAAGAACAAGCAAACTATTTCTCAAAATTTGATTGTGACATTTTTTTCTGGGTCGGGGCTTGGGACCATTTTGGGAGCCATTTTGATCGGGAGCATTTTGTCTGGGACCATTTTGTCCTGGGCCATTTCGTCCAGATCCAAAAATTAATACGTCTCTTTTACAAGCCTATAAATTAAGGCGCAAGTTTTGCGCTGAAATATAACCTGTCAAATACAGAAAAAGGTCCTAAAGGGTTGAGTATAAATACAAATAACAAGTACCTTTATGCAAAACAGTAAAAAGTAAAAAACGCGCCAAATTTACGCTTCCAGGCTCAAACATCTTTTCGCTAAACACAGTACCCGTTTTTCTTCGGCTTTTATTCTTTAATCGTCTCTTGTCTTTTTCAAACTTTCTTCAGCATTTTTCTGGGCGATCAACCTTTTAACTCGCCACTTTCTTTTTAATTGGAACCACTGTGTAAAATAACTGACGTTCTTCTCACCACCCGTATTCACAAATAAAAAAAGAACCCCGAGGGGCTTCATAGTAATGCGAACAATATAGTCAATGAATATCTCTCTCCGCTGTAATATTCTTCTTTCCATCCTGTAGAAATATTAAACTTTTGAACATAATGTGTATGTGCTGATCAAAGGAACATCATGGTTATTTAAAATTCATTTTCGTTGCTTTCAAACACAAAACGTTTTGGTACTTTTTTTTTTGCAATATAGCAGTTTTTGTTGACTTCGCTTGGAAACAAAAACTGACTTTATCGAATAAGGACATGCTAAACATGTAAATCACCCCAAAAGTTTTAATATATTTGTTGCAATAAGCACGAGAAAAATATAAAGTTTAAGATAGCCATTATTCAATTTTAGTGGGGTATAATCTACAACAAAATTAATAGTAAAAAAAACGTCTTGGAGCATTGGTATGTTTTCTACCAAGGTATAAAATAATACAACTAATAACCAACAAAGTATTAAAACCCACCATAAGTTTAGCAAAATAATATTTTCTTGAACCCAAAGATTTTGGTACGAGGACTTAAAGGAGCTGTGCAACAATTTCAGTGCTTCGCTTAAATAACTTGGGAGTTGCTGTCTCGACCTTTCTGATGTAAATAACAAAGAACAGCTTTGTCCTGCATGTCATAGATTTGATTTTAAAAATGGACAAAGATTGAGGTTTTCAGCACCTCTACACTCCTTCACCATCTTCTGAGTCACGTGCGCTGTGACGTCAGTGGGGGACGAGCGGGGTTCCGGTGAAGCTCTCTCTCTAGATCCATCAGTGAGCAGCGAGAACTCACCCGCTCGGGACCACGTGACCACGTGCTTGCGCAGCGCGATCAACATGACGAAAGGACGAAAGTCTCTTCCGGGTCCGGCCATCCCCGTCCGTCTCTGCCGCCTTCCCCCTCCGGCTTCTGGCGGCTGTTCGCGGTAGCATATTGAGCTGACGGTTTTGTTGACCTCGGACAGATGGCGCCACTTAAACTACGTATAATAAAAGTGTTGTCGATGATACCAGGTTGTCGACGCATTTATATTTATGTTGGAACGACAATATTTATAGAAAAATTACCTTTTATCGAGCAGGTATTTGCACAACTTCCTATCTTTTTACAAGTTCCCCTTAGACGTCAAGCCGCGTGGTTCTCATGGCCGCCGCTCGTGGCTGCAGGTCGGAAAATATTCTAATTTTTGTCTCGCGACTACGTGGCGAAATCGAACATTTCGAAGGTCGGAGATGTGTTTTCTGTGCTTTGTGACAAGATAAGCAATGCCAAAAGAAGATGCAAATTCTTTCAACGTTAACATCGTTGCACAGCTCCTTTAAGACCAACGATTGGGTAGAACAAAACATTAAGATATGCGAGGAAAAAGAATCAAGCAGCATAAAAGAGTCAATGTACGATTTACGTACTACAAATAGCCCACGCACGTAAATAAAAGTATGCCACGAAAAAGTTTTTCGGGGAGGGGGGATTTAATGTAGAATATCCACACTTTCAGCGCTCTAAATGTTGCTTGGTGTAAACAATATACACAGCAAGCCTTGCATACAGCCCCATAGCTTTTCGTCATCAACGAACACCCCGCTCCCCTACTCTACATTTATCTGCCTGTGAAGCACGACGCAGCATTTTCTCGCAAATGACGGCAGGCTGGACTAAAACAGTAAAGGTATGGGAGGACGGAAACGTGCATAGGAAACGCTTATGGTAAAGAGGTCCACCGCATCAAAAGATCCAATAGTCGCATGACAGCCGAGTCAAGAAATACAACGAATCAAGAGATCAAATATAGGTCAAGAGGTCCAAGGCGTCAAGAGATCCGAAATGGGTCGAGAAGTCCAACGAGTCAAGAGATCCAGCGTTTGATCTCTCGACTCGTTGAACCGTTTGACTGGCAATGCGATCGATTTCAAGGGAGGGGGGAGATGATGATGAGGGCGAAAAAATAAAATGAAAGCAACATGAATGAATGAATGAAATTGGGTTTTTTTGGCGCACCAGAAACAAAGGCCATAGTGCGCCAGAACTATGATAAAAGAAATAGAAAAGACAGGTTGATAGCAGAGTCAGCTCTCATAAAGCAGCACAAAAATTTAGAGACGGTGTATAAGGCCAATATACTTCAAGAACTCATAAACCTCTGTATGTGGTATGAGAGGTTCTTCCCCAAGCAAAAGCATCAGATGAAATAAAACATGCTCAAGGTAAAACAATGCAAAATGCTTGTGACGTTCACACTCATATTTTGGGAAGACTAAGAGAATATGTAGAATAGTTAGGGGTTAAGAGCAGGAAACATACGCGGGTGCCTCTTCCCTTCTTAGAAGATGTCCATGAGTGAGATGCGTATGTCCAATCCGCTATCGACACAAAACAACCTCGTGAAAACGCTCACGATGCCTGCAACTTTTCCATTCAGTTAGAGTGCTTTTGATGACGTGAAGTTTATTGTGAGTGTCAGTGTCCCATTCCTCTTGCCAGTTCTTTGTTATCTGCCTTCGTAATTTTGCTTTATAGTCAGCAGCTGGTATCGCAAAAATGTCAACACTGCGAACAGCCGAAGTCGCGGCAGCCCGGGGTCGGCCTCTTCATTACCAGCTATGCCCATGTGGCTGGGTACCCAGCAGAACTCAATGCCTAGTTCACGCTCCAGTGCTTTAAGCACTCGTCGGTGTAAATCTGTTACAAGAGGGTTCTTTTTCCCTCCTACGGATTTAGAGCTCTTATTGCACTAAGCGAGTCGGAGAAAACTACCGTTTTAAGGAAGTTATGCTTCAAAATGTGCTCAACTTCCATTATTAAACCATGGAGCTCGGCTGTGAACACTGTGGCATCTCTATTTATTCTTCGGACACACTGAATGCTCTCCGAAACAAAAACACATGCGACATAATTTGAAGTCTTTGTGCCATCTGTAAACAAACTACGGTAATTTCCATAACTGGCATGCATTTCAAGAAATTCTTGTCTTATGACATCTGCAGACGCTACTTTCGTGTTATATTTGGTCAAGGAGAGATCGCAGTTTATATCATTGTTCTTCCAAGGGACCAGTGGCTGCTGGAGTTCAACAAAAGGACCAGGTGCTTCAAAACAATGTTGTTCAACCAGTCTTTTTATGCGTAAAGCAAAAGGTTTTGTGACAGATGGTCTATGCTGAAAGATGTGTTCATATTGCATATTCTGTATGACGGAATGGACAGGATTGTTTGGCAAAGAGCGAATTCGTAACGAGTACTAAACATTAAGAAACAGATTACGCCTCTCAAGAGACCATCCATTTGCTTCTGCATATAACTAGGCACCGAGGATGTACGAAATGCCCCCGCTGCAAGCCGAATACCCTGGAGGTGGATGGCGTCCAACGTCTTGAGAGTTGTCGCTTTGGCTGACCCATACACGATACACCCGTAGTCCAAAGTTGAGCGTACAACTGCTCTGTAAACGCGCAAAAGACAGACTCGATCTGCACCCCAGGACTTGTGCGAAAGAACTCTCATAATATTTAGCTTTTTCTGGCATCTCAATCGGAGCGACTTAATATGTGATCCAAAAATGAGCTTTTTATCAAAAGTGACGCCGAGAAACCTATGTTCGGCTCTAACTGGCAGCACTGCCCCTGCCAAATGCAGCAATGGGTCCGGAAATAGGCCTCTTCTCTGGGAGAAACAGACATCAACAGTCTTTTCTGTCGAAAACTTGAGCCCGTTTTCATCGGCCCACTTCTTCATTTTATTGATAGTCATCTGCAATTGGCGCTCGCAAATGGAGAGATTGCAAGACGCAAACGAGATCTCCACGTCGTCGACATATAACGAGTGCATATCATTTGGTGGTATCACCTGTGACAAAGAATTGATTTTCAAGAGAAACAATGTCGCACTGAGAATACAGCCCTGGGGGACGCCATTCTCCTGAACAAAAGAAGCAGAAAGTGTAGTTCCTAAACGCACTCGGGAGGTTCTATCTTTTAAAAAGTTGGCAATGCAGTTGAACATTCTTTCCCGTATACCAACATGCACAAGATCCTGTAAAATGCCATACCGCCAGGAGGTATCGTAAGCCTTCTCGAGAACAAAAAACACAGAAAGGAAACTGTCTGTTAACAAAAGCTCCTTTGATACCAGTTTCAAGGCGGACAAGGTGATCAGTTGTAGACCTTTAAGCACAAAAAAAACATTGAAAACGACTTAAAAGACTGTTGCTTTCCAAAAAAAAAAAAGAAGCCTGTTGTTTACAAGTCTCTCAAACGTTTATCCCAGACAACTAGTCAACGCAATAGGGCGGTAACTAGAGGCATTAGATCTCTCTTTTCCTGGTTTTAAAAAGGGGACTATAATGGCTTTTTTCCACTCATTGGGTAGATGCCCTTTTCTCCATACGCGATTAAAAAATTTAAGAAGAAAATCAAATGATGATTCAGCGAGATGGGTTGGCATGCTGTAATGAACTCTATCGGAACCTGGGGCTGAAGGCTTCGGTGATGCAAGAGCATAGCGTAGCTCAGTAAGTGTAAAACGCTGGTTGTACTCTTCATTGTTGCTGCCAGCAGTAACAAGCCTAACCTTCTCTGCCCTTGCTTCGTGACTTAAGAAGTTAGTACTGTAATTTCTACATCCTGATATACTTTGAAAATGCCTGCCCAGAATGTTAGCCTGCTCTTCCAGCGAGGAGGGGGTATCACCGTCTGGTGACGAAATTAAGGGAATTGAATAGTGACGGTAGTCCCCGTCTATTTTCCTGACCCTGTCCCAGACGACCTTGACACGTGTGGAATTATTGATGGAGGAGGTATAGCCAACCCAGGACTTCTTTTTTGCCCGCTTTCGGACATAGCCTACGAAAGCACGCTTCTGCTTAAAAGACAAGACGTTTAGAGCTGTTGGATATCGACGCAGAATTCCCCAGAATTTATTTTGTGCTTTCTTTGCTTCTCGACACTCTTCGTTCCATCAAGGCTTAGGATGTTTAGGCAAATAGCCTGTCGTTTGGGAAATCGAAACCCGCGGTGTCTCTATTAAGATTGTTGTGATGTGGTCCTTTACTTCATCGACAGAAAGCGTATCAAAGAGGTCATGGGAGAACACAGCAGTCTTTCGAAAAGCTCCCAGTTTGCGGTTTCTAGCCTCCACTGGGGGCGGGGGACGCGACGGCAATCTTGGAAGGAGTTGCGTTGGGGTCAGGTGAACTGGGAAGTGATCACTGCCATATGGGTAATCAATCAGATTCCACTGAAAAAAGGTAAATATATCCGGGGAACAGATGGAAAGATCGATACAGGAAAGAGAGCGGTGAGATGAGCTGAAATATGTTGGTTCACCAGTGTTAAGCACACAGAGTTCCCTTGATGAGACGAAACGTTCAATCACTTTTCCCCGACTTTCAAACCGTTGGCTCCCCCAAAGTGGGTTGTGTGCATTAAAATCCCCAAGTATAAAAAAGGGTTCTGGCAATTGATCAGCCAACTGTTCAAGATCTCCTGCTTATAAAACAAATGAAGGTGGTATGTACAATGAGAAAACAGTAACCAGCCGATCAAGTAAAATACGTACTGCAACAGCCTCTAGAGGGGTGGCTAGAGTTACTTCACAGGCTGCGACATCACTCTTCACAACATCAACTCCTCCTGAAGAGCAAGAGGAGGTTAAACGATCCTTTCTAAAAAGTTGAAATGACTTTAAAAAAATTGGTATTTGATGGTTTTAAGTTTGTTTCCTGAAGGCAGAGTGCTACTGGCTCATGTTTCTGCAGGCGAAACTTTACATCATCTAAATTGTGAAAAAGCCTTCTGCAGTTCTATTGCATAAGGCCCGTGGCCATAAACAAAAAACAAGAGGATTGCGAATTATGGGCCAGTGATTCCGGTTATTGTCTTTTTTGGATCACTTCTCTTGGGTGGGTTTTGAGGCACCTTCCGTCTGTGACGGGGTAACTTCCATCTCCTCTACTGATGCCTCCGAGCCTTTCGTACGGCTTGGTGCATGTCCACCTTTCTTTGGTGGGCCCTGCGACCCACCCTGAGAGGAGGTACTCTCCGTCTGCGACGGGGTGGCCTCCATCTCCTCTGTTGGTGCACCAGAGCCTTTACTATGGCTCGGTGCAGCAGCTGCCTGTGCAGCTGAGATGGAACGCCCAGGGAGTTGGAGTCTTAACCTGGGACCAGGGGACTTAAGTGGTTGCGCAAGCTCCGAGAAGGACACTTGCGTTCCCACTGTTGCCGTAGGCGGTGCAGGTCTCCTGCGCACGGCCTCGACAAACGAGACTCTCTGAAACCCAGAGAGGCGTCGCTTCGCTTATGGGTAGGAAATACCCTCTGTCACTTTCAGGGTTAGAATTTCTTTTTCTTTCTTGAAATGATCACAAGATTTGGAATACGCCGGGGGATTCCCTTTACAGTTAACACACCTGGGATCTTCGTGGCAATCATCAGCAGTGTGCTCGCTGCGCCCACATTTAGCACATGTCTCACGACCACGGCAGGAACGCGAGCCGTGCCCAAGCCGCGGGCAACGGAAGCAGCGGATAGGGTTTAGTACATAAGGGCGGACCCTGCAATTTAAATATCTTGCTTTAACAGAGGATGGTATGCTATTTAGTTCAAAGGTGAGGATGATGTGCTTTGTATGGATTTCCTTCCCATCCCTTCGGATGGTGATACGTTTGGCAGCGACAACGGCCTGGCGATGCATACCTTCAAGAATTTCTTCCACAGGACAGTCCATCAGGTCAAACTCCGAAATAACACCACAAACGGTGTTCAGTGTCTGGTGAGCAGAAACGGTTACCTTTGTTTCCTGAATATGGTTGAGGCAGTGCAAAGCCACTGCCGTGTTTTTTTTAATACTCTCCACTAAGATGTCACCAGTAAACATCTTTTTGCAGTTAAACTTTTTCCCTAACAGACCTTTCAGCACCTTTGCAACAAGGAAAGGTGACATCTTAGACAGTGGCTTGGATGCGTCTTCAGCATAAACTACAAAAAATTAGGTGATATAGTCAGTGTTGCTTCGTGACTCCAAAAGTGGGAAATTTTCTTCGTTGCGGACCCTTTTCAGGGACCGATCAGAGGTTTTGTTTTCCTTGGTACGCGTACAGATGGGAAGGAAAGTTCAGTGCCCGGGTGCACCGCCCACCATGGAGCCCAACAAGGGGGTAGGTAATGTGCCATAGCAAGATGGGCTTGGCTGACACAATTACGCTACCAGTGCTGCCCGGGCACTATACCCTTGTGTGGTTGCAGGGACAGGTCCTGTTTCCATTCAAGGTTGGCCCTTGCCGCCTCAGAAGGTGAAAAGGAAGAAAGTGAGTGTAAAAGAAAAGAGAAAGAGGTGGAAGGAAAAGTGAAAGAAGGAAGAAGAGGGTAGAAGAGGCGACTGACTGAATCATTCTGGTCGGGCCAAGCCAGGACACCCGTCTACGAGAAGCAGGGGCCGAAGCGGTGTATTGCTTCACCTGGGGGGCCCCAAAGGGTCCAAACGTACCCCGGGCTCAGCTCAACCGCAAGGATCCCCTTTTCCCCGAACACGGGTACGCCACGCACAGCCTGACGTGGGTGGGCGAACCCACGTGGCTCGGGGTTCGTAGTGACGCCACTCACCAAGCAACTACTAAAGTAGGTGCCCCCTGCGTGCGGGTATGGTGGCCCACGCTGGCTGGGGTCTGTGGTGACGCTACTCACCAAGCACCTAGCACCTAAGGTGCAGGTGTTCCTGCGGCGCTCGGGGTCCATGGAGACGCCACTCTCCAAGCACCTGCTTTCACAGGTGCCCCCTGCGGGGAAATGAAAGCAAAACGTTACCAATTGCGCAATACTGGGGAGTTTTAGTAGACAGTCCTGATAGCACCCGGAACGGTACCCGATAACCAAAGGATGCACGCGGAAAGGCGCCGGAGGAGTATGGCGTATTGTTACGGGTGTTATGGGGAAGGTCTACTAAAACTCGCTACTGGTAGCCTGAATCAAAAATACAAACAAACAAGGAAAACATTTTAGTGAAAAACCCGAGACTGATGTGATGACAGACGACGACAAGGACGAGAAGGAGAACGTTTCAAACACAGCTAAACCTTTATTGAGGTAAGAACCCTTTATATAGGGTTGAAAAAGGAGGAAGGAAAGGGAACCCTTCTTCACATCACCTCTCTCCACAAAAGACACGACACCTGACCTCTAACAATGGGGACAAACCAACAAAAGAACTGACAGCACCAAAGATGACAGATCATTAAAAAACCCGCAGGGAAAACTACAGTTTGCACTGGACCTTTCACTGAGAAAGTCAGCTATAAGACTACACAAAAAAGGAAATAATGTTAACAATACCATTAGAGATTTAAAAAACGCTTCCATTCCGCATCTAAAGACAAAGAAGGCTTGTTCATTGCTTTCCAATGCTTCGCTATTGCGATTGACTCTTTCAGCAGGCGCTTGTGGTCGTTTGTTTCTGTTACAATTGTGGTTGTCGAGTTCTATAAAGGCACGCAGTTCCTACTCTCGTGAATATGCGTGGATACCTCGGGATATGGATCCTTGTTTTGACACATCGTTTATGTTCGGCTAGTCTATCATTAAGACAACGCTTCGTTTGACCTATATAGCACAAACCACAATCAAAAGGGATCTTGTAGACTATACCTGAAATACATGTAACACACTTTTCCTTGTGTTTTTTTAAACAACCTTTCTGGGCGGGAGCGAACGGAGTTAACCGTTTCAAACTGCTATCTGTGCTAAACGCCATGCGTAAACCACACTTATCACCGACTGATTTTCAATTGTGTGAAATCCTACGAAAAAACGGTACGACTACAAACTTTTTGTGCTCGGGCATTTTCCTAAGTTGTTTGTCTTTAGCAACAATGTTCGAAAGCTGCTTGGAAATAAATTCTCGAGGATACTTTGCAACCTTTAGCCGGGAAAACACAACTTGAATCGACGTCATAATGGAGTGCCAACATTACTTTTGAACCGCGTTGTTAATCATGTTACGAACCAATCCTGCCTTGACATGCTTTGAATGGCAACTATCAAAGGGAAGCACTGGTTTAGCCTTTTCTTTGCCATACGACCAACATAAACCGGGAACTAATCTGAGCTGTAGGTCTAAATACTTATGTACGTTGTTGGCTTGCTTTTCTATAGGGAGCATTCACTGGACGCCATATTTGTGGGTGCTGTATAGAGCGCATGCTCAGAACGAGCTCACATCAATAGGCTGCTAAGACCGGCACTCTTGATGGTGCGGAATGCACGTTGCAAAAGAACTGTGGAAGCTCGCCGTCAGCACGCGCTCAGCATTCGCGCACACAGCTATGGCCGCCAGTGAATACTTCCTATAGAAAACTGCTACTCCGATGCCTCCCTGTACATGGTATTCTCAATAGAACCAACAAGGGCTGAGTCACGGACACATACCAATATGTCATCCACGTATCTTCTAATAAGTGATGAGCTCGGGTGATAATGTTTGATCATCTCATGCAATTATAGGTCTAAGCTCCTGAGGTATGTTTCTGAAAGGGCCGGGGCGACAGCCGAAAAAAGACAAACACCTTGACGTTAAATGTATTTCCGCTCATCATAGTTTACCACTGTCGACTTTAGATACAGTTCAAGTATCCTTAGAAAATTATTGATCTCTATACCAGACTGGGACTGAAACCGAAGTAAATTCTCCTCTAGAAACGAGCGGACCCTAGAAAGCAAAATGGCTGGTTGGAGTAAATAATACAAATCCTTGATATCCAGGGAAACAATCGTGCAAAATTTACCATGAAACGGTTGAATATCTGATATCGAATCCATGGAAGAACCTAATGCTAACGGTCTTTTGAAATCTAGGCAAGAAAGACCATTCTGAAGGAACGTGGAGACAGTTTTTAGAACGCAGCTCTTAGGCGCCCGTTTCCGGCTTGAGCGGCGTCGGCGTAACCGCGCGGTGCATTATGAAACGAATGACGTCACTGATGATATCATCAGTAACGTCATTGATGACGTCATCGACATCGGCATCGTGATCGCAACTGATGACGTCATCAGTGACGTTACTGATGACGTCATCGACATCCGTATCGTCATCGTCCCTGATGACGTCATCAGTGACGTCACTGATGACGTCATCGACATCCGAATCGTTATCGTCATCATCACTGATGACGTCATCAGTGACGTCGCTGATGACGTCATCGGCATCCGCATCGTCATCGTCACTGATGACGTCATGGGCATTAGCATCGTCATCGTCACTGATGACGATTACGTCATCAGCGACGTCACTGGTGACTTCACTGATGACATCATCGTCACGTGACCTCTAGGGGTCACGTGACCCCGGTGACGTCACATGACCCCCGTGATGTCACGTGACCCTCGTGAGGCGACGGCGACGCCGCTTGGAGGGAGGAGTAGCAAACAGGATGAGGACGTGAGGAGGAGGGAGGAGGGGTATACCTTCCCCTCAGTACCCTTCCCTCCTCCTCCTCAAGAGCTGCGCTCTAATTCGGCGTTACAGGAAGTTGTAAACGGCTTTCATTTTTTGCCACGGAAACGGGATTTTATCTTTTTATATTACATATGTATGGCACAAATGCTCCCGCTAACAGCACTTCTAAAAACCACGCGTTAGCGGTCGTGCGTTTGCTTCTGCTGCACGCAGCTTGTAAGATGGAGTAAAGTTTTCGGCCGCGTTTGATTGTGCTGTCACGCCGACATCAACGCAAGCGACACCAGTTATTATTCGCGTCTGTTTATTTCTTCAGTTATTTGCCGCCTCCTCTCCTGTCATTCGTGACAATATTTTAGCGGTAAGTGGTTGTCACACTTAGGTATCCAGGATGGAAAATTGATTTCTAACCCATTCTTAAGAACCTCTTCTGCTTACCTATGAAAATAGTCTGTCAGTCCTTTTTGACAATCATACGGGTTCCGATGGCTATCAATGGCTACTAGTAACTATTACTGCCTGCTTCAATAACTTGGGTGCTCTGGAAAACAAGAGTTCTATAACGCTGTTGGTGACATCTTGGTAGATACTATTAGTCAGAATTTTCAGGTTTTTCAGCGTTAACTATTAAGTTGGGGTAGTGTTTAGAAACATATTTTGGTCTTGTGTTAGGTCACTGTGCACATAACACCGCATTATTAAATGCGCTTGTGAATCACAGACGACTTCGGGAAGAGACGTGTCTGCATTCTAGAATACATTTGGCTCTTTTTTTTTTCTTGATTATCTCTTAAAGTTTTTTATACATCAAGGCTTTCCCCAGATACATAACACGCCCCAGCGATATTGCCCCGAATGACAAAATATTAAGCGGTAACTTAACTGGAGGAACTATACGTTTAATGGGGGTGAATTTGTGCCCGAAAGAAAATAGAAAAAGGCTAGCGTCGATGGCGGCGAAACAGCAGGGCCGAACGCTGGGGCGAGACTGACTCCGGCTCGCCACGCGGAGCCCCTTATGTAGACGCGTGGGCTTCTGGAACAGTCGGTGTAGAAAGTTCGGCGCCTTGAACGTTCTAACCTCGAATAAACCATAGGGTTCTCAAATTTACCAAAACGCGACATTACAGAAAAAAAAAAGGTGTATCGGTGGCCGGGCATCGAACCGCGGATTTTCGCGTCGGAGGCAAGCACAATAACCGTTAGACCACAGGCGCACTGCCTACTTGGCCAGCTGCGCGCGCTGCAAGATATGCTGCTAGGTGGCGTTTTACTCTGGCTGTGACAGAGATCCCCCAATCGTGGTTTTTATCTCCCTTTGTTGAAGTTGATACGAGGAAGTCCCTAGGCATATAACTGAATGAAAGAATAGTATTGTTCTGGGGTTCAATCTCAGCGGTGTTCGTGGAAAAAGATAACATGAGAATGTTGCAAATAAGCCTTCTTTTGGTTTGGGCCCGCGGCACTACGATGGTTCCTTTAAGTTGAAAGGTTGCAGACCCCGTGTGCGCGTTGTTGTGTGGGTTTCGTCGGTATTTTCTTTTGTCATGCCCTTTGTGTTAGTATCAGTTCGCGTTCAGGAAAGGAGGTGATTGTCTCATCGTCTTTTGTATTCGTAGTGGCTACGGGGCATACTGTAAAGGCCGGTTCAGCATTAGAAAGAGCTTCATCCGCTTGCATTTTTTGTAAAAGAATTATTATAAATCTCTTACATTGGTAGTTTGCGCAGTCTGAAGTCACTATTTTTTTTTCTCATAAAACCTACAGCGCATAAAAGGAAACGAATTCACGAACAGAAAAGAAACACATGAAATGACAAGAACGGCACTGACTTTCTTTGTCTCTCCCCCCCCCCCCCCCCAAACCCACCCCAATGATAATGTCATCAAAAAACAATAAAACCTCAGCGACAAAAAAAAAAAAAACTTTGCACTATTTTTGGATTTTTTGTAACAAAACGCAACATGTGCAGCAGACCTGCATTGCGAGTTAGAACATCGCATAGATCAAGGTCGGGGAGGCCGACGCAAAGCGGACATGAAGACACTTAGCCCAAGCGTTTTTTTCCTTTAGCTCCTCTTTCTTTTTGTCCCGCATTTTTCTTTTAATAAGCAGCCCCCCTTCCCTCCTTCGAATAACCGATCGCATGGCGAGTTGAGAGGTCCAACGCGTCAAGAGATCCGACGCCTAAAGAGATTCATGGCGAGTCAAGAGGTCAAATTATCCAACGAGTCAAGAGGTCCAATATTGGATTTCTTGACTCGTTGAATCTCTTGACTCGTTGGACCTCTTGACTCGGAACCCATGAGAGAGGAGTTTCAGATAGCAGTAAGCCCGCTGCCCACGCTTTCATGTCTTGCTTAAGGTTGATACGCCACGTGGAGTCAAAACCTGGAACTATTCTGTTTCATACTTAGCGTGCAACGCTGTCAAAGCTACTGGCGCGAGCGTGGCGCTTGATTTCGTTGATCATTTTCACGCGTTCTCGCGCAAACAAAACCATAGATGAAACCACGCGCTCGCGCCAGTAGCTTTGACAGCGTTGCACGCTAAGTATGAAACAGAGTATAAAGAGCTTTGTCACGGAATCATGGTCATGCAGATTTAGAATACATATATCGAACATATTCAATATCAACTCATGTATATGCGGACGGCTCTGCGACTTTGAAATCATCTTCCGGAGTGCTTCTTCCTTCAATCAAAACTACCATAAAAGCAAAACTAACTAACAAAACATTCTCAATGGCGGCAGAAGTTGCAGCGATGAGGGTAGCCATGGAATATATTAGTTGTCAAGCTCCAAACCTTTGGATGATCTTCGTTGACTCAAAATATGCTCTCCTAGCTTTATCGTCAGTAAATAAACGCAGTCAGCATATTCAATTCGTTCACACTATCCTGCAGATTCACCAAAAGGAATCAGTTTAAGGATACGAGGTAGTTTAACAATGGGCGCCGGGACATCGTGGGATTGCAGGGAATGTGATTGCAGACAAGGCAGGCAAAGATTTTAACACAAAAAATGTAATTGTCCTCATTACATTTTTGAGTACTGATTGCAACGGTATTGCCTGAGAAATCGGTCATAAAATGACATCGTTATTATGGACAAGTTCCCACTTCTGCTACAAATACCCAAAATATATCCATTCAAAATTAGAAGTTCATGTGCCATAAGGACATCCAAAAGCTAAAAAAATATAATAGACGGCGTCTCTTCACTCCAAGACAGTAACCACGTGTTATGCAAGTGCACTACATACGGCTCTTAAAGTCAAAAGATGAAGATACAAAACTTCCTAAGAACAAGCGAAGAGATAAAACTGCACCACCTTCTTGGGTCTTGGCCAGCTCCTCAGGATGGGCATAAGGCAACAGAAGCACTGATAAATTGTCTTGCTAGTACTCGTCTATTCAAAAACTTAATAAACTCTGGTCTAAATGGTGTGTACAGACTTTTTTTACTATCTCTTTTTTATTTTTTTTATTTTATTTATTTTTACCTTTAAAGGCACAGTTAGGGCATTACATCAAAAAGGGGGGGGGGGGGGGCAATGTATCAAAATATACAATAATAACAGAGACAAAATAAAAAACTATAAAACAATCAAGAGTAGAATCTATTCATGTACTCAATTTAAATGGGCTAGTAGAAGATTATAAAACTCCGCTGCATCAGTGATGCTAACGATAGAGGATGACAGCTGGTTCCATTCAGTGATATGACATGAGGAAGGAGTGATTCGTTAAACGCATTAGTTTTAATTGCAGATTCGTTTAATTAGACACGAGTCATTCACGCAGGATGATATTATATCAAGGGGTGGAAGGAAGGTTCTGTTTAGCTCAGGGCAGTGGTAGTCAGTTTATTGAAGAAGGCAAAGCTGAGAACGCTTTCTCCGAGTTTGACAAAGTTCTAGTCCAAGTTCACGTCTAAGAGAAGGAATACCACGTGGAGTAGTCGTAGAATGATAAAATGAATCGGGTGGCTCGGTTTTGGGTTGACTCTAGATGGTTGATTAAGACTTTAGGACGGCTTCAGATGGCGGAGGCATATTGCAATTTAGGTCTTGCGTAGGTTTTGTAAACCATCTTTTGTACATGAGATAGCGCGTCTCGTAGATTACGTCTCGCGAACCAGAGTGTCTGGGAGGCTTCTGCTGCCACAAGCGTTGATGTGATGTGTCCATGAATGGTTAGGTGTTTGTATTATGCCAAATATTAATACACTGGTACAGTTTCAATCACGTCCTTGTCACTAGGATATTGAAAGGTTAAACAAACATCTACGAGGGAGTTGGGTTAGTTTTCACTTGTAATATTAAGCCATACCATTTATTTTCTTTTTCGCACCAGTCGTCATTTTTTGTGAAATCACCTTGAAGCTTGAGATCATCAATTTCCGATGAGATGGTGTTATAAATGACGCAATCATTTGCAATTAGACCCATTTCACTAGAAATTTCTCTTGGAAGGTCGTTAATGAAGATAAAAAAAAGCAACGGACCAAGAACAAATCCCTTAGGTGCTTCTGAGGTGACGCTTGTTACGTTTCATTCAGGGTTTTTAATGACTGTGTAGTGTGTGAATCCGTGAAAATATTAGGGCATCTAAATGAAGGGATGATAGGTTAGAAAGAAAACCTTGATGGGGAACAGGGTCGAATGCCTTTGAAAAGTTATGAAACATGGCGTCAGTCTCTACATGACATCCACGGTTAGTCTGTATCTCGTAAAAAAATTCGGATTAAAACGTGGGCTTTGGTGAGTTGGTTCATACTGATTTAAAATTAAAAAAACGCAAACAAAACAAGGACAATAAAGGTGCAAAGACGACAGGATGGGCGCTACGCGCCCGTCCTATCGTCTTAGTGCTTTTATTGTCCTTGTTTTGTTTGCGCTTTTTAACCTCTTAAATCAACTGAGCTTGGTATCGCAGGAAACGCCCCTACGGAAACTATGCTGTTGACTAAACAAAACATTGCTTGAGAATAGGTGAGTCATGATTTGATGGTGCAAGATAGCGCCCGAGAAGTTTAGAAAATACAGACAGTATAATTTAGAATTTTAGCTTTAATTTTATCTGGTCCTTCTTAGGAAGCGAGTTTTAGGTTCTAATCTAGCTTAATGATACCGGGAAATTTAACTGTAATAGACAACATAGCCTCTTAGCATTTCGACGAACGGTGTGAATATTATGTGGCCATTCATTTTTAATTGTGGAAGAAAAGTATTCATTTAATATTTTAGGGCACGCACTCTCTGAAACAGTTTCATCGGCATTATCCTTCAGGCTGATGACTGCGCGGCCACTTTTAGGTGAAAAGAGCTTCCGGAATTTGTTCGTGTTTTTACGTGAGGGAAGGTCTTGTGAGGAGTATTTAATTTTGGATAATTTAAGACTCCGTGCATAGTTGCAGCAGGACTCCCAGACGCTAAACAAGTTAGATATGTTTCCATTTTGCTAAGATTTTTTTTTTTGCATAATGACTTTCATTGAGTAGGATTTTAATTCATTTTTCCCAGCAACAAAATAGATCTATGATATTTTTTTTACACTTCTGACTTAGTGTGGATTCCTCCATTGTTACGTACGCAGCTCGCATATGAAAATAACTTTAACCCTGACCTCGACATTTTTATTACCCCTGCCAATTTCAAGCAAAGTGTAATGCTCATGCTCACTTTGTAATATGTAAATAGTTTTAGCCGTGTGTCTTTCAGTTTCTGTTTCAACCCTCTTAAGTCCATACCAGATGTTTTGGGCACAATAAAATATTGATGAATTTATTAATTAAATATCATTATTTAGTTAAATAATTATTTGATGGTGGATTATATAATTGATTCTGTGATTCATTGATTGATTGATTAATTGATTGGGTGTTTTTTGTATCAAGGATTATATTATCATCTTGATACGTAGAGTAGGAACTCATGCTTGAACAAGGCTATTCATTTTATTCTTATAAAGCGTCCAGTTTTCTTCTGCAGATTTTATCCAAAATTCCGCTAAGTGATATGAAAATTTATTAGTCCGTTTTCATGGCTTCAAAATCGGCTTTATTATAATCGTAAACATTTTTTTTTTCGCAACCGGGAGTGACAAATTAACGTAAAGGATCCTATGTTTAGCTCATTCCATCACAAAGCTGAATCGACTTTAAGAGATCCGGTGATGTGATTAAACCGTGGTAAAGAATGTTAGCAGAGCGTGTAGGTTTGTTAATTATTTAAATTAGATTGAAAGTTAGACATATGTAAATCAATTCTTCTGTACTAGCACTGTGCGTTGGGCAAATTGGTACTTATGCATGGTGTTAAATACGCCAAAAAACACAAGGACAAAGAAAGAAGTACTCAGGACGAGGCGTAGCTTGAAACTGAACTTCACTGAAGGAAACACATAAAAGTAAGAATAAAACCGCACATGCGCAAAGATGTTGAACTTTCATTAACCACCTGGAAAGCCTGCCATCATTGTTCAGTGACCAAAAAAAGCCTGCTCCTTATCGGATAAGGCAACAGAAGGAGCACTGATACACACATTTGTGCCATCGCCGCTTATCATGAATGCCTCATGTATCTCGCGTTCCATTCTTGTATTAAATTTTTCCACAATCTTGGTACTAATAAACTCGGCCTGGCACTCACAATGTATAGCCAAGTACATTGTGATAATTCTCCTGATATTGTGATCTAATTAATATTTTGATAATTTTCCTGATGTACGGGACCCCTCGGATGACAAGACTGACCCAATCATTTAGCGGAAATATCAAATAACCAAAAAGCACTAGATCAGCCTCTGGAAACCGGCATTTTATCACGACTAACGCAAAAGAAAGACTGATAGTGAACAATGAATCACAGTCTGGAGGCCTTTAACTCCGGCTACGATAAGCTTATCAGATGGCGTGCAAACACATACAGTGGAAAATGAAATGATTATATCGACAAGCCCTATATCAAGACAGGTAAAAATTCATATTCATTGTGATGAGCACGCCTCGCACTCTTCGAGAGTCTCTGTCAGGCCGAAAAAAGTTCCACTCTTCATTATGTGAAAGAATATTTTCTTATCATCAACACTGAGACTAAGCCACGTTTCTCTTAATTTAACAATATCGGATCCACTATCTTTTATGGCAGCACAAAAATCGTCGCGCATTTGTATGACGCTCCAGATGTAAGTACAAAGGAAAAAATGGAAGCTGGATTTTATCACGAAGATCAATACGAGAAGCACTAATTGTCTTTTTCTTTACGTTTTGTTCTTTTTGTGCTACGCACTTCGCTCATCAACAGACTGGGATTATTGGTCTAAGAAATAGCGCTGATGACTAACACGCAATTTAGTGAATCGCTATTTAAACGAAACCTTCAGGCTTTTACTGTACACGAACAGCCTGGTCCTAGCTCGCTGTACTACAGCGTAAAAAGCTTCGTGGACAGCAAAAACACTTCCCTTCAATTTGAACCCGTAGGCCAAGATACTATCCTAATCCTTAAAACAAGCAAATTTGACATTTATCGCCTTCTTCTTGCCTACTTTGAATTGTCCTAAACGGTGTGACCTTTCAATTTTTTTAGGGACCAACTGGATCCCCAACTTTTCGGAACAGAGAGTGAGCACTTTTTATTTCAATTGATTTCAACTTCCAGACACAGTGTCGGGGCAGCCAGAAAATAACAAATTGCATCGTAGAAGTCCACGCTGATGGTCGTCACATTGCTTTTGAACATTAGCCAGCTTAGCAGACGTGCTGTTTAGCGGAGAAGAGCTCAACACGGTTTTTGTTTCTGCCACTTCTTCCTCAATTGCATTAACTGTTGCCAGCAGTTGACTCACTGAAGCATTCCTGATTTTTTTTTTTCGTTTTCAAGAGCCATGACCTAAGTCAGCACGTGACTTAGAGCAGCCTCAATTCGCTGAAGAGTAGCTAGAATGCTAGCGATAATCTCGCTATCACTAAGAGGACCGGGGTTGGATTCGATGTCGCCCAACATTCACTGACTTTGGGTTTTCATAGCGCAGCGACTGCTAAGGCCATAGTGCGCCCCCGCCCAACATTACCAAGAGCATTAGCAAGAGCGAAGCAACATAACTGAACTCGGTACAAGACTGAGTCCAATAACAGCACCGCAATTTCAATCAGGAGCAAACGTCAATGTTGAGGCACGATAACAGGCATAAAGAGGAATCGTTACTGTGGCAACATACCCGATTGCAGAGGTAACTAACCTGACGCACGAAACGGGTCTGTGTCATGGATTGTTTGGCGGTGGCGTTCCCCCACAGGCCCGACGACGGAGGCTCCCTTTAGGGATCCCCATGGGAAGACGTGCCCGGTTGCCAGATGAAGTGTGCTGCGTTGTCCAGTTCTGGCGGGGTAGACGGTAGCGGCACAGATGTCGGCTCGTACTTTGGAAAACAAATCCCACACTCGATGTCGCTGCTTTCAGACAGGTCGCCCACAAATGCCATCGGGAGAACCGGTGCCTGGAGCATCTGAAGAAGCAAACGGGTCTGTGTCATGGCTTGTTTGGCGGTTACGTGCCCCATCTCGCCCGCCGATGGAGGGCCCCTTTGTAGATCCCCGTCGGAAGACGTGCCCGGCTGCCAGTTGAAGTGCGCTGTGTTGTCCAGTCCTGGAGTGGTAGGCGGTGGCGTCATAGATGTCGGCTGATACTTCGGCACAGATGTCCACTCATACTTCCTTTTTAGTCACATCCAGTCGTCGCGCTAACCTTCTCTTTCTTTTTCTCGCGAAGTAGCAAATCGGGTTTGAGAGCATGTTGACCTCTTCCTGCGTAAATAAACTCCTCTCTTTTTTAATAAGAACGTCCTGAAATGGCACATTTCGTTAAGCAACAACTGAGAAATGAGCAGACAATACAAGCTTCTTTTTTTTCCTGCGTTGACTACACAAATGCACCGACGGCCCCAAGCGTTCTTCACTTTGAAGTCAAATTGGTAAAACAAATACGGAAATGTTTTGTTTCGTTAATAGTCTTATTTGATGCAAGGTATTTCATACTTTTACTTGACAAATCGTCACTTGGTATTCTTAACACTACAGCCAACTTTTTTTCATAATTGGGCGCCATAAAGTGGCGTTTAATTTAATAAGATCAAATCGATAGTTAATTTAACTATATCGTAAAATCAACTTCAGTACGTACAATCATTGAAAGGCAAAATTGCGAGTATACGTAACGGGGTGTACAACACTAAAATCAGCGGTATAAGATACATACAGTCTTTCGTTTTTCTTCTTCAGTCACTCAAAGCGAAGATCGACAGAAAGTAAGTGAAGAAAATGGCCCGAATGGCCTCAATATTAATGGGATATTTGTATTGCTAACATACAAAAAGCTATGCAAAAAAATTTGAAAAAAAAAATCACTAAGCAGTTAATCCAATTTCCATAGTCCTGTTTTATACTTATTGATGAAAATATTTCCTGCTTTCTTATAGAGACTAGAAATGGAAATTCAACTTCTACATTCTTAGCGTTCCTCCTCAACTCACTAATTGCGCAGTGTTACCACACAGTTGAAGAGGAGGGAAAGCAGGAACTCCCCTGTTGCTCGGACCCTCGTTTATATACCCGAATGTCGCCATTCCTCCCCTAGAGGTATTGAACCATGGTATTGAAGTATTGAACCACCAACTATTGAACCATGATATTTAAGTATTGAAGCAACAACTAGCCCAACAACAAGTTATTTCCCCTAGAAGATTAGCCTGTCGCTCAAAATTCGGACGAACGTTGCCTTCCCCTAAGCTGGGGAAGGCAACGTTGCGCGTTGGGCCGGCCACACTTCTATTTTTTGCCACGTGATCACGATCTATACGCGCAACCCCACACGCAGAGAACGGGGTCGGGTGATGAGAGGGAGGCGGCTGATTGGTCCAGCAAGCGTATCATCCACCGCGCTGTCAACTTAGGGGTGAACGGAATGTCGTGAGGCCGGGTGTCGTGTGACGTGCTTCGGGGCCGGGTGACCTGCTTTGGATACGGCGGCTGTATCACAGTGAAAAGGCAGGGAGATCTTTCGAATGAAAGGAGGTACGATATTGTCCGCAATGTTTTCACATTTTCGTACCGAAAAGCAGGCTTTTCTTCTTTCTACCTTCTTTCTTTTGGACCACTAAACGATGTGTTATTAGGGAGTTTTAGAATAGCGCACGCTAAAGCTTTGCGGAGGGAAAGAATAGCGTCGTCGCACTGCGCATGCGCCAAACGTCCACGACGTTTTGCACTTTGCGTGCACCATTTTAGCGTACGCCATCTCTTCGGAAATTGCGTGCGTAAGCAAAAGAGTCTTTTTGCTCCTCCAAGGAGGATTCGTGATTACAAGTTGGCTGAAGCAAAGACGAGCAGAGTAAAAAAAAATTACACCATCTTCCCGAGGGGAACCATGGGGTGATGCGGAGCATCGTGTTGGTTCCGAGGAAAGAGTCAGTTGCGTGCTGACGTCGAGAGACGGCGCCACCGACTGCCCTAGCGTTACCCCATACGCGAGCCTTCGTCGCGGCTCGCGGCAGAGAAACTTGGAACGCTCGCCGCTCGCCGTTTATTTTTTTTCACACTTGAAGGAGAGGAGACTAGAGGAGGAGAGTTGCGCGTGCGCGCGCGGTGTGAGGAGAAGCGAACGCACGCGCAGTGCACGCAGCTGGTAGAGAGAAAGAGCGGAGAGAGTAACGCGCAGCGGTTGGAGAGAGGGAAGGAGGAGAGTTGCGCGTGCGTAGTTCGAGTGCCGACTACAACGCCGACGCCGCGGGACATAAACCCGAGCAAGAGATGCTCCGCATCTAAAAGGGCGGCTCCCATGACCGCGGCTGCGGCCGCTTTGGCGGCATCGTTAGCACAACGTCGGCGGCATCTTCGCGATTGCGATTTTCAATACGGGACGACATTGCACTCGGTTCGTAAGACGCCGTAAGGTGGGCAACGATCGCCGGCAACTTGATGCTTGCGACGCGCGAACATTTCTCGGCGCAAGTACGGTGTGCGGAGTTCAGTACACGAGAACTCTCTTACCGAATCAACGCAAGTGGACATGACCGGTCGACCACTCGCGTCCCATTCCCATGTTTAAACAAATCTAAAATGTTGCTCTGGAAAAAAGAAAAACTTGTTTATTTTTTTCTCAAGTTACAGCATTTTGTGTGTGAAAAAAAGAAACTTGTGACTGTATGTTGGTGGCGTTGCAAGCGCGAAGTGCATGGGCTTTTGGGTCGCGGCGGAGAAACGCTATTATAGAACTCTCTTGCCTAGCGTGCGCTAACCCAAGCGTTACATTTAGCGCTAGCGCACGCTAGAATTGCGCACATTATTCTAAAACTTCCTTTTAGTAAAATCCCAATCTAAATTCACTTATCTCAGCCCAAAATGAATTTCATGGCATCTTTGATATAATTGCCTAATGGACCTTTTCCGAGAAGCGTTCTGCGCACGCGCGAGCACTCGATGCCAAGCGGCGGAAGTCGGCACTAGAAATCGAGGAAATTCGGAATGAGGCTGTAGATCAGCGAGTAGAACACGTAATTGCAACATATATATAATTGCGTTACACAAAAAAAGAAAGTCGACGGAAAGAAAAACATGACGTTTGGGTGGACGCCACAGATCCCCCTCTTTAGAGTCGCGTTGGGCACGCGCCGGTGCTCGGAGAGCGAAGAAACTGGTAGCGTAGCTCGCATTATCGATTGGTAGCGCAGGTAGGTCACGTCCTCGATTTTTAGTTCGTGCAGCCACCGCCTGGTGCCGTCGGTATGTGAAAAAGGTACATTAAAAAAAAAAGTTTCAAGCATACGTGAAGTAGCGCATGTTTAATCCGTAAAACCATTACGCGTACGAAGCGGCCTAAATTAATTGTGAATAATTTTATTTTATTTTTTTATTCCATCTGAAACATATTTCACATTACCGTGACATTCCAAAAACCTTCCCTATCCCGACTTATCTTTTTTCACGGAGAATTAAAAAAAGACCCGTCCTTCTACTCCCCCTCGTGCTTATGCTTTCAAAAATGATTATGGTTATCTATCGGTAATTTTTTTTTATATTTTTCTGCAAAACTTGATAGTTCCGTCATCACGTCCACCTTTTGTCAAAGCACGCAGGAAATATTTGACAGTATTATCTACGTGGGCAATTTTTTTTTTTATTGAACTTTGCTTTTGTGTCTTTTTTTAGTGTTCCCGCCTTTCCACAGCGCGTTATGTTGATGTTCATATTTTTGTTACTATTCATTAGACGTTTAGATATCGTTGCACTTTTTTGTGCCTTTGCCAGCCCGTGGTTTTAGGCACTTGTTTTTATTCGTATATTAGGCAATTTTGGGAGTTCATGTTGGACTGCGAAAATATTCTGCGGATATTTATAGGCCCCCGACGCAGATGTCTTCGTTGAGCAAAAAATGCAAAAAAAAAAGGCTAAACTATTTGGCACGACGGTCGACCCCCATATTTTATTTATTGCAATTCCCGTCCGTGTCGCCGTCAAAGAATGTATATTAAAACCGATTTTTTTTATCGCAGCTCGTTGTAAGAGAAGGACGTACGTTTACGAGTATACTCTTCAACTCTCCTCATTCAGCATGGTTGCACTTTTTTTGTTAGGTTTTTGGGAACAGGAAAGTTCTCCCGATTTAGTTTAAAAAAAAAAAGAACTATATTGTTTAGTGCTGCCAAAACAAGAAGTAACACCATGGGCTCCCGTAGCGCCTATTTCAAAAAAAAAAAAAAGAAACTTGTCAGCAAGATCGAAAACAATATTCTCTTTCTGCTGACGAGTGTTTTGCACTGAGATAAATTCTACAAGCGTACATAATATCAGTTCTTTATAATTGTTTTGACGATATTAGGCTTCGGTAGACGTCGACTAAAACAAAATTCGTGTTTTTCAATCTTTTCTTTTAGACAGGTAAAGTTACGTTTTCAAGCATTCGCGTCTATCTATCCCAACCGCTAGCGTAACATTCTCACTGAGTTCAAGCTTTCTGCGATGCATAGTTTATTTACCCGGGCTGAAGATCACGGGCCTTTTTTCTCGGAAACTTACTTATTTTGCTCTCTAGTGGCACTGTTCTAACCTTGGGAGCTACAGCGCAACCCTGATCTCGCATGGCTGAATGCGAATATTTTAGACGTGATAAGGGAAAAGAATGCACTATGGGCTCGTTGCAGACGTTCACCCAATGATGCACACCTACGAATAAACTTGAAATCCTAGCGTACACGTGATGATTTGATCGGCAAAGTAAACGCGATGATTCGATCGGCAAAGCGCAGTTGTCGTATAAAAGTTTCCCAATTTTATTCGGATGACCTAAAACGTGGTCTTTGATAAATGAACTCCATGGAAACCAAAAAAACGCTCATCGATGATACATTAAAGTGACATTTGGTGATAATTTCCAATTGATTGTAGAGGATTTCAACTTTTATTTCCAACTTTTTTTGGTTAGGCAAGAGATAGCCTCGATGCAGTTGATGACCTCGTCTCTTCCTCAGCGTTCCTTCTACCTTTTCAACAAACCAATCTATATTCCATTTTGTCTAGTTTCAAGAACAACAAGTGCCCTGGAATAGGCGGAATTCGTCTATCTCACCTCCGTAGCAATGTAGGCAGACTGAAGGACGTACGTCTATTTATGTTAAATGGTTTTATTGAAAACAAAGTTTTTTCCCGATCAACTTAAAACATACGTACGTTCTTTGTATAAAGGTGGTGCCAGAAACAATATTGCTAACTATAGTTACATCTCTATCTTGTCAATCATCGCTCAGATCCTCGAAAAACATGTGTTTAATAAAAGGACATCTTTTTTACAAAAAATTAATATCTTATCGCCAACTCAATTTGGTTTTGTGCAAGGAAAGGGCACTCAGCCTCTTCTAGAAAGTTTCGCGGATAAATTCTACTCAGCATTTGATCACAATCTCGTTATCTCCGCACTATTTTGAAACGTGTCTCTCAAGCTTTCCACATAATAAGCCAAGCAATATCGTTGAAGAAACTGTACAGCCTAGGTTTTCGCGGTTAATTTAATTCCCTTCTTAAAAGCTATCTTTCTCATCGCTCTCAACTAGTATGCGCATCTGGATTGCAGACTTCTCGAACTGAACTACAGTACTACAGAGATTTATTCTATCACCTCTTTTGTTTAATATTTTTGTCAATGACATCGCCACCATTGTACCGGGATGTAAGTTACATCAATACGCTGACGACACTGTAATTATGACCCAACAGACCAACTATGCAAATTCCATCAGCCAGTTGCAATCTTAAGATTTTGCAATTATAGACTGGTTAGAAAAAGCTTCTTGATATAATTGTTAAAACGACAAGACTAGTTTGCTTCTATAACCCACTCAAAACAGACACTCTCAACATCCCATTAATTCTGCACTCTTATTTCTGCCGTCAATGAAACTGCATTCCGGTAGAGCAGACAGTGTGAAGTACCTAGGCATATATTTTGATGGCGATCTGAAATGGAATTTTCATTTTACATATAACTGTAAAAAATTGAGAAGAATTAGTTGCCTATTATATATTAAAAATATTTTTTCCCGTACCTGTTAGGAAGAATGATTGCCAATTCGCTTGCATATAGCGTCCTTCGCTACTCCATTACCGTTTTCGGCAATTTTTCTGACTTTTGGAAAACCAAAGTGGACTGCATCCTGAAAGCTCTCCTGAAAAATGTTTCTTATAAACTTTAAATGAAAGAAAACTCCAATCTTTTTTGATTATTTGCCACTACCTAACTTCGAAAACCTCGATGTTCATTCGGTGGTATTGCGACACTTTTTGAATTCTGATTTTAAAATATCAAGCCCACCTTCACGTGATCTTCAACATACGCACCCTTTTCGCATACCTCTTTCTCGCACTCGTTATGGCGAAAGGACGCGTGCCTCCTATATCCCATATATTTTTTTTCTCACTTACCGCCTAAACTTCTAAGCCAAACATCGATGAGCAAAGTGAACAAGATGCTTAGGGATATTTTGTTTTAATAAGAAGCTATTGGTTTTGATCTGTATCCTTTTTATTTATGTTGTAGACGCATTTTTCTTAGTAATGTGTGTCACTCTTGAACGCCTGCCTTTCTGGAACAATGATTGGTATTCTCCTCTTTGTAGGACACGTTATTTTTAAGGAAAGACTCATTTCGTGAAAATTGTTTTCTAATAGCATAATATTCAGTTTTGTGGTAATTCATTTTGCTTTGACATTACTCTTGATTTCTGTTTTAGTGTGTGCATAGTATTTTGTCGTAAAATATTCAGGTTATAACTCGAGTGACTACCTTCATAAAATTGTGTTTACATTTTTTAATATTTTAAGTATTTTCTCTAGTTACACAGGCACTGATTGCTTTTTAATTGGAGGATGGCACCCCACAAGCCTCCTGTTGGCTTTGATGCGTCGGCAACACTAAAATTCCTCTTTGCTGGTAGCAATAAACTATTATCTTTATTAATATTATTATCGTCAATATTATTATAATCACGTGCCGTATGGCCAAAATCCTGCCTTTTCAAAGCTTTTATTATTATTATAATGACCCCGCCGTGTGGCCGAAATCCTGTCTCTACAAAGCTTTCAGAGGCACCCGTCCGACAATCCCTTCTCCATGTCTCAGACCGCCCTCCCAGAACGACGAAAGATGATGAGTCACGTTGATTTATTTTATCAAACCGTCCGCGGCTCGCGCACAAAACCCAAATGTTTTTTTTTTTTTTTTTTTTTCAATGTTGCCCTATCCAATTATTTTATATTTTCTTTAACGGAAACTTGGTTATGCTGTGACATTGGCTCCTCCGATTACTTTCCACCCTCTTTTGTGGTGCACCGGCGTCTTTGCGACTTGACAGGCGTTTCCGCTCGAAAAGACGCGAAGGTTTTAGAAAAATTTCCCGAGAGTTTGTGGGTAAAAATCGATTGTGCAGAGAAAGTACGCCTTTTTATAGGCAATTTTTACCTGCCTCCGCAAACGACGCCCGACAACTTTCGCGCGTGTCTTGCTGGCATAGAGAACACCGTTAACGAGGTACACGGGTGTTATGTCTTAATCTTAGGTGTTTGTAATGCTCCAGGCGTCAACTGGACGCAGTTTAATGTTTCTAGTGACAAATTTTATTGATTAGAATCCTCTGATGCAAGGTAGAAGGTAGCTCTCTTTACGAGATTAATTCAAGAGGCCATGGACATATTCATCCCTTTCAGATCCTTAAAGAAACCTTGCTTTCCTAATCGGTTTTCCAATGAACTAAGAACGCAACTAAAAAGGAAAGACTTCTTGCACAGAAAGTTTAGAAAAAGTGGTCTCCCAAAGCGGGAGGTAGAATTGAAGAGTTCCAGAAATAAATGTAAGATAATGTTAAAACGTGACTGCCTGGCGTATGGTGACTCAGTGGAATCTGACTTTTAAAAAAAAATCTAAGCAATTTCGAAAGTACACTAGATCACGTTCCGGAAACGATATCGAATCGACAATAGTTTTGAAGCACCATTAAAAATATGCGGAGTGCGTGCCCGAGCTATTTGCAGATCATTTCAGTTCAGCCTACAAAGACAGTACCGTCTGCTTCTCCTTGACACTGACTCACTTGAATGAATTCGGTGACCTACTCTGTTTCATTAATGTCTACGAGGAATGTGTAGAGCTAGGTGTTAAAAAACGAAAGCCACGCTATCGGGGGGAAACGATGGTATACTATCTGCAATTCTAAAAAAATTTCATGGTATACTCATACCTGCACTATGTGCAATATTTAACAACTCATTAAGGTCAGAAGTATTCTCCGAAATGTGGAAGATTGCCGTGGTGGTTCAGGTTCGGAAGTCGGGAAAGAAAGATGATGTTCTCAACTATAACTGATTTCCCTTCTCTCTTCATTTTCCAATCTCTTTGAAACAGTCATTCATATATTCTCGTCTTTCAAATTTCGAAACTTAACCCTCCCTAATCAGTATGGGTTTATAACCGGCAAATCAACGACTACAAATCTTGTAAGTTTTATGTATGCCGCATCCCATGTTGTCTGCAACAGAGGTGAGTTAGGTGTGATTTATTTTGACCTAAGCAAGGCATTTGACGTTGTAAATCATACGATCCGTTTTTTGTTTTTTTTTACTTTCCGCCAACTGGGTTTGTGGCACAGTATACGACTGGATTCAAAGCTATTTATCACAAAGCAAAGCCTACGTTCGAGTCAACAATTTGAACTCTTCATTGTACGGGGCAAGTTCTGGCGTTCCTCAGTGATCCGTCCGAGGACCGTTCCTGTTCCCATTGTTTGTAAATGAAGTCTCTGATGCTATTTCTAATTCTTCGGTCCTGCAATACGCTGATGACTTTAAAATTTACAAAAAAATAGTTACTTTAGTTTATTGTGCTGGGCTTTAGGAATATGCATGTTCTTTCTTTAGGTGGTAATCAGACAATAATCTTCCTTAAACCGTGCTAAAACCAAAGTTATGACATTTACTCGGAAGGCACAGAATACATCTTTCGCATAAAGTATACATGGTGAACTCCTGTTCTAGGTATGTGCAGTGAAAGATCTTTGAGTTATATTCGATCCTAGCCTGTGATTCTCAGGTAACCAGGTTCGTTAACTCGTCTCCGGGCACGCTGGGCGCTGCCTCTCGCTTAACTAAGGTCTTCAGGCATCCTTGTGCGTTTCTCACGTTACCGCTCGTTATGCACGCCCCAGTGAGAATATGCCTCAGTTGTGTGGAACGAAATCACTAAATCTAACTCATCGGAAATTGAACGAGTTCAGAAAACGTTTATCTCCATTATTAAAGATCGCTACCTTATGAAGGATGTTCATTGTTCAACTTATGACGCAACGGCGGAGGGCGAACCTATTGTTTTTAATTAAAACGTTGCATGGTTCACTTAGTTCCTCAAGCCTCTTGTCTAAAATGTGCCTTAGGGTTCCACGTTTGTCTACTCGGAATGAATCATCATTTTATTTTTTCAAAATTTTTAATCTTTCAGCCGATTTATTAGACTGACTGTGTGTTATAACCAGTACTTTGAGAAACTCGATATTTTTAACTCGTGCTACAGGCCTTTTTTTATTTATATTAAAGACCTGTCCGGCTGGTGAATAATGATTGTTGTTCACTTTAAGATTGATTTCGGAGAGCGCAGACATTGTTGGGTTTTTGCGTGAGCTACCTCTTCGTCTATTATTCGTTTTAGTGCCTCTCAAACTTGCTTTTACATTACTGCAAATTCTCATCATTCTACACAAAACCTAGAAATTATATTTTGTTACCATTCAGCTCCTGTATTATTATATGCAGTTGCTGTATAGTACCTTGCTCTTCTGTATTTGTGAGTTTTACATATTCATTTCCATCCAGTGTACCAGTACCAAGACCGCAAAGTTTCTCCTGAGCACTATAATAAACATTCATTAATAATAATATTATTATTATTCATAAGCGTCCACAAATCTCTTTCAAATGTGTCACAAAAGTTCTAGTGCAGTAGTGTCGGAAGTAAAAACATAGCGATTGGTCCAACGTCCTTCCTCCGACAGGTGGAAGACACGTCAGTTTTCACCTTGGCCGCTTCAATGATCAATACCTTTAAAAAAATAAAAACGAAATCTGCAAAGATTTTTTGTTTTTTTTGTTTCTGCAGTCGTTCATTAAGCAAATTTCCCTAGAACATGTTTCTTAATTAAAAATTGGGTTTCAAACCCGTGCTTGTATTGCGATAAAAAATAGTCGACTAAAATTGTCTTATGACTATAAAAAGCTAATATGCATTACCCTTTTGTTGGCAATCAGGTCAGCTGAACACAAAAAAAAGAACAAAAAGGAAAGGACTGAACGAACACACCGCTGTTTTATACGTCTTATACGAAATAGTAGGACAATTGGGGCAAACAAACTATTATCGAGGCGCAGAGAAGCCTAGCTAGACATTTCGCACTTTTACGACTGCGCCTTCCTCACGCACGATAAAACTAATGGCTCGTTTAAGACTTCTTATCTTTGTTTCATCTTTTTGTATACGAAAACTTTCAGACACCCTGGGAAAGTATTTCTCCCTTAATTTAACGCCGACACGAGATGGTTCGTTTTTGGTACGCTTTGCACTATTTCTGAGCCTACTTGTCGAACTGTTTGGTGACGTCTCGACTTCCCGATCACAAACCAGCCCATCGAGTTATCTACCTCACGTCCTAGTATGAATGCCAACATTTTTCTAAACAATGTCGGCGTGCAAATACGGTAGGTTTGGAAAACTGTCGCGCTAAATCTTCGC
Organism: Ixodes persulcatus; assembly: GCA_013358835.2. Taxonomy (NCBI): domain Eukaryota; kingdom Metazoa; phylum Arthropoda; class Arachnida; order Ixodida; family Ixodidae; genus Ixodes; species Ixodes persulcatus. The sequence goes on from JABSTQ010010408.1 coordinate 317,680, forward strand.
AAAATCGAAGTTAGTTTTATGCAGCACTGCCTGCGAGAGCCAGTTTTCCCACGCCTCAATGTAGCACTCGTGGTTAAGCTTCTATAGTATTTACACGATGGAGATTTCTGCCACAGAGAGAAGCCAACATCATTGCGCTTCGAGGTCACGTGCGCCGCATCACGGATGATTGCTCATCCCTGTACTCCGCCGACAGCCGACGATTGCACCATCGTTCTGGCAGGAAAAGAAGATGGTGTCGAATGACAAGCTGGATGGCGTGTGCAAAAAGAGGGTGGGAAGCTTGAAGTCGTCGCGTTCGTACACCACCAGCGTCAAAGTTAAACGTGTCATACTATACGTGTGGTGTTCTCACACGACGTACATTTTCCACAGATGGAGGAAAATACATCACCGTGTTTTGAGGTTACTTGCGTTACGTCACCGACGCTTGCTAATCCCCGTAATCTGCGAGGAGTTGAGGACAAACTTTCTTTCCTACAGATTGTCCTATCGCTCCGGCGAGAAGGCAAAATGGCGTCAAATTATGAGTTTGATTAGTTTGTTGATGTTCGTGAAAAGCTTGGTGGATGCTTAAGTCGCTGCATTCTCAACAAAAAACGTCAAAGTTGACAGTTCGACCTTGCTCCTATTAACGTGGATGAACGAAAAATTAATCCCCATATGCGACTTTCAACCTTGGCGCTGCTGGTGCAAGAAGGCGAACACCTGAAACATCCACCGTGCTTTTTAAACACAAGATCAAACTTGTCGTTCGACGCCTTACAAGTTTTCTCGCCGAAACGATTGGAGAATTTCGAGCTCTCGGTGGAGTGGCGTAGTATGGGGATTAGCAAGCATTTGTGACGTGGCGCACGTGACCTCAAAACGCGATGACGTCTGCTCCTTTCTGTGTAGAAAACCTTCTTTGTGCGAACACACCGTAAGTTATTTGTAGTTAGATGTTTAGGCAGTCAAAAGTTAAACTACCCCAAGAGGCGCCCGGTGCCTTCAATGTGGGTGAGAAATTTAGAACGCCGGTACAATGCTCATGCAGATTGAAACGGACGACGGCGTGGTTCAAGCCGATGATTCCGGGGTTCTTCGGCGTAAGGTTTCCATCAGAGTTAATCTCCGGACGCGTTTACGTCTGAAGCCAAGTTGCTAATGAACGAGCACTTCCCTCGTTCAGCAGTTGGAAGAACAATGGCCTAGAGTAACTGTATACGTTCTCCTTGCAAAGCCAGAGTATCGCGTTCCTTTTTCTTGCACCGCCAACTCCGTATTGGCGGAGAAGCGGTCACGTGCGCCTAAGTTGGTCCAACCTTCTTGAGGGAAAATGATCTTGCAGGCTTCGAGTTTCGGGTGGATCATGTATCTCGCTTTGCGTCTGCAAAAACTACATCCCATACTAAACCCAAACGAACTTGAAGGTTCCTTGACCATTGAACATTATATGTAGCCACTGGGTACAACATAATCGTGTTGTTTTATAACGCGAGCGGTGTTTTAAAACATGTTTCTAGAGTCCGGGAAGCAGACGACACGGAGGACGATCGCGTTGCTCGCGTCTGCGGCGATCGCGGAGTGATACGCGATCGGCACATCCGGCCACTTCAAAAGAGAACAACGCGTAGCTGCGGCTTTCAAGGGGACGACGTTCTCGGCGGCTACTAGGTTCTACCGATGTCATAAGGAAAAACAGGAGCCAAATGAGGAAGCTCTGGCGCACGCATATCGTGTCGCTGCACTATATCTTCTTTGCTCCGCACGCCGCAGCATGCCGCCTCACAGCCACGACATCCGCGCCTCCGGATCACCTGGAGAAGCGACGGTCGCTTCCCGCAGTGCGGCCTTGGATTCAACATGGCCGCCCTGGGAGCATACATGGGTAAATTACTTCCAAAATGTAATTTAATTACAATTACAATTGCTTTGCTTCAAAAAGTAGTTTAACTACAATTTTACTACTACGTGAAAAGTAATAATTACAATTACAAATTACTTTTAAAAAGTAATGAAATTACTTTACAATTACTTATTTCTGAAAGCGACCCGACTTGGGCCATGACTTTAAACGAGTTGTATTGAATGCAACGTATTTGTTCATTCCTCACTCCAATGTTCACGTATTGCACTTTATTTTTTGAATTTTATTAAATTCATGAAAGAACTTAAGAGTATGGGAAAATGAAGTACTACGGTATTATATTTTTAATAAATAATAATAAATTAGTTGATATGCTGCAAGACGCCAGATCGCTAGAGAAAAAATTGGGTTGACAGACTTTAGTTAGCCAGGCAAATAAAAATGAGACAATTAGTCATATAGGAATATTTTACAAGTGATAATATGAGAGTAAAATCCACATGCGCTAATACGACCACATTCACATACAAACATTGTGGTATTGTAAATTATTTACATTGAGTTGAAATTATATTGGCTCAGAAATACATAAGTATCGAATTGGGGCTCCCGAATCATTGGTGACAATATTTACAGGTGCGAGGTCAGTCTCCAAAGTGCTTATGCAAATAATATCCGAAGTAAAACCAGCATGAAATAAACTTGAAAATATTACAAAGATACACACACGCGACATTACTGAAAGAGGGACGTAAAAAAAAACGGCAAAAAAGAGAGAGAAAAATAACTTCATAGACAATTAAAATTTCCAACCTCGGCTGAGAGCTGAAGCTCAATTTTTGTTTTCTTTTAATTATTTTGTCATGTTTCCGCTATTCTTTTCTGCTCGCACCGCAGAGGGCGCTACACGGCGCCGTCGAGGTCGGCTCCAAAGATGATTGTTTCTCAGCCCGCAGTGTAAGAAACAAAACAACAAACAATGCGATACTATATTTATGTTGTGCGTGTGTGTGAGTTTGCGTCTGTGTGTGAGTGTTTCACCGAGAGCTAGGCCGCTTGTGCGAGCGCTGAGGCTTTCAGAGAGGTTCCGTTGGCGCCGCAAAGTTTTGCAAAAGTAATTGTAATTGTGTCTGAAATTTTGCAATTACTGACGCTAGAAAGTAATTAAATTACAATTACAATTCCTTTTAGCCAGAAGTAATTAATTACAATTACAAATTACCAAGAAAAGTAATTCAGTTGCAGTAATTCAATTAGAGTAATTGAATTACTACCCAAGTATGCCTGGGAGCACCCTTGTGATACTCTACTCCGGAAGCGGAATATATGCAGTTAATCTACCATGGCCGGGTTAGGGTGATCCGGCGCCATCTCTTACGTCCTTTGCAGGCGGAGTAGTTGCTCCCTCTGGCGGCAGCTCGGAGGGGTCTGTGTAACCCTACCCTTTTTACAGCGCTTTAATTCATACTGAGAGGCACCTCCTCCTAACCGTGTTGGTCTATTTGCTCCAGGGTTGTGTTTGAGAGGTTTCTAGAGCGATTAGACCCACGGGTAATGAGGCCGCCTGCCTGCTGGGACTTATGCGGAACACAGTTTTCTCTTCGTCTCCTCAAGAAACGAGTTCATATAGAAAATCATTTAATTATATTAAGCCGAAACGTTTTCAATCACACCCCCACGCTGCTAAAGAAGTCCTATTGCACGAAAGTGAAGTCTGCAAGTTAGGCTGCTCTCTAGAACGGCCATAAAACATAGCAGGGCAGCACTGAACAATTCGCTTGATTTTATTTTGCAACACTCATTGCAAGCATCTGCAAGAACGAAAGAGAAGTGCGAGGAACCTTCACGAGTTGTGATCCTGGGCTGGCATGGTAGAACAAAGTGTCAGCTGAGACTGGGTGAAAAAAACACACTTCAAAGGCTGGGGCGCGCGAGTGTCTTGAGACGTAAAACCGAGACGCGGCTTGAGTCACGCACAGCTCGTGCGCTCCCTTTGGCAGTGCTTTCTTTTCCCCAGTCTCAGCTCGAGGAATCGGTGGCCGAGTGGGTTAGCGCACAACAGCCCGGAGCACGTGGAGCGAAAGCTCGCGTTGCAGAACCCAGGAATCCTGAGTTCAATTCGCACCCCTCCGGGGGTTCGGTGGCCGAGTGGTCTAGCGCACACCAGCTCGGAACACGAGGAGCGAAAGCTCGCGCTGCAGAACCCAGGATCCTGTGTTCAATCCCCACCCCTGCCCGTTTCAATCTGGATGAGCATCGTACCGGCGTGCGGTCGTGTATCTCCACTGCGTGGTGCACGTTAAAGACCCCAGGTTAGCGGTTGTACTGCACTGGCTAAATTGCTCATCTACAGCTGAGACAACAGACGCCCACTGAGGCAGACTAACTTCCGGCTGTATAAACATATGCACAACAATTTGCTTTTTGCCCACCCCTCCCCGTTCCGATCTGGATCAGCATCGTACCGGCGTGCGGTCGTGTACCACTACTGCGTGGTGCACGTTAAAGACCCCAGGCAAGCGGTTGTACTGCAGTGGCTAAATTTCTCACCTACAGCGAGTGACTCCTTGCAACTTTGAAGTGGCTAACCAACTACACGCTGATTGATTGATGTTTACGGTTTTAATAGCGCAAGAGCAACAATGGCCATACTGCGCCAAACAAGGTGGGTCAATAAAAAAGGGTGAGTTGAACTATGGGGGAATAGTTCTATAATTTGTTTAAAAATCCAATATTTTCAAGAAAATCAAAAAGACGTTTGAATGAAATCAGTGGTCGCTCACCAAGTAGCAAGGTAGGATGAAATGGAATGCGATATTTGAAAAGATCAGGAAAAAAATATTTGTGCTGCTGCCGAAGATCAGGACAAAGAAAAAATAAAATATGAAGAACAGTCAAAGGTTCACCACAGCGCTCACAGGATGGAGGTTCTTCATTAGTAAGCAGGTAGTTATGTGTAAGGTAGGTGTGGCCGATTCTCAGGCGGCATAGGAGGACCTCATGGAATCTGTTTTTGTTGTAAGATGTTTCCCAAATACCAACGTCTGGCTTGAGGGTGTGAAGCTTATTGTTAAACTCTGAATCCCACTCAGACTGCCATGATCGCAAGACTGCAAGTCTTGTAGGCATTTTTAAGTCTTGGTGGGGGATGCATACATGTGACACCGGAAGATTTTGCGAAGAGACGGCCAGTTTATCTGCAGCCTCGTTGCCAGCAATGTCCATATGGCTAGGAATCCATCAAACCCTAATATCGTGCCCGTCCTGTGGGCCCTGCTGCACCTTAACACTCACAGTTAGGGTCAGCCGATTCTTTGTTGATAAAACAAAACACACAGCCCTAACAACACTCTGGGAATCTACAAAGATGATGGCTTTCTTTGTTTTACTCCGTAACCATCATAACCCCGTATAGCTCGGCAGTAAAAATACTGGCAAGAGTGTTTAGACGAGTGACTTTGGAAAAACGAGAAGAGTATACAGCCGCACCAACAAACATTGACGACTTTGCACCATTAGTACAAAAATGATTATAATCTTTGTATTTTTCCTCCAATGCAAAGAATTCCCAGTATAAATTAAAGGTGAGACTCTTTGCTTCCTGAATTTTGTGAAGCACCAGTCACAAAAAAAAATGGGTTTGACATTCCATGGGGCAGTACGGTATGAACTATCTAAGAGGTTAAAATCATGAGTCAGATTGAGGGAGGAGCGAAGACTCTCGACACGAAGACTCAAAGGCCACACAACAGTTGGCTTATGGGTAAAGAGGCTAGAAATCCTATAGTTTTGAATATAACTATAAGTGGGGGAGCTGGGGTCCCACAAAAATTTGTAAGCATAGGTGATTCTAAGCAGCTGTCGCCTTTTTTCAAGCGACATTTCATGACAGTCAACATACAAGCTAAGCACAGGGGAGTTGCGAAAAGCACCAGATGCCGAACGCAGCCCAAGGTGATGTACTGGATCGAGCATTTTTAAAACGGACTGTCTCGCGGAGGCGTAGACAATTGAGCCATAATCAAGGCGGGATCGAATGAGAGAAGAATATAGACGAAGGAGACATTTCTTATCCGAGCGCCACGACTTGTGCGAAAGAACTTTGAGTATGTTCGATGCCTGCAGGGTTTTTTGCGTGAGCTGTTTGAGATGCGAAACAAAGGTAAGTTTACGGTCGAAAGTAACTCCTAGAAATTTGTGCTCCGTTTTAACAGGAATGTTGTTTCCATTTAAAAGAAGTGTAGGATCTAAACAGAGGCCACGCCTTAAAGAAAAAGGAACGCAAACAGTTTTCTCCCGAGAGAACCTAAAACCATTCTCATCTGCTCATGTAGTCATTTTATTTATGGCCAGTTGTAGCTGCCGCTCACAGCTAGACATATTATATGACGTTACAGATATCTGAATGTCATCGACATATAGCGAGAAAGATAGTGAAGGAGGAATGACTTTACTAAGAGAGGTAATTTTTATTCAAAGAGTGTGACGCTTAGGACTCCACCCTGAGGAACACCATTCTCTTGAACGAACCAGTCTGATAAAGTTGTTTCCAACCGAACTCAAAAAGTGCGTTCACACAAAAAGTTTTTTATGCACTGAAGCATTCTACCGCGTATTCCGTACATAGAAAGGTCGCGCAAGATGCCATACTTCCAAGTGGTATCATAAGCCTTGTCCAAATCAAAGAAAACAGATACACAAAGCTGCCTGTTGACTAATGCCTCGCGCAAAAAGGTCTCCAGCCGCACTAACTGGTCTGTTGTAGAGCGTTCAGGCCGAGAGCCACACTGATTGATATCCAAGATATTATGCTGCTCGAGAAAATAAATAAGACGCCTGTTAATTAATGTTTCAACGGTTTTACCCAGACAACTTGACAATGCTATTGGTCTGTAACTTGCAGGGAGGGAAGGGTCCTTGCCAGGTTTCAACAGCGGTATAACTTCAGCCCGCTTCCATTCAACAGGGAAGTAGGCATCACTCCACAGGCCATTGAAGTAAGCGAGAAGAACACTGAGTGACTCTCTAGATAAGTGTCGTATCTTGTCGTAGTGAATTCCATCAGGACCGGGGGCTGAATGCTTGCCGGAGTTCAGAGCCACTTCGAACTCAACCATTGTAAATCGCTGATTGTAAGGTGCAGAGGCTCCCCCTGTGAAGCAGAGCCTCGTCTTTTCCATGCTTGCCTTACGTTTCAGGAATGCTGGAGAGTAATGTGCGGAGTTTGAAACAGCATTGAAGTGAGTGCCAAACACATTAGCCTGGTCTAACAATGAGGCTCCAGAAGAAAGAAAAAGGGGGATTGTAAAACAGCACTATTTCCCCTCGACCTTGTGAAGTCGGTCCCACACTTCCTTTGCTAGAACATAGCTGCTGAAGGAGGACAAGTAACCTCTCCAAGATTTTCCTTTAGCCTGCTTCCGAGTCTAATGGGGACAAGCTCTGCGCCTCTTGAATTCAATCAAGTACACAAATGTCGGGTATCTACGAAAGACACCCCAAGCCTTATCTCGGTTATTCTTTGGAGTAGAGCAATCCCCACTCCACCATGGCTTACATTTCTTGGGGATGTTCGAACAAGTTTGAGGGATGGAGCAAAGAGCAGCACCAATTATATGCTCTGTGATGTAGGCTGTGCCATCGTCATGAGTTGACGAAAAGAACATAGAGGGAACAAGCTTGGATTTTTGGCTAAAAAGCCAAAAAGCCCAGTCTGCTTTTTCTAGCTTCCAACGCGGAGTCCGTTTTATAAGACAGGGAATAGACTTCACGCTCTCCAGAGCAACCGGAAAGTGGTCGCTTCCAAAAGGACTATTTAAAACGCTCCATGTGAAACAAGGCACCAAGGATGGAGATGAAATGGAACGATCAATGGATGTAAATGAGTTGTGAGCTGCGCTAAGAAAGGTAGGCTCTCTGCTGTTCAAAAGACGGAGACTAGATGAGAGTAAATTCCGTTCAACGACCCCACCACGCGAGTCCTGGCGTGTGCCATCCCACAAGGGATGGTGGGCATAAAATCTCCTAAAAGTAAAAAGGGGTGAGGGAGCTGAGTAACTAAATCGTGGAGATCACGAATATGCAGTGGAACATTTGGTGGAATATAGATGTAAACAATGGTGATGAAGCGGTCCAAGAGGAGACGTACAGCTACAGCCTCAAGGGGTGTAGAAAGAGGAATCTGAGAACAAGCTACTCCATTTTGGACGATCACCGCTACTCCACCAGATGAGTTTGATGTAAAATGATCCTTTCTAAAAACTTGGTGATGACGCAAAATAGACGCATGATGATCATTAAGGTGTGTCTCTTGTAAAGAGAGAGCTATAGGACGGAGGTCGTCCATAAAAAAGTTAACATCGTCAATATTCCGTAAAAGGCCGCGGCAATTCCACTGCATAAAAGTAGATTTAGCCATTATTCTAAAACACCGCGCAGGGCAAAAAAGAATGTACAACATCACTTTGGAGGGATTACAGGTTTTTTTTTGTTTTTGTGTTTAGTTTTAGAAGTCTGCCACTCCATTTCGTCTTGCTCAGACGCTTGAGTGGAGACTTCTGCACCCTCATCCATAGCATTTGCTTCCTGGAGCGAGGCCTTTGCTGCAGGTTTGGGCAGGCTCGAAGAAGTGTGAACGCGCAGGCACGCGCAACAAAAGCACTGCGGAAGCCAGCGAGCTCGTGCTGAAGGCGGAGCTTTTAATCTGAGCTTAAGGGCAACTCCGCTCAATTCCAAACATTTTAGGCTCATATGGGCTTCCATTTCCTAAAGCAGTACTAGACAGCCCTATGTCTTCAGATTCGCGAAATGTTGAATATTATTTCTGTAATTGTAGTTTAAACATCAGCAGATACCAAAACCGAAACTTTGGTTGCGACACGCAACATTGATCTCGTGTCGTCAGAGTCATGTCCACGTCACATCAAACCACGTGGTTCGAATGGTCACGTGATACTCTATGAGAAGGCGGGCGAACGTAGACCAAAGCGCAAGTGTCGTTTCCTCCGCAATTTCCGCCAATGTAGTTTGCCACAACATCCAACGGCGTTTGCTCCACTGCGGCCCCAGCTGGCGCTTCGGGTTGGAACCTCGACGGAGGTGCCCGCAATTTGACGCGGGTTTATTGTAGCGAAGCGCCGTGTAACCGAGATCTCGGTTAAATGTCAAAAGATCCCCAGGTGGTCCGAATTATTCACCGTGCCTCCGCTTGGGCGTGCCAGATGCCCTTCGTAAGTCTGGCACATAAAGCTCGAACTTCACATTTATTTTACCGAAATCAGCTGAGTGTTCGCGCCTGCCCCTACAAAAATATGTATGGACGTCCTATGTCCATGCTTTTGCCGTTTTATTACCCCTTTGTCCATCCTATGAATTCCTGTAGACAGTTCTTAGACCGTTTATGTACCGCTGGTTTGCCATAGAACGGCCGAAAGAACGCTATAGGGATCTCCGCGAAACAAGAAGTTTTTTATTCCTTCCTATTTCCATGCTATGGTCCTGGAGAGTCTATGGACATCCTATTGCCTCTGTATGGTGTGAGCTATATATTGGTACATTAATAAAGTGATGCCAAGTTGACGTTTTCTTTAGACGTAGCGAGGTGCCCGAGTTAAAGAGTTGTTAATTAAGCGCCGGGGATCAATATGTTACATTGATGTCTGGAGACATATCGAACCTCAGGACATATTCATTGTGGAGATGGAAGTGTTTAGTATGTGCCGGAATAATTCCTTTACTTTCTCAGTGGGAGGGTGTATGTGGGTCTCTGCGGCCCCCGTAGATATTCGCAACTTTCACGACCCATAGGGGGCGCACTGGTGCCTATCAAAATGGCGGTCATCTGAATGATCGTCGTAGAACAGCAGTACTAGGCTGGGTCTGCGCGCGACGCTTAAGTAATTCTTGTTATGCTATATACGAGCAGTATCAGAGCCTTACTTTATTTTTTCACGTCAGGAAAGTCTAGGCAAGCCCTTTTATTATGAAGCCAATCATCCAGGAGCTAGGGAACGCGATTTTCACACCGAGGTACCACCATTGCTTAAAGTTGCGAATACCCTCTGCAGACTGAGTGGCTTCCCTATGGACCAGTGTTGGACAAAATACTCGATAAAAGTATTTAAGTTAAGTTACTAAATACCTGCTTCATAAAGTATTTAAAATACTATTCAAGTTACTTCCACTGTAAAGTATCTTGAGTAGAGTACAAATACTTAGAAATGTATTTCAGTTACTTTTGAAGATACTTCCGCATTGCTTAATTTCTATCGACGTCATTGTCAACGACAATTACGCAGCTACGCAAATCTGGGTTACCATAATGGTTTATTAGCACGCAACAACACAAAACGGAAGAAAAAAAAGTATCGTAGGGCTATTTTATGCAGTCCAATTATAAAGAGCAAAATATTGTCATGAATGATATATGATGAGGTGGCGAATAACTGAAGAAACTAAACGTTTAATGGGGCGAACTTGTTCCCAAAACAAAATAGAGAAATGCTAGCATCGCAGGCGTCGCTGTCGGCGAAACAGCAGGATCGACCGCTGGGGCGAGACTGACTCCGGACCGCCACACGGAGCACCTATTGTACCCGCGTGGGTTTCTGGAACATTCGGCGTAGAAAGTTCGGCGCGTAGTACATTCGTAACTCGATCGGACGACAAAATTCTCGAACTTACCAGAATGTCAAGTTGAAGGAATAAATAAAAGAGAAGTCCGCTTTCTACTATCGAACCCGGATCCTCCGCGCGAGAGCCAAGCGCGGTAACCATTCGGCCACGCGCCCGCTGGGCAACGCGCGTGGCAATACCACTGATAGATGTTACAAAACATTTCTGGGACAACAAGAAAGAGGTCGCTTTAGCTATTGGGGAGGAGATCAGACCGTGGCGCCCCAAGCGGTTAACTTTAGAACTAGATGGATCGGGACAACAAATACATTAGAGAGTTTTAGGGAACCGGAACAAAATACGATCGATAAACAAAAACGATCGATACCTTGGATCGGGCGAGTCGACCGATCGTGTGCCTCGAAACGGCTTTGGGGGAACCGTATTTGCAGACGAGAGCAGACGATCGGTACAGGTCGCGCCCCCTGGCAACGGAAACCTGCATCGGCCTCATCGAGAAAAGCAAATTTGCGTGTGTTTGTACAAATCGCAGAAACTGAAGTAAATAAAAATCGCATCCTATAAATATAGAAAACCTAAAACAATGTATACCTACTTATAGTTCGTCTTGTTTTTTTACTCGAATAATGCGCTTCCGTAATACAAAACCTGGCGCTCCATGGCGTGTCGCCACTGGCACTGCGAAGTTCTAAAATGTTTGTCTGCTAAAGGAGCAGACGAGCTTTCCGACAACAATGGAGCTCAACCTTTTTGACGACGACTTGGAGTTGGCTCTATTCGGCGAAAACAATTTACAAAACGTTCTTTTGTACGACTGTCTGCGTACTAAGAGAAGGCACTTGTTGGCGGCAAGGCATGGGACGTTCAACTTGGCGTCGATGGACGAGGAGGACGCCGTACGGCAGTTCAGGTTCACAAAGGAGGATCTGCCCCATCTCCGATCGGCGCTGCGCATCCCGGAGACGTTGACAGCCAACGGCTGGATCTGGGTGTCGGGAACTCGTTTGCCACCTTTTTTCTTTTTTTTTTCAGTTTACTCGATTTATATCCTCGGGGAATAAAATAGTTCCTCGGTCTTACATGGTAACTTGGTTTGTACGTCATACGTTCTTCTCAGTGGGCAAGCCTTGGTGTTTTACATCAATCAAATATGATGTTTACTCCAACCACGTCCTGATGTGCTGAAAAGTCGCCGACAGCAAACTCGATTTGACACACAAATAAGAACACGCTCGCGCGCGCTTATCATCAACATTCGAAGTCGTCTGCCAGCGATCCTGTGTCTTTCCCTCGAGGCCCACTGCAGGGTCGAGTATTAAGAAAGTTGTGGACAAATAAAACTAGAAATATTAAATAGCGAAGAAAATACAAAAATAATAGAAATATAATCACTTTCTGAGGTTGAGGCGGTCATTTTTCTTGTACAAAGTTACGAGGAGGTCAATCTGTTCGCTCCTCGCAACGAGAAGTTTTTTTTCGACGCCGCGTTCAAGCCTTTAAGGACGTCATCCCAAAGGGCTGGAGTAAAAAAAGGATTAGCGCCTAGCACCTCCCGAAGTATGAAGGTATCATCTTCCGCTGAAAACCGCTTGCGAGGAGGAGGCGGAGGGACGGAGGTAGATACGGCGCCCATGTTGCTCTCTTACGGTAAAGATAGCAGACGATCACGGTCGTACGCCCGCGAACCGATCGTTGAGCCGTGTACGGTACGACCACGAAAAAAATAATAATAAAGGAAAACCTGTATCTTTACTGCTGTGCACTTATTAAAACTATCACCCAATATTTAAAGGGCTCGTTTTATAGGATATATGTGATTAGCATTAGAACACAAATTTTAATTCATGCAACATTTTTAAACTAAAAAGTATCCAGATCCTTGATCAAGAAGGCTGTTGCTCACTCTGTTGACACTACAGATAACCCTCAATCATAAAGGAGCTGTAAAAACGGGTGACAAGAGCTCGAAATGCACATCCCAACGTTTGGATGGAAAAAAAAAAAGAAAAAAACTTAAATATGAAAAAAAACTTAAAATATAAAAAGACTTAAAATATAAAACACTTAAAATATGAAAACAAACTTGCAATATAAAAAACTTGCAACTTAAAAAACTTAAAATATCAAAAACTTAAATTATAAAAAAACGTAAAACATAAAAAACTTAAATAAAAACAAATTAAATACGAAAAAAAAAAAGTGGATTTGAACTCTCCACTACCGCTCCCCTACGAGCTCACGAAACGGACGCTCCAATCCACTGCGCCACTGAGCAGACGGCTATAGCCGTTGCTAAACAGTAATTTATTTCTATCAAGGACGTCTTATTGCGTTTCGGTCTGTATTCTCTTTCTTATTTGCTGACTCCAACTTTATGCACTTGCTGTCACATATGGCGCTCCTGCCAGGCACTACCACGAGTTATTTTATTCATGTTTGAAGCCATGGCCCGCTCTCTCCGCCAGCGAAATGGCCGTTTTGCTAACCAAGCAAGACCGTCCATGTCCGCCATTGGTCGTGCCGGTCGCGCCTTACGGTTCGAGCAGCGCATTACGGTAAGATCGCAGAAGACAAGCGCATGCGCACTTCGTACCGGAGGGCCCATCGTACCGTATCGGATGTGCAAAAACGGTTCCCTAAAACTCTCTAATGGCTCAGCGCTCGGCTGACTTAACCGAACGCGGCGTCAGCGTTCAGCTGGAGGTCGTGTTCTCCGGTGAGGGGGAGGAGGGGCTCTTTTGTTACCACTCCGGCCTGAATGAACAATGCAGCATGCACGGTGCCCAGCTCAGCACAAAAGCCCAAGTGGGTCAAGTTCGCATCATCTGACGACTGCTTTCGGGGGAGATCCGGCACTTAACGTCACTTCACTAATTGTTGGTAGTGTTTCACTACGCTGTGCCCCTCGCTTTATTAAAAAAGATGACACGAACATGCCCACAAGGCCTGTGGGCATGTGCACAGGCCTTGTGTTGGGTAAACACCGAGGTGTGGGGGTGACAAACGAGTCAGAGCGCTTCGCCAATAGTGACATCGCTGAATATCACATTCAACGGCGCACCTTAGACGCATCGTTTAACTACAATCCATATTCCCTATACGGGGAGTTCACTATGAACGAACTTGGGACAAGGATATGAGTGAATGGATAAGAAAGAGAACCCAAATAATAGCCACGGCAGTGGTCGCACCTTCTTGAAGTAGGTTGCGTTCAGAAAAGCACTCAACGTTGCGGGACACTTTGTTGGCATTTTCAGAGGTCATCCAGCTCCTAGTTCGTTTCCTGTACTGCTCTCTGCTTATCAATGTTCACTTGCAGACAGTGTTCGCGAGAGCAATAAGTGCCGGACTGACAACACAAAGAAAGAAAAAAAAAAGACCTCGACGTTTTTCTTAGCGGGGTCAAATATACAAAATGCAAAACAAAATTATCTACTTTTTGTGTGTCCACTTTTCATTTTCTTCTATTTGTTATTTTCTTGACACTCAAGTCTGCATTGTTCTCGTAGGTCGTTTCCCGGTCTGCTTGCGCCTCAGGGTGGCATCTTTACATCCGTAAAACCCCACCTTTTGTTTGAGGATTTTTCTGGGGGAAGCTCTATAGAAACAAAAAGCGCCTTTGGGAAGGCGAGGGGGGAGCCTTCATTTTACGAACTTTGGGCTGAAATATGAGTCACAGTCGGCAAAAAAGCGATATTTTCACGAGCTCAGTTAAAGTCACCGTAGCTGATCGGAGCTAGCAACAGGATTCGGTTGCTCGAACGAATGTTCACGTTTGCTCGTGCCACGCCCACGCCACTTCATACCGAAAAACTCGAAAAATGGCGGAATGTCGAAAATGTATTTAAGATAATGAGTACAAGACACTCGGAATTGTATTTAAAATAGAGTATTAAATACTCTCCATCAAAGGTATTTGCAAGATACCAAGATACTCCAAAAAGTATTTAAGATACAGTATCTTGAGTAGAGTATTTGAGATAGGCACAAGTCTGCTATGGACCCCGTAGGGACTCCGTGCAGAACCTGTATGGCTTCTCTGCAGACCCCATAAGGACCTTGTGTAGACCCTGTATGGCTTCCCTGTGGACCCCGCACGTACTCCCTATAGACCTTGTATGGCTTCTTGGCAGACCCCTAAGGACCCTACACTCTTAAAACTAACTTTTATAAAGCACGTTTTTGCGTAAAAACAAATGGAAAAAAGCTCTTTTCGTAGAAACCTTTATTGGAGATTAGTACAAAATGACAGGAGCGTGATGTTTGCATAAACTTTTAGCTTATAGGATTTTGCGGCACAATTAATATTGTTTTTATACAGCCATGCCTCACCGACGACTTCAGGTAGCGCGTCCCGACCTGGGTGCGTCCTAACTTCGGTGGCAATTCGCGGCGCGTCTGCCTGGGAGACGGGGGTTGGCATCCCTGAAACCCCTTCTGCCGTATATGTTTCGGCTTTAAAACGGCCGATTAAAGCCAAAATAGAACGCTCACACGCTGTCGAAGATCGATACTCCCAAACCAATACACGCGCTTGTGTAGTTCTCCGAGTGGCCGCTGCGGGAGAAATGGCGGCGTTGCGATCGCAATTAGTTCGGTTTTCGAGTACGGATCGGTGCCGCTTTTTCAGAGCAAGCTCTTTGTCAGTTTCCCAACTGACTTGTCCTAGAAACGTTGGTCGGTGCGGACCCCGTAGCGGACCCCCTGCAGACTGAGTGGCTTCTCTACGGACCCTGTAGGGACTCCCTGTAGACCTTGTATGACTTTTCTGCAGACCCCATGAGGACCCTGTGTAGACCCTGTATGGCTTCCCTGTGGACCCCCTAGGGACTCCCTTTAGACCTCGTATGGGTTTTCTGCAGGCACCCTATAGACACCGTAAAGACCCTGTGTAGAGACCCTATAGAGTCCCTATGGACTCTATATGGTGGCTTACTATAGAGAGGGTATAGGATGACCTCACATCGACTATAGAATAGGACGTCCATAGAACGTTCGTTGGCCAATATTCTATAGGGCAGCCATAGGACAACTTCACGAAGGCAACAGCAGTCGTAGTCTGCCTATAGATGCCTTATGGTCTGCCTATGGACGTTGCTCTATAGAACGTCCAAGGAGTGTCCATACATATTTTTGTAAGGGTGGTTTCTACAGGCGCAAGGCATATGTGCTCGTACACAGGGAAACGCCCGGCGCATACTGCGACCGACGCGGTGGTCGTTTGAACGTGCATGTGTCTCCCACTTTGAAGCCTGAATTGTGTACCTTTATGAAGCTGTACGGCAGACTACACATTGTCAATAGCAAATAGTTAGCGAAAATTATGAATGCCGTGATAAGTATGCTCCAGTGCACATTGATTTGGTTTCACTGTGTAGTGAATGTAGGTGGACAAGACATGGTAGCAAAAGTGTTTATTGCTACATCGCAGAACAGAGCGAGTTTGAACCGATGAAGAGGCGCGCAGGCCATTTTTGATGCTGGCCGTGCCACGTGACAATCAGCCTTTATGGTTAGCGTTATCGTTTATAGGCGGTGCATGCCGATACCTCTTTATACAACATCTCCTCCCTCTTTAAACGTCAGTTACACAGTACTTGGATGGGGAATAACGGTCCGGTGGTCTTCGGGCTCTTGTGGGGTATCTGGCGGCAGGCGGCGACGAGGCAGTGGCTGCTGCTGCTAGTGGACTGCCTAGAATGGCAGCAGGTGTAGCTTGAGGGATAGGAGTTTTTCGTCGACCGCTGCTTGCTTGAGCGGGACTGGTGGGAGTCTGCGTAGAAGAGTACTCCCAGGAGGGGTCCTCTGCATAGCTTTTTTAGTGGTCGCCGGGGGTACTGCGCAGCAGTTGATCTTGGTGTCGATGCCATACTGCAGGGCCACGTGAAGCATGCACCTTAACGGCATAAGCGACTGATCCTTTGTGATGCACCACGACGCCCGGAACCCATCTTGGCAGTCCGCTGTAATTGAAAAACCAGAACAGCATCGCCCACCGCGATGGTGCGGAGAGTGTAAGAACGCTGGCAGCACTGCAGGAATTGTTTATGCTAGACTCGCTCTTCCACCGCCGTTTTAAGAATGTCTAGTTTTTAGCGCAGGCGTCGACACAACATTCGGTTGGCTTTTGTTGTTGCATGGGGTGTGTTCCTATAAGTAAGGAGGAACTTCTGGAGCGTTTCCTCCAGGTCTCCAGAACTGGCCTCTTTTCTCAACGCTTTCTTTAGCGACTGAACGAAGCGTTCAGCTAGCCCGTTAGAGCTGGGATGGTGAGCGGCTGTGGTGACATGTCGTGCGCCCTCTTCTCGAATAAAGGTTTTACACTCAATGGAGGTAAGCTGTGGACCATTATCCGAGACCAATAGTGTCGGGATACCCAAATCTCGCAAACATATCACGGAGACATGCAATGGTGTCTTCGGTAGTCGTGTTTTTCATTACACAAACATCTGGCCATTTAGGATGAGTATAAATGAAAACGCGGAACATGCACTGACGAAAGGGTCCGGCAAAATCAATGTGTACACGTTGCCACGGAGCGGTTGGCCAAGACCACTGATGCAACGGAGCATTATTCGAAGCCTTGCGCTACCCTTGGCATGGTTTACATTGTTTTACGCGGGCTTCGAGCTCTTTCGTTCTCACCAGACCAGGATGTCCGCTGTGGATCTCTTGAAGAACTAAGGGTCGCAGTTTGGGGGGTACGACAACACGCATGCCGCAGAGGATGCACCGCTAACGCATGGCCAGCTGGGTCCGCCGGTCGAAGAACGGTTTGAGTCCCAGATCCTGCACATGGGTCGGCCAACCCGTGCTCGTGAGCTCTGCAATCTTGGGCAGAAGCTGATCTCGTGTGGTTGCACGTGCGATGTCCTTGCTTGTAACTGGCATCGATTGTAGACGTAAGGAATAGAATGGTTCGTCAGCTTCGTCCGACTCAAGCTCATGCATGGGTAATCACGAAAAACAGTCCAATTTTACGTTTTCGCTTGTATGCTTGCATTTTAAGGAATAGGCGTATGCCGACAACGTCACGGCCCAACGCTGAAGCCTAGCTTCTGCTATCGTTGGGATACCAGTCTTTGGTCCCAAGATCGTCTGCAACGGTTTGTGATTTGTTATCAACGTGAAAGTACGGCCGTACAGTTAAGAGTGAAACTTTTTAACGCCGAAAATAAGCGCGAGGGCTTCTGTTTCTACCTGTGTGTATTTCTGTTGTGCATCTGACAACGTTCTGGACGCGTAGGCGACAGGGCGCGTCGTGCCACCAGAGAAAATGCGCGAGAGCACGGCACCTACCCCGTACTGTGACGCGTCGCAAGCTAGCTGCAGCGGCATCTTCGAGTCGTAGTGTGCCAGGACTTCCGTGGACGCCAAGGCGCTCTTGATGGCGCCGAAGGCGTTCTGGCAGGCCCGAGTCCACGACCAGGTCTGGTCCTCACGTAGGAGTCTGTACAGGGGGTGTTCCATGGTCGCTAGCCGTGGGGGAATCTTGCCATATTAGTTGATAGCTCCGAGCAGTGAACGTAGCTGATGTTTGTTAGTGAATGCCGGTGCAGCTCTGATGGTGTCAGTGTTCTCCGTCGTGGCGTGGATCCCAGCTGCACTGAGCTTGTAGCTCAGGTACTTCAGCTTTGCCTTTGAAAAGGTACATTTTTTAGCCTGGCGCGAACTCCTCTTTCCGCCAACCGCTGTAGCACTGCTTCTAGGTTCTGTAGATGCTCAGTCCTTGACGTTCCAGTAACCAGATGTCGTCCAAATAACATGCGACACCATTATGGTCCTTGGGCATCATATTCATGATCCGTTAAAAAATTTCCGGGGCTAACTAAACCCCGAAAAGGTATCTGTTCATGGAAAAGAGTCCCTTGTGCGTATTTATTGCCAGGACAAGCCGTGCATAGTCAACAAGAACAACTTGTTGGTAGGCTCTGTTCAAATCAATTCTTGAAAATTATTGACCACCAGCAAGTGCAGCGAAGACTTCCTAGACGCGGGTTAAGGGGTAACGGTCAGTGTCAAGCATGGAGTTTACTGTAGCCTTATAATCTCCACAGAGGCGAATGTTTCCATCTTTCTTCATGACGGGAACAATCGGCGTCGCAAATGCGCACGTTGCGGTCGGGCTAATGGCGCCCATGGTCTCCATTCTTTTTAACTCTTCCTCCACGGCAGGAACAAGGGCAAAGGGTACAGTCCGTACCTTTAAGAACTTAGGACGAGCGTCCTCTCTCAGAAATAGCCCTGTTTTTTCCCCTTGATAAATCCTAGCTCTTCTTTAAATATGTCGCTGTACTAGCGCAAAAGGTGGCTTACCTCGGCTCTTAGCCCCTTGTCTGTTTTATCTGGTGCCGGGGACAGTTTGTTGCACGTGGAGATAGCGTTTCAGTTCAACCGTAGATGCTGAAGCCACTGTCGAACCAGGAGTGGCTGTCCTTCCTTCTCGATACCGTATACATAGGTGAGACGTGCCTTTGTCTTTTGTGTTAACTGTGACGTCAGCCACTCCTTTTGGTTGGACGAGCGTGCCAGTGTAAGTTCGCAGGCGCAACGTCGTCTCTCTCAGCTGCAGGGACGGGAACAACTGTTGCTGTTCCCGTATCAAGTTCCATCTCAAGCGGCGTTCTGATGACCATGACGTGGACGTTTATCGGCTTCTGCGTCAAACACGTGACCCCCCCCCCCCCCCCCCCCGCTCAGTGCTACGTCCGTTTTTTTCAGTACTATCTTTTAAGTTCTTTCTGAGGCTCAATTATCTTGTACTCTTCTCAGCTTGAGATATCAGCTGAATATGGCCTTTCTTTCTGCCCCCGTAGCAGGTTGCAGACGCGTGTGTGAAATCTTTACTCATATGTTTCGGCGAGCCACATCGAAAACAAAACTTAGGGGGCGGCTCAATCGTGTCAGTACTTGCGTCTGCCGTGTTTTTGTTGTTTTTTTCGTTACTTTATGCACATTTGGAATCTGAAGATGTGGGGTTCTGACGAGCACTGTTAATGTATTAGTAGTAATATGAAGTGAAAGATAAGTGCCAAAGGAAAGGAGGGGAACGACGTTTCGACCAAACGGTCTTCTTCAGGTATACTAAAATAGGAGATGACAGATCAGAATAATAATCCCGTATATACAAAAGGCAGAGGTCACGTGACAAATGTGACGTTATGGAGTCAAAGGGGGAGGAGGAAAAGTCGTCAAGTAAGGTGCAAGAGGTTTGAAGTCAACAGGTTGAGGAATGCGGGGGGGGGGGAAGCTTATAGCCCCCGCGTGACCAACCAAATTATCAAAAAAAAAAGGGGGGGGGGGAGATAAAGAGGAATGTTTAATAGCCGAAAGAAAGTTTCTTGTTTAAACCGGAGGAAAATTCCGTCTTTAAGTTAAACATTAATCTGTTTTCTTCTTTTTTTTTGTGAGGTGGGTTATGGAAGCCTGATTTGATGACGCATACTCGCATGTTAAGTTCAGAGTGATTTGTGGAGGGGAAGTGTTTATATACGTGTGCGGAGAGGTCATGTTTGAGTTGGCCCGCTCTTTCTAGTGTGACAAGTCTGCGGTGTTCTCTGAAGCGTTCGTGGAGTCGGCGGTCAGTTTCACCGATATATAATAAGGTTGGACAGAGTGTGCAGGAAATGATGTATATCAGATTAGAAGATTTACAGGTGTGATTGTAAGGGATTCTCATTAGCAGTTTGGGAGGAGGCCGGTGTGTTTCCACGTCAGTTACTGCTCTAAACTCCCTTCGAAACCGCACTGACCTCGTAATCAAGCCAGCCGACAAGGTTAGAGCCGTGGTGGTTGGCGTAGTGATCTCTACTCTGAGGAAGCTCTCCGACAGCTCTCCGTTTCTGATTTTTACGAACCCCTTTCCTCCGACCCCACCGCCGCTTTCCAAGATAAAATTACAACAACCGTAAAGCTCCCAATTGAAACCAACTCCCTTCCCCAGCTGCAAATTGCCTAATCGTTCGTCATCCCCCGCGCCGCCTTATTCTACCTCCTTCCAAAAATTTTCAAAGCTGGATCTCCTGGCCGACCTATTGTGTCCGCCATATCCTTCCCCGCTTACTTCATCTCCACTTTTGTGGATTCTGTCCTGCAGCCTATTGTACAAAACCTGTCAAGTTATGTTAAATACACAACATACATCCTCCTACCCTGTCTAATCTGGCCCCGACCCCCGACACTATCCTCTTCTCAATAGACATCACATCTCTCTACTCGGTAATCCCTCACGCCGAAGGACTTCAGGCTCTCTCACACTTTCTTGATCAGCGTCCTTTTCAAAACCCTCCGTCTCACGTCGTAATCGCCTCGCGGAACTCGTTCTAACACAAAAAGCCTTCCAATTCGACAACTCCTTCTATCGCCAGAAATGTGGTGTAGCAATGGGCACAACGATGGGTCCCTCGTTCGTCAACCTTTTTGTCGGCTACGTCGAGCACTTTTAATTTTTAATTCCTTTCCACACCCGTCACCACAATTTTAAGGTCGTCATATTGACGATATTTTTAGTTTTGGCCCCTCTCTTGTAGTTGACCGCTTCACCAATGCACTCTGTAACGCCCACACCTCCCTCAAGTTTACCTCACTGACATTGAAATCCTCTGTCAACTTCCTAGACTTAAAAATAACCAGTGACGGTCACACGTTCCACACCTTTGTGCATTATAAACCAACTGACAGCCATAGCTACCTTCTCTATTCCCTTCTCACTCTATTCCCTTCTCACAATTTCTCCGCCTCCGTAGGATTTGCAGCGACAACATTGATATCCGTCATCAGCTTAAGATGATGACCGCCTTCTTTATTGAACGTGGTTACCCACTCGGCCTTCTGCGCAATGCCAGCAGTCGCGTTTCTAACATTTCGAGGCACGACGCCCTATTTCCCCAATCAAGGTCTAAACCCCCGTGCAACCCCCTCATCTTCACGTTCCATCTCTCGATACCTAGGCTCGGCAAGCTAATCATGGACGCCACTTCCCACCTCGTAGACTCCAAAGTTATTTCTAAAGCACCCGCGCTAACTTACCGTCGACAGCCCAACTTACGATCCCTTTTAGTACGTAGCAACCGTTCCATAAGAGCACAGATTTTACTCCCCGGTACCACGCCGTGCGGCGCCCCAAAATGCCTTACGTGCAAACACACCGGCCCTCCTCCGAACCTGCTAATGAGAATCCTTGACAATCACACCTGTAAATCTTCTAATCTGATATACATCATTTCCTGCACACTATGTCCAACCTTATTATATATCGGTGAAACTGACCGCCTACTCCAGGAAAGCATCAGAGACTTGTCACACTAGAAAGAGCGGGCCAATTCAAACATGACCTCTCCACACACGTATCTAAACGCTTCTCCTCCACAAATCACTCTGAACTTAACATGCGAGTATGCGTCATCAAATCAGGCTTCCATACACCCACCTTACGAAAAAAAAGTACAGATTAATTTTTAACTTAAAGACGGAATTTCGTTCCGGTTTAAACAGGAAACTTTCTTTCGGCTATTAAACATTCCCCTTTCTCCCGCCCCCCCCCCCTTTTTTTATAATTTGGTTGGTCACGCAGGGGCTATACGCTTCCCTCCCCTCGCATTCCTTAACTTGTTGACTTCAAACCTCTTGCACCTTACTTGACGACTTTTCCTCCTCCCCCTTTGACTCCACAACGTCACATCTGTCACGTGACCTCTGCTTTTTGTATATACGGTATTATTATTCTGATCTGTCATCTCCTTTTTTAGTATACCTGAAGAAGACCGTTTGGTCGAAACGTCGTTCCCCTCCTTTCCTTTGGCACTTATCTTTCACTTCATATCCCTACTAGCACATTTGACACGTTCTGCTCGGTTCCTTGAAGCTTCCGCGGCGTTTTTTGTCGCAGCTTCCATCGCTAAGGCTCTTTCGACAGCCTTTAAAAACGTTTTTTTTGTTTTTTCTGCGAATAAAACCTTCTGTATGTCTCCTCTTCGCAGTCCACGAACGAAGCGGTCGCGTAACGCTTCGTCTAAAAACACCTTCGCAGTTCCGCAACTAAGTCAGCAATGGATTCAGTGTCAGTCTGTGAACTGCTCGCTCACCAATCACCGACGGCCTGGGTGCCAAATGGTCGCCAAGTATCCTCCGCAGCTCGTCGAAAGTCTTGCTGGACAACAAACTCGGTGTGGTCAGGGACTTGAGTAGACTATACGTCTTGGGTCCTATAAAGCTCAGGAAAGCGTGCACTTTTTGTCTTCTTCAGGGACCTTGTTGAAGCGAAGAAAAGAACTCAAACGTTCGTCGTACGAGATCCAGTCACTCGTGGAGTCATCAAATGGCTCCATGTGACCAAGTCGGCCAACAACATGCGTGACTGGTGTCGCCATACCTTCTTCCAGCCTTAGCAGCGCGTTGTCCAGAGCCAACGTAGAAGAACTGGATGAGCTTCTTCCTTACCAGTTCGGAATCACCGCCGTCTTCTTGGTAACTCGTCGCTACTTGCAGTGAATATAGGTGGGCGAGACATGGTAGCAAAAGTGTTTATTGCTACATCGCACAAAAGAGCGAGAATGAACCGATGGACAAGCACGCAGGCCTTTTTTCTTAAGCTGGCCATACCACGTGCCACCCAGCCTTTACAGATAGCGTTATCGTTTTTCGGCAGTGCTTGCCGATATCGTTTTATACAACACACAGCGGAACTGATCTTTTCACGCACGTTTTTCTATTAGCTGGTAACAGCAACCTAGTGTCCTGAGCACAAGCAATCGGAACAGATGTCAGTTCATATGTTCAGATACGCACTGTCGTGTGGAAACTTGTTAAAGACAGTTCCCAAGCTGGTCAACTGGTAGTTCGATCTGGCAACTACATAATATTGTGAGCCTATGGATATTTTGCCAGGCATCGCAGCTTGGCATCGGAGATACGGCCTGGGCCCGTATCGTAAACAAAACGTCGTTCTCAAACTACAACAGCAGCAAGAGGAAACAGACTGTTCCCAGCTCCCAGCTCACAACTCCGAGAGGCGCGCAGGGCTGCGCAAACTAGCAAGTCCGTGTTAAGGCCCGTTCACACTCTTGCGACCTCTTAAACCTTGGTTCTTTGCGACCTCTTAAACCTCTTAAAACGAGAGGACACAGTGGCGCCATCTATCGGGTTGCAGTGTAAACTTGACGGTCCGGCATATTTTCTATTTCTCCCGCGCATTATCCTTTCTTTCTTGCCTCGAAAAACTTTTCGAAACGTTATAAACGAGCCTTTCTCATAGGTATTACGCACATTTGACCTCGAAAATGCCGCAAATCCGTCGCTCTTGTGAAATGCAGTTCCACGATCACCGCATAGATGGCGCCATCTATGCGGTGATCGTGGAACTGCATTTCACAAGAGCGACGGATTTGCGGCATTTTCGAGGTCAAATGTGCGTAATACCTATGAGAAAGGCTCGTTTATAACGTTTCGAAAAGTTTTTCGGGGCAAGAAAGAAAGGATAATGCGCGGGAGAAATAGAAAATATGACGGACCGTCAAGTTTACAGTGCAACCCGATAGATGGCGCCACTGTGTCCTCTCGTTTTAAGAGGTTTAAAGGGATTGTCCGGTCAAATTTTGTATTCGAGAAAACAATTGAATATAATTGTTATTGCCTCGAGAAGGATCGTACGTGCAATATCTGAATTTTATACGCCCCTCTGCGTGAGTAATTGAATTTATGCTGCTCCAATCGCATTCTAGCGTAAACGCTGCTTTCGTTGGCAACATTGAAGCTCTGACGTCACAAAACACAAAGCGAGAATTTTTGTCTGCCTCAGCGTGCTTCGTTTTTGTTGTTGTGCTCAACTTGTTTGGTAGTTGGGTGAGCACATGCGAGCCAAGACATGACTTCCACACTTTTCCACGAGACGTTCAGTGCCGAGCGAAGTGGATCGTTGCCGTGCGTAGGGAATAGGTTCCCGTCAAGATCGAGATCCCTCTTATGCAGCAATCATCTCACAGAAGAGAGCTACGAGCTGAGCTCTAAGCGAACAGAAGGCTCGTAAGCTGAGGTGTGACGCTGTGCCAACGATATTAAACTACGTCCATCCACTCCTCGCCTAAATCAGATCAATCAATTTGATTATGCAGCGAAACCGAAACCAACAGCTAGGCCATCTGGAAACGATGCCAGCAGTTGTTTTTAGCACGCGTGCAGCCCGATTCTGTTTGACCCGCGTGTGAAAATGGAACGTGACTACGATTCACCAAGCTCGTCCAAGTCAAGTGACGACATGCATTTGAACGATTCGCCGTTTGTCTTCGACCCGCGGACATCGCCTCTGAGGGAACGACCCGCAGCCTCATCACCGATCCACTGGATCCCCTGACATGTGTACCCAGATGCCGCTTCGTGTACTTAGGTGCCGCTTCAGAGGCTAAATCTGCATCCTTTGCTTTGCAAGCGCCTCTAGTTCGATCGGTGGCCGTCGCAGTTGTGTTTGCGCGAAACGGCATACGCTTGCTCGAAGCTTATGGCTGTCTGCGAGTAATTTCCTGCTAAAAGGCGTGGCTTTTTTTGCAAATGCTTGGGAACTGCATTAAAAGAACCGTATTTAAGTAGGGTACAGCCTAGGAGACTATATAATTCGAAACGAAATACAAGACATCCATCGACCAACGCTTGTTATCCCGACCATCCGACAGGCCTTTGCGTTTTGTGACGTCACGCAGCACCTACGGATGTCAGCCATTGACACTGGCGAAATTCGGGGTGCAGTTTCGTACATAGGCTCATGAAAGGTTTAATTAATAACGGGAGATCATATATCAAAATAAAAATGACGTTTGTCTACATGAAGGCTCCCTCGACGTAACGAGCGCAAGAACTTAAGTACTTCCGGTTTCGACCGGACAATCCCTTTAAGAGGTCGCAAGGAACCACGATTTAAGAGGTCGCAAGAGTGTGAACGGGCCTTTACGGTGATCACTTGGACACCGTTGAGCCAACACCTGAAGGAAAAACGCACACGTCATTGTTCCATTTCGCACTGAGAAGTAAAAACAAACAAAAAGTGAGAATGACATAGACATGGCTTTAACGTATTGGCTTAATGTTGGCTGATCCAACTGCGTGGTATTGACCGCGCAGTTGATCGCGCCTCACGTCGCGCGCTACAGTTAGCAGATTTCGGCGAATTGGCTCATTGGAACGTTTGCTGACCAGAGTATTAAATGTACAGACGGTATTAGATCGTTATATTTGACATGTGTTCTTCTCAAATTATACTGAAGAGGGCTGCATAGTTTTCTCAATATCAAAATAAAACGGAGTTTCCCTTTACGGGGGAAAGGAGTATAGGCCATATGCGAAATCCTTGCAGCTATCATCATCATGCCATTAGGAGCCGCAATATTGGGGGGTTTATCACATTTTCCAGTTGTGGACGAGGCGCATCTGCATTTAACTCGGTTTTCATGATATTAGGGCAGTTCATTTGTACACTCAATGGGTTGCTGGTTAGTTTCGGATCAAAGAAGAAAAGAAAGACGGCCGCCAAATTCAGGAAAAGGAATTGTCAGCAACGAGGTCGCAAGACTCGTCACTCAAGCAGTGAACTGGGCCATCCAGGTCAATGAACGGTATTTCTCGAAGACGTCCTGTGAAGGGTTCGTACTGGACTTGCAGCAGGTGATCATATTTTAGTTCTACGACTTACACTTTGCCGGGACTATTGTTTTTCGGGCGAAATCTTCGGTACGGGAACCCCCAATATGGAGGAAATCTGATCATTGATCATGAATACACTAGATGGCGCTTCTTTTTGCATATGGTCTATTGGCGATGTGAGTGATCGAAAGCGTCGCTGTGGTCGGCTTTTCACAATTGTTTGACAATCAGCAAACTATTTCTGATTGACGGAAATACGAGGAATGTAAGAGCTTCGATTTTAATGGTGTTGGCAGTGCTGGTTTCAGAGCGCAATAATTTCAAACTTCCATCGTGCTCATTACAATCACCATCGAACAAGTTGTTCGCAAGGCAATAACGTCACGAGAGGGAACCACAGGAAGGCGCCACCAAAACATCTCGTCGCCGAAAGCAAATCGGCTCTGACTACTTGTCATTAGTTCCAAAGGACAAAAGTCACGGTGCGGGTGCGTGTAAAGCGCACAGTGGAAGCATGGAGATGTCGCTTTATTAAACATATGCCCTGAAACTAGATCCCCTAACTTTAGTTTTACATAAAAATTGAAAGACGTTAACAAGTGTCTGTAATGCTCAATTAGAGCACAATCTTCAGGCATATTTTCATTTTGAGATATATCGTGACGGAGGGTACCCAAGAGGAGGAGGGGGTACAAAAAAGAAGCAGGCAAGGGTACGAAGAAGGAGGGAAGGGTATGGAGAAGGCGGAAGGGAGGGTACGAGCTGCGCTCTAAATTTAACTACTAAATAAATTCAAAGAAAGACGACCTAGGAATATATTCAGGTTTTTAGCGCACAAGGTAGAGAGAAGAACAGGACAGAAAAGAGCGCTACTCACAGCTACGTTTACTGACAAGAAAATAGAAAAAAAAACACCAAATAATCCGCCGCGGACTCGTGCGTCTACCACCAGCCTCATGAATGATAGTGGCTCGTTCATCCAGGCTCGTATGGGCCCTTCATTGTTTGCTGAAGGAATTCCCTTTCGTTGTTCTTCAGCATAACGAATTCTACACTAATACAATTCGTGTCCTAACGGAACATGGAGAAGGCCTCCAGTACCTCGCGGGTCAATTTGTCTTTGTTCTTCCCCAATAAGTTAGTCTAGTCGAATAATGGTCTACACGTGCACTCCCTGCAACGCATTGGAAGGTTTCCGTCACAGTAGCCTTCAAGGAGTAATCATGCTCCCTAGAGTCGGTCATTGAGGCATCTGACCGTTTGGCCTATGTAGCTCTGGCCACACGAAATAGGTATCTTATGTACGACCCCCGAAGCGAAATTCGTTAGCATGATTCTTGGTGCACTTGTGTTTTGTGGTACCCTCAGCATGCGCATTCACTCTAGGGCAAATTTGACTAATTTTTTTTTTTGGTGCTGAGAAAACTACTCTGACCCCATAGCGGCTTGCGACATTGTTTTTTTTTTTAATTATGGGACATCCTGGTGCAGGTGCGGTATTACTACTGGCCTTGTTTTCTCGACACTGGTCTTGTTAGACTGGAAGCGTTTTGCCTTCTTAACCAGAGCGTTTGCCACATCAACCAAAAGGGCTGACGAAGAGCCGGGTTTTCTTAGCTCTCCACTTGCATACTGAAGCTGGCTGCCATAGTATGAAGACAGGACTTCTTTAGTGTCGAGGTCAGACACGTCAGAGCTATGCCCCTCTTGATGACTTTTGAGTGCGCCGAGCCATATTCTAGAATGCCTTCCTTTGATCGTGGGCAGTACGACCAGCAAACAAGGGTGTCACTCAAGTGGACCGAAAGGTCCAGGAGCTGAATTACTTTTTCTTTGGGCACCTCCAATGTAAACCTAAGGCCACCTCCGTACTCAGCAAAGGTCGCCATAATGTCTGCTGCATGTATGTCTATACGTCCGCCATCTTAATGAATTACCAGGAAGTCATCAACATAGCGGCCGACCTCGTTCACTTTTTTGCACCCAAGCGCACTTTCTATCACACAGTCCACTGCTCTCAAGTAGATGTCACTAAGTACTGGGGCGACGCAGGAACCGATACATACTCCTGACGTCTGCGGATAGCACCCATCCCGCTACCAACTATCAAAGGCATCAGGTAGAAATGTAACAGATAAAGCTCTCAATGGGTACTCCGCAGGAACTTTGGAAAGCGAGGTCTTCATTGGCTTCTATACAATTCATCACCAGGGTCAGTAGCTGGTCATGTGGTAAGGAGTAAAAAATATTCTTCAGATCAGTACTGAATGCAGTTCCCTTATTAGGACCCAGTTAAGTATATAGAAGTCATGCTTATATTGAAGGTGTTTTCTTTTGTTAGAGCTTCTCAGAGTTGCGTCGGCATTGTTTTTTTTAGCTTTCTAGGCTGGTATCGGCATTTTGGAGGGAGCGTTTCCGGGGGCAGAGCGGCCGAGCGGACGAAGCGGGTCCCCCGCGGTCGTTAGGAAACGTCTCGGGTTTCGGGAGTCTGTTCGGACAGACCGCGGGAGGGCCCGTTCTTGGGGCTACTTGTGGATGCTGACCGAGTGTGCCTGTGTGTAGAGGGTTTTGCCGCTTAGTGTAAAATTGTCGCTCTTTGCCCGAAGCAATAATTTAGCGGTTGGCGCCAGCCAGGCTGGAAAAATTGCACAGAACAACTCTACAAGGAATTCGGGTTTGGCGGTTGCGGCGCCAAGTTGACAGCTCGCCGACCATTGGAGAACAGTGTACCACGTGGGAGTGGTAGAATTTGAAAAGATTGGTCGGTTCCTGAGGGGAAAGGAGGCCCATACGGGCCTACAAAAGGAGTGCGGAGAGGATTTTGTGGGATTCGGACTTGGGATTTGATTGAGCGAAATTGGGGACGGGGGTCGAGAGTTTAGACCAGGCAGGATGGTCTCCCAAGTTGGGACTTGTAACTTCAGTGTAAATAAATGCACATAGTTATATTCAAGCAGTGAGTCGACCCGTCACTCAGCGACGTTCGTGCCACCACACTCCAGCCCATCGGAGCGGAACCTGCCTCCCACACCACCGGGAGGAACACCAACAACAACACACTTTAACTGGCGCAGTCGACAGGATGGTGGCGCGATTTCCGGTGAGACGACGTGGCGGCGACCTGCGGGCAAGTACGTGAGCTTCGGCTCAACGGCAGACGAGGCAACATCCACGTGAGAAGCCTCGTGGGCTCCGGCCCGAAGTGACCAAGACGACATCCCCGTGAGAGGTCTTGGGGGGTTTCGACCCAAAGTGGACGAGGCGACATCCCTGTGAGAGGCCTCGTGGGCTCCGGCCCGAAGTGACCAAGGCAACGTCCCCGTGAGAGGTCTTGGTGGGTTTCGACCCAAAGTGGACGAGGCGACATCCTCGTGAGAGGCCTCGTGGGTTTCGACCCAAAGTGAACAAGGCGACATCCTCGTGAGAGGCCTTGTGGGTTTCAACCCGGTGTGAACAAGGCGACATCTTCGTGAGAGGCCTTGTGGGTTACGACCCGAAGAGAACGAGCGGACGGAGCAACATCTACGCGAGAAGCTTCGTGGGCTGCGGTCCAAAGTGTATCGACGACGCAGCATCGTCTACGTGAAAAGTGGTGTGGGTTTCAACCCGAAGAACGGTCCAGACGTACCCGAACCCAGGACCTACCCCGACGGGGAACATCGAGCGACACCGGAGACTCATCGCCTCAGGAGCAGCGCACTGACACAGGTGGGACTCATTTCTGTTTCCTCCGGGTTTTGCATGTCAGTGGTGTCGCGGTCGATGTCTAAAGGAGCTCGAGGTACGATTAGCGAGAGCGGCGATGAGAGCCTGTCGATGTTGGACGACGTATCAAAAGGGGGAGGAAGTGAAAGGGAGAACGCGCTCAAGTTTAAAATTGCATCTTTAAGACTCAAACTCGAGATATTCAAAGTTTACGCTAATCAGGACGAGGAGAATTGGCGCCGCGGTGGGGAAGATGAGGACCAGGTTGGAGCGAGCGGAAAATCTGAGGCGTTCGTCAAGATGGTGGAACAACACCTGGAGGAGTGGGGGAGTCACCTGCTGCCGTCGACTACATGCCCGGAACATGTTAACATCGAGGTCCGCTGCGAAAGCGTGAGCGATGGTGACGGCGGCGAAGGAAGTGAGAGTAAGAACGAGTTTGAGCTAAAAATTGCAGCTCTAAAAACCAAACTCCAGATCGCCCAATTTAATCTTAAGCAGGCAGAAGAGAAGTCGCGCCGTATTAGGAAAGACGAGGGCCGGGTCGAAGCGGGCGGCGCATCCGATGCGGTCGTCGAAACGGGCAAGGGACACTCCAAGCCTACCGGGAAGACAGACGCGGACGGCGATGATTGCGGCGACATCGAGGTCGAGCCGGTGGTCCAGACGGGCGAGGGGCACCCCAAGCTCACGAGGAAAACGGACGACGACGACGGGTGGCCTGAAATTTTGAATGAGTGGCAGAAGCTTGAAAATCCGGAGGAAGACCGCGAGGAGAACGCATACGGCGATGACCGCGGCGGCCGCGTGGTGAAGCACGTTCAGAGGAGAGCTGGCGCCGACGAGGCAGATGCACCCACCGGTGATCCGGTGACGCAAGGAGGCGAGAGCGGGAGCGATGGTGACGGCGGCGACGAGGGGACAAACCTGGTTGGCGACCTCGAGCGTAAGGATCCAGGGGATCTCGGCGCACCGGTCACCGCAGCTCTGGGGATGCGAGGGCCGCCCCAGGCCGGAAAGAAGCAGCTGCGCAAGGGGCGCAGCGACAGGTCGGAGTCGGCGGTCGAGGGGTGCTCCGGGTCCAACCCTCCATCGGCTCCGGTCTACGACGCGGATGACCACGGCGAGAACGTGGACGACGGCGAGAGGACGGCGAAAAGGGTCTTGATTCCTCCGATCCAGGCGTCGAGACGGAAGCTCCGACTGCGGAGAGGCACCGACATCGGGACCGGGGCCGTGTCGTCACCGAAGGTCAGGCCGGCGGTGCATCGCAGGGCGACGCCCAGGAAGAAGGTTGCGTCGCGCTGCCCCAGAAGGGGGAGTCTGGACGCAAAGGGCTGCGGGGCGGCAAGCGCCAAATGATCACGGAGGAGAGGAAGAAGCCACTCCGGCCAGTGGCCAGAGCTCGCACGCGAAAACGGCAGATCTCCACTTAAAGTTCGGGATCAGTGAGTGTCGTGGAAGCGAACGACTGCGCGCCGCCCGAGGCAGTTCTCAGGACGTCTTTAACGACAACGAGCTGGACGACAAGACGGTAACGATTAGGGGGGTAGCTAGCCAGGCTACTGGGTTTTTATTTCGCCTTTAGTCTATATTTATTTCACGGCCCTCCTGATTTACTTTTCGTTTGCTGTTCAGTTGGTCCCTCGGTATTTTATATTTTACAAAATATATTTTGTTGTGTTGAGGGTCCGCACGTATTGGAAACGTGCTTTGTAGCCAGAGCGTTGGTAAGCATGTCAAGACTAGACAAGGAGGATTAGGGCATGATGATTATGCCGTATTTTTTTAGAGCTCCCACCACTGATGTTGCGGGACGCTGGAATGTACAGGAGTGGGTCCAACCTGTGTGTGATCGTTGGTGGCAGTTGGACTTTGAACGTGACAGCTATCATGACAATTCTTTTTTTTTTTTGTATACCCATTCTGGTCTGTGCTCAGAAGTTTCTGCCTGCGGCAGCATTGTGTTCGCCGTTTTAGTATTTCTGGTTGTAGAATGGTAATCATTTTTTTTTATCGGTGCCGTTTGATTTTCTTGATATTTACGGATGATCGCTTGGTGAACTTTTAGAGCTTAATGTTGACGTTGTTGCTTTTGGTTAACTGTGGGTCAAGCGGTCGGTTCGAATATTTGCCAGTGCGCTATTCGGGGAAGAAATTTATGTTGCGCTTACATCAAGTGTCAACGCAACAGTCTTGGTGGGGAGGAGTTAAGTATATAGAAGTCATGCTTATATTGAAGGTGTTTTCTTTTGTTAGAGCTTCTCAGAGTTGCGTCGGCATTGTTTTTTTTAGCTTTCTAGGCTGTTATCGGCATTTTGGAGGGAGCGTTTCCGGGGGCAGAGCGGCCAAGCGGACGAAGCGGATCCCCCGCGGTCGTTAGGAAACGTCTCGGGTTTCGGGAGTCTGCTCGGACAGACCGCGGGAGGGCCCGTTCTTGGGGCTACTTGTGGATGCTGACCGAGTGTGCCTGTGTGTAGAGGGTTTTGCCGCTTAGTGTAAAATTGTCGCTCTTTGCCCGAAGCAATAATTTAGCGGTTGGCGCCAGCCAGGCTGGAAAAATTGCACAAAACAACTCTACAAGGAATTCGGTTTTGGCGGTTGCGGCGCCAAGTTGACAGCTCGCCGACCATTGGAGAACAGTGTACCACGTGGGAGTGGTAGAATTTGAAAAGATTGGTCGGTTCCTGAGGGGAAAGGAGGCCCATACGGGCCTACAAAAGGAGTGCGGAGAGGATTTTGTGGGATTCGGACTTGGGATTTGATTGAGCGAAATTGGGGACGGGGGTCGAGACTTTAGACGAGGCAGGATGGTCTCCCAAGTTGGGACTTGTACCTTGAGTGTAAATAAATGCACATAGTTCTATTCAAGCAGTGAGTCGACCCGTCACTCAGCGACGTTCGTGCCACCACACTCCAGCCCATGGGAGCGGAACCTGCCTCCCACACCACCGGGAGGAACACCAACAACAACAAACTTTAACTGACCCCCTAACTGGAGATATTCCACTATCTCCTCACAGTTGACAACGCGGAAGGGTCCCTAATACTTAAAGCGGACAGTTGTTTTTGAAGATAGGAAGTAACTTGCTTTATCCATGATCCCTTTTCTGTGAAAATGGCTCGAAATGGACAAGCATTTTTATGTGTCTTTACGCTGAAGGAGACCTCCAGATGTAAGCGCTCCGCTAGCCGCTCATACAAATTTTGTGCCTCGAGCTTTCTTCAGGGCTACTTCAACCGGTCTGAAAATTTCTCTATAGCTGCCATGGCCCTTTTGTTGTACAAGCCATCTGGTAAGACTAAAAATTGTCCTTCCTTATCAGATAACAGGACGACTAGTTCATTAGTGGTTAAAACTTAAAACAGCGCAAGGACACGGACAAGAACTAGAAGGTAGACGAACAAGGCGCTGACTTACAACTAACGTTTATTCGCGCTAACATCAAGCACAAACAAACTTTAGTTGTAAGTCAGCTCCTTGTTTGTCTAACTTCTTGTTCTTGTCCATGTCCTTGCGCTGTCTTAATTTTTAATCATGAAATTCCAACTAGCCCAAACTTCTAAGTTAGTCCATTAGTGACCATATAATCTAACAAACGCCTAAACGCTCCCACTAGTCCTCTATTTGCGGAGCCTGAAGGCTATCCACGCACTCAGAGATGCACCTTGGTCGGTCCTCCTCTACTGTCCTGTATGCTACTCTCTTGGCTAGTGTGACTAACTCCGGTGGGCTCATCACCGGCTCGAAGCAAAACTTCGGGTCTACCTCCAACCGCTTGCCAATATCCTGTGGAATCGTTACATCCCCCAGGGTTGTGAAGTTGCCCACCTGGGAGGGAACGTTGTCTTTCTTGGTTGGTAGATGGGGTCTAATGCTTTGCCAGATAAACTCCGTAGCATCTCCCGCTGACTTGCTCATCTTGCGCAAGTATCTTCGTTTTCCTCCATCATTGCCAGTACTTGAAGCACAGGCTACTCGCAGGCAGTCTCTGAAGTATCTTTACTGGAGCCAATATTCCGATCGTAGCACACAGCATACCTTCTCGCATGCCCAGTCGAAGGTGCAAGGAAGCCGCACACACCTCTGAGTTCCACTGCACACGTACCTCTTCGAATGTGCCAACAGGCCACCCGGCACTACACACACACTGGGCGATTAAGTTAACAAGGACACGGATCCGTGAAAGGAAGGTTGAAGCTTACAGGAGAAGAGTCCGATGCAAAAGAAATAAACTGCAGTAAATACCTAAGCAGGGTTTCGCTAAAGCCCCTTCATGCTTTAAAAGTTGTACAAGGTGCGTTGATGCACGAAGCACGTACCACGTGCAGACCTTGGGAAGATCATTGCACCGCAGCGCAGCACTGAGCTACATTTCAGGCGCCATCTTCTTTCCAGAAGTGGTGCACGAGAAGTGTCTCGAGCATTTCCACAACAATGAATGGCGCAATTTCTTCTAAACCCTTCATGTTTCAAACGTAGGGCAAGGTGCGTCGGTGCAAGAGGCACGTGCAACGTGCAGCCCTTGGGGTGAACATGGCGGCACAGCCCAGCACTGAGTTAGATTGCAGACGCCATGTTCTTCCCAGAAGTGGCGTGCGGCACGTGTCTCGAATATTTCCGCAACAATGAATGGCGCCATTTTTCCCAGAATAGAGAGGCTTTACTTTTCTCAGGATAGAGTGGCTTTAGGTTTCGCCCATGTGCAGCGCTCTTGGTAGCACACTTTGCGGGAAAGGGGTTTATTAAACCATTTTCCTGAGCGTAAGTTTTGAGCCACGATTACTGGCTTTTTGTTGCCTACCGTGAGGCCCAGTTACTGCGTTTTGGGCTTAACACTTTCCGTGAGGTGTCTACGAGTAGAGGAACGTTGAAACTGAAGATCTCGAATTTATGCTCAATGGCGAAGAGAACAGAACTGGCGCGTTTGGAAAGCTGGAACCTTAAAAAAATGTATGTTCGTTTATCTTGGAGTGAAGAGAAATAAATTTTATTTCCTCGTCGCTATCATACGTAGTTCAATATTTGCACCTTTCGTGATGTCGGAACATGGGTGGCATCATTTAATAGCTCATTTAAAGGCACTAGATTCTCTCGAGGACTTGCTCGTGACCTTTGTGACGTGATTCTCGCTTTTGTTTCACAAGACTAACGGCGATTTATTGCAAGAGCGTGTAAGAACCGCGACAAAAATTTGAGACAAGAATCCTCTGCGTCAGGGACAGAATTCGCGCAGAGAATCAGTCTAATACCTCTAGCATACAATTTAAAAAAAAATTAGATCAGATGCTGGAATCCTATTTGAGTAAACAAAGAACGCGTGAAGGAGGTCTATGCAATTTTATCATAATCAAGTAGTGATTACAAAAAGCCTGCTGGAGTTGCAAAAAGAAAAAACTTCGCGGCGCCTAAGCTGTTTTTAGCAATGGCTGAGTGCAGAACGGTCATCTTTCTTGAGGAAGCTTTTAACGGGCACTTAATCCGCCCATAAAGCTCAAATCTATGCGTTCCACCCTCCCCTCCATCATCCCCCAATTAAAAAAGAAAAAATATTGCCGTCCGGGCGTTCTATTAAAGGCGAGTGCCGGTAAGGAAAATTTAACACATTCGCTCTTGCAGAGGCAGATATCGGAGCAGCTTCTGCACTACTGCTTATACACTGTTCACCTTTTATTTTCGAGGGATTTTGCAGATACTAGGAGCACTTTGCCCTTTAAAATGGAAATGACAACCCCAACGTCGATACCTTTTTTAATTTTTCATTTTCCTTCGAAAGCACGTGATATAATAAAAAGATTAATTGAAAGCAATATTTTAAGCGCATAAAAGAGCCTATCACAAATCCGTGTCCTCGTCCGCCAAGCCGGGCTCTTCTTCCTTTCTTTTCTTTCGGTGTCGTAGTAGGCGAAGGTCGTTTTCAGACATTGGGAGGTTTCGCAAGTTACATGTCTATAACAATTGTTAATGGCATCGATCAAATATTATTACAATAGCAAATGCTAGGTTGGTGACTTCGAAATATAAAAACTCGGAGCCCGTAAGTGTTAGCAGCGAAGCATCGGCCGTCTCAGTTTTTGTTCACTGCGAATGCAGTTAGTGGGACACTTGTCGGGTTTCGCGCCGTCGACCGTGCTCCATATCGAGGTGGGCCATTTTCGGCACTCCACCAAAAGATTCCACATTGACGTCATTCCGCTGGACTCGACTTTGACGTCACGGCGCGCATCGCGCCACCTGTCGTCAGCTGACACTGTGAAGTGACATTGTCGTGTCAAGTCAAGCTGCACAGTGACTGACGCCAATCGGCTTAATGACGTCAGCTGACTACTCTGTGGGTGACATTATGTCGTGACGTCACGTCGCACTGTGACGACACGTGACAATACTTCGTCATGTGACACCATGACGGCACGTAGAAACATAAACATTAGACTGCTGATAATGGAAACAATAAAAATGAAGCGTTTTCGCTAATTATACCTGAAAACGTCTCGAGCAATAAAACGAAGAAATCTAGGTAGGTGTTAAGCCGGCAAAACCATGGGCGTGAAACGATTGCGCGACTTTAGGAGTGTTCTTCAGTAACCACAATGCAGTCCTCGTGTATATGTCCAAAAATTGTTTAACAACCTCATAGGTTTAACAACGGACCTATGAAGTTTAAACACTTCATAGGTCCGTTGTGTTTCTCGGTGTAATACGAAACGCCTACGCGGACTGTAGTGAGCGTGCTCGCACAATTACCGTTCATTCAGTCCATCTGCTCCGGAATGACACCTTAGCGGCTCCAACGACCAGCTTCAGCCTTCTCTGTTTAACATTACGGGCAACATAAATGTTTACACCACTTTTTTCTTCTTTTTTATTCAACACGATAAGCCCCGGGGGCTGTGCTAAGGGCGTTGGAAGGGATTGAACCTGAACACTCGGCGAAAACACGTATGTGTCTGTTTTTTTTTTGTCTTTTTTTTTTGCCGGAAAGGGTATTAAGTTTTTAGAGTAATTATCGAGTGATCTCGAAATTTAGGTCATCTCTCGCGTCGCCAACTTATGTCCACAAGACGTTGTTTTACTGATTACAACTTAAAAAAAGCATTTTAGACCCACTGTGTAGGACACTGTCAAAGAAAATGGGGCTCCGCTTCTGCTGTGCTTCTCTGCATTTCGAAGTTTCTTCTAAAAAGGTCATATTCAGCTGGTTACATGAAGACGAACCTCATTTCCTCACTCACCCTTGGTTGTAGCAGAACGAGCCCACCTTACTTCTTTGTCCCTATTTAATAGCTGTTACTTATTTTCATTATCTTTTTGGCACAACGAACGCGCTGAGCCTCGGTGGACCGCCGTTTCTGTTCAGCGATGTCCCTTCTTAGTCTAGTCATTTCTCTTGCGAGTTATTCTTAAGACGACCAGAGCACTTCTAGCATGGAGGTAGAAATAACAGGACGAATATACCGGCTTGAAAAAAAAAAACCTGAAGAGAAAAAAAAAAGTTTTCTTTTTTAAGCAGCTTGGGTTAGGACACGCGTGTCAAGAGATCTATTTGACGACAGATTTATTTGAAATTCTGCGCGCAAATTCTGTGACGTCACGTGTCATTCCGGAATGACCATCTCGGTTGTGAAGGCGAAGCCGATCCATCTCTCCTCCAATGCGCCCGAAATGCCGAGAGGAGAAACAAGTGGAAAGGTGGTGACTGCCGACTAAATCGCGTCTCGCGCCGTCAATATTGCCCTAAAACTTTTTTTTCACGTAAAGTTTATTTTTTAAACGCGTGTCCCAATCAGGCTATTTTTTTTAGGGACACTTTTAATTAGCCAAGCGAGAAAACCCCAAGTCAAGACGCAAGTCGAAGTAGCGAGTGACTGCAAATGAACTTGATTTGATTTGATTTGATGGCGGAAGGTGGGAACGCCCCCAAGTGTGCCCAAGGCGTACAAGAGTGCAAAAGTCCGTCCAGTAGCCTCTTTCGGGTATGGTCATCGTTGGGGGTGTGTCCCTCAAAACCGGAAGTCTCACACCGGCTTCACCTCTTTAGGCGTCATGTGGCTTCCAGAAGCTTGCTACCCTCACAGCTTCTAGCAAAAGTATGTCTTCTATCGCAGGATGAACGGGTGGATGTACGGCA
This sequence comes from Ixodes persulcatus, assembly GCA_013358835.2. NCBI lineage: Eukaryota > Metazoa > Arthropoda > Arachnida > Ixodida > Ixodidae > Ixodes > Ixodes persulcatus. The sequence goes on from JABSTQ010010408.1 coordinate 355,624, forward strand.
TTAACTATACCCTTTAAATCGGGCGGTAGCTTCCGCCATCGCTTTTAATATGCATGCAATCGCATTTAAAAATGTTGTTGCATTGAAATCATTATTGGTCGCAATGTACAGCTTTTAAACGGCCTCCGGTTTGCTCAGTCGATGATTGCAGAGAACCTTTTATACGTGTACATGTAAGCTCTGCCAAAGCTCTGCGAAAGTAAAGTGTTTTTTTTTGTTTTTTTATAGAGCCATCGGTTAGGAGTTTAATTATCTGTTTGATTACAAAGTACTCAAATTGTACTGCCCCTCTTTTGACACTTTTTTTTTTGTTTTCGCACCTTTTTCGTTGTATACATAGAGGTCGTTTCGTAAATCTGGAGTTCAAACAGCTGCAGGCACATCTTTCCTTCGCGACGAAGCGACGATGCGCTCAGCGACGTCAGCGAGCGAATTCGGACTCCATGCAGCAGAGACGTAAAGCCAGTCTTTGCGATAACACGTTACAACTAACGGCGTTACCTGTAAACCGTGTTTCTTTTCTCCCTTTCGGTAACGTATTAACGTGCTCGATACTTTCAAAAACAGAAACGAATAACATACTTCTTCCAATTATTTCCCAATTCTTCAGTGATTTTTTTTCCGTTTGGAGAAGGCAGAATGAAAGAAAAAAAAAAAAAAACTCTGTCATTGCTTTTTTTCGTTAGTCGGAATAAGTAATTTACGTTACTCATCCCTAGTGGCGGTAACGTAGCTACGTTACCCGCTACATATTATTCTCAAAGCTTAAAACAAAACTACACTTTACTTTTTACCGTGAAATTTCTCGGCGCCAAATTATGTGAATTCTTGCACTAATCCCACATACCCTCAAATTGTTGCCTCTTTTGTTCCGCACGCAATCACTCCCACTTTCGTAAAACTCCACCGCCCACATCCTTTGCCCCAGTGTTGGAAAAACGCTGCCGCCGTCGATGGTATCGGCAGGATGGGTAGACGCCTTCAGAGGTCAACTCCTAATCTCCCGACATGACTATAATAGGGCTCGGTTCCACAAATTATTCAACAAAACCGTAAAAATAAAAAAGGTAATTGTGGTAAGTTTTTCTATGAATAAAATGTTCCTCGAATAATGGCCCCTGTGCATATATGAAACGTCAAAACAGTAAAACGTTTTCATTCATAAATAAAAAGTAAGGCAAAAGTAGCGTGCGTTACTTTTTATCGTTAACGGTAACGGGTTTAATTATTTGAATGTAACGTAGGTACGTAACGCCTTCCTTCTATTTCCCAGTAACGAGTAACGTATTTCGTTACTTTTCTTTCCGATACCACTCACGACACTAGGCGTAACCCAGCGCCGCATGCAAGTTCCGCGAATCCCGTAACGATAACGAGCGGGCTGCTAAAACCGCCTGTTGGATTTCCCTGAAAAACAATATGCTAACAAATTGTGCGAGCACGACGCGCACTCTAAAAAAAAGGGTGTCATGGGGTACACCCATAGGGGGTGTAAGTGCTTGTCACATATACTACACCCTTGGGAGGAACTCCCTCTTTGCTCGGGTTCTCGTTCGTGCACCCGGACACCGCCATTCTCCCCCTAGAAGATTATCACGTCGCTCGAAACTCGGACAAATGTTGATTTGCCCACCCCGTTCCCCCTAAGTTGACACTGCTGTGGAAGCTACGTGCTCGTTGGGCCAGCCACACATTTGCCACGTGATCACGCTTCCTCGCGCATACCCGCACTCAGAGATCGGGGTCAGCGTATGAAAGGGAGGCCGCTGATTGGTCCGGCAAGCGCGTGCCTCCCACCGCACTGTTAACTTAGGGGGAAAGGGAATATAGTGAGGTCGGGTGTCGTGGGATGTACGTTAGGGCCCCGGTGACGTGCTTTGTGTAACGCGGGTGTATCACAGTGAAAAGGCAGAGAGCTTTCGAAGGGAAGGAGGTACGAACCTAAAGGGCAACTCCGCTTCATTTTGATATTTAGAAAACTATGCAGCCCTCTTCAGTATCATATAGGAAGACGCCTCATGTCAAATATTACAATCTAATTCCGTCTATATATTTAATAAACTGGCCAGCAAGCTTTCAAATGAGCCAAGTCGCCGAAATCTGCCAACTCTAGCGTGCGACGTGAGGCGCAATCGTCAGCGCAGTCAATGCGACGGAGTTGGAGCGGCCAACGTTGAACCACTACGTCAGAGGCATGACTACGTCATTCTCACGTTTTTTTTTGTTTTTACTTCTCAGAACGAAATTGAAAGATGACGTCATGAGTTTCCCCTCCCGGTGTTTGGCTCAACGGCGTCCACGTGATCACCGTAACGCGGATGCGCTAGACTCCGTTTCAGCTTCAGTCCAAGCGCAGCGGACGCTAGGAGCCATCCCAGCCAATCCAGCGTGGAGAGAGTGTCATGTGACCTTGAGCTCCCTGTGTCGCTCTGCCCAACCGGCAGGTCACGCGATTTTCTCCCAGCGCTGGATCGGCTGGGATACGTCCACTGCGCTCGGACTGAAGGTGGAACGGAGTATAGACCTTTTCCGCTTACTCTCGCCCACGACCGCCAAGTAGGGATATCCGGTATGGGCGACGAAAAAATATCAAAACGTTTCAACCTGCTAATAGTAAAAAAATAGAGGGGAGGCAAAACGAGAATGTGTGACGGTTACGTTTATGTCCTAAATGCCTTCTATCGGCGTGGCGACGGCAAAACAATGTTTTCGCCCATACTGGAAGTGACGACAATTCAAGATGGCGGCGCCCTTGCGAAAAGGGTCTATAGTTTGCGCTGCCCTGCGCGCTTATCGGTCTGTTTCTCCACTCCCCCTCTTCTCTTTCGTCTTCTCCCCTTCCCCCTCGCCCCTGGACCATAACTGTCCACGCCATGCGAACCGACCTGCCCGCGTCGCGTGTCCTGTACCTCGCCCCTACGAACGTCACAAGACCACGTGGTTTGACGTGACGTGGCCATGACTCTGACGACACGAGACCAATGTTGCCTGACGCAACCGAAGTTTCGGTTTCGGTATCAGCTGATGCTGAAATTAAGATTACACAAATAACATTTCACACTTCGCGAATCCGAAGACGTAGAGCTGTTTAGTAGTGCTTTGTGAAATGGAATCACATGTAAGCCTAAATTTTTCGAAATTGAGCGGAGTTGCCCTTTAAAAGTCCGTTATGTTTTCAAATTTTCCTACCGAATATCAGGCTTTTGACTTTCTACCTCCTTTCTTTTGGTCCACTAAACGAAATGCTAGTAGTAAAATCTCAATCTATATTCATTTATCTTAGCCCAAAAATTGGTTTCATGGCAACTTAAAAGAAAAACTACAACAAAATTTCGGCGCTTATTTTTTTGTTCATTTCTGTTCGAGGGAGCAGTATCACACCAGACACGCCAATCTTTAGTTGAAAAAGACACGAAAAAGAATTTTAAAACAAATTAAACTGCTAGCAAAGAGCACCAGGTAGATGTCGCTAACGCCTCGTTTGTAATGCCCATCTAGGAACCTTGACAGGCAGTGGCGATGACTGTCTCGCCTCCGACCACTACGAGAGGGAGAGGAGAAGGAAGAACCCCCTCTCCCCGATACTCTATTTTGTGTATCCCAGACGGGGCTATTGTTCCTCTACAAGATTATAGAAGATTAACCCGTCACTCAAAATTCGTACAAAAGCAGCTTTGGGGTTACTAGTGGTGGCCCGAACGGCGTGCTTCGGCCGCTTCGGTGGCTGGAACGGCTAGGACATCCTCTCGACGTCCGCCTTGCCGCATCTTTTCTCGTTCCAAGACAATCTCGTGACGACTGTGGCGGATGTCACGTGCTCTCTGCTGGCGGCTGTCTGAGCGCTTGCCAGGGTGGGCCGTTTATAACGACAAAAACAGCCATCGGGCTCAAAATACAAACGTGCCATTGGCATATACGGACATTCTGGATCATAGTCAGCCTATTTTTGAATATGACTGGTATATTTCAAATTTCATTGAAGTATCCCTTGTCCAAACAGGATACTTCAGAACGCTTGACGTTACACTTCTCCGCCGTATGAAGTGAAACTCCGTCTTCAGTTTGGACATTCACCGGTCAAACACCGCGGCTTTCCTCCTCGCCTCCTCCGCTTCTCGGTGACTTTGGTACTCGCCAGGCTTCACATCACACGCCACCTGCCAATGGTGTGCCAGTTGCCTGTCCGTCTGTTCTGCCGCTCCCTCGTATCCTTCCCTTTCCCGTTTTTGGGAATTGATCAGCAGCGGAGTGTGTGTGTCTGAGCGTTGTAAGGGAAGATGGGGGCGGCGGGGGGGGGGGGGGGGGGGGGGGGGGGGGTGAGAGAGAGGGCCAATAGTGCTTGCGCACCAGGCGCGTTGGTCACTGCCTCTAAGCAGCGGAGGACTTGAGCCATAACTGAAAGCCAACAGAGCGTGTGAGTGGCTGTCCGGACTCACGTGATGACCGTGCTCTAGGCCTCCGTGAAGAACACAGGCGGACATGGCGGAGGGAAGTATTCTCCGCGGCAAAAAGAAAAGCGTTCGGAAGCGGATCGCCGCACTTCACATGGAAGAGAAGTGCAGCTTCAAGCGTGCTTCAAGTGTCCTGTTTGGACAGCCCTTCAGTAGTCGCGGTGAAGTAACCCAACTACTCTGTCGGTCATGCTGAACGCTCTACTAGTATTCCATCGTAACCTACGCGAAACTTGACGATTATATCACTTCGTCAATATACGGATTTGTCCTTCAGTTTCGTCGTACGCACCTTTTGTGTTGTATACATATAGGTCGTTTCGTGAATCTAGAGTTCAAGCAGCTGCAGGCACATCTTTCCTTCGCGACGAAGCGACGATGCGCTCACCGACGTCAGCGAGCGAATTCGGACTCCATGCAGCAGAGGCGTAAACCCAATGCTTGCGATAACACGTTACAACTAACGGCATTACCTGTAAACCGTGTTTTGTTTTCTTTTTCGGTAACGTATTAACGTGCTCGTTACTTTCAAAACAGAAACGAATAACATACTTCTTCCAATTATTTCCCAATTCTTCATTGATTTTTTTTTCCGTTTGGAGAAGGCAGAATGGAAAAAAAAAAGTAACTCTGTCGTTGCTTTTTTTCGTTAGTCGGAATAAGTAATTTACGTTACTCATCCCGAGTGGCGGTAACGTAGCTACGTTACCCGCTACATATTATTCTCAAAGCTTAAAACAAAACTACACTTTAATTTTTACCGTGTTTCTCGGCGCCAAATTATGTGAATTCTTGCACTAATCCCACATACCTTCAAATTGTTGCCTCTTTTGTTCCACGCGCAATCAGTCCCACTTTCGTAAAACTCCACCGCCCACATCCTTTTCCCCAGTGTTGGAAAAACGCTGTCGCCGTCGATGGTATCGGCAGGATGGGTAGACGCCTTCGGAGGTCAACTCCTAATCTCCCGACATGACTATAATAGGGCTCGGTTCCACAAAGTATTCAACAAAACCGTAAAAATAAAAAAAGTAATTATGGTAAGTTTTTCTACGAATAAAATGTTCCTCGAATAATGGCCCCTGTGCATAGCTGAAAGGTCAAAACAGTAAAACGTTTTCAGTCATAAATGAAAAGCAACGCAAAAGTAGCGTGCTTTACTTTTTATCGGTAACGGTAACGGATTTAATTATTTGAATGTAACGTAGGTACGTAACGCCTTCCTTCTATTTCCCAGTAACGAGTAACGTATTTCGTTACTTTTCTTTCCGATACCACTCACGACACTAGGCGTAACCCAGCGCCGCATGCAAGTTCCGCGAATCCCGTAACGATAACGAGTGGGCTGCTAAAACCGCCTGTTGGATTTCCCTGAAAAACAATATGCTAACAAATTGTGCGAGCACGACGCGGTTAGCGCAGTTGCCTACATCGACGCAGTACACACTGACTGCGCTGTTTAGTGCGCCGCACCTCGCCTACTAGCATTAGCAGATTTGTGTGACTTTGCACATCTCAAATATTGTTTGCCATTTCAGTAAAGCTTTAGGCGACATGAGATGGAAATTTTTGGCGTGTAATATTTCTAGGCAGTATAAGAGAAACTGCATTGGTTTTATTTTTTTAATTTTGAAAAAGAAACGTAGTTGGCCATTAAAGGCACGCCTTTCACCGGGGTAAAAGTAAATAGAGAGACATTTTGCGCCCAACGCCAGGAAAGGTCTCGCCGCCTCTACTTTTATGTGGAAGCGGTTAGTCGTGATATCGAACGCTCGTTTGGCAGCCTTGCACTGCTTTATTCTAAAGCTGTATTCACATGGCGGGCATGTCCACGGAAAGGTTCCAACAAAATCGGTGACGTCACCTTTTTGGGGGGGTCGAAATTTGCCATGTTCCGGACAAAAAAAGCTTGTCAAGCGCAAGAAGTGGTTCGCAGACCACAGTAACGTATCCGGGGACGAGTCCGCGGACCTGTTGAATCTTGCGTATCACGTGGACAAACGTCATAGAATAGATCCGCGCACTTGTCGTACAAAGCTATCAAGATATTAAAGGGGTACGGAAACAAAAATTGAAATGTTCAAATTTCGTTCGGAAATGACTCAAGCATGACGGATAATAACCGTAAATGATAATCGTACGTTTGTATTTTGAACGATTGGCTATATTTTTCGTTCCAAACGGTGCACTCGAGCAAGCGCTCGAAGAGAAGCGAGTGGAGAGCCCGATGCGTCATGTGATGTCAGGCGCAAACAAAAACAGAAAGAAAAGATTTCCCGCGCTCGTGGAGTGGCAAGGCAGGTGAGCTTATGAGCTTTGCCCTTGGTGGCGTTGTCAGCGTTGTGGTGGTGTCAATAGCGTCAGCGCGTTACAACCGAGCCGTTCGAAGTACCCGTGGGGTGACGAGCGTGTGGCTGGCCCAAGGAGCACGTAGCTTCCACAACACTGTCAGCTTAGGGCTGAACGGCGTGGGGAAAGCAACTTTTGTTCGAGTTTTGAGGGACGGGCTAATCTTCAAGGGGGAGAATGGCTGTTTCCGGTTGCACGAACGAGGGTCCGTGAAAGAGGGGAGTCCTTCCTTTCCGTCTTCTTGGACCGTTTGGTACAATGCGCGATTTGTGAGTTGAGCTAGGAGGAAAGCTAAAAAAGGAAAATGTTGAAATTCCAAAAGGCGACGCTGCCCGAAGAAATCTGCTACGTCACGACTACGTAGCAGATTCCACAACGTTGCTAGACTACCTCCCAAATAGGCTCCGCATGCATCCACCAGGTGCACATTGAGATATCGTTTATTTAGCTTTAAAATTAGTTTTCTTGTGCTTTTCAACGGAAGACTGGTGTTTTTGAGGTTAGGGTGCAACATGCAACACATCAAAGCTAAAAAATGAGCGCTGAAATTTCGTTTCCCTACCCCTTTAAACCCGTTCAATTGTCACTTTTTCCTTGTCCGGTGAGATCCGTGCAAGGTCCGCAAACTCGGCCAACTCGGAAGGATCTAATTGCGCCAGACTACACGTGCGACAACTGAAAGCACATATCGTCTTCCTTGTTTTTTTCTACAAACTAGCGAAAGCTTGCACTGCAGAACCCAGGGACCCCGGCTTCAGTCTCCATGCCTGCCCATTTCGATCTGGATGAGCAACGAACCGACGTGCGGTCGTGTATCTCTACACTGCGTGCTACAGGGTAATGACCCCGGGCTAGCGTGCTGCGCTGGCTAAATTACTCAACTAAAGTGGGTAACAATGTCGCCATGTTCTGGCAGACTAAACTCCTGCTCTATAAACAACTAACAACTAACTGTTTTTTGTTTGTTACGCGAGCGCTGTCAACCGTTATTGAGCCAAGCACAGTACACTCAATCGCGATCGCCCGGAGTTTCACGGCGGCGCCAACTGTCATTGAGCCGCTAACGATCACTCAATTGAACGGAGCTGGACTAGCTCATTTAGCTGGTGGGGGTGCAGTGAACGAGAGGAGGGGTAGTAAGATCTGGCACCAGCGCGCGCCGTGCATTGCTGTGAAGTGGCGAGCATGGGAAGGTCCCGGATGTACGCAGCGGTGCTGCGGTAGCATGGGCTGGAGAATCCGAGCGTTTCGAGGGCCTTCGGAGAGCAGGTTTGGCTTGCCGGTTCGGCAGCGCGAACTGGTTCCCGTTGAGATCTTTCTCCGGTGTTTCTTTGTCGCTTATGTCGATCGAATTTCAATGCGGAATCGACTACGACGGCAACGATGACCGCGACGACAACGACAACGCCAGCAGCGCAGAATTGCTATGCGACGCACCTGGTACTACAGCCCATGCTTTAGTGACACCCCCTCGTGCCATCGACTCGATGTGCGGCAGCCGTGAGCGCTCGCCAAGCTTACTACGCCTTCTCAAGATCACTTTATTGGGGGTTCGCTCTAATAAAGCTAAATATGGCGAACTCCACCCCTTGCCACCGATGGCCAGCGCCAGCGAAGCACTTCCTATTGCGGAAGATTGGGGGAGGTGTCTAGAAAGTATTGTAGTAGCAAATATTGTCGGAATCCCGCACGTGGCGAGCTTAGCCATTGGAATGACAGTGCCGATAAGACTTTTGTTGTCTTTCTCGCTTAAATTCGTGTAAAACGTTCTGGTTATCATTTCTTTAGTCTTAAAAGGAAAAAAAAGATGATCGTTATATCTTGTGTTAAAGTTTACAATTAATGACAAGTGTTCATAAAAATTATTTGCATCACATAAGAAGAAACGTGGGGGACACTTAAAGGACACATGCAAAGGAAAAAAAACATGTTATTGAACAGCCTGTATGCGAGAAGGAAGTCATATAACAAAGTTACAACGTAAAGAAAAATATTTAGAGCTGTAATTACGGCGGAAAACGACTTGTAGTTGGCGCCCGTGGGCGCCGCGGAGAAGTGGCCGCTGTTTATCACGTGACTGGCCGCTATTTGTCACGTGGTGCTTGCGCTCTTTTGGAAGCTTCCTATGGTCTCTAACAGTTCATTATTCATCGTTGTTTTAAGTGTAACAAAGACCAAGGATTAACAAATACCTTTTAGAGCCCAAACGGAAGTTCCTGGTAGGAAGAACCCAAAGAAAGCTACCACGTGATAGACCCGTGCGCCGGTCAGAAATTGACGGCGGCGGCGCGCCCAAAGGCTCCCTCTCAGCCCCGAGAAGTTTGCGTGGCGCCCCTTCACTACAAACCGGGGTGACGTCACGCCGAGGACAGGAGTTTCCCCTGACTCGCCCCGCTCGCCTTGTAGATGCTGTGATGACGTCAGTTGTCGGCGCGCTCGTTTCTATTTATTTTTATGCGTGCTTTTGTAGCGTGAGCTACACTGGCCGAGGTTGAGCAGCTTCGCGTGGCTTTCAAAGAGCCGTGCTGCGCAAGCGCGAGGAGCAGTGACGTCACACGGCGCACAGCTGGCGCGCCGGAGCCGCCGCCGCCGCGCGCTCCGCCGCCGCCGCGCGCGCCTCGCCGGTCAGCGCATGCGCGAGGACCAGTGACGTCCCATGGTGCACAGCTGGCGCGCCGGAGCCGTTGCCGCCGCGCGCTCCGCCGCCTCCGCGCGCGCCTCGCCGGTCTGCGCATTCCAGAGGAGTGACGTCATAGCCGCGGCAGACGTACTGGCGCCACCGCGTGCCCAGCTGTGCGCCTCCGTTGCGCAGTAGCCAAGTCTGAAGCTGCACCTGAGCCACTTGATAGCGCCTCTCATTTTGAGCGGATAAGCTCACGCTACGTATATCCTGGCATAGCCAAGCTAAGCCACCGCAATCTTTTGTAGGAAGTGAATTTTTTTATGCGGTTTTATTGAGGAATGGCCTGTAGCTGCAGGCGAAACTTCAATCAACATTTCAGGCATGGTTGACAAGGCAGGCAGCGCATGAATCATATCTGGTACATAAAAGGGAGCAAATTTGGCCACACTTGCAGGAGCATCACGTTAGATTTAAATCTCATACAATCAGTGCTTTTGGTGATCTGAATTATTTGACAAGTTATGTATATTATTTTTAGAGTTCAGCTCTTAGGCGCCCGTTTCCGGCTTGAGCGGCGTCGGCGTCGGCGTCGGCGTAACCCCGCGGTGCATTATGAGTAAATTTCCCCGCTAAATTTAGCGGAAAAAGATTCCCTACTAAATCTAGCGGATAAATTTCCCCGCTAAATCTAGTGGAAAAATTTCCCCGCTAAATCTACCGGTAAAAATTCCCTCCTAGATTTAGCGGAAAAATTTCCCCGCTAAATTTAGCGGAAAAATTTCCCCGCTAAATCTAGTGGAAAAATTTCCCGCAAAATCGAGCGGAAAAATTTCCCCGCTAGATTTAGCGGAAAAATTTCGCCGCTAAATTTAGCGGAAACAATTTTCTGCTAAATCTAGCGGAAAAATTTCCCCTAAATGGGAGGCGAGCAGGAGAGTAGGAGATCATAGCCTCTCCTCTACGTACCTTCCCCTCCTCCTCCTCAAGAGCTGCGCTCTAGTTCGGCGTTATAGGGAGTTGTAAACGACTTGCATTTTTTATTTGCATCTCTACTCCTAAACAAAAACGCCGAAAAAGAAAAGCGGCAGGCTGCTCGAGCAACATGTTAAACGAAGTGTGGGCCATGAAGAACAAATCACAAGTGAGACAGCCCAAATGCAATGGCAAAGTAAAAAAAAAAAAGGAACACAGGCATTTACAAGTTATTTATTTATATCAATTTACATTGCTCGCATGTGACCTCTGCTTGATTCCGATTGTATTTTAATGGTGGTATTTTTGAACTTGTTTATAATCATGATGTTTTAAAATCCTGAGACTGGGAAGGAAAATGAAGAAAAATTGTAAGACAGAAAAAAGGGACAGGGCAAACGTCTCAAACGTCATTGAGACGTTTGCCCTGTCCCTTTTTTCTGTCTTACAATTTTTCTTCATTTTCCTTCCCAGTCTCAGGATTTTAAAACATCATGATCAACATACACCAGCTCGCCTGCACCTTGACAATTTTTTCGTTGTTTATAATATCCCTTATGTAATGTGCAACAAACGTAAGTGAATTCATCTGGCTTCTTCTTACTCCATTCTCGACAATTTACGTTTTACAGGCTGTAAACTCAAAATTTTAGCTAAATCAAATTGTCTTGAAGATAAAATACCAGAAGCTTTTTTCACGATAATTGCCACCCTCCACAAGTTCCACATTTTCTGGAACTCGCGCTGCATCTTCCGCTAAACAGCCGTTTGAATGCTTGCTGTTGCTCCTGTTTTTTTTGTTCTGTTGTCAGATTCCAACTGTAGGGAGTTTTGAGGCTGACTGAGCTTTTTGGGACCAAGCAGTGTATCTTTCACCTGGAAATGGCAATTCAAACTAAACGGTGTATTGTTTTAATACACAAGGTTGGAATGAGGAAAGAATGCCAGGGAACGTATAAACATTTCAAATTACGGCGCTATATTGCTGTGCATATTTTAGGCAGTTCAATACATCTCCTGGTGAAGGCGAGCCGGTTGAACATGAATACACAAAATTGAAAGAATAAAACACGGAGGACAAGCACAGGACAACCACTTTCTTTCATTTAGCAACGACGTTTATTTTGGGCAGAGACATTGCACCCTGAACGAGACCCCGAGGAAGATAGGTTGATAACGGAGAAGGCTAACTGGGAGATGGAAAGGGTGATATGGGGGACGGAAAGAAAAACCGGGAGATGGAAAGGTGATAAAGGGGAAGGAAAGCTGGGAGATGGAACGGGTGATAGGAGATGGAACGGGAGAACCACGAGGCACGGGCATAACTACCGTAATGGTGTGTGTTTACGGGGAGTTGCGATATTTTTCAAGTTCAGGCCTGATGAAATCTAATTCCCGTCTTGATAAGGTTACTGAGGCCGATGACACGTTGTTTTCTGCGTTCTGGATGAGAAAGGATTCGATGATTTCACGTCCGTGGCGATTGCGGTGTCCCCCTCTTGTCTTGGTTCCTGCGAAGTCAGGCGCGCATCCATGGGGTTGTCGGTTCTTGAAGTGGCTTCGTTTTCGTGCTCTCTTAAGCGGTCATTGATGCATCGGATGGAGTAAACTTTTTCTGTGCAGCAGGTCCGGAAAAGCGTGGCGTGCTTTTTTTCGCAAGCCGGCTTGGCTTCTTGTCGGTTGACCATGTTGCACATGCTTGCCAATTTGAATCTACTGGAAAAGACAACTTTCGTGTCATGGCGTGATGCAATGGAACGGATGCGATGGGAAGCATTATGAATGTACGGTATGCTGGCTACCCTTCGACTGAAAGGCGTTTTCGTAGTCGCTTTTGGGTTAATAAGCTGGTGGAAAACGGACACGAGGCGTTCCACCGGATATCCGGAACTTAGAAGTCGTCGAGTTTGGCTCTTTATGCTGTCTGTTGCCGAATGTTGGCAGGATTTCGTTTTAGCTGAAGTGATTAACGTCTTGATGATACCTATCTTAACAGTCTTTGAATGAGCACTCTCAAAAGGAAGCACCGGCTTTTCTGAACGCTGACTGAACGCCCAGCAAACGCCTTCGTTTGTTTTTTTCAATCGCAGGTCTAGAAATTGTAACCCTTCCGAGGATGGAACTTCCTTTTTAAATTTTAGTTGGCTTCCTGCGCTTTCGAACGAGGCCACGATCACCTCGACTTTATTGGCTACAGGGTGAATGATCAGGTAGTCGTCAATGTAGCGGACTACGGTGCATTCCGGGCTGGTGTTCTGGAGCTTTACCTGTATGGTTCTATCGACATAAGACAGGTAGATTTCACTTAATATGGGTGCAAGGCAAGACCCTATACACACCCCGGATTTCTGTATCCAGATTTTTCCTTCGTGCTCGATCATTGTTGATTTCAGGTACAGTTGCAGAAGCTCGAGGAAGCCGGAAAGTGACACTCCGGATGAGTTTTGGAAGCTACAGATTCCGTGTTCGGTGATAGCTTTTTCTACGGATACGTCGGAAAGGTGTTTCTGGAGAAACGTGGCGAGGTGCTTCTGCCAGCATCCTCTCTCGGATACTATTGTGCGGAGGGGGACGTCCGGCTTATGCGTTTTAGCGGCGAAGAATACTTGCAGATACTGGTTGGCTGGAGCTGTTACCAAATTTTTCATTTTCGGTAGGTTTAGCTGAACGCATAGTTCTTTCAGTTTGCTGCGGAGGGATCCTGAAGGCCTCTTCTTAATGGCTGTGAAGTTCTTTTTGACTGCGGCTTTGGCTTTCGTTTTGTACATTTCGTCATCAATTACTACGAAACCTCCTGCTTTATCCGCCTGGAGGAGCTTCAGGTTTTTTTCTCGAATTTCCGCGACTGCAGACCGAATGTTGACACTTGCCTTTGGCCGGGGGGCTGGATGGTAGCAGACTGAACGGGTCGCTGCCCCCAGGAATTCCTGTCGTTCTTGTTCCGGTATGACTGCTGCAACCTGGTGGATGGCTGCCAGGTTGTCGACCTTCGAGACCGGAAGATCTGGAGCGAACTTAGGTCCTTTTGAAAGAAGAGCCTCTGTGTCAGAGGACAGTTTTGCATCTGTTAGGTAGGTCGGTGGGGCGAACTTGGTGGTAGGGGCTTGCGTGCGACTTTGCAGATTGAATTGGGAGACAATCTTGGTCCAGGACGACTCTAAAAGTTCTTTGGCAGCTTGCTGCAGAAATATGTAGGAAGGATGCTTCACGTAGGCTGGACCAAACAACCTGTCCATGAAGCTATGCTGCACTGCTGATGTCACGCTTAATTCTCGAGAAACTTCCTTGCGGGATAGTTGCATTATCTTGTGGCTGGTTGTCCAGTTCTGGCTGTTGAATCCAAGGGCTTGGATACATCTCATACAGGTAATTGGTAGAAATTCAGCCGTTTTTCCTGCAATGATACAAATACATTTCCAGTAATTGTGCGTGTTTTAAAAAATAAAACATGCCTGCATACAAATAAGAATTATAGCATTAATTCACGAAGATGCCACATTTATGTGGAACAACCGCAATTCACGATCATTTCAAAGGCTTCAGACCCAGGGCCTTTAAATCATCTGCGAGCATGCAGAATTTGCCGACCGCTTAAGGGCCTTTGATATACATATCATTTCAAGTGCCCGCGAAGCGTTGTGCAATATTATCCTAACTCGTGAAAATGCAAGGAGGAGAATTTGAACGTCTGAAACACTTACGCCGCCTCTTCACCGCCCCCTCGCACGATCGCGTGGACGGACCAAGAGGTTGATCGGCGGAATAGACCTATTGCTAAATTACCCAAGCATCAAGGAGAATGCAGGAAATGGAGTTCCACGCGCCGCACGCGCACGCTTTCTCCGTATGAAAGATTGGAAGTAAAGAGAGAGTTTTAGTAGAGCGTACGCTAAGGATTGCGGGCCTTGCGGGCGCGTGCTCAATCCATGCTCGAAGTGACGGCACGAGCTCCCGCAAGGCCGCAATCCTTAGCGTAAGCTCTACTAAAACTCTCTAATATCTGTTCAAGGGAGCGGTATTACATCGGGGACCCCAGTCCCTCGTTGAAAAAGAAAACAAAAAGAAATTTTAAAACAAATTAAACGATTCGCAAATGACACCTGGTGGATGTCACTTGGAATGACACTGGTGGATGTCACCAGGAATGACACTGGTGGATGTCACTTGTGGATGTCACTCGTTTGTGCAAATGACACTGGTAATTGCCACTCGTTTGTAATGTCAGTCCAGGAACATTGACAGGTATTGAGGATGCCTGTCTCGCCAAGAACCTTGATCTTACTGGAGCCCCATTCGTGCAAGCATGTACAGCGTGCGCGTGAACGTCGCTTTGAGAAGTTTGTAATTGCACGCACTTGCCCGCACGAGCAGAGACATGGCAACGGTCAGATACCCTGCTTGCAATCCTCTTGTCGACGTCAGCCTCGCCGCAGCTTTGTTCGCCCCAACACAGGCTAGGTCCCAATTGCGCCGGATGCCACGTGCTCTCCGCTGGCTCCACACCGAGCGCTTGCCAGAGTGGGTCGTTTATAACAAAAAATACGACCATCCGACTCAAAATGCAAACGTGCGATTGTCATTTACGAATATTGTGGGTCACACTCGGCGTATTTTTGTTTTAACTCAACGGGTACATCAAAAATTTTGTTGAAGTATCTCTTTAGAACGGTAAGTATGTGGAGGGCAAGTTTATCTGCTTTTTGCATAGGGAAGAAAGGAACATACTTTTTTTACAGGAGCTCATTGTCTGAGCCGCGTTTGCATAGGGGTGTTGGGTATACCAACTATTTATTTATCAAAATGTACAACACGTGGCAGTTGTATAAACATTTGTTCTATGAAACAATAGATGGCGACACTTGCTCACATATGGCCTTAAAAAAGCGAGAAACGGCTAATCAGCACAAAAACACTGGCACATGGCCCTCGAGACATTGCGAGCTTCTCTTTTTTTTTCTTTTGATCAAAAGTCAGTATCACAGTCCTCAAGGTGACGTGGACGTCTTGTAGCACGTCTTGGGTGGCTCACTTTGGTTGGGAGGGGCGGTGTTTCCTCTTGCTCCGTGAATATGTCCGGGGCCAGGTTCAGCTCTGGTCGGTCTTCGAATTGCTTGAAGGTCTGGACGGGGACGATCTTGTCTTCTGTACTGCCGGCTTTTCGGATGCGATAGCACACTGTACCAACGGTGCGGTTGACTTCGAATGGACCTTTAAAGGGCGGTGTTTGCTTGTGATCACTGGCTTGCGGCCAGCTGTACAGTACTAAGTCTCCGGCATTGAACCTGTGGTAACTGCGATGCAGGTCAAAGCGTCGCTTGCTTGCTTGGTGAGACTGTAGGAGGTTCGTGGTGGCATCGGTCCGTGCAGCGTGCAAAATGTCAAGTGGATCCTGGCGGTGTTGGAAATGGGCTCTGTAAAAAAAATCTCAACGGACAAGCCTAGCCGGGAATATTCTGAAACCATTCCTGCTTCTGCCTCCTCTGCACCAAGTACAACGGAGTACAAGATTTTGCTGCCACCTCTTCCCAAAGGTAAGCTGCTTGAATACTCTCTGATTCTTCATGGAAACCCATCAGTCCGGCCATACCACGTCGACGATTTCGGTCCTGCTTTGAAGAAAATCATCAACCCAAACAAGCTAGCTCCACTGGAGGCCTTCCAGTACAATCATGTGTGGCTGCTCACAGTGCGTTCTACCAAAGAAAAAGAAAGATTGCTCCTCCTCCGAGAGATCCAAGTAAATAACAAGGCATGTTTGATAATAGACGGGAGCAAGACTGCGCTGTCCAAGAAGGTTCACTGGGTTCCCACTAGCGTCCCAGATGCAAACGTAGCAAGTGCTTTTTCTTCGTTTGGAAAAACAAATTGTTCGAGACAAGTGGCACTGCTTTGGCTTAGTAGAAGTAGGGACGAAAACAAGAATACTGTCGATTGAATTGAATAAAGGGGTGACTGCGGACAGCTTACCGCATCATCTCAAGATTCTGGGAATCACCGTCTTTGTCTCCGTGCCTGGCAGAGCACCGCAATGTCTGCGATGCAGGAGAGTCGGACACGTCCGAGGCCAGTGCCGCGCTCCCTGGTGTAGCGCATGCCTAAAATTCGGCCACGATCCCGAAGACTGTATTCAAACGTACGCAAACCGAACGTCTGCATCTCTCCAGATTTCTACAGAATACTTGAAGGACGCTGAAGAAACAGCGCAAGCAGAGGTTTATGGAGAGGTTAGCACCGCTCACAGCGCAGCGCACGTAGAGGCAGCCTCGCGGACTGAGATGTGCGAAGACACGTCGGCGTCGTCACGCTCTGCAACGAAGGAGACAATGAGCAATGTTGTCATCACCAACTCGTTCAGTGCTCCTGTCCCTGAAGACCAAGCTGACGAACTAATGATGTCAGAGGAAGAGGCGTCCGAAATGGATGAAACCAGCGACAAAAAAAATTCCTGGGAAAAGAAATGAGAAAAAATTCTGTGCACGTCAGATCCTCGCTTCACATATCAAGGGCAGAGTGCAGAGTCAAAAAGGATGAGGAAGAAGCGAACGAAATTTTTATCTCCCAAAGCTCTATCACCGAGCAGGATTCCATCCTGTCCGGCCACGAGGACCTGACGAGTCAATGTGTTGGTGCACTCTGAAATTCCTACGGCTGCACGACAAAAGGACGCTGACTGACCTGACGGAGATAATTACGGTTTCAGGACTACATGCGCAATGGCGGTCAAGCGTTGACATGACAGAGTTCACACTGAACCCTAAAGCTGCGTGGCGACACTTTGATAACAAATTGGACTGAACTTTTAGAACTTTAGAACTAGTTGAAATAAAAAAAAAGATCCGAGAAACACTTTGGTGAAAGGTCAGAAGGTAGCACTAAATTTTTATGCTTCGAGAAGACTATCCGTCGCCTACGCACGTGCCTCACTCTAATATATTTTTAAGATCTTCGAGTATAATACACATCCAGAGCTGAGGTTATTGCACTTTTTAACAATGTTGTAACCTTTAACTGATTTGCTTTGCACCTGGTTCATTGAATTCAATGTCTAAATTATGTACCGTTTTTTTAGTCTCACATGTGTATTTACTTCATTGTTTTCTTCTTGCTACTTATGCTTTTAATCTGTAAATAAACATCCTTAAGAAACAAAAAGGAATCGGTGGCCGAGTGGGCTAGCGCACACCAGATTGGAGCACGTAGATTGAAAGCTCGTGCTGCAGAACCCAGAGTCCTGGGCTCAGTCCCCACCCCTGCCCATTTTGATCTGGATGAGCATCGTACCGGCGTGCGGTGATGTATCACTACTGCGTGGTGCACGTTAAAGACCGCAGCCTAGCGGTTGTACAGCACTGGCTAAATTGCTCACCTACAACGAGTGGCGCGTCGCAACTTTGAAATGGTTGATTAACTCCAGGCTGTATAAATTTCCACCCCCCCCCCTATTAAAAATACTTTTTGCATAGAGGTTGCGATGATGTCAGAACGCCGAGCTCTTATAGGCTGGTTTAAAACAATACCGTAGTGTGTAGACCTCAAGGCCTCTAGCACTGAGGTCTACCCACTATTGTTTCCATCAAAGCCGATCAGAGCTCGACGTCGCCCTGAGGTCACCGCAACTCCAGCGCAAGAAGACTACTGTCTCTCCGCATAGAGTACACGAAAGCCAATCACAAAAGAAAGAACACACACAGCACTAACTTGCAGAAAAATGTTATGTGTCCTCAACTCTGTCAAATATATACCGGCAAACATGATACATGCCAACGGGCGAAACGGCTTCGCAGCCGTTCGAAGGAAAAAGGATTCGGGACGACGAAGTAGCGTCTTGCATCTTCAGTAAGCTAACGGTTCGTGTTTCCCCGCTCAATTTAGCAGGGAAACATGAACAAAATTAGTTTCACTGCTAGATTTAGCGGAAAAATTGACGTCACGTGACTTACGTACCAATTCAATTTCTCGCTAAATTTACCGGGGCGGTTACACTGATGGCTACGCCGACACCGCTTAACTCGGAAACGGGCGCCTAAGAGCTGCGATCTAAAATCCATTATTTGATTAACTCGCTTTCCGATCTTATGCACTTCGTCATATTGTCACACGTCAAACATACAACCAAATTTCATTCGTCTTTCAATCTTCAAAATGCGCGATTGATTAATTGGTCCAAATACCTGGAATAACTTCACTTTAAGGATGTTAACAATAGTTAACCAATTACATGAGACTCATGGAATATAGATCAATCAACTACTGTCTTGGAGAGTACATATGACTTATTACTTGCACGACCGAAACGGGCCCATATATCATTATCAGGGTATATATTTGCACGCGTATATGGCGATATATGGCCGTATTTACGCACTTATAGCGCCACATATGGCGGGATATGGCCGTATCTGCTCCCACATATGGCGGATTATGGCCATATTTGACTCCTTATGTTATCAGATATGGCCGTATATAAAATATATCAGGGTTATATCTGACATTTTCGTACGGCTTGCCAACCTCAGCGCGTTGCTATGATCAACATTTGGCGGCATATATTCAGCTCCAGATAGCGTGGTTGCTTGTTCTGACTGTGAGTTGAGAGGGTGAACGCTGCTCTTTTTCTTTTTAATTTTTTCCGCGACTTCGATTGCGTGTGTTTAAAACGAACGGGTGTTTCACAGGTCATTAACGTCAGGTATTCGTTCTAAGCAGTATTTCAGCAAAGCGAAAAAATCTTGCATTACCATTTTAAGCACTCCTTTACGCATCTGCCGGTTTGGAGGTTTTACTGCTTCCCGCGGGTAGGGGAGGGAAATAAACTACCGCTGCGACGCAATCAACATAACGGTTTCGATGATATTTAGAACCACCCTGCGTTTTTTTTGTGTGTGTTTGATTTACTTGTCTATTTAGTCCGGAAAATTTATTTCATGCGGAATAAAAAAAACTACAAAGACACATAAGCACTTCTTATGAGTTGTGAATGCGAAAGCATCAATGTCCTTGTTCCGCTTCCTTAGTTCGTCTGCAGTGTACTGACGTGGACGGCCACGTTTCGCTACTGCGGAGGTTGCGGTCGGCGCCGCGCCGAGCTTGGCCGTGCAGCCTTTCTAGAGTCTGCACGTGCGGGCTGTACTGGCCCTGCCGAAGCCCTTTGTACTGGGAGAGTTAACAATCACTCGAAGATACCGTCAGTACAGCAACCACAGCTGGAACTAAAGCAACCAGGAGGCGGCACCTTGCCTCCACCATTTTGTGAGATCGAATTTCGAACCCACTCTCGACTAGCCACGCAAGGTATGCTGCGACCCACCATTGTAATAAAAGTGTTTATGACTAATGTAAGTGTTTTTGGCGCTGCACACGTCGTCAGATGGTCGAACTTACTTTTCTGCTACGATCTCTTATATTTTATATGAGCTTAAACTTATTCCTCTTTTGTGAAAAGTGACCTTTCATTACTTTGAATATTAGGTTTCAAAAATGACCACCGCGAAAATTCAGTGCCGTGACGGGCGCCATCTAAGAGAAGCTCTGCGAACCCTTGCGCTCAGTTGCCAGATTAATTTTTGTTTGAGAGAGCCTAATTTTGTTTAAGACCAAAAAAGATAAAGCTTATTCGTAAGTTATGTTTTTGGAGATCAATAAAGCATGGCCAGTGCTTGAATATATTGACCAATTGCAAGATTAACAAAATGTCAGAGTACGCGAAATTGTGTTTATAAAACAACTACTAACCGCATACTGACTAGCGCACGTAAGTAGGGTAGCCAAAAGCAAAATCCTCCGTTTTGTGTGATCGTAAAATCCCCCTGTCCCAGCGGGCGACAGCCCATTGGCCAAACTCTCCGAGCATATAGGGCTCTGGGATCTGCGGCCGGCAGCTCCCTCTTACCGGCGGCCGCGCCGCCGCTCCGCCATAGGGACGGCTTCACCGGTGGCGGTCTTTGGAACTACACCGCGCGGCAGCCAATGGGAGCCTCGTGCCTCAAAACTATGACGTGCACCAGCCAATGGCAGCCTATTCATCAGAGCGCTGCCACAGACGACAGGCTTTGCTCCATTGGGACAGGGGAGTTCAGGTACCATTTGGCGCGGCTTCAAGAGCTGATAAATCCGGTCAGCTTCCTTGGACACTTAATGCTTTCGCATTAAAACATTATTAACATTGACTCGTGTGCAATCTTCTTGATGCAATCCAAAACCTTGCAAATGTAGAAAATTACAGCGAAACTTCTCTTCATATTTGTAAGCTGTCTCGTAACATCCTGACCACAACCTTTTTCACTTTATTTTGCTGCTTCTTTGAAACATAGATGAACAACGGCGTGTGCCCAACTGTTAGAAGCCCATTCTTGAAGCCATTTGATGAATTGAAACAAAATGTAGCATGTGGGTATAACATCCACTACAAGCGCGTAGCATCTAGTATACATAACCTGAAGGTGCCTAGCAAGCTGCACTTGGTGTATTGCAACTCATACTCTCTGAAGCAGGAGAGTGCATAACTGCTAATTGAAAGCAGATATTTTAGCATCTATTCCCTTTCACATGTGTTATAAACAAAATATATATCTCAACAGACAAACGAAACGCTTCCCGGTTGAATATAATCATTTAAATCAATATGAATACACTTTTGAATGTTCCGTGATGTTAAAGAGATATTACAACAAATTTTCGTCGCTTATTGCTTTGTCTTTTTGTGTTCAATGAAGCAGTATTTCATCAGGCACACCCGACTCTTGTTAAAAAGGACACGAAAAGAAAATTTAAAGCGAATTCAACGATTAGCAAAGAGCACCTGGTGGATGTCGCTAAAGCCTCGTTTGTAATGCCCGTCTAGGAACCTTTGACAGTAGTGACGATGCCTGCCTCGCCTCCGGCCACCACGAGAGAAGAGAGCAAGGAGGAACTTCCCTCGTCCCGATCCTAGCTTTTTGTGTATCCCAGGCGTGGCTATAGTCTCTCTACAAGATTACAGAAGATTAACCCGTCACTCAAAATTCGTACAAAGGCATCTTTGGGGCTACTTGAGGTGGCCCGATCACTGGCGTGCTTCGGCCGCTTCGGTGGCTGGAACGGCTAGGACATCCTGTGGACGTCAGCCTCGCAGAAGCTTTGCTCGTCCGATACAATCTACGTCACGATTGCGCCGGATGTCACGTGCTCTCCCCTGGCTGCTCTCTGAACGCTTGCCAGAGTGGGCCGCTTACGACGAAACATACAGCCATCAGGCTCAAAGTACAAACGTGAGATTGTTATTTACGAATATTGTAGATCATATTCAGCCTATTTCTTAACACGATGGGTACATTTCAAACTTCCTTAAAGAATCCCTTTAATAGGTAGTTATAAGATCCGACACTAAAGAACGCTACAACGGGATAGTTTTGAACGCCGGGATAAGTTTCAATTGACCGCCGTAAAGCGAGCTGGGCCGCGCTCTGGCAATTCGTCTGCCGCTCTCTTCGTTATTGGTTGTGCATCTACGCACACACACACACACACAATATGTATCAAAAAGTGCCTTCGAATTATTTTAATTAATATAATAAAAACTATACTAAAATAAGAACTGCATATTCAATTCAAACTAGATACCGTATTTGGTGACTCTAGTGAATGCGCCACCTTCGGGCACTTCTGTAGCAAATCCCGGCGCGATATGTTGAAAAACTGAATCGAAGTGTTAAGCCGGTGCCACACTGCTTATACACCATACAAAAGACATCCTACACACAAATTTGAACGCGAGTCACCGCGAGATCCCTGCTTTGAATGCCGCGTGGCAATGAGTTCAAGGAGGAAACTTCGACACGTGGCATTCGAACCAAGGATAGTGCGGTGACTCGTGCCTGCAGACTGTCTTTTGTATGATGTGTTATGAGCAGTGTGACCCCGGCTTTAGTGTACGCGAGATAGGTCGTGTTCCCCGGCCCCAGCGGTCAAAATGGCAAGGGGAAAATAGGGTGGCACTCTCTTCTCTAGGGGAGATATGTTTTCTGGGCATTTACCCTAGGTGCTCTCTGGGTATCGAGGGCAGATTTAGATACGGCTGGGATGTGGTGCATATCGCGGGTGGAGACGGAGGCTACCTTGAGACGTCAGTTTTCACAGAGACACCATTGGCCGGACCATTCGATCGTTCTTTGGAGCCAATCGGTGAATGTACGTAGATATATTTTTGAGTAGAAAATTAAAGATGTTCAGAGAAACGTAACTGCCAACAGAGATTTTAAGAATATATTGCTTCAGAAAGAGTTTTTTTTTTTTCTTTGAGTGTACAAAACATTCGTCCATAGAACGAACGCTTATTTGACTTGACCAGCGCCGCTCAGGCTCTATACATAAGGGTGGTTGCAGCGATAGGACAATATTCCATCCGCGGTTGTCCCTCGCCACCAAATCAAGAAACAAAATGGGAAAGTTATTGAACAGAAAGAGGAAGCGAGTGGCAGAGCCCTCCTTGGCGGGCCACGGCGGCACACCCGCCGGCGAGTAGCGGAGTTCAAAGAGCTGTGTCGCCTCTCCCGGTGGCCTCTTTTGGGTCCAGCAAGAGCCACGGACCTTTGTTCGGTTCAACAACCGGGTCAACCTTTTTTTCTCTCCAGGGATACGCAACGGATAGTCAGGCCTCATCCGCTTTGCGTGGATGGATAGTCACGTGACCCTGGCCCGCATTCCCCCCCCCCCCCCCCCCCAAAAAAAAAATCCCCAAAACAAACAAAAAAAGAGAAATTTTTTTTTCTGATTTAGTTAATTATATTTATTTGATCTAAATCAGATTAATTTTGATTGAAATCACCATAGACCATGAAAAGCAGTCCTTTATCACTAGATGCATCCGTGCGATCACTGCGAATATAGAATACACATTTACTGTAATCTCAAATTTATAAATTACAATTTAATTAACAAAAGTAGTTTATATAAAGCCCACCAGGCTAAAACACAGGCACTTTATTTCATAGGTAATGGAAAATTTTTACTTGCTTTTTTTCCGTGTTCTGATTTACCTGCCGCGGTCGTTATGTAACTTACGAACGGCGTAGAAAGAAATCTGAACTCTGATTTGCTAGCACCACTTTGTGTTCGTATTCAGCCTGCTATGAAACTTGTTTTACTCGATGATTATTTTATTTAAATTACAAAACAAAGGCACATGGAAATCGTGAAATGATAGACGTTAAATGAAATGATATTCTAGGATAACTTTTTTCGGAGAAGATTTGATGGTAATCATTATTCGCGCTTTTTTTTTGTGTGGCAACAAACTCAGTGACACCATTTCCGCCACAGTTGTAGACCCAGTTTAGTGCACACTTCTAAACCGAAAGTCTCCGCACTCGCTCGAAACGCGTCAGGCACATACACGAGTTGATCTAAGGGACGGGCCGATCCTCGAAAGAAGCCCATTAACTCCGATATACCACGAATCAGACGACCTGGCGCCGCAGTCGTAATACGAAGACAACACCACCGTCCGCTCGATCGTCCGACCGCGGTCGGCACAAGCGGCCCATTGATAGAAAAAGAGCGGCCGGTGTCGACGGTAGCCCGTCCGCGGGAGCGGCCAGGAGCGAGACTCACCTCCGCGCGGAGAAGGGGAAAGGAAGCTCTCTCGGCCAAGTTGCTCCTTCGCGGCGTCCCGCTCAAAAAGTGGAACTCAAGCTCCGCGGGGTTCTGACGGAGGATCGCTTCACCATTGGCCAGACGAGGGGACCCCTTTGGAGGGAAGGGCAAGGGGAGGGGGCCCGCGAGGCAGCGGCGACGACGCGACATTTGCCGCCTCTAAGCGGACTCGCGTGGGCGTCGGAGACCCGAGACCGTATTTAAGGCCCCGAGCGCCGAGTCCCTAGCCGCCAACCCCCCTCCCGTGCAGTGCCCCTTCGCCTGCAGCGCTCCGCCACCGCGCTCCCTCGCTCACGGCCCGCACACCGTCGTCGTGGTACTCCGCTCCAAGCTACGGGTCCGTCCCCTGCCCTGGGGAGACAACGGAGCGCACCGCAACAAGTTATTCGTCGCGTGCTTTCGAGCAGTCGTGTGCTTTCGTTTCTTTCTTTCTGTTTTTCTTCTTTTCATTTGATTTGGTAGGACGATCAACTTTGGTGGCTCCACTCGGCGACTGTGGGGGTGTTTGGGGGTGGACGCGCCCTCGGGTGATTTGCGTGTGCGAAATATTGGTGTGTTTGGTGGAGCCAGTGGTTCGTCTTTGACTTTGCGGAGCTGACTCGCTAGAGGAACTCGAGGTGAGTACGGAGGGTGAAACCCAAATCTATACTTTTTGTTGCCACGCCTCGTGCGGAGGTCAAATCCACAAGTGTTTCTTTTCTAAATTAATAAAACGATAAAAATGGTGCGCGTTGTTTAAAGAAGGTAAAAAATGAATGAGAAATAACTGATTTAAATGTGCTATTACATTCCTTTAACACCCTTGAATCGCTTAGTACGAAGTTCGAATAATCTCCCTTTAGAAGGCGAGAATTGTGAACGCGTAAGTCTCGTTCAAGGATCGCATTTAAAGAGGTATTGCTATACAAGTGTTGGTAAAACAAAACACTTCTTTCAGTTTCGCTGCCCAAGTTTGGCACTGAATAGTTACAAAGGGTGTTTTACTTTTTTAACCACCGATGAAGTGGGTATAAGAAAAAAAGGAGTAATTGAAATATTTTAATATCTGCGAAATTCAAATGCATACCTCAGTAACTTCTTTACGTAATCACAGCCCAGATTAGACGCTTATCAATAAGTGATACAAGCCTTTGGATACTATCATCATAAAACGTTGCCAACCCGATTCTCGGTGGTGCCCGCTCGCGTTCAGCAAGAGCGTAAGTCACCAGAAATCATCTCGACCGACCCCCATTGTCATGATTGTCTGATCGTTCTCCCCGAAACTTAGTGCGGTTTCGCTTATATTAATTACACGTTTCTGACGAAAGCCGGTCTTGCTGAACGCGTGATGGATTGACTAAGACCCGGCGGCAACCTCTGTAGGGAGGTCATCCAAAAGCTTCTGCCACGTCATTGTGCTTGACTTTCTGCGGTGTCTACTTAAAGAAATAGCTAAAACATGTATTCATTTTTGGGCATATAATACATTTTTTTCATTATATTTTTTTTCAGTTTATCGCAGGTTACAAAAAATATTTCCTAGAACATAAACCCCCTAAGAATGAAAGAAGCAGTGCACACGCTACTTTTCTGGACGAATAATTTGTCTTACCAAATAAGCCATTATTAAAACTTTTCGGCACTTCATATTTTTTGACCAATCACAGCGTCAAACGACGGTGATTTTCGTATTTAATCTCCATTTGCATTTCACGGTTCTCGCTGTACCCAACCATTTTTCTGCGGGTGATCGCGATGAAATAAAAACATTCGCATACTTGTAGCTCTAAAATACGACTTATACTATACAGACAGTTTCTGATCCGATGTGTTCATTACTGTGAACGTCGATTATTATAAAAGGCTTTCTCTACTGAGAAAAGTAAACACGAAACTGTATTTTAGAGTAATTTTGCTTTAATATGGCTTATGGAGGTTATTGTAATTCAGCAAAAGTCAAGGGCCATTCCATAATTACAATAAACCCGTTAAGACTCCTTAGCAGAACACAGCATTCCAAAGCACGTTGAGGTTACTGATCTTGCACACAAATATGAAATACAAAGCGTTTTACACTCTTTTGTAAGTTTTATTGCTACGCGACAACATGGATTTGCACGATCCCATAGCGGTTCGTGCGCGAACATTAACATTTATCGATACCAGCACATCCGGATACTAATGCATTTATCTCTTAGCTTAGATTAAATCGCTACTCGTGAAAGTTTTACGCCCGAGTGTTGTTTTTTTCGGCAACTGAGCACCTCGATGCTAAGAGCAGAGGAATAATCGGAACTGCCTGCGCTACCTCTCGTCGACCCACCTTTCCTGGATGATCCCAGGTCTTGCGAGAACTTTCGCTACGATGCATGAGATTCTAGTTCACGTCTAATCCACCGCTCTGTTGAAGAAGTGAAACTTCGCACACCGAGTACCAATCGCCGCTGTTTTTTTTTTTTTTTCCTTTTGTGGTGTAAACGAGACGGAATTGTCATAAAATAGGAAAACACTCGCCTCAGAAAGTGTTTGGAAGCTGTCGTTTGTATGACGTGATAGCAGTGTTACCACAGCTTAAAAGTCTGCGTGACTTTTCCTATCGTCCCCAGGGAGTATCAAATGCCGCCGGCATTGTCTTTGAAGCTTCATCGTCTGCTTTAACGGCGTCGTCGAAAACCACAAACGGAACGCGTAAAGCGAGCGGCAGTCAAAAAAAAAAAGGTGCCTTCATTGAGAAAGTAGAATTTGGAAGCAGCCAAGTAGAAGTCGCCGCTGGCTTAGAGATTTAAAAGCATCGAAAGGAGCTGAAAACACAATAGGCCACAAAAAAGGCTGGCCGGATCTCGGAAAGACGTACTCGGAGTATTTTGTAATGCGACTTTAGATTGGGCGAGTTGGTTTATATTAGACATGATTAAAAATAGCGCGAACTTTACAAGGACAAAAAAGGCACACGTACGACAGGACTGGCGCTGACTTACAACTAAGTTTATTGCATCATCCAACCAAGCAATATATACCATCGCCTGCAAACATAGAAACACACAAACATAGTTATGCATTAAGATTACATGTCTGCCACGCGCCTATCTTTACATAAAATTATCAAGGAAGGATAATTCTTTCTCAATAAAGCACACCGACGGCATGCTGGTGCACTTGTCTCCCACTTTTTGGATAAAAAACGCCTCTATAATTTCTCTTTGTCTTGTCCTTTGCATTATTTTAAGGAACTTGGTCTAATTCAAAAGTGGTTTACATCTACATCGTTTAACGTGCTCAGCAAGATGACCACCCAAATTGCTATGTACCGACAGATTACGTCCGCGCACTCTCCCATTGAAACACCGACCTGTTTGTCCAATGTAAATGCGACCACAGCTAAAATGAATTTTGTAAACAACCCGACTTGTGCAGTTAGCGTGTATGACGGCATGTTTTTTTCCGCATTGATCACTTTTATGCCCAGTAACCATACGAAATATCTTGCCAAGCTTCCAGAGAGCCGAAAAAAGGAGATAATACCATATCTATCAGCTATTTTCTTATAAATTACCCAATACCTTGTGCACATAAAGTACAGCTTGCACTCTCTTTTTGTTGATCTGTTCTATTGTAAGTTTTTTTTTTTGTGATTCTTTAAGTTTATTTAAGAGGCTCTCTCAAACGCGGGAAAGTAGCATGTTAGGGTGCCCCGCAGATTTTAACTTCCTAAACTACTGATCGAAGGCGGTTGACATTTTGTGCTCGCATTGTGAGGGCCACCAGTAAGCAATTTGTAGCTATTCCTCTTTGTATAAGCTTGGAGTGGGCACTTTCAAAGGACAATCTAATTTTTTTTGGATTGTGGGTTGTACATCCAGCACAAGTGATGCCTAGAGAAATCAAGCTGCAAATCTAAAAACGGAATGCAATTCTAGTTTGCCATTTCGCATGTGAACTTAAAACCTCCCTAGTGAACATTAAAAATTTCGATAACATTTGAAGCAACATCAACTTCATTTGTCCCAGTCAAAACTCATAAAACAGCAAAAAAAAAGTCAACGTATCGGTAAACCTTAAGCACATGTACATCTTCAGAATACCCAGATATGCGTTTATCCATTTCCCTCAGATAAATACCGCACTACACTGCGAACAGCCTACCAAAAGGCTGTTGTTGACAACCTTTCGTAGGTTGTCAACAAAGCGTAAAGTGGTGTTTTGGAAGTGCTCTTTTCCAGAAAGACTCACAAACCAGAGTGCCCTCTACGGGTAATAGTAACAGAAAAGAATTCGTGGCCAGTCCAAGTGAGTCGGTATTTACAGCGTCAACTGAACACATAGGCGTGTGATGATAATTTTTATATTTCTAAAAAAACTTCAATGGAGATAGTACAGGACATAAAGGACGGACTTATAACTGCAAGGTCAGTATTTTCAGTTTATGTAGAAGATTTGAATTATTCAGTGCCACATGATGAGCTCTTCAATGCTGTAAGGGACAAGATCGAGGTATCCGGACGGACCAAGTTATAAAATTCGGCTGGCATCAACTCTGAGAACTTTCTAAACCTTCTGGAATTCTATACTTAGTCGACAGCTGTCATCCCTAATTACCAGTTCTTTATACAAACAAATGACATATGTATTGGGTCCTCTGTCGCCCCAGTGTTGGGCGATATTTATCTGGGTGAAATGGATAAACGTATATCTGGGTATCTTGCAGATGTACATGTGCTTAAGGTTTACCGATTCGTTGACGATTTTTTTTTGTTGCTTTAGGAGATTTGACTGGGACAAATGAGATTGATGTTGCTTCAAAAATTATCGACATTTTTAATGTTCACTACGGAGATTTAGACTTCACTTGCGAAATGGAAAACCGGAATTGTAGTCTGTTTTAGATTTGCAGCTTGATTTCTCTAGGCAACACTTGCGCTGGATGCAGAACCCGCGATTCAAACAAAGTATTTTGTCATTTCAAAGTGCCCACTCCAGGCTTATAAAAATAGAAATAGCTACAACTTGCTTACTGGCGGCCCTCACAAAACGTTGCGAGCACAAAATGTCAACCGGCTTTGATCAGCACTTTAGAAAGTTAAAATATGTGGTGTACCCTAATATGCCACTTTCAAGCGTTTGCGAGAGCCTATTACGGAAAGTTAGAGAGTCACAGAATAAAAAACGTACACTAGAACAGATCAAACAAAAAGAGTGCAAGTTGTGCCTTAAATGCACAAGGTATCGCATAATTTAACAAAGATAGCTGTTAGATATGGTATTAATCTCCTTTTTTAGGCTCCCGGCAAGCTTGGTAAGGTATGTCCTATGCTTACTGGGCATATAAGGGATCAAAGCGCAAAAAACATGCCGTCATGTACACTAAATGCACAAGTGGGGTTGTTTACGAAACTCTTTCTAGCTGTGGCCGCATTTACATTGAACAAACGGGTCGGTGTTTCAATGAGTGAGCGCGGGAACATAATCTGTCGGTACGAAGCAATTTGGGTACTCATCTTGCTGAGCACATTAAACAATGTGGGTGCAAACCGCTTTTGAGTTTGACCAAGTTCCTGAAAAGAAAGCAAAGAAGACAGAAAACGAAATTACAGAGGCGTATTTTATAAAAAAAAAACAGCCGGAGACAAGTGCGTCAGCATACCGTCGGTGTGTCCTATTTACAAAGAATTATCCTTTCTTGATGGTTTTATCTGAAGATCGGCGCGTGGCAGACATGTAATCGTATTGTATAACGATTTCTTTTATGTTCGCATGCGATGGCATATATTGCTTGGTTGAATGATGCAATAAACTTAGTTGGAAGTCAGCGCCAGTCCTGTTGTACGAGTGCCTTTTTTTACCTGTCATGTTCGCGCTATTTTAATCATGTCGGTGTATTTACTGTCACATAAACTGGTATGCTGTTCGATGCGTGGAAGGAAGCAGCCGCCGACACTCTTAATAACTGTATTAACCACGCGGGTCTCACTATCGGAGATGTGTCGACCGCAGGAAACCGTGCCTGATATTTTTCGCGTCTTTATTACCGTAATATGTTCTATAGTGAAGTACTAATTTTAACTTTTGATATATAACTCGAAAGAAACAACATATTTAATTCTTTTTTTCGCAAAAAAAAAATCGAATTTTGTTTTATCATCAAGAGCCGGTGAGCTTGGTTGTACACTTTTAGCGCTGTAATTAGAAAGTAGAGCTCGACAACTTCCGCTTACGTTGGCATTGTATACTCGGTACTTCCCGGCCGTTGTCCTATACATTGGGTGGATGTTTTCTTCAGATATTCGACACTGTCGACAAGCAAAAGCAGAGTATGTTTGGTACTTATTCAAATTACGGCAATGGGATGTCCCGAAAGGTAGTTTCGTCTCTCTATAAAAGAAGACCAGCAAAACATTGCAGTAATACTTTTTGTAATATCTCTTTCCGACGGGACAAGGGCGCTGAGTGTTCCGCTTTGAAATATATAGAGGCCTGTGGTGTCTTCCAGCAAAAACGAAGCAAAAGACGATTCGTATCTTTCTCCATTCGCCCATATCTGTTTTGCTCTAACGATACTTCATGTTTCTTTACCCATAAGGCGAGGAGTTTCAGTTGTTTAGAAAATAATAATTGCACATTTTAAAACGGCCCTTTGTAATAAAAATCAACGAATATATTTTCTTTTTAAAACAAAGTTCAGGGAGTGGGTGAAGGAATGCCATCGATTATGAAATAAGATTCATGGTACCGATATAAAAAAAAAAATTATGGTGAGTAGGTTCGTGTTTAAGTTGAGTAACCCGCAAACTTGAAGACAACCTTTATTGGTGCGAAGACATCACAAAAGGCCACAAAGTTTCCTAAAGGTGACACCAAGAAGTCACAATGTGTAGCTCGTCGTTAAAAAGGTTGACATTCACAAAGATGTTTTGAATAAACGTTTTTAATGAGCGTCGCATTTACAATACAAATTCACCTCTTGTTCTTCAGTTATCAGTGCTTTGCATTGCGCTGTAATAAATCCGCCGTCCATGAATGCGACTATAATATTTGCCGCATCTAAATTCGGCGGGAAAGGAATAACTTTTTTTGTGTCCATTCATAAAACAAAGAATTGACACGCAGGTGTCCCGGTATAAAATAAAGTCTCTGCATCCTTGGAAAGTAGAGCCAAGCTCCTCGTACGGTCGCCATTTTGGTACATAGAAAGAGTAGTTTTTTCTTGAGCTCTCCATTCTTGGTTAGCCGATCCAAACTCCCGGTGCCAGGTTCTTTATAGAGACATTTCTTGTGTGCCAATATTTTGTAACCCAAACACCGGCGAAACAATCGCACATCTTTGCACCACCACCAATGTGGCGTCAGTGCATGGCGGCATCTAAAAACAGTTTCCCTGTTTTTAAATACGGAAGTACAATTTATTGTACGAGATTTGTGGGGATAAATAAGCATGACTAATAAGTTGATTGCACACACAGTGCCAAAGACGCTTATATGGACGAGGAACGCTTTCAGTAAGGTTATGCTCACTAGCAATCTTGGCGCGACTGGTTCAGAACAACTTTTTTGAAGCAACAGAGATTTGAAAAGACCAGCATGGCGATTGCCACGGCAACAAAGGCCGATCCGCCAATCGCCTCGCAAGGTTTTGGTTGTCGGTATATTAGTACCTCTTTGTGTCCGGCTAGCAGGCAGGGAAGGAAATCGCGCAGCTTTCCCAGGATTCAGCCACTTTTGTACGAAAGGCTCTCCTTTCATACCGGGACACCTGTTCCACGTAACGATGGCCTCAAACCGAAAGACATGCTGTTACTATTTCTCATTCTTAGGCGCGTGATGTAAGCCCAAGCCTGCTGCTCCTTGTTGGCGGTCATCACCCGACGCCTCATCGCGCACGTAATCAACCGGCCGTGTACGTTGTTTGGGAACTCCGTTACCGAACTCCCAAGAGGTGTTTGAAATAGACTCATTTCAAAAGTGTTTCCTCTGTTTAGAATCTATGGAATCCCTGCTAAACGACGGGAACAAGAGCGAGCGTCTTGCTTTCGATTACGCCACGGGTTCACAAGGTTGCACCAGTCCTTGTGCTACGGGAGCGCAAGTAGAAGCGACCGTTTCGCGCTGCTTGCGCGTTCCATGGTGTCTGTTGTTCTGCCATTGTGCAGTGACTCAGATCTATCAGTCGGCACGCCACACTCGAAAGGGATCTACGACGTCTAACTTTATTGCTTAGCGGTGCTCTCTTAATTGTAATCTTGCGCAGGTTTACGAAGTTCGGGACAATGTTTGTTCGGGCACGAAGCTGCGCCTTCGTTTGTTTCATTTTATGTGCGAGGGAATCCGAAGCTACACGAATGAGCTTGTTACCCTAAAGGATGCTTCCACTGCACGAGAACGTGAGGTTGGCAGGGATGCAGAAAGTCCGTAGATCGCTCTTTTTGCTTCTTATACGTGTTCGCATGCAAACGAAATGACAGAAGCGACCAAAACAGCACAACAACCGTTATTCATAGATTGCTTCGTGAAGCTACCCTTTGCATTGCTTGTCATGCTGCTTACGGCGAACACTTCTTCCTGTGACTCTGTCCTTGTGTTCGTTTCGGTTGCATGCGAACGCAACCGACGCAAATGTGTGAACTAGCCTTTATAATGAAATAAAGTATATACATAGGTGTATGCACTGGAAGCCATATTTTAATTCGGTGTTCACTGCGCCTGCTCAGAACGAGCTCGCATTTATAGGCTGTTAAGGTCGGCAGTCCTGATAGTGTGGAATGCGTTTTGTAAAAAAAAACTGCGGTAGCTCGCTATCAACACGCACTCAGCAACATGTGAACGACGTTCTTAGTTACTGGGATTTGTGTCTCTGCCTCTGATTGGCCAATTGTATTCAACTAGAGAGTAAAAGTAGAAGGTGGCCAACGAGATCACTTCTATTGTCTGCACCGGTCTTATATTAGTGATGTGAACTGAGTCTCGAAAACTCGCTATATGACCAGGACTCACCTTTCCGGTCAGACAGCTTCTAGTTTGCAAAAATGCCAGGAAACAAGCATATAAGTGGAGCGTCAAAAAAAGCGAAGTTGAAGAAAAAAGAAAAGGAAAAAGGCTGTCAAAGTTGACGTATTATATAACTAGTTGTCTCAAGACATTCCCAAATGAAACTCTACCATTCGGATCACCAGACACTTTAAATACTCACTACTCTGGACACTCTATCGACCAGGCCAAAGGAACTAGCGAAGATCCTGTCCCGTTTACTCTATTTTGCCCGCTCAATGGTGCGTTTGATTGTCTGCCATGGAGCACCCAGCCTCGCCATTCCCACGAAGAACAATATCAAGGAGCCACTTCAATTGAGTGCTCAACCGTGTCCACCAGGCCTGCACGCAACTTTACCGGAGCCGGTTGCTGGAAGTGGGAGTGTCTCAAAAACACTGGCATCACCTTCCACAGAATCCAATGAGCGCCTAGAATGACTCAACAGTCCCTCGAGATAGGACCCATCGTTGTTGAAGGCGATCCAGCTAAGTGGCCTGCCGCTGTACCCGACAAAGTTTAAACCCAGTGTGTCGAAGAACGACCGCAATACTTTCAAAATATATCGGACTATTTTCCTATCCCCAAGAGACAATATACGAGCCAGAAACGACCTCAACTTTTTGTAAGAAAGGCTACTAATGGGAAGGTGTTTGAGCGACACTGGCTTACGCACTCTCAGTCGAAAGGGTCCATGTTTTGTTTCATGTCAAAATTGCTCGCGGTTCCAAACAATGTCAGTCCTTTTGCAACTCACGTGTTTTGCGACTGGAAAAAACCGGAAGAAAAAGCAATAGCTCATTAAGACAGCGTAGGCCAACGGAATACTGTCGTTTCGTGGCTAGCTCGCTCTACCACTTGTGCCAGAATATACAAAAAGTTAGTTCGACACTTTGTACACACTAACAAAAGGGGTGTAGCCCTTACACTCCTTGTTACATATACGACACCTCTGAACTTGAGTTGGACGTTGAGAGCACTGACGTTCAACCTACTCTACCAACTTTCACGAGCAGCTTGATAGCCCATTTGTACAACTTATTAAAGTAGCTTAAGTAAGTGTAACTGACTACAAAAAAAGTAATCGTTTTTTTTGTCCTACTGCAAAACCTCAATGTTTTTTCTTGTACTCTTTGATGCGCACTTTAGCTGTTTAATATATTATATTGCACCGTCATCAAGCCTCTCGAAAAAGGTGGGGCCGTCAGTTTGGCGTCACTGCACTGTACGGCAAACTGAAACTTTGGGGTGTCGGAAATGTGACAAGGGGTGTAAGGGCTGCACGCGTCTTTTAGAGTGTAACC
Source organism: Ixodes persulcatus (assembly GCA_013358835.2). Lineage (NCBI taxonomy): Eukaryota > Metazoa > Arthropoda > Arachnida > Ixodida > Ixodidae > Ixodes > Ixodes persulcatus. The sequence goes on from JABSTQ010010408.1 coordinate 389,952, forward strand.
TAGCGCGCTTATTGGAAAGAAGTACCGAAGCGAGCCGTGGCAGTCATTAAATCGATAGCTGAGCTTGCATTGCCTTTGAGGGGCAGCGAAGAAGTTTTCGGATTACCTAGAAATTATAATGTTTTAGGCCTATCTGAAGTGATTGCGGAATTAGACCCCTTTGTGAGCGATCTCATCGCCCGCCATAACAGCAAGGGTAGGGGTCACCCGTCGTGTCTCTCGAAGTTCACTTGTGATTTCAATGACTCGATGGCAACAAACAGTACGAAAGCGAATTGTCGAGGAGGTGCAACGTGCCAAATAACACTCTTTGATTGTTAATTCTACTCCCGACATTGCGCATGCTTACCAGCTGCCTGTTGTGCTTTGATATTGTTTAATGGGTATTGTTCATGAAAGTTTCATCGGATTTGTTTCAATAGAATCGCGCACGGGTCAGTACCTGGCTGCAACAGCACTCTCTATCCTTGACGCGAAAGGCATTTCAATTCATAACTGCAGGGATTAGTCTTATGACAATTCCAGCAACATGTCAGGGAAGTACAAGGGTCTCAAAACCCAGATTACAAAACAAGCACTAGCTGTTTATGCTCCTTCCTTGGGTCATTCCTTAAATCTAGAGGAAGCTTGCATTGTTGAGTGCTGTTTAGAGGCAGTGAGGTTTGCAGCCTGACTCAGTAGCTTTAGAGGTTCTTTTCTGCCTTGCCAAAGCGCAGGAGATGATTTATGAACAGCCTTGAACAAGGACAAACGCCGTCCATCTTGAAAAGCCTGTCTGACACTACGTGGTCAAGGCACGCTGATTCTTGCAATGAAATTGTAGGGTAATTTCAAACGAATACAGAATAGACCCTTTCCGGAATCCATCCTTTATGATGATGGCGCCCAAGAAAAAAAGCTGCAGTAAGCAGCTTGAGGAGTCCCTGGTTCCCTACAATGGACAGCAGGAAGCGTGCGGGAAAACAAACAAAAAGCAACATAATAGCGTGCTGGAGGCAACGATGTAAGAAATCAGTGCGCAAAACTAAAACCACCTTTTGCAAGTGTTAAGAGAGAAAATGATCACGTACAAGCATATATTAAGCGCAAGTCTCTAAAGGTGAGACTTTCTAGATCAATGTTATTGCTGGTAAGGCTGTTTAACAAATGCGGGAGTTTGGAGCTTATCTTTTGAGAGCCATAATTTGTTCGCTGCGTGACCATCTTACATTTCTCTGGGTTACGGGTAGGATACGGAGAAGAAGGTTTCCTCAGCGACGCAAGGTTTTCCAAAAGACATGCACCTCTTGTTTTTTCACTTTCATAACTAGTAGAAAGCCGATACTGATATAACTTGTGAATAGTGATTATTTGAAAGTTCTTAAATAAATCAGCGGTATAAAAGTCGCGTGTCACGCTACATATACATCTCAATATTTTCTTTTGCAACATAAAAGGTTTTCCAATATTGGTAAATGTTGACGTTCCACAAACAAGGTGGCAATACGTTAAGTGAGAGAAAAATAATGATTTATAAAGCAATAATTTAACTTTGTTGGTAACACAGGTCTGTATCGATTTATAATCCCCACTACTCGAGCTAGCTTTGGGATAAGACAATTTGCATGGCTATCCCAAGACATACCCTCACTAAAAATGACTTCAAGAGTTTTAAAACAACTAACAATTTCGATTGGAGTAGAGCTAAATGAGAGTACTTTAGACAGCACCACGGGCTTGTTTTTGGACAAAAAATCACAGCTTTTGTTTTATGCATATTGATTTTCAAGGAGTTGCTATCTTCCCAACTTTTTATCTTTGATAAGGTCAGATTTTGCATATCAATTAAATCGTTGCAAGTATCGGAAGAAAAAAAATACGCTCGTATCATCCGCGTAGATCAAGAAATTTGCGTGCTTATTTACGTTAACGATATCATTAATGTATAAATTAAATAGAAAAGGTTCCAATATGCTCCCCTGTGGAACCCCTGACGTCATGAACCTTACAGTGGATGAATAACCGTTTACATTTATATACTGTTGGCGATATTCTAGGTAGGACTATAAAAGTAGCAAAGCTTGTCCGCGGATTCCATACGCTTCAAGCTTTTTAAGTAGAACCACGACTAACGCAGACAAACACCTCTGTAAAGTCTAGAAAGACCCCTCAAACAAAATTTTGTTCTCGAAATTTTCCAAAATATACTATTTTTGATTAAGAAGTGCAGTTTCAGTTGAACAGTTCTTCCTGAAACCGAACTGCGATGAAGTTACGAGGTCCCACTTATTCGAAAAATCTACTACACGTTGATAAAGTATCTTCTCCAAAGCTTTAGAGAAAACAGGCAGTATAAAAATAGGTCTATAGTTACCTAACTCGTTTTTGTCACCTTTTTTATATAGAACAGTTACTTTTGCTATTTGCATTCTTTTGGGAAACACACACGTTTCCAAAGACAGATTAAAAAATATAACTTAACACTGATGCAATTAAGTCAACTATATACTTGACTGGGCGAATTTGTAAGCCGTCGGCATCACAGCTCTCGCTGTTTTTTACGTGTGTAATCACATTAAGAATTTCCGAACTATCAGATGGTTTTAAAAAAATGGAACTACAATTATGGGGACAAACATGTTTACAAGCATGAGCTACATCAGCGTTAACACCAGCGCTAACACCTATGTCTACGAAATATTCATTGAACACATTGGCCAACTCTCGATTGGTTAACTTTACACCTCTATGCTGCACTGTTACGATATTATTTGATGCAGGAGCGCCTTTAAACAGCGAACCTAAATGTTTCCACATTATGTCGGTACGGCCGTTTGCCGACAAAAAAGGGAAGAAAAGAAACTCTTTTTTGCATTCCTCAGCTCCTTGGTTAAATTGTTTCGGAAAGACTTAAACTCCTTAATGACATCTCGGTCACGCGTCTTGATGAAACGTTTATATAGCGCATCTTTCTTTCGAATTTTTCTAAGCAAACGGGATGTTACCCATGGTTTACGACTTTTTTTGGATACCACTACAAATTTATATGGAACGTGGCGCTCATATAGCCTAAAAATTGCTCTAAAAATGTGTTATGGGCATCATCAACTGTTGTTTGCATTAGCACGTTTTCCCAAGCAGCAGCTGCAATTTCCTGTCTAAATGCATCGAGGCTATTTTTATTTATGTTTTGAAAAACCGCAGGTCGGTGTTTCATAGACTTTCGAGATACATTAAGTTTAACACACAAAAATATTGGAAGATGGTCACTCAGGTCACAGCTTATCACTCCGCTGCTCAGTCTATCTGTTTGAAAATTGGTTATAAATAAATCTAGCGTAGTTTCGGAGCGTAGGGTAATTCTCTTTGGATGGACAATGTTATTAGCACATCCATACATACTGACTAGGTTGTTCATTTCCCTTTTCGAAGTGCTGTCAGAATACATATCAATATTAAAATCCCCTCCGCAAATGACATTATATTGATTGTCATTTATAAATAACAAAAAAGTCTCAAAAGCTTCGAAAAATGCTAATAGGTTCCCATCCGGTGGGCGGTAAAATACATAAAATACAGCAAAAACATTTTGACCATTACGTAAGCATAACACTTTTACGTTCTTCGTTATAAATGAATAATCGCCTAGTACATCACAGTCGATACTATTTTTAGTCAGAATGGTCAATCCCCCGCCACGCTTGGAAATGCGATTTGAAAAATATGAGTCATGTGAAGGTAAACAAAAAATGACAGTCATCATTATACCAAGTTTCGGTAATCATTATAGAATCAAAATTAACACCGAACTGATCAAACAGCAGTTCAAGATCATTACCTTTGTCCACTGCAGACTGCGCATTTAATTGAAAACACTTTAAATTGAAATTGCCCTCTTACTCGAGGTAAGATTTTATTTAATTCGGAAGCAGTGGAGCTTGATTTTCCATGAAGTGGAAACAGGAACAAGTTAAAGAGTAAGGAATAATCCACATCACCCGTATGCCAGCTTTGACAGATCACTATTATCATCTGAAAAATGGCATATGTGCTATACTAATGGCGGTCTTCTGTTTACTAATGAAGGAAGAAGTTGAAGATGCTTCTAAACAGATGATTCGAGGCCTATATATTCTAAACTTTAGCGAGACGTGGAGCAGGAATCGGATGCACGAGCTGCGTAAGCGTTCGTTTCTGACTCGGGCCCAGTCAATCTGTTAGTGCACATACTCGGTTCGGTTTCAAAGCCCCTGGATGTACAAAACTTTATCAGGGCGTCTATGTGAGTCGGCGCTTAATTCTGACTGGTTGCATCTTTTTCGCCATTGACACTGAAAGAGATTGAAAAAGAACTGTACATTGAAGCGCCCATTCTCGTTTACCGTTGACTTGCGAAGGTGACGATGCGACATAAATTACTGCAAACCACAGGTTCACTACGGCCGCCATTAGTTCGGCAAATGTTTAACTGCCATTGGAGTCACCAGATGGCACTGAATTCCGGAAAGGGTCTATTGTTTGTGTAGCATGATGAACGACGAAGATGAAACCTGCGATTGCCGTATCCAAGCGCAGTCTCTTCTGAACAAGTTGTCTAAGCTTCAAACAGCGTTAATAGTAACACTGTTGAAGGGTATTCTGGATCGGTTTGACAGAACCAGTGTCGTACTTCAGAGACCTGGTTTAAGCCTCTCAACAGCTGTTGACTTGTTGAGCTCACTTGACGGCTTCATGAGTTCCCCCCGGCCCATATTTGAAGCTTTCGAAGAGAGGGCTAAGGCACTGAGCGTAGAGCAGTGTTATCAATGTAAACAAACTTTAGACTCTTCAGGGCAATTCACAACAGTGATGGCGGATTACAGGACTCGCGGCAGCAAAATATCCGAGATAGTTACTTCTTACATAATTCTTGACAATCTAATGAGCTTAGATTGTCAAGAATTATGTAAAATGTAACTATCTCGAATATTTTGCTGCCGCGAGTCCTGTCATTCGGCGGATGACAGGACTCGGATGACAGGGCGGATGACAGGACTGACAGGATGACAGGCGGATGTACACAGCTTTCCGAGCACTGCATGCTCGGAAAGTTGTGTACATTGACATCTGCCGAAAATTTCGCTTTCTAACGCTTCTTACGGACAATCAAATCCGACAACGAACTAATCAAGCAAGCTGATAGGCTAGCGGAGATTTACAAGGACGCCCTTGAGCCGCATTTTCAAAGGAAGCCCTTCAGTTCCCAAATTATCTTCAGAGCTGCACTTGTGAAAGACAAACGTGATCGAGGACTTTTAAAAATGTTGCAAGAGAAAGATATTGAAAGCGATTTTCCCAACCTTTCCATTGCTCTTAGAATATACCTGTGTATCCCCGTATCAAACTGCGAGAGCAAACGATTCTTTTCAAAGCTGTCCTTGATTGAAAATTGGCTTCGCTCCAATCTCGGCGAAGTAAAGTTGAATTCTCTCGCCATCATGTCTATTGAAAGGGACCTTTTGCGTGAGCTATCTTTCGATGAAACAATATCTAAATTTTCCAGCTTGAAGAGTAGAAAGGTTACGCTTTAATGTAATGTCTGTTTGTATTCCTGTGCTTTGTAAGTTTATTCCATACTGTTTGACTGCATTTGAAACGCCTGTGACAAAAACTTTCTCTTTATTCCCGGTTTTCCTCACTCATAGGAGTGCCCGTGCGTTTGCTTTCCCACAAAACAGTGGGAAAGCCAATGGCGGCGATCTACGAGGTGATGTCAATTAATGACAAACCAAAAATATAAACATGCAAAAATAAAATCAGCAATGTGGCACTTGTAAGCACGTGAAATGTCATGCTCCCTGCATGTTATATCAAATACTTTATTTTTAAGTGTCTGCATATTTTAGAGCGCAGCTCTTAGGCGCCCGTTTCCGGCATGAGCGGCGTCGCCGTCGGCGTCGGCGTTGCCGTCGGCGTCGGAATCGCCATCGGCGTAACAGCGCGGTGCATGATGGGTAAATTTCCCCGCTAAATCTAGCGGAAAAATTTCCCCGCTAAATCTAGCGGAAAATTTTCCCCGCTAAATTTAGCGGAAATATTTCCCCGCTAAATCTAGCGGAAAATTTGTTCCGCTAAATTTAGTGAAAAAATTTCCCCCCAAAATCTAGCGGAAAATTTTACCCGCTAAATTTAGCGGAAAAGTTTCCCCTAATTGGGAGCCGAGCAGGAGAGGAGGAGGGCCATAGGCCCATCTCCGTACCTTCCCCTCCTCCTCCTCAAGAGCTGCGCTCTAATAGACCTTCTGCAATTTTCCCAAGTGCCCCGGCCCGCGCGCGAGGAATTGTGGGAGAGACTGTCTCTCGCCTGGCCGCTCTGTCTTGAGATCGCATTGCCTTGTCGCTTGCCTGCTCTTAATCCTGTTTTTCGATTCCATTGCCTATTTTTATCTATTCCAGTGTATTTTTTATTGCTTCTAAGTGTTTCTATTCTCTTCTGCGCGCGATATTTCCTACATATATATAGTATTTGTACCTTTATTTTGCCTTTTTCGACGGGAGTGCCGACGGACAACACGCCGCTTTGCGCGTCGTTTCCCGGGTGAGTACTACCGTTGCTACAGATTCCTATTGCGCTGTTAGCTGTTCATTTTGGTTCATTTGACCCGCGTGCAGTCGAGAGAAGCCGTTTATAAACACCCGCGCACGTGTCATTGGGATAGGCAGTGCTCTGAATCAACAATCGCGACGCGAGAGCCGAGTGCGCTGTGATTTGGCCGCCCGCACTCGCTCCGTTGACTCGCACTGTAGCGTATGCCTTCGAGTGCCGCTTACTTGACTAAGATACAGCACGCCGCTTTGCCGTCGCGAAACATTTGTCTGAATGTTTGCGTAGCTGAGGCATATGCAACGCTGTGGCGCCGGACAACTGCGCGCTGCGGCGCGAGCCCTTCGCAAGCGCCGGTTACCCAACGTCGCGGCTTGTATGCGCTCATGGTATCACATCTTAATCGATCTGCTAAGCGGTTGTCAGTTGCAAACCCTTTTTTTCAGGTGCTGACTATTGTGCGCCGCTGCGTGCAGTTGTCAGGCGCCGCAGTGTTGGATATGCCGAACGGTGTTACGGTTTCGCATGCAGGCATTCGGACAAATGGTTCGCGACGGCAAAGCGGCGTGCTGTATCTTAGTCAAGTAAGCAGCACTCGAAGGCATACGCTACAGTGCGAGTGAACGGAGCGAGCGCGGACGGCTAAATCACAGCGCACTCGGCTCTCGCGTCGCGATTGTTGATTCAGAGCACTGCCTACCCCTATGACAGGTGCGCGGGTGTTTATAAACGGCTCCTCTCGACTGCACGCGGGTCAAATGAACCAAAATGAACAGCTAACAACGCGATAGGAATCCGTAGCAACGGTAGTACTCACCCGGGGATCGACGCGCAAAGCGGTGTGTTCTCCGTCGGCACTCCCGTCGAAAAAGACAAAATAAATGTACAAATACTATATATATACAAGAAATATCACTCGCAGAAGAGAATAGAAACACTTCGAAGCAATAAAAAATACACAAAAATAGATAAAAATAGGTAATGGAATCAATAAACAGGGGATTAAGAGGAGGCAAGCGACAAGGCAATGCGATCTCAAGGCAGAGCGGCCAGGCGAGGGACAGTCTCTCCCACAATTCCTCGCGCGCGGGCCGGGGCGCTTGGGGGATTTCGCAAAAGGTCTATTCGGCGTTACAGGGAGTTGTAAACGGCTTTCATTTTTTTTTTACCTCGTCCTTCGCCAGGTCCTTCCCGATTGGCTCTGCTCCGCAGGAAAGCAAACGCATTTTAAGGAATGTATGAGAGACAAACGGCTAAAAGTGATGATTTTACTATAGGTTTAATTTCCTTGGAAAGCATAAAAAAATAAATTGGAACCCATAAGATTGTATTGTGTATGATACTGGATGTATATATTGTATAGTCCAAAATTTATTTGTAAAACTTGTTAAAATATATTGCGCTAAATTAAAACATTTCTGGACATTCGAAGCGTGGACGTTTTAATTAAGTCTTTTTTTTTTACTGAAACGTTTCTTTTTTTACCAACATTATCATCATCATCATTGTCGTCATCATAATCATCATCATCATCAACATATCAGATTTTGGGGCCCTGGCCAGCATTAGCCCAGGGCCCCGAAACTTCTTAACCCGGCCCTGCACCCGACAAGGTAGGCGTAGTTCGAAACATTGCGTCCAGAAATCAGGATGAAGAGGCGTCACAGATCATCAGTGAGAAAATCGACCGCCTTGCCTGCCAAAGGGGTCGGGCACATCAGGGGATAAGTTTTGGTTCTACGGCGCATCAGCTACGAAGCAGAGATCTCGAGATTTTTGTTTAAAATAAAGTAAAGGAGATGGTTTTGCGGCTCGTGATTACAAGACAAACGGGTAGAAAACCTACGCCGCTATCGCTAAAACCTCAGTCTATGCCTAGGATAAAAGCATAAAATCAACGCAGCCAGCAAATCTGAGGTTACAGGAGAACCAGCTTTAAAACCTAGGCACAACAATTAAAGAAACTAAGAACAGCTGCAACTTTTTTTCTCGGCGAAGTATCACAAGGTTGGTGTGCTGTTTCGTGCAATTATCTCAGAAAGGGGTACATGGCCAGCAATCGCCTCGGGTCTTTGGGCAAAGCTCGTGTCCTAAAGTTAGTGTAATTAACCTTACAAAACTAGAAAAAAAAAACGCAGAAAAATTTATAGTCTATATTTAGGAGAAAAGATAGGACTTTGTCTGTGGCATTTTAATTGACATCAAGGGTATGTACTGTATACATGTACTATTCGGTACACTCAAAAAAAGACTCTTGCTAATTCGCCATTCAACCATTGAAGGGCAAAGCATCAAGTAATCTAGAACGTGGCTGCGGTGAATCAAGGTAGCTTGCTGGTACATCTTAGTGTTCATCTAAATGTGAAGTGGAATCACACCGAGGCCGACCGTATCTGCAAATATTGTGGCGTCTGTCTTGAACATCGAATGGTTCCACATCTCTGCGATTTGTGTCGGGTATCGTGCGGAAAGTACATGAAAAAAAAGCTCAACCGGCACGATCCTGAATGTCATCTTCATCTAGGTGGATGAATTCCGTGCCCATTTATACACAACGGTATAATTTGGAAAAATTGAAGGCAGAATTCCGGTTATAATGAACATCAAAGCATCTGCATGGAATTCTTCTGAACCCATGCACTACCTTGTCGTGTTCGGCAATCACAGGTAAGGGGAGCGGACAAATACGCGGTATCGACTAGAGCCACTCGATATGGCAGCGTAGCTGCCAGAGTAGCGCCACGCTTTTCCCTGTGCCGCCCCTCACCGCGATTGGTCACACGCGGTACCATACCAACGGGCCGATCTGGCACCGTGCCCATAGCAACCGAGTAACTACTCGCCACGTGACCTCGGAAGAGACGTGACGTCGCCGGTACGATGGCAGCGCCCAAAGCTGGTGGATGCGAGTTTGTTCGGTGCGCGGTAGTCGTAATGTGCCGCTGCTTGCCGACGATTTTGGACTTCTTCGTGCTCTCTGGCGCAGGTATAACGTGAAGATCCGAACGAATGGGACTTTATACCTTTTCTGTGCAAGATCGCTCTGGACATTAGAACCTGTGCTACAGCATCAGTCATATCGCCGTAGCGGTGCTCGGATTCCCGGATGTGTTCGAGGATCGATACGACTTTTAGCATGCAATTTTTGCATACTATAGACTTTGTTTCAACGTTTGAGTGTCTGAGAATCGATGCGAAATGTATGCGTCGCATGTTGGGCCTTGGAGAATTTGTTTCAGCCCCAGGTAACCGCATAATCACCGAAACTTTTAGCGAGGAAGTTCATGCGATCTTTACGTTTTGTACTGATCACCGATTTTACGATATAGCTTTTAGGATAAAATTTTCGCATTTTCCTAGCTTCCTTTGAATTTCTGAGAATCGAAACGAAAGATATACGTCGCGTGTAGGGCCTAGGGGAAGTTGTTTCAGCCCTGGGTCACCGAATAATCACAACAGCTTTTAGCGAGGAAGCGCCTGCGATCTTTAACCTTTTGTACTAATCGAGGATTTTACGAATCGGCAGTTCTAAAGATTTTGATATAACGTGCTTTCGTTGCAATAGCTTACATTTGATCGCAGTGTTTTTTTTTTTGTTTGTTTGTTTTCTCAAGTGACAAGCTGGCGTTTGCTCAAATGACGTATATGAATTGTCGTGCTATATAAAAATGCATCAACACATACAATTAAACTTAGATGCTCAGAGGTGGGTTCGTCTTTGTAATTAACAAGCTACAAACATAATTATTTCTTACGAGTGTAATATTTACATTCTGTAGCTGGGCTCGTTTTGTGCTCATTAATGTCCGTGTGCTATGATGTTATCATCTATGTATGGTTCTAAATATCCTCTTTGCAATGCCCACAAAGGCGAAAATGACGTCAGCCGACCCCAGCTCACGCATTGAACACGAAAACTGCGTCATTCGGACGTACGCGCTCGTCAACAATCAATTCGTCGACGAATATTTGAATTCGCGTTCGTGGCCAATGAGTGCCCTGAGGGAACTTTTCTAACTTGCGAATGCCAAGTTCTATGGTGTGCTTAAAAAGCACGGTGGAAGCTTGGGGTTATCGCACCGGTGCCCTAGCATGTCACGACCACGTGATTTCACAGTTCGCTTTTGAGTTGAGGATTACAGTTAAGGAAGAAGAAGTTTAAAATCATTTCATGGCCCTTTTAACACGGATATGTGTGCTACACCAGGAGACCAATGTGGCGCTTTTTGGACTCCCACGGCGACTATGGAGAAGTAATTGACGTCAACAACGCGCAAACGCAGATTGGATGTTGATTAGTGAGAGTCGCTGATGATGAATTTCCGCAGAAGAAACATTTAATCTGCGTTTTTTGCGTTGTTGACGTAACTTCCTTTTCCCTAGTCGCCGTGGGAGTCAAAAAAGCGCAACATAGGTCTCCAGATAAAAATATTGACGTTTTGCATGCCGGTAAACTTTCGGACGACCACTTGGACTGTCGGAAAGAACACCTCATATTCGGCGTCCGTCGCTATTGATGGCGTTAACAATCCTCTGGAAACCACCATGCTGTCCTTCTTGGTTTAACCCCGTCGACTGTTTATCGCCCAAACGAGGGTGATACCGTCGTCGACGTCACTCCTCGCCTGTCGGTGAGATACTCTCATCTTGAATGGATGATTGGGTCTTGAAGAAGTATGCTGCTAAGCATACATTCGCTTACCATGGGGCAGTCGAAGAGCAGTCATGTCCCGAGGCAACCATTCTGTCGTGGCCGGCGTAATTGGATTTTTTTCCATAGGAGCGAAGTCCGAAAGCAAAAGGACGGTACGTACGTCCCACGAAGCGGCCGCCATCCCGGCTGCGCGAAAAACCACTCGCCTTGTCCGTGCACCTACGATACTTAGCAGCTCACGTCGCCCGACAATCCCCGGGCTGCAAGTCGTCTCACTTCACAGAAGAAACAGGCACCGTTCTTCCAGAGGCCTGTGCCGCACCGCCATGCCAAGCGTCTTTTACCACTTTTCAATGAACGAGTAGAGATATCAACGAAACTAGACTAAAAAAAGTTGCCGCTCGGCATCCCTAGCAGTGCGGTTACCATGGCAACCTTTCAGGCCCAAAATGGAGATGACTATTGGCGCTTCTGAAGTCGTACATCTAGATAATTTTGCGTCGTGTCGCTACTCTGGCCATCGTTACTGGAGCAAGCTCATTTTCACAGCTCCGCCTGCGACGTAGGCTCAGTGGCGGTCACGAGAACTAGCAGCGCTGCAGTCGAGTCTTGTTTCCGCATTGTCTAGCCCGCCAAGTTTGAATAGCAATACTTGAGCTTGGGCGAGTTGTTGATTCATACTAACACTTCACAGCGCAAGGAAACAGACGCACACAAAAATAAATTTCAAACACTCAATGAAAGAACACTCACAATGAGCTGACTTTGATCTCTGTGGTGTATTACACTTCATCTTCATCATATTTTTTTATATTATACGCATGGAAGTAAGAAAAGAAAAAGGAAGAAAAGAAAAAAGAAAAGGAAGCTCTCAATGCACTGGTAGCAGACAACGCGCGAGACATGGAAGCAAGATCCACGGCCTCTCGATCCCCCCTGTTGGTGCGGCCTGCCGATTTTTTCCGAAAACAAAAGAGCGCGCGTGTGAGGAGAACTTCTGCCATCTGCCGTGGAGGCGCTGCACATCGGCGAGTGGTCTCGTGAGCTGAAAGCTATACTCCGTTTCACCTTATGTTGTACCGCAGACAAGGCTAGAAGCGCGAGCTCATAGCGTTGGGAGCTACTCTTAACGCACGAGAGCTTGTGCCGCCGAGATGTGCCTTATAGAGCAAGGAGCTCGCGCTTGTAGCCTTTCCTGCGGTACATCATAAGGTGAAAAAGAGTATAGAAAAGGCGCCCAACGCGCTCTTGCTTCGCGACCCAGAGAAAATATCTGCCCGTCATTGGCTTCGCCAGCTTCGCCGATACCGAGGCGCTGTCGCGGTTGCAAAAGGCCGCAAAAATCGCTTGTCCCCCACCTTTGCACCACTTTGCGCGGAGAAAATATCGCAGTTTTACCCTGTGCTCGCATGCGATGGTTTGTGTTTTCGATCGTTTTTGCTCGTTTCTATAGTTTCATGGCGATAATCACTGATGGATGAGAAAGAAGAGACGTAGACAGCCGCCTTTTGTCTGTCTCTGCACAGTTTTAAAGTGTGCAGATGGGTTACGGAGCACGCGATGCCTAAAAACTGTTGCGTGCCGCGTTGTAAGTCAAATGCTGCGAGAGATCCGGAACTCTGCTATCACGAGCTTCCGTCTAGAGAGAAATTTTGGGATGCCTGGTTGAAGAACATTTCGCGAGAAGGCAGCGAGAAGGGCAGCCAGTGGCAACCAAGCTCCAGGAGCGTCGTGCGTTCCCTTCATTTTAAAGGCCGACGTACACTTCGCGCTTTCCACTTTTGCCCGTCACCTCCTTTCATCCTCTTCACATTTTACCTTGCCCCAACCTGGCTCCCCCTCGCAGCTTAAGAGAGGGGAGCGCTATGTGGATTATCTTCCCTGCAGAAAGCCGAGGTTGTACATATAGGCATTTAAGGCGGAGGACTACAAGGTAGGGATGAAGCGGAAGGTACTGCGACCGACAGCGGTGCCGACTCAATTTCCGTTGTATTCGTTGTACATGCAACCAGCAGGTTCAAAGAAACGCAGAACGCTTGTTCGTGTGCCACCTAACGCGTCCACGTCGCATGCGAGCGGTAGAAGCCGACAACGCAAAATGCAGTCCCCTGCAGAAAGAAGACAAGCTGTTGATGAGTGCGTGGCTATTGAACCTTGCCTGCAAAAAGAGTTTGAAGTGGAAGAATGTCAGACGTCATTCAATTTGACAGCTATAGGCTTCATGGAAGATGCCAAAGAAAAACGCGCACCGCCTTCAAATGCAAGCCAAACGACTGAACGAGCTAATTAAAAAACTGCGACAAACCTGCGACGAATTTCAAGACAGATTTAAGCAAGGAAGGCTAATGTGTAGAACCCGCTCAACGTTGCAGGTGACGTGTCCTGAATGCAAGCTGTAACGGAGAAAATCAGTTCGTGTTTAGCCTTGACCAAAGAGGACTCAGCTATCCACGACCTGAAGCTGTCTGGCCGTGCAAGCTCGTCTGCACCTTTGTCGAGAGGGCTCTACAGTTGGCAGAGATCCGTCGTTCTGGACGAATTGGCAAGGTTCTCTCGAGCGCTGAGCTTCCACACCTTATGGACTGCCCGCTGATGTGGTGTACTAACTGCAGAGACCGGTACCACAGCTAAGAACTCTGCGAGCTTTTTCTCGGGAAGCTCGTCAGAGCTCTTCTGGCTAACTCGGCTGGTGACCTAAACAGCTCTCTAGAGAATATATCGAGACTTTCGCGGAAGCCTCTTTCCCGAAAGGTATTCCGCTTGCGAACTATATGACTCCCTTGATCTGTTCGTGAACAATGAAGTTTATATTGCAGAAGTTATGCACGAGGAATCCCTTTCTTATTGTCCCTCACAGATAAATAAAAGGCACAGCTCGAGCGTGCTCGAGCATCGGTTAAAATCGAAAATCATACGGCCTAGCTATATCCAACTATAACTCACTACAGTGGTAATAGAAACGAGGACGGGAACAAGAAAACGACAATTCGCTCATACTGCCAGCTGAATGCGGCTCTAACGCGCAGCCTGCAACGGAGTGAGCTCCTCGCAGAAAGAATTATGTGCTTCTATTCGACACAGATTTGTCACATCATTCATGCAATCTGGCACTCGTTTCAAATGAGACTTGCCGCTTTACGAAAAACAATCTAAATAGCCACACCTAGGGTGCCTACATGTTTCCGCCGCTCCGGAAGCGGAGCGGAAACATGTAGGCACCCTAGCCACACCGGGCCGCGCCGGGCGGACTGCGCCTCTCTCGCCGATAACGAGCGCCACGGCTGGCGCTGCGGGGTAAAGTAGAACGCGAGACATACGGCAGGCCGCTCCCAAGGGGAGTCCCTTATCAAGCGGCCGTGCAAGATCCGACTGCAGGCCCGCTAGTTCTCGTGACCGCCACCTGGGCCACTCGCCTCTGCAGGCGAGAATAGGGAGCTGCGAAACTGAGCTTGCTCCAGTAACGTTGACTCTGGCAGCTACGCTGCCATATAGAGTGGCTCTAGTATCAATCAGCCAGGTTGAGCACACGAGCAAGAACGTTTATTTTTATCTTCCCTCATCGCGCCAGTCTGCAGAACGTGCGCTGCTGTTATACGCTTAAAGCGCGAACCCGGGTAAAAGTCCATCAAGTTCCTGGACCTAGTGCTAGAGTTTCGAGTTGAACACGTGTGCTGCAGGTACAAGACGAGGCCATTCTGTTATTCTGTTATTTGATTCAGAACATGCTAAGACTGTAAAACGTTTTGTCAACACGGGGATTGTTGTGGCCTTCGACAAACCCACCGATCATAAAGTTCCACAAATATTTCAGAAGCAAATTACCAGACTACGTAACTCCGGATATACGAGCGGTCTCCTGGGAGTAACTTGTGAAATTATTGGCGAGAAACTGAACCACAAATTTGCGTGTGCTTAGGGAGCAGAGTGTGTCAAACCGAAAGAAGATCGCAGTGGCGCCCTGCACTCATAAAGCTCAAACAAAGACAAAGACAGAATTGCCGGTAGGGAAGCGTTTTAGGTTCTACGCTTGGGGCGTGGTGTCTGGATCTCCCTCCTAAGAGTAAACAAACTGGAGCAAGGCAAAATAGCATATTAGAAAAAAAAAACAAGGAAAATTAAAGGAACACTTGTCGCGAGTGTTCCTTTTGTTCTCATAGTAGAATTCTACCTCAGACGAGGGGACACCAAAAAGGGGTGCAAACACAACACCGTCTCTAACTAATAAGATAGGGTGTTACGTTTGTCCCCCCCCCCCCTTTTTTTTGTCCCCTCATTCTCTGGGGCTTTCTCGGAATGATCTTTCACCAACTTGCCTGAGCAATCACCCTTATTTATGTGAACCTATCGTTATCGTCATTTTGTTTGTTTGTTTTTGTTTTGTAGCTCTTATTTTTATTATGTTAAACTATTACCAGCTCGCCTAGTTTATCACTCTTAGTAAGTTTGAAGAATATAAAAAGTCGCACGAACAAAGCAAACAGCATACCGATAAGAAGCGCGTTGTGAGGATTCCCGTAGAGTGTATTTGTCAATCATGTCACTGAAATTGTGATAGGTAGAAGCAGATATCCAAGCAGTTAAATCAGGGCGAGACGACCTTCGGAGCAGCACTGCACAGAACTATATATATCTTAACGTCACCTTCCCCTTTCTGACGCTCCTATTGTTCGCTTTATGCCTCGCAGCACGCCAAAGTATGCCGCAACAAACAATGAAACGAACGAAAGCTGCTGGTTCCATTTTTAGTCGCTGACATAAAAGGGTCGAGTTTTACTAATTAAACAGAGAAAACAAAAAAGGGGGGAAGGGGGACTTCATGTGAAGGGCAGGAAACAGATAGGTGCAGGAGAAAAACCGACATCTACATAAGCACGTCTCTTGCAAGTATTCTACTAAAAGCAGAGCTCCTGAGGAAGATATCCTAGAGCACGTCGACTGAATGAAAATCTTCTCAAGCGTAGTTCTTTCCGCGATGCAACAGCTGCAGCTGTCAATCTCCAAATACACTGTATCGTCGTTTGCATATTTTCCTTCCCAAGAGTGCACAAATGTTTAAGCGATGACGCTTCTTGTAAACAAAAGTACATCTTGGGGCCGTTTAATTCGAAGGGCGATTTTGGGATCAGCAGTTCTGCGTTCGAGATTGCAAAATAATACGAAGACGTCACTGCAGAATGGGGCCTTTTGTCGAGGCCGGCTTTAGTCCGAGTGCCTGCTCGTCTAAGGGCCTGACCACACTAGCGTGAACGGCGCCGCCGGTCGGCACCGCTGGGCGGCACCGCCGTCCGGCGTCCCAACGCGAGGAGTCCACATTGGCCTCCGTTTTGCGGGCGTCACGTGACAGCACTGGCTCTCGCGGTCGCGCGCGCGCCTCCCGCCGGATTTCCCGCTCTTTCGTCGTCTGCTCTTCGGTAGATTCTTCCGTTTCGGCTCTCATCTTTCGCATATATCAGCATCGAAACCGCACTCGCTGCCTACATGGTAGGTGTCCATGATGACCTGGTGATCAGCGTGAAAGTGATTATCCTAGCCTGCTCGTTGATCTTGCGACGTCGCCGCGCTCTGAAGGGAAGGAGGCACAGGTTTTGGGTCCGGCCGAGTTGTTTCTACCAAAACACCGAAGGAAGGGTCCGTGCTTTGCAGCCCCGGCGGCGCGCCAGAGATGAAGGCTACTTTCGAAAGTGTCACCAAATCAACACGACATCCGTCACAACACAGACGACAAGCAACAAGTGCCACGGAGAAACTCACTTGTAATTCCGAATTCCTCTCCTATAATTTCCAGCGGTTGTTCTTAGCGTCATTATCTTGGTAGTCTGGCTGCGTTTTGTCATATAAAAAGGGAACCAGACACACAGTTTCAAGGAACCGCTCCGGTGGGGAAGGCATCGGGGGCGAAGTAGGGATAGCAGACGACACGAAACACGTCCTTCGGAACGTGAAAGAGGCGCGGGGGACCGGCTTGAGCGTTGCATTGGCATCGCAACGTCACTATCTACGCCACCTCCCATTGGCTCCTCTCTTCTGCGGCGAGCGGCGCCGATCTCTGAACCGCGCATGGAGCGGTTCGCTGTGCGGCGTAGATCGTCACGCCGGTGAAGCCGAAAACTGGTTTCGGTCGGCAACCGGCAGCGACGGCCGTCACGCCGCTGGCCTCCGCGACGCCAATGTGGCCGTGCCTTAACGTCTAACGCCGAACGTTTTTTTCCTAATGCTCAAATTTCCGAGCATCTTGCCCATTACTGACTTCTTATATGCTTCGTAGCCATCGGCTCTTTTGTTGGTTTTCTCTTCTCTCCCTTTTGGTAAGTTGTCCCCTGCTTCCTGGGGATATTGATTCGTGGATTAAAACTAGGGTTGTGCGAATATTCGAAATTTCGAATACGCATCGAATATTCTTCTTATTCGAAACGCATTCGATTCGAAAATTGCATATTAGGAAGTTCCCGAATATTCGACCAAAGCCGAATATTCGGGAAAACTGCGAATATTCGCACAAACTACGAATATTCAAGCAAATAACGAATAATCTGCTTGCCACGCATTCCTCTATGAATACGTTTATTCACTCAGAAAGGCGTGTGATGCGTGCGTGGGTCTGTTCCGTTTCTATCTGTCCGATGGCAGCAAGACAGGATCAGTTTCGGTTTCTTTTTCACCAAGCCCTTTGTTGTGTGGCGCTTTTGTAGCAATATGTTTAATACAATAAAATCAACTTTGAGAGTGAAATATAAATATTAACAAAAATCTCGAGACTTTTATCTAATATGAATGTTTGAAAATTAAAAGAAAAGAAAAAGCGAGGTGTGAGCAGAACATTGCATCGCCATCGACAACAACTCTTGTCACTCCCGCGCAGTCAAAACGAGGGAGGTCGCGAACCTGCCCAGGTTCGAGTTCGACTAAGTTTGACTTTTTCGAACTTTCAACGTGATGTTCGACAAAGGTTCGACTGAAGTTCTACTTTTGTGCGCATGCGCGACAATTAAAAAAAGAAAAAAATAGTTGACTAACCTGGCGGAGGATCAGTGCAATATTTGTTGGGTTTATTGGCATCACTGTTTCACATTAATAACTAATGAAAGCGTTAAAAGCGCATATTTTCGCTTTTATAAGGTGTAAACATTAGTAACTATCTTATAAAATATCAAATCAACTACTTTGTAAATTTTTTGTTTCCCAAAATTTTAAATATTCGCGAAGCAGCCGGGCAACACAGTTCATAAGTCAAACTTCTTCAACTTTATTGAAATTTCGCAGGTTTCCCGAGTGAAAGGGTCTTTCTACTGGCGGAAATGTTGTCACGGCGCGTTGGGGGGCGCTTACTTTCTGAACACGTTGAACAGTTAATGTTCCTAGACAATAAGTTCTAATGAGTGCATTACTAGAAGCATTTTAGACTGCTGCAGCCCAGTAAAATGCAGTTGCATTTATTTGTTTTACAAAGGCAATAAAAATGCTGTTACCTGCTGTTTTGCAATTTTTTATTACAAGACAGATATTCGATATTCGATTCGATATTCGAAACCCGTTTTTTGTCTTAATCGTATTCGATTCGTATTCGAAAATTTCAATATTCGCACACCCCTAACTAAAACGCAAATAACGCGTTTATTCAGAGAGACATAAAAGCCATTATTGACATCACAATGCGAAATGTATTTTTATTAGGGTTGGCACAATGTTTAGCCAAGTTTCATTTTTGCGAAAAATTGAGGCATATCCGCTTTCGCACTTGTGAAGAAAGTTGTTAGATATGTCTTCAAAAAAGGAACAAATTGCCACCTCTCTCATGGGAGAAAGGGAGTCGCCTCGAGATACGGGGTCAATGTCTGAGCCTGCAACAAACTGAGCAAGATTGTAACCGCTGTAAAAGAACGCGCAAACATGAACAGTCAAACCGACAGTAGTAATAGTAATTTTTATTGGCTCAGGAGAGCCGTGGCACCGCGAAAGGTGAAAGCCCGTATCATGGAGGCTCGCGGTGCCACGTCTAGTGATGATGATTATGAGATGGTATGTACTATGGGAGGACAACGACGTATCGATGACAGAGAGGCGCCGACGAAGCTGAAATGGAGCCTGCGGTGAGGGAACGGACCGACGTTGAGGGTGATGAGGGCCCAGTGCTTTTCAGTGAGCTGCACTGGGCCGGTCCTCCGTCCAGCTGGCAGAAGCGCCTTGGCAAGCTCTCCAGGGCGGTGTCTGTAGGCTTCGCCGCTCGTTGGCGATGAGAAAGCCCCGGCGGCTTGGTGGTGATGAAGACGACATCCATGATGAAGACGACCTGACAACAACGAATGGCACATTAAGCACGGCATGAAGTTCGTACCTTGGAAAACGGGGACAGTCTATGAACTCCCATTCTCCTGCGGACACACATTCATCGGTCAGACGGGGAGATGTTTAAACATCAGATTTTGCAAACATCACAGTTCGATAAAAGGTGGAGCATGCTCCCATTTAGCAATACATTGCCGATACTGCGGCTGTGAACCACGGCTCAGAGATACAAATATATTCTACAAACACCAAACTCAGTTGCCGAGAGAGATAATAGATACGCGATGGCAAAAAAATAAAACAACGCACGTGAGCCAACCATCAGTGAACCTCAGGGACAATGAGATGGCTTTCTTGAACTTTGGATAAATTCTCCTTGGAAGAAAAAAAAAAAAAAAGACGCGACCCCACAGTGAAAGGAAAAAAAAGCGACCCCACTCTGAAATAAAAAGAAGCGACGCCACAATGAAGAGAAAAGAAAACCCTATTGCCGCGTTTTTGTTTTTCCAAATAAAAAAATTGATAATTAGCGCATGGTCCTGTGTGTAATTTGCTGCTCTGTGTGCTTGTGTTTGGCGATGTTTTCCATCATAAAATACCACAACGGTATTTATACACTTATCAGTGAACATTATCTCTGTCCGTTTCGTCGCTATTTTTCCCCAAGAAAGCTCAAAAACTGGTGCAGTCATGCTGTGTGGGAGAGTGGAAGCGCAGGAGTGTTCCCAGCAAAATAGATATTCTTGAAAGAAGGGTATGCTATTCATCAAGTACTAGATCAGTATATGGGACAGTTATCTAAGTCGTGCGTAGAGATCCACTTGCCTGATAATAACTCAAGTCTGTTTGTTTAGCTGTGTGGATGGATTTTTCAACGTTATTGACGATTGTTGAGGTGAACTGAACGAATCCGTAGTTCAATTTGTTATGCAATGAAATCAGACAACAAACCAATATTACTGTACCGTTTGCTTTTGAAACAAAAGCTCGGATCTACAACTAAGCGTACCAAAGATGAAAGCTCGAACATTTTCACAAATCCTAGGATGTGTGCGAATATTGCTTTGTGCCCAGTATTATGCCCAGCTTCACCACGTCAACGATAGCCTCTACACCGTGGCTTTAGTTTTTTTGTTTCCACTACGGAGACTATCAATGACGCGAAACAGATGAATTTTAAACACTGTTCGTAAGCCCCCGCACCCCCCCCCCCCCCACTCGCCCCCAAAAAGAAACAACAACAAATATTGATCTTCTGAGCGTGTCTCTGCGCATGGCTCATATTCTGTAGGCCCGAATATTGCCGCGTGCATGAACAAGAATGAATGCTTCTCCGCACTTTCAGAAGATTCCAGTTTACTCTTGCCCCGAGTATAAAAGATAAGGAGGCCAACAAAACATTGCCGAGTCAGTCTCGCCCTATCTCACTCTCGAACATTGTAGGTCGAATATTTGAGATACCGATTGGTGTAGATCAGGAGCCGAGTGTGGCCTTGCCGACTCATTCTCTCTAGCAGTCTCGCTCAAGCCACCCTTCGCATCGATGCTCGCTTCTGCTTTTCCAACGCTCATTCTTTCTTTTGTTTCTGGCACAAATTCGCCGATCAAACTTTTATTTTCAGTTTCACGCTGGTCGACCCGTTTCCATCCGCGACAATATTTTAACCGCCAATGAGGGGGACGATATTTTGAGAAAAGCGTAAGGTTGTCCTGTGTTACTGTGTTTTTATTTGGTATACACTTGCGTTTATTCTATAAACACATTAACACACTACCGCCCAATGTTGGCCGGTTCACACGTTCTTCCGGTTATCTCTCTTTTTTTAATTAATATGGTTGCTATTATAAAACGTTTTTTTCAAAGGCAGTTCAACTGATCAGTGACACATTACAATTATCAGTACCTCGAGAAAACACCGTCTTCCCCAATTACCATTCGTCGAGAAGAATATAAAACCCCACAAACTGAAGCTTATTGCGGCACAACATGCTGTCAATGTGTCAGCTCACTCCGAACCAAACAGTTCTACCCAACTCAAGAAACATTAAATTCAAACACTCACCTTACTTGTGAAGCTGGTTTAGTCCTTTCAAATCCTTGAAGGGGTAAGCAGTAAGTTTGAACAAGAAAAAAAAATTAAAAATAAAAATAATAAGAGAAATATGCAGAGACGAAAAATAATATATAACACCGAATGACAACACAATACGCGTAGGGTACTGACGCGTGCGAAGAACCCTGACAAGAACACGTTTCTTCGATCAAAGTTCCGTGCCTCCTCTTGCACATGTCAGCGCTCGGGTGTAAGGATAAGCCGTACATCCGAATTTGAGCGAGCGCTCCGTGTTTTTCATTCGTGGAAAGCACTTTGCGAGTTTCTTTTAGGTCCCTTCTACGAAAAGCACTCACCGTCTCCCTTTTTACCTTCGACGCAACAAAAACTTAAGCCATCATAGAGGAATCATCGTAAACGTTTCCGCAAAATAATTCAAGTCAAGATCACGCCTAGGTGGATTGGTTAATTTTGGGTGCATCCATTAGGACATCGCCGTATGCCTTTCACACTGCCGAAGTGAGCATACACAGCAATACGTTAGAAAGAGGGAGAATAAAATCTATTTCTGACTAGAGGCTTCACTGGATGCGTTACAAGAAGAGCACTACCGAGCGCGCTCAAAATGGCGACGGATAGGGTGACTCAATTGTTCGTGGTGGTGGTTTTTAATGGTCTCTTACTCGTGCCATTTTGCAATTTCCTCAGCGTTCGTGAAATCGGGTTCTGAGCATCGAGAGCACTGACAGGATGAGTTGGTTATTTTCGATGGCCCTTTTAGAGCGCAGCTCTTAGGCGCCCGTTTCCGGCTTGAGCGGCGTCGGCGTTGCCGTCGGCGTAACCGCGCGGTGCATGATGGGTAAATTCCCCGCTAAATTTAGCGGAAAATTTTCCCCTCTAAATTTAGCGGAAAATTTTCCCCGCTAAATTTAGCGGAAAATTTTCCCCGCTAGATTTAGCGGAAAATTTTCCCCGCTAAATTTAGCGGAAAATTTTCCCAGCTAGATTTAGCGGAAAATTTTCCCCGCTAGATTTAGCGGAAAATTTTCCCCACTAAATTCAGCGGAAAATTTTTACCCACTAAAGGTCGAGGTCACGTGACCCCCAGGCCACGTGACCCCCCCCCCCCCCCCCCCCCGAGATCACGTGACTCCCCAGGTATCGTGCCCCCCCCCCCAAGGTCACGTGACCCTCCGATATCACGTGACCCCCCCCCCCCCCAGTACCCTTCCCTCCTCCTCCTCAAGAGCTGCGCTCCGATTCGGCGTTACAGGGAGTTGTAAACGGCTTTCATTTTTTTTTCTTCCTTGCCAAGGGTCTTTCAGGCACACCGCCGTCAAAATTGCCGTCAAAACGAGTATGTTAGATCCTGCGAAAAGGGAAGAAGCGGCGTTATGTAGATTTCACAGAGTTTTGTTGGGAACAAAGGCTTCTTTTTTTATGTCGTAGGACGAAATAGGCCCACCCGTTGACGTATACATCGTTTTGTTTCCCACTTTCATTAGAATATAACGACTATTGGTGGACTATATATTTGTAAGCAGGAGCAGGTGCCGACAATCAGCTTGAAAAACAGACATATCTTGACTCGTTAAGCGGTCGTTATCGCTATTTTGGTCTGCCGAGATTGAGTGATTCCCTAGTGATGTAAGCCAATGACAACGAAGTGATGACAGCAGGCGGTGGCGCTCTTGGCAAAGTTTTTATTCACTTCCCGTCACTTCCGCTTCCACTCGTCCTCCTTCCGCCGATTTCGGCGAGAGGACTTCTTAACCAACACTAGAGGTCAACTGAGACGGTTTGCACGTATCTCCGAGTGACACCCCCTTGACAACAAGGTCGCACTGTTTGATTTCCTGCATCACCAACCGGAGGTCATTGCGGGACACAGACTGAAGACCGGTACCCCGTGGGCGGTCGACTGGGACTTGTGCTTCACCAGTGGGTGAGGGCACGCGTTCGAGCTAAACTAATCACTTCTGTTCTATCTGTGCTGGCCTCCGGACGTAGAAAATCAGGCACTAGGGCAATGCTACTGTGCAGGTGCTACTCCGAGCCAGGGCAGCACGCGCACTCTTGAGTTCAAGTCTTAGTAGACTAGCCATCCCCGGAATTCGCCCTCTGTCTGTAGGATGGAGGCTTTCGCTGTTGGTTCGATTGCCGGGAACACGTGTCACAATAAACTTCGAGATACACTTTAGGCGGTGAAATGGGGTTTAAGCTTTATTGAAAACCTCGAGTTTGTGCCAACAAAGGCCGGATTGAGTGCAGTTTGGAAGTGCGTATAAAAAACAATGGGGATGTTAACCTTGTCTTATGTAATGAAACAAAAACAATTGTTAATAATACAATGTTCTCAAGAGACTTCCACGAATCAGCTGATTTGGTCTGGTTATGTGAGTCATTCAGCAGTATGTTTGTGAAATATGTAAAGGACCATAGAAACAAGATAGAGTCTCCCCCTTTGATAAGGGGGTGACTAGTATACCACCAAATTCGGAATCTGCATATCGTCCCTCGATGACTGAGTTGCGCGATATTATAAACACTACCTCGATCATAATTCTGGTAGATATTGACCAGATCCGTGATAGCAAGTATATCGCCAAGATGATAAACTCATCTCTGACACATTTATTGTAATTATAAACTCTCTGTAGGGGTACAAAAAGGAAAAGGGTTCAACCCTTTCCTTTTTCCCCGTTTCCTTTTCCCTTTCCCGTATTGCTTGAATAAGTTTTTGAGAATGTGAACAAAGTACCTTTGACGAGACTAACATTCATTCAGTTATGTTTTTAGATCTATCAAAGAAGGCCTTTGATGCAACTGACCAGTCAAAATTGATTGATAAGTTACATGCATTGGAATTTAGGGGCCGTATTTTAATTTTTTTTTTAAGAACTACTTTTCTGAGAAAACGTAAGCAGTTAAAGTAAAGCAGGATGAGGGTAGCACTCTAGAGATAAATTATAGTATTCCTTAGGGTTCATGGTTAACTCCATAGTTATTTAATGTTTATAATATTGATATGCGAAAAATAAATTTACCCTCACAATTATTCCATTATGCCGACGACGCGGCTTTTGTTCCTTCACGTGAGAACGCTGAAATTGCTGTAGCGCTATTTCAAAGTAATGCAACTAAAATAGTACAGTGATTTGAAGAGAATATTATCTTTGAAAACTCGAAAAAGACGAAATTGGTGCGTTTTAAGAATCTACATAAAACAGTAGTCCTAAAACGTTCTTTGTTTTTATCTGGAACAAAACATTACCATTAACTTTTGAAGCTAGCACAAAATATTTAGGATTACATTATGACGAACGCATGACGTGGGAATACCACATAGAATACATAAAGAAGTCAAAAACGGTCTTGTTATACTCACATCGAATAGGAACGGCATCAAACGCTACTATTAAGCAAAACGTTTCTCAGTCATTGAGTGAAACAGTCTTTAGGTGTTTGATCACGGTTTATGAATCTTGCTTTAACAAACAGTAAGAAAACAAATAAATATATAATATCAAATAAAATTCTATATGGTACAAGACCTCAAGATGCAGATCAACATCCTAAACTTAAAGCATCTGGTATTATGCCGTTGCATATTTTATTCAAATTCATCGTTTTAATACAGTATTATCATTGCTAAAGAGAATTTAAACTACCCGTACAGAAAACAACCGCTTAGGAATACATATAGGTTTTTCTTATCAACAATGCATGACCTTATGGAAATAAAGTATTACGTTCTTATATTCCCCGTACATTAAAGGATATACCGCATGAATTTCCGAATGCGGTATTCCATAAAAATATAAATATTAAGCTGGAAATATTGTGCTACAAAATTACATTTAACGTTCTTTTTTATACATAGCCATCTTTCCGGCCCAATCCGTGAAATAAAACGTTTTTAAGTAAAAATCAAAATTCTACTTGATTTGCGTTTATGATTTTATTGTACACAGGCAATTACACTCTTCGGGAAAATCACGATGTTTTGTGAAACAAATAAACAGAAATTTACCATTTTCATCATCTGGCCAGGGAATAAATGTTATACTCTTCCAAAAGGTTAGCAACTGTTTATTCATATTTCATGACTGTAATCTAAAATATTCCCGGGGAACATTGCGATGTTTGTTGCTGTTCAGTTGAAATTCTGATTTTAGTGCATGTGCCAAGGCGTTCATATTCAAGAAAGTTGGGGATGACCGCATTATCGCATTGTTTCTCTGTGTTTTCTTTATAACAATTTTATGCTAAACAAATTCATTTGTGCATAGGCTTGTCTTGTACAGACCTCACATTGTGAAAATATCTTTAACTGCCTAATATTCACCTACTTCAGATTCCTATTTATTTAATATAACTTGCATTCCTTTAATATTATACAGTTGGCACGGTTAGAAGACTACCTTCATGACATTTCTGTTTCAATATCTTTATTAGCAGAATTTCTTGGACCTTTCCTTGTATACATTTCCTCCAGCACGCTTTGTATTCAAGATGATTTGTTTTTATAGGTGTCTGTTAAACTATGTTTATCTCGTATTTTAACTGACTTTTTTTTTTATCGGCGCAAGTACGGCGTTTGAATGAAATTATATTTCTTGCGTTTGTCGGACCACGTCATACAAGTCTCACGGGTCTTGACAGACTCAATTTTTTGTATTGAAGATATACGCAAATACAAATTACTATTAGCATTATTAAAAAAACGAATCGCAATCACCCCGTAAAACCGCGTGCGTTTCAGTAAGCAACGCTACAGCGTTACGGTTCGCCAATGGATGCATTCCTTCCGTCATCGGAATGTACAAATTGGCAACGTGTATCGAGGCTGTCAATAGACCTTTCGCTAAATTACCCAACCATCAAAGAGAATGCTGAGAACGTAGGTACACGCACCGCATGCTCTCGCCTTCCTTACACAAAAGATTCGAAGTAAATGACCAAAAATAAAGCGTTTGTGGAACGCGAGTACAAAGTGTCATTTGTTTTCAATTTTTTTGCTTTCGAACAATTCCAGCTACAGGCGCCAGCAACGCGCAGCGCCTGTACCTACGTTCCCGGCATTCTCTTGGATGTTGGTGAAATTTGGCAAAAGGTCTATTACACTGCGGAGCCTAACATATGGATCGTAGTGACGCCCCATCAGCAGTCGCCGTGGAGACCTTGCTGCAGAACGCGTACTGTTTGGAGCGTACTTCTTGTACGAAAACCAGCATTGTGCGACGATGTCAGGTGCAAGCCTTGTATGAAGAAAACCACTGTCTTTCATCTCCTCCCTTCCTCAAGATACTCCCGTGATGCAACGGGCTGGAGAGGAGTGCGCACGTCTTGGAAAGTTCACTGCCAGGTTGTAGGATGTACAGAGCGCGACACTTTTAGCGCGAACAAGCGATCACCGGATTTTTTTCAGTTTTTCTCTTTGAAACCAAGAGATGTCATCCAAGTTATTATTGCTACGGAATGAGCTCATTTAGTTCTATAATGTAAGCGATAAAATTGCGTGCTCGCTAATACTATTTAGAAGTAAAATGCGAAAATGCGCCGATGTCGTGTTCGCGCAAACTGTGTCGCGATGTGTACACGACATGTACGTAGGGAGCTTGTTTCTTTGAGTAAAAGGCAATTTGCTATCTGATCTCTCTTTCAACGGCCAATGCAATGCCCTTCAGGACAAACTCGTTTACAGAATTGGTGAATCGGCTGGTTATTGCGACTCTGCGCGCAGCTGTGCATTTCCTCATTTGCACTCTAACCTCCGATCAGACGGGGGTCTTAATCATTTCGTGCCCAAGTATTTAGAGGCAAAAATGTTCCGTTAATTAATTACGAGGGAATATATTTCTCCTTTCCCTAACCCAAGGATGTAAATCCCAGCCCATGAATTTACGACGTTGCACAATACCGGTTGCGTATTTTAATGTGTGAAACCACCCCTGTGTAATGGATTAATGTCGGATTGATTGCATAAACGCGAGTTCTAATTACATCCTTCTTCTGTGACTTAAAAAAAAAATAACTATACATTCTACTTCTTTTTTCTTTATTCTAGTTTTTCACATATATATTAAGTAAGTGAACAAAAAAATGCTTGGCTGTATTTTTCCAGTATTTACCTGATGCAGGTAACGACTAAACGTGTACAATCTACCTGAGTGTGTCGGTAGCTTGTTGCGCAACTGTGTTTATTAAACATATAACAGTATGTGTAAAAACACTGACCTTGCTAATCCGCGCTCTCCGCTACTATGGAAGGCTACTGTGGTTAGTGGTTTACCTTATGATATGCTAGCCACAAAAAAATTTACGTTCGCATTTTTAAAGGTGCCTGAAATTAGATTTGCAAGTACAGTCAGAGGCAATTTGACCTGCGACAACGGAGCGAGCGGCCACGGGGAGCAATTGCCGTACGCAGCGCTGCGTTCGCTTTTTCGCGCTGGGGAAGAGGCTACGGGAGCAGTCCACGTTTCGCTGCCGGGGGAGGTCGAGTCAAAACAAATGCCCCTCGCGCTAGAATGGCCTTCTATCATATCAGATAAGCTCTTTTTTGCACAATATTGTTCCTGTGTTATCTTATGCTTACAACACCTGAATGAAAACTAACAAACTTAAGCAGTCTTCGCGACTTCGCGATAACTTGTGATAAACCCATCGGCCAGCACTTGACAGGAATTTGACGCTTACTTTTCATGTGTTTTCAAAAATATTTTTTTATATTTCTGAAACAAAACAATGAACATGTGGGCGGTAAATGTGGCATACCATTTTTACAGATATGCGAGGAAAAGATATACGTTTACTTTTAATTATATATTTGTTAGACTGAACCGCGAACCGTAAACTCAGATCAAGTTGGAATCATCACGTGCGAAAGAACTGATAGTAATGCCCGACGGCTTTACAAACTCATGCTAAGATATGAGCGCCAGAACGGAAGCAAACCGAGATAGCCTTGCGAAGAGAACAATAAAAATACTTAAAAAATATGTCGGCATATTTTGCTAACCGCTTCGAAATGCCGCGCCGCATAGCCGGCTCTTCATGTCTCCCTTCCGTCTTAATCACCCCCCCCCCCTCCCCCGCTTCTACAGAGTGGATCAGTCCGCCGAGTCTCGTTCCCAGAACGCCGCGGCGACCGCTGCGCCCCATGCGGCATTTTGCCTGCTCCGCCAGCGTTCACGTTGTCGCAGGTCAAATTGCCTCTGACTGTACTTTCCTTTCCAGCCGTCGTGTAAAAAAGAAAGAACAAATATTGGGGCCTAAAAAGGCGATTGGCTATAATTCGACAGTTTCAAAAATAAAATCAGTTTGTGAGCTTGCGCAATAGCAAAATGAATAGTGAGAGATAATATACTTTCCAAAGATAACCTCATGCCATTATTCGTTGGCCCACAACTGTATTTGCATTCTTTAACGTTACGTATTGATTGTTTTTATTTTTTTGTGGCGCGTTTTAGATTTTTTTGTCGAAGGCCAAACAGTCTTGTTTTCTGGCCTGCCGAGGTATGCGACACCGACTATTCAACAATTCACTCGAAAAAATCTAGCTAACTTTCAAAACCCTGCATATGTTGAAGGTAAACCCCTTTGTGAAACCGGAAACGCTCTAAGTTTTGCCGAAATCCACAACGCCAACAATTGATGCCGGGCACGAGAAGTTTTCCGTAAACGGGAATAACGACGGGGAGAATTTAAACTGCATCATCACATTTCTAAAGCAAAAATGAAATACTGAGTGGGGTCAAATTTCGTTTCAAATATTCTGATGTGACTCCCGGACTGCCCGATTCTTTTTGGTTTCTACGCGGTTATGGAGGTTTCAGTTCGACTTCAAAGCTTGTTGTTGGTGGAGTGGTGAAATCGTTGCGCGGTGTTCAACGGATTCCGCTTGCTATTCTGGCAAATGTTGCGTAATCCGTTTTATCGCGGACGCTTTTTCTTTCTAGTGAGCCAGCGTTGGGTCATTTTCATGGGTAGCATTCTAATAATTAAGTGTTCAGCTGTCCAAACCTGACTCACAGGTTACGTTTTGGGTTCATCCTCGCCATTGTGCTGTTGCTCTACCTGTGTGATACACTGCTTCGATTTTGCTTCTCGTGACGTTACTGGCTTTGCTAGCTTCACGAAAACAAGTATGTTTACATAGGTCTCGCTCATTCCTTTCCTGCTAAGCTAAAAAGCAACTAAAAATTAAAACACAGTCAAGAGCATTTAGTACATTTTATAGGAAGTTTAATATCGAGGATTAACTAGGCCGGCTTAGATTGCAACAATATAAGTAAAAGAACAATTATACAGGTAAACAAAATGTTTAAGTATATTTGTAACGCACTTGTGGAACATATATTTAAAAACGGAAGTGACCTGAGTACTGCTGTATCAAAAAACGCTGCGCGTGTTATCTATGACCACTTTAACGGGGGTCGAACACTTAAACCACTGAATTTTTTTTTTTTTTTCTAATTCAATAAAGTCCGCTAAAAACCAAGCGAGGATCATAAAAAAATTTAATGTGACCAGTGTTTAAAAAAAAATAGTATAATGACGTTTTGCTCAGGGCGTTTTCCACATGATATCTTGTTCGAACTGCTGAAACTGATATTTTTATATTATTTGCATGTACTGAAATATTATTTACTCCTACAAAATTTCCGACAAAACATGCAATATCAATAAAAGAGTAAATAAATTCATAAGCAAATAAATAAATAGATGAGTAAAAAAATAACAAAGTTCCTCCACAACCTTCCTTACAAGCGAATTCCCAAACACTACCTTTTCAATCCTCCGACTTTTCTGATTTGATATTTTTCCACACATTTTTAAAAAAACCGAAGACGACAGACGAAAAAAGGGAAAACACACAAGAGGCCTCAACTGAAACTTCTTGTGTGTTGTCCCCTGTTTCGTCCGTCGTCTCCGGTTTTTCAAAAATGTAAAACGTCAACCAGCTCGCCTTTATAATCGCTTTATCTTCAACTCTTCAACAGCTGCGTGGGAAACCTGTTTGAAAGCACGGGACGACATGTGACCAGACTAATACATAATCCGTTACAAGTAACGAAATTACTTGTAATCCCTTACATTTATCAGTAATTTTGTAACGGAATAATTACATATTTCCTGGAGTAATTTTAAAGTAATTCCCTTACATTTTTTACGTAACGGATTCCTTGTAATTCGTTACATTTTTTTTCAGGACCAAACACCCCCCCCCCCTTTATAAAGAAAGGGTTGTTTTTATTTTGGTAAAGTGGAGCGCAGTGACACTGTCACGCGAATCGATCAGCGCAAAGGGAGGCTTGCCACTCTTCAGTTCCGCAAATCCTTTGTTTGCCACACCAAGCCGCTGAATCTATTTTTTTAGACCCTAACAACAGTGTCAAAAAATCCAAATAAACATTTTTTCACACACAAAAAAAAAGAAGGGGGGGGGGGGGGCAAGTTATATCCGCTTTTTTAGTCCCTTTGTTTTTTCTTTGCGATCGAAGACGGGGAGAGGAGGACACCAAGTGATTGTGTGCCTCTTCAAGAAGCTCGAGGTGGAAGTGCACAGACAAGAATTAACAATGTCCTTCTCGGTTATAGTGACTACGACCATTTTCATAATGTCACAACACGAGACAACGCTCCGTCTACCCTAAAATTTTCTAAAAGAGATGTGATAATATGTGAAGGTGTTATTGCCAGAAGCATCCTTGTTCGTTGCCGCACACTTAAAATCTTCTCTTATAAACCAGGATGCATTTTTTTCTGTTTCTTTCACATTATTTTACCCTGTTTTAAAAGCTACTTACTTTTTTGTAGTCCAACTTCTAGGGTTGCCCCAATTTATTTGTGAATTCCAGCTAGGTTATCTCCATCTCAGTCACCCTTTTTGCGAGTCAGCTTTTTGCGAGCACTTAGAAAATGATAATATTCCTTCCTTTCTTCTTTCTGTTTTTACCCCAGCAGGACGCATCTTGTCTCAAGCAGATATTTTTTACAAATAAAACATAATGGTGGCTGACGTAGACTTGATATTCTGGGCTTGATTAGAGAGTGAAACTCGGGAATCTGGCCATAGAAGCTTACTTAGTACTCTGCCCTTCGCTGCCCGTGGCATTAGCGGACGTCTACCTGGAGAACACCGGAGTAAACTGCAGTCGGTTCGTGCTCCGTGCGTTTTTGAACGGCACCAATAAAGGTACAGACGGCAAACGTGCGTTTCATTTCCTTGTTTTAACCGACGTTCTAATTATTGTTGTTATGAGTGTCCTTTTTTTTTAACATATATTTATATACCTACTGGAAACTTTTTTTTTATTCACCAACGTCTGAACCGAGGCTCGACCTGTTCAGAACCCAAGGAAAAAGAATATCGAGCCAAACCTTATTTATTATTTAATTATAACCTTAATGTTAAAACTATATGTTTTGCTATTGTCTGGCAATATATGTCGGTATAGTAAGATGGACATAAATCAATACTTATTCTAGTTTTGGCTAGATGTATGATGACTTTCACAGCTTCGCGGCAACGGCGGCAACGAGGAAGCTTTGCTCTATCTTCGAGATAAATATTACTTCCATTGCTTCGCTGAAAAAGCTCATTGCAGAACATGAAGAATTCGTGAGGAACAATATGGCACTCCCATCCAGTGCCTCAGTTCAGAGGGTGTTCAGCATAGCAGTTGACATATTGAGTAAGAAATAACGCAAAATGTCTGACCAGACTTTCGAGAGTCAGTTGTTGCTCAAAATACTCAAGGTCATTAAATGGAACAGGTTGTAACAATAAGAACTTAAATAATCCTCTTCCCTTTTTTTCTTACTTGAGGACAATAATGTTGAAAGTAACGCCACGAAAGTAACGGATTACTTTTTGGGGTAACGGTCAGTTACTTTTATGTAAAGGTAATTGTAATTGTAATAAATTACAATTTAGCCTTGAGTAATTGTAAATGTAATTCCTTACTATTTTTCAGTAACGTGTACAAGTCTGCATGTGACGCTCTCGCGCTAAAAAAAAGTTTTTCTCCAGCCGAATTTCAACGAGTGTCTTAACCAAATTAAGTACAAACTTTTCTCCATGCACGGGGAAAACAAATATGACTTTGAAATAAACCGAAATGTTTTCCAAACGAGAGGAGGCAGCCACTCCACATCGAGTAAGACAAAAACTTGGCCTTTATATTTCATTTATTTGTACCTTTGGCAAAACATTGCCTTGGTGCCATGTTTAATGGCGACGTTAGAGGTCGCCTGACTAAGCCCCTGGCACCCAAATACACTCGCGACACTCGCTACTGGTTGACGGCTGTTACAGCTAAATTTAAGGACATACACTTTTGTACCCGCACAAAAAGTGCAATTAGAACTGTATCTGATACCAAAAAAAAAAGCCAATTCAAGCACCAACAAGAATGACCAAAAAAACACAGCAACGATTCTAATGGATGTAGCGAATGCATTTTTATTGTGTCTAGAAGATCAGCGGCGAGCAAGTACGCTCGATTAATAAATTAAGGCAAAGAAAATATTCAGAAGGTTTTGGTTTACGCCAATTTAATACTGAAATAGGCTCTTCTTGGTATATTTCTAACACAATGTTTCCGTCTAGAATTACGCTGGGCACCGTTGTCTGTATGTGCAAATTTTGATAATTCGCGGTCGGCTTATATTTAAAATATGGCATCTAGGCATTCGTTGGCTTTACCAAGGTTTGATGTGCAGCCTAGGATTTGATCAAGTGTAATAGTAAGTATTATGTTAGCTCAACTAGTTTGAAATGAACTGCATGCCTTTTTGCATCTAGTAGATATATTTTATATTAAATTTAAATACATAGCCCCAGACAAGTAAACAATAATGTAGTCCTGCACAAAACGTACAGAAATAAAGGACGTCTGAGCCACGTGGAAGATAATGCTCAAAATCAATTCCGTGAATTCTAAGAAGTTGTGCAATACTGCCGCGCGCGAACAAGAGCAAGGAACGCCCGGCCATAGACTACTAGAAGATTTGTGTTATTCTTACTAGGGAGGGAACAATTATTATTATCCTACTTTCTTGCTCTCGAAAGCGCCTGTACATTTTCATTCCGAAAGCCCGACGTTTGAACCTCCTGCTCCGAATTTTCGAAATGCCGATTCAAACTAGGTAACGAGCTTCGTGGGACGCCGTGAAGTCGATTCTTCGAAGGCTCCGAAGTAGCCGTCGCAAGAATGAAGAAGAAGAAATGTCGCCGGCGCCAGGCCTTGCCCACTCAAGGTATGGTTCCCAGGCCGCCCGCTCTTCCCAAAACGTACACCGTACTGTTTGCACCCACTGCTACTGACGCCAACTTGCGAAAGATTACCCTATATCGGTTATCTACCCAATTAAAAAAAAACGTGCTCCTTTGCAAGATCACCGCCTTCCGAGTTAACACTGGGAAAAACATTAATGCTGCTGACTCCACCACAGGGGCAGTCACTCTCAAGCGTCTTATCACAAGCATTCTTGCTGGCATTCCGGTAAAACCTTTTCTTCCAAGATTACACAACTCACGAGTGGGAGTCGTCATCGACGGGAACACCGACATCCCAGAAGACAAGTTGGCGAGCATGAACACTTTTGGCAAGCACGTCGCACAGGTTCGTCGCCTAGGCACTAGTACTGCAGTTAAAGTCACGTTTGACGGCGACACGCTACATGCTGACATCAAGACCGGTCTCGTCCGCCACCAGGTGAAGCCCTACGTACCCCAATTTCTAAAATGCCGGCGCTGCTACCGCTTGGGTCACGTTGCTTGGCGCCTTGCGACCACGGTAAGCGATGCCCAATCACGAAAGTGACTTGTGCCCATCAGGAGCCCCGAAATGCATGAACTGCCCTCAGCCACATGAAGCAACTTCACTCGAGTGCCCCAAGTTGCAACGGGAAAAAAGCTACATGCAAGCTAAAGACCCGCAAAAATGTATCGTGCGCAGATGCTGCCCGAAAACTGCGGAAAGATGCTGCGGAGAAACGCGTGAAGGCGTCTGATCCCCCCCCCCCCCCCCCCCTCTCCCGGAGCCTGAGTCAAACCAACAAGTAGACACCCGCCCGAAGAGAATACATCAGGCCATTCCTGTCATCCGAGACGGCATTATCCCAGTTTGAAGCCCCGACAACAACGGAGGACACAAACACAACTTCAGTGCCGCGACTCAACAAGACACACTTCGGACAGCTAACCATCCAGGTACTGAAACACTCAGCTTTTGGCACTGTGATTGGGCTCGCTCACTGGTACAAATTCTAAACACCGTAGAACACATTTTCTCCGGAATATTTGTAAATGCCAACTGAAGACTCGGACCACCAAGTGTCTGAAGATGTACAACATCGGCCACATGCTACCCGAAGCACAATTAAGATAGCAAAAACAAGAAACAACAACAACCTCAAAACACGCCGGCTGCCACCCACTACAAACCAATGCCCTGCTCTAGCAAGCATCCTGCAATGGAACACGAGAGGTCTTCACTCTAAGAAAAAAAAAAGAATAAAAAATGTAGCAACGGCGCGTTGTCCTCCCTTCTACTGACGCGCCCCCAAGCGGACTCGAGAAGAAGGGAGGAACGAGTCGGTTTTCCCCTTCTCCAGGTAGACGGGAGAAAGGTTCCGCCCTCCCGCCTCATCTTATTTTGGTTTCGATTTTCGAGCACGTCGCGCGCGTTGTTTAATAAACCTCGATGAGTTGATTGGGCTTCGGTGGCTGCGAAGGCCGCCTGTGATTCCTTCTCCCAGTCCAAACGCTTAGAACATTTAGGTTGCATTGATGTTTTCGCCACTAATTTGTGAAACGAGCAACCGGAGCCGTTCAATACAGCCAAGTTCTGGAGCAGTCGCAGCAGCGCTACGTCCATTGGGCTAAGATGGACGCCTCCGAATTGCAGTACGACGTGTCGACGTTGACGACGTCATGAAAACCGCAGAAGCTGTGTCGTAGACAGGCAGGTTTGTTGCTGTGTGCCTGCGCGTCTTCCATGCTGAGTTGGGTTCTGTTTTCCGATGCCGAGTGCCAAGCGGGAATCAACGTGGTTTTGCATTTCTGCGTGTCAGCAACATATTAGTAACATCGCGATGGCTGTCGTGTGCGTTGTGAACAGAAGAATGAAATTATTGCCGATATGACCGTGTGTTCGCGTATCAGTGGTGTAACAACAAGATGAGAATGACGTAAACTGTCGGGCATTGATGCCGCTTGTCGGGCCGTGATCGGTGGGGTGGGGTGTCGCAGGTTGACACTCCGCTTTACATTAAAGAGTTTAAGACAGCTAAAGGGATTACGATGCAATCGATCGACTTGCCGATAGTCATGTTGGAACCCTGGCCTGAACCGTAGCTCCTACCGTACAGTGGTTAATGCGACTGTCGTCTGCGATGTCCTCTTGTCAATACCCCGAGAGCGATTGCGCTCGGGGGAAAGGACTGAAAAGGATGGAAATATGACGGAAAGCAAGTATATACAGAGTTTGGAATTTTATCATTAAAAAATGACGATATGTAAAATAAAATAAAAAATAAGCTATTCTTCCTTTTTTACTTTTTAAAAATACTACGGTTCCTGGAGAAACTGCTCTCGAAGTGGCGGGCTGGGATGAGCACTAGAAGTTTTCGAGCTCACCACGGCGTAGATCCGTACACTTACGGCTTTGGCTGCATTCAAGTTGATCGAAAAGTGGTTTCTCTGCCCGTGAAGCATCGCTTCCAGCTGAGTGAATACCCCCTCTTCAGAGAATAATTCAAGACGACAATTGCGGTCGAACAGCACAAATAGAAAAACAAATACTACGACAAAAAAAAAAAAAAAAAACTGGCTACAACGTGCCGTGTAGGGAAGCAACACACGGCTTGGAACCGCAGTGGAGTGGCTTGTTTTATTGGCTTTCAGATAATTACGGCATGAAAGTTTACTTTTTATTAAAAGATTCATCCCCTTTGCTGTTCAAAATACTCTAAGAGGTATGACATTCCAAAAAAAAAACATGCTGGGAATAATATTTATTGCTTAAGTGGTCACCGAAAAATCCGGACCTTCAAAACGACGAGTATAAAAGGCGAAAACGCAGAACGTGCAAGTAGTCATCGGGTTAGTGTGCTCTTGTATTTATGTTTTTATCTGCCGTATATGTGTATCCACTCAATGTATATGTTCGGCTGACACTTGTAGTATGTGTAATGGATCTACATGTGTGTATAACAAAGGTGCCCGAAGGGCCCGAAGAGCAATGGTAGCGTGAACAAATAAATTTATGTCTTGTACCACATGAATTGGGCGGTACGTATCGCCACCTAGCCTAGCTACTTGCAATTACTCTAGGGGACCTACATGTCTTTCTGTCTCAGGGTGAAGACATCCATTGTTGTCCTAAATGTGCCAGCGCGTGACGCTCTCGCGCACTTGGTCTGTGAATTGGGCGGTAAAATAGCGTCTATGTGTCATGATTCTAAGAAATGACATAAAAGGAAGTTGAAGGGGCAAGAAGGAAGAAGATGATGCCACGTGAGACAGTTGTTTTTGTATACCGAGATTTTGCTAACCACACACCGGCGAAACAAGCGTACACCTTCGTACCACCACCAGATGCTGTGTCGGTGCTTGGAGGCACTGAAAAATAAGTTTACTGTCTTGACATACGCAAGAAGAACAATATAATTGTAAGAGATCCATGGAAATGGCATGATTAATAAGTTGATCGCATACAAAGTGCCAAAACTCCTAAATTGGCGAGGAACGCTTCCAGTACGATGATGCTCCTTGGTGATCTTGGCGCGACTGGTTTAGAACGACCCCCTGGAAGCTTCGAAGGTTTAAATGGACCAAAATGGCGATTCCCATGGCAACGCAGACCGATTAGCCAATCGCCTTGCGAGGTTTGGGTCGTCTGTATGTTAGTATCCGTTTGTGTCCGGCTAGCAGGTAGGGAAGGCAATGGTGCTACTTTCCCAGGATCCAGTGACTTTAGTCTTACCGAGATGCCGAGCTACTGAAGCGTGCGTTGACGAGTCTCCACAACGGCCTATGCTGGGGGGAAGGACACAGTAACACTTAAAATGGCAATAACCTGTCCTGCTGTAGAAATGATGAAGTCAAGCGAACGGAATAAGAGGGAACAAAAACTGAAGGTCAGTTATGGCGGCGCCCATGCACAGCTGCTGTAAAGCGTCTATACAGGAACTCTAAAATACTCTGCTTGACCGTGCCATCTGGTGGCAAGCGATTTAACCTTTCACGTTTCGCGATAATTTCTGGTTACCGTGCAACAATGCGCCAAGTAGGCTGCTTCAAATTTGCTTTTTTGAGAGCGGCTTTTGGTTTCGCGAATGGTTTCCCACTCCACCGTCATGTGCGGGGCTGACGAAGGAATTGTGGCTCGAGGAATAGCAAAGGTAAGACGTAAAGTCAGCGAAGTAACTAGGTATCGGTTGTCTCTGCTTAACATCGCTATGCTGACGCCGAGAAGACTTGAGCGACTGCTTTTGAAACGCAAATTTTTTTACCTGTGGGGAGAAGCTGGCTTGGGAAAATAACGCAGTTTGCGGAAAGCTCGTGTTACGCTTTAATTTGCTGCTCCTCTCGCCCTGTACAATAGACGTAGCGTCCTCGTTAATCCTTAGTGAGCTCGATTAGCTCAATTCGGTGACTTTATAATGAGATGTAGGCGACGGAAGAACTTTGCTCTCCTGCTTTCAATACGAACTTTTTTCTCTTTCTGAAGGAGCATACGTTACAAGAGCGTTCCTCCGTTCGGGGAAGACTACAGAGAAGCTTTATTCTAAGAGTGTTAACAACAAGCTCGCAGAACTACAGCTGCATCTACAGCAAAAACCGGATGGAATACTGGCCTTACGTGAGAGAACATTACCTAGTGCTGCAGGTATATCTATATACAGGCCGGTGATCACTGAAGATCTGACCAGACACGAGCTCGAGCTGATATTTTCGTCCACACATTGGTACCATATTCCATCGTCGACTTGTCAGACACGTGTACAGAAAAGGTTGATGTCACCGGTGTGCAGTGTTGTATGAAACGGCGTTCCTGGAACGCGTTCCTTTCAGGAGGAACGAAGGAACGCCGCCTTTCCATTTTGTATCGGTGGAACTGGAACGGGAATTTGTTACATTTCTACTGGAACGTAAAAAGAAACGGCGTTCCTTTTTTACGTACAATGAAGTAATTTTTGTTTTATTTCTATGAGGAACATTTTAAAGGTATGAAAACAATATTTTTACGATGAGCAGAAGCTCGTTAACTTTTTGGTTAATTATCTTAGGGTTTATCTTGCGTGGTCCTCGCTTGGTAACAGTCGGGTGCAAGAGAGCTAGTGGATATTGATTCTTTCTTGAGTGCCCGAGACTGCGGTACAAAAAGTAAACCTTTTAGTCGAAGGAAAAAACACGGAAAGAGGGAAGTTTCGAACTAAGCTACTTTCTTTGTTTCCACGAATCCTCATACACCCATAAATCTAAGGCCGACTACAGCCATCACTAAACTTCCACAAAGAGACCTATAGTTACAACAAAATAACAGGTTACCAGACATCGAACGCACCCATGTATTCCGAACATTGGTCACTTAAAGGGATACTGAACCAAACATTGCAGTGTCCAATATAAGTGGCGCACGATCATTCCACGAGCCAGCAGCCGCCGTTGTGCGCGAGCACACGGAACGAAATTGACGTCATACGTATGGTATCCGGGCAAAAGGAGAATAAAGACATGCTTTTCATCTCCACAAGTCACCTACCTTCTACACCAGACTTCACTGTGGAGATGAAAAGCCTCTATTTATTCTCACCTTCTCCGGAGCTCACAGATTTCACTGTCATCTTAAGGGTGAACGGACGAATATGACGTCACTTTCGTTGCGCGTGCTCGCGCACACCGGCTGGCTCCTGGCTCGTGGAAAGATTGTACGCCACTTATTATGGACTTTGGAATGTTTGGTTCAGCATCCCTTTAAAAGATACGCAAAAATTAACCTTTAGTCCTTGTCCCCTTTAGACCTTCAAACTGGACAACGAATTCAACCTTCACAAAGAAGGTCTTGTAGTTTTTTAAGACTGACCTTCCAAAAGCCCTAGCCTCTCCTTCACTTGCTCGTATTCCGCACAGCAACATCGAGAAGCAACTTTTGTTAAGTTCGAACAAGGGACCTTGTTAAATTGAAACGTGTGAGGTTGTTGTAAAACGCTCAGGCAATGTGGTGTAACAGTACATTTGCCTCGTCTGAATTGTCCACCACAAACGTGAATATGATTAAAAACTGAGATTTTTAAACTTTAATATATCAAAAAATAGAACCCTGCTTCCGCTTGTTTTACTCTCCTGGTACCCTTTCATCACGGCATTCAAATTCGTATGTTCCCATTTAATAAAATAGATCAAAAACTTCGCTTGATTTAATATATATGGTTATCATCAAAATACAAATGTAACATATATGTAACGATACGTTCCATTTTTTAACTGTATCGGGAACGAGTTCCTTTTTCACAAATGGAACTTGTAGCGGGAACGCGTTCCAAAAAGCAGAAGGAACGAGGAATGAGATTTTGTTCCTTTTTTTGAGGAACTTGTACAACACTGCCGGTGTGCAGGTCAAACTGGGGAAGGGGAAACATCGTCAGCATTTACGTCCGCCCATCTGGTGTGTTTAAGGTGACGAAATTTTCCCCCGAATACGGAGGGTGTGAAAAAACAGCACACTAATCCTCGGGTACTTCAAAGCTTATCACCAAGCTTGGGGCTGTAGCCTGAACTCCCGCCGTGTGAACGGCGTCCTCAGGGTCTTAAAAGATAACAGTTTCATCGCGTCGAATCACGGCTCATCAACCTATTTCCGTGCAGGCTGCTCACCCTCCATTATCGACATCGACCTTGCCACACCAGAAATGAAAGTTACATCTGAACAAAATCCCGATACTTGGGCTAGTGACCACTACCCAACAGTCCTAGCTCTGCATAACAGACTGCCCTCGACGCACGTGACATATAAAGTCGTCAAATGGGACATGTCTCGCGTCAAGCTCTCCCAAAACCTAGAGTTCGAAGACATATTCCAGAGTATCAAGAAAAGCCTCGACACCGAAACACAGGAAATGTATCTGCCGTCTACCCACGTTGCACCTGATTTGAAGTATCTCAGGCTGCGGGCGGCGAGATGGAGGGCATAAAGAAGATTGGCTCGCACTGGATCAGCCGAAGATCGAACCCTGCACAACAGGCTAAACTTGGCTCTACGGGGCCAAAAACTGAAACTGAGAAGATCCTCATGGCGGTTTTTTCTTCTCTCTATGGACGCGCACACGCAAGTGAAAGTCGTCTGGAGAACAGTCAGGTTCCTTTCAGGACGCAAGAAGACCAGCAACTCCTTTGAGTGCATCGCCCTTGCGCTTGGCTTCGCAATAGCGCAAGTGGCCGAGAAATTTGCGACCTTATTTGCAACCCTCGTCGCACTTAACAACGCGCCAGTGCAACCAGCCGTGGGTCAGCAGCCAGGCGACATTAAGGACGCCGCAACAAACCATCTTTTTGAACTTGAAAAACTGCAAGACGCATTAAAACAAATGAACCTAAAGGGTGCCCTCGTTTTCATGGAGTGACGGTTCAGGCCTTATCAAACTTAACTTCACAACAGCAACTACAGCCTCTAGCGGCTTAAAATTACATTCGGACCACACGGGAGATGCGAATTATATAGAGGACGGCGCAAGTTATTCCTCTGCTAAAACCTGGCAAACCTTGTGACGTCTTACGTTCATACCGACCCAGTTCTCTCTCACCGTTAACCGGAAAGGTCATGGAAAGAATAATTCTGAAGCGAATTCAATGGATCTTAGAAGATCGCAACAACCTTCCACCTGAGCTCACGGGCGTTTTCCAGGGACACGGCACGGCCGACAGTATTGCGGACCTCATATCTTCCATTGAGCACTCCAAAAAGCGCGGGCTGCACACGCTGGCCACTTTTCTAGACACAGAGCAGGAGTTCGATGCCGTACCCCACAGTGAAATCGTAGGCAAGCTTCACAAACTCGCCGTTGGGGGCAAGCTTTTCCGATACATAACTTCTACCCTTAAGGACCGGACTTTCCACGCACGCCTCAGAAGCATGATAAGCACCGCGCAGCGAAAAGCATTGGGCGTGCCCCAGGGAAGCTGCCTAACCCCTACGCTTTTCAACATTGCTGTGGTGCGCCTTCCGAATACGTCCCTGGCATCCGTCCCGCCTTGCATATCTCCGTGTACGCGGACGACGTGTGTATCTGGTCTGCAGAGTGCATGGGAAGAGTGCTTGAACTTCGAATGCAGCTGGCTCTTATAACCGCAACGTACGCCACAACTGGGTCTTGGGCTAAGAATCTCCGAGACAGCGACAAAGGTCTTGGCATTTACAGAAAAGAACAACACTCTACTGGTACCGAAGCTTCAGATAAACAATGACGACATTGAGAGCTTGAAGCGACATCGGGTCCTCTAAATTCTCGATTGCCGGCTATCTTGTGGACCCATGTCAAGGCACTGGTAGCGAGTTGCACATCTCGAAACAACGTTCTTCGGTGAATGGCTCGTACAAAATGGGGCTGTTTTCAAGAAGTAATATTGCGACTGCACAAGGAACTCGTGGTAAGCAAGATAATTGCTCTGCGTTGAACATAAACCCGGATAAATTAGTATAGGACAAGGTGGAACGAGCCTACCGGGCTGGTGCGGACAGCGTTGGGGCTACCCCGGTTTACGAGCCTTTATAAGCAACTCGATGAACCTGGTAGCGAATGTTTGCAAGTCATGACCCAGAAAGCAGCACTTTGACATTACTTCCACACAACCTTAGCCGGACGTTCACTTACCGGGAAACGGCGCTCACGTTCTTTTTTTATAATAGGCGACCGCCTGAAGGCTAAAGGCTGGTATTCACCATAAAATAAGACCAGGCTGGCAACTTCTCATTTTCCACCTCGCCAAGCACCGTGGGTTCCGGTACCGTTCATAGTGTTCCTCGACGTGCCAGACGTAAGAACAAATCGGCAGCAAGGTGAAATCGCCGCACAGCAACTTGTTGCAAGCGTCATGGAAGAACGGCACACTCAGTGTATGCGTTTTTACACGAATGGCTCCTCGAACAGACTCAACAGTACATCCATCGCTGCAGTTTTTGCACCTGCAATTAAATGACGATAGAGCGAGCTTTTTAATAACAGATCTTCTTCTACCCGCGCCAATATGTGTGTCCTCTCTGCTGCTTTAAAAAATGGCGCAACTGACAACTGGTGCTACAGTTATCGTCAACGACTTTAGAGCGGCTCTCCAGCGACTCGCCAACCCAAACAAAACACTCTGCACACCGACGCTAAGAGCGAGCAACACGGCCGTGACGCTCAAAGCAAAGGAATGGAAGCTTTTCTTGCAATGGGTGCCATCACATTCCGGCATTTCCGGTAAAGAGGAGGCGGACTCCTTGGCAAAAGAAGTCCATCGTCATTCGCAAATTTCTAGCCTGTGGCTGTCATGGACGCAAACTCAGTCTACCATGCTACTCTTAGAGCACAGCCGACAAAAAAGGCGCTTGTTTACTTTGCCACGTTTAATGGGCTATCCACACGAAGGAGAAATCCGGCCCTTTCCTCCCCGGAGCGCGCATCACGTGAGACATACGTCATCCATTTTTGATGCCTCGCGGCGCCGTTCTCCTTCGTGGCGGAGCCGCGAAGACTTCGTACTGTCTGCACGAAAGCTCCGCAGGTGGGTGGCGGAGCCGACGGCGGAGTTTCCCGGATTGTCGACGTCATGACATCCGTCCGCAGAGTTCTCCTTCGTGTGGATACCCCTTATAGGATGCTGAACCGAAAATTGAATTCCAGAAAGCAATGCAAAATCGATAGGCGGGACGCTACAAATCCCAAAACGTCACTCCTAAAGCGGTATCTCCAACGGATTGTCGAATTTTTGTAAAAGAAGAGAGCGCTTGCACGAGGCCGAAAAGACGCGTGGCCTCGCGATTCCCATTTTTTCCTCTTTCTGCTTTGACTCCACGAGGGCACGGAGAGGAAAGAAAGCAAGGCCATTTCTCCTCCTTCTGAACTCTTCTCCGACAAGATGACGTCAACATTTTTCTTCATTCGCTCCTTTATTTTCCAGAAATAAGGCCATCCGCTCGAGATATGGCTATATGAGTGATGTTTTGTGGTTTTTGGCACCCTGTTGAACACTTGAGCAAGCTTATTTTGTTAAATTCGAATTTCGGTTCAGCATCCCTCTAAAACGTAGCAACGTGGTTCTTCTAAGCCGCCTTCACACCGGATCAGTTCTCACATCAGCCCTAAGTTTTCGAAGAAACCCCTGGAACACCAACTCTCCTCCATGCAGCCGCTTCCGTCTCCCCAGCGGCATCACGCACCTCCTTTTGTTTTGTCCAAAGTTCGACGCCGCAAGGAAAGCGATGTTCGCGAAGATTCGGACTGCCGGAGCAACCATAATCCATAATCAACCGTAAGGTTTTGTTAAGGCCGGAAGGTCTCAAGGCGTTCAAAGTCAAGACACACCTGGATGTCGTCCAGTGCCTACCCGTCGCCGGACTGAGCGGACAGCTGTAACGCGCGCCGAAAGATCATTGAAGACGGATTTCACATAACCCTGTATCACACACAACACGCAAACATGAAAAGTCAACACAAGGATATACGTCACCAGCCCGATTAGTGCGATGCCAGCAACATGTTAAGTAACAACACAAACAAACAAATAAACAAACTTGGTCGAGTCAGTCTTGCTCTCGCTGGCCTTACGCCGCCAAATCGCCGCCCGATTTTCTGCTCTCTCGACGCTCGTCCTTTATTTTGTTTGGCACAAGTTCGTCCCCATTAAACATTCAATTTCACACGGGATTCTCGCTGCTTCTGCTCCTGACCTTTGTGACAATACTACGTTTCAAAATGATGACATGACACATCCAACAAAGCTATGAAACTACACACCATAAAACTTACATTAAAAACCCTTCATAAAAATGTTGATTGAAATATCAGTAAACTGGTGAAATTAAATCTATATCAACTAAGAAAACAATTTAACCCTGTTTAGTTAATATTTAGAAGAAGCTATTCGGCATCACGTAATTTAGACAGGTGTTTTTATCTTATAACTGTGGCAAATATAAAAAAAAAGATATTTCTGGACAAAAAAAAAAAATTGTGTCATTGACGCAGTGGACAATATTTGGAGATTGGGGGATACAAAACAGTACCATAAACAAAAAGAGGATACGTTATTGAATTCTTGTGGAACACAAATTCTAATGCGCATTCAGTGTCTAAGGCTGCGTTATTAATTACCACAAACTAGACACACGTTGACAGAT
Organism: Ixodes persulcatus; assembly: GCA_013358835.2. Lineage (NCBI taxonomy): Eukaryota > Metazoa > Arthropoda > Arachnida > Ixodida > Ixodidae > Ixodes > Ixodes persulcatus. Next base: position 434,900 of record JABSTQ010010408.1, read on the forward strand.
ACCTGCGTAAGAACTAAAGTGTAGTGCCTTTTATTTCCTCATCTGTTACCTTGTTGAAACGCATAACGCGTTTTATAACGTAAAACGTTTTGCGAAAAAAATGCCTATAGCCTACATTTGGTTTTCTATGGTTTTGATTGTGATAGACTAAAACCCGGAAATTAGGGAGAACAAGGGATAACTCGACGCAGAAGTTTTCATTGGAGATGTCTCTGTCGCCACGTCGCTTGCCACCTTTAGTCTCGAGTATTTCTTTCAACCACCGCCAGTTTGTTTACGTCTTAACTTTGTTTTCACTACTGATAGGTTTAAATTGTTTCTAATGTCGAGTCAACCAGAACAGACTTACCTACCTCATTGGAAGTGGTGTTTGTTTGAAGAGTTTAATCGGCATTTAAGAAGAATATTAAGCTATCTAAGATGGAAAGTTTTCTAAATTAGACAGGTGGGCATTGATATAGGTTTGTATCACGAATACTCTCAATAACAAAAGCATTATGCAAAAACGATAATTCCTGCGGGTATAAATGCTTCAGGAAAGATGAATTCATTCAGCTGCATTCGAGTAATTTATTTCTAAATCGTCCTAACTAGAATTGAATATTAAGTTGTATTTACTGTTTATGCTCGTCATCGTCCAGCGAGTCCAGTGGAATCGCGCTGGCTTTATTCATTGCTGTACTAATTGGCTAAATAAACATCTAAAATACAAATAACTTGGGGAATAGCTTTTCACTATACCAGGATGGTTATCTGGTAAACTATCTAACATATCAAATTGCGGACCGCTTTACCATCAAAGCCACAGGAGCAATCGGCTTAAAACGGCTTATTAAACAATGCATGTTGTAGGGATGGTGGGGTAGAGAAACACAAAATGTGAGGCGTTATGCTCTATTTACTTCTAGGAACCTTCAGAAATAATTAAATTCAAAACTCCAGACACTTAAGCACTACTAATAAACTTATTAGCGAACTCTTTCGCACTTTGAGTTTGTTCGCCTATTTTCATGTCGGCTCGAACCGTATTTTGACTGTTCTTTTTAAAGCTATAAGGTAAATAAACGCCTAAACTGAATAACATATAACATATTACATTATAGTCGCTTTTTATTAGGGCGTTTGAGATGAAGAGAAAAATGCTTAGTAAACTAAAGTGATAGCTCATTTTGAATGTAAGATATATGTATGAATTTGTAATGCTTTCGTACTCGTGTTTCCTTTTCGAAAGTCAAAGCGTTTTTGCTTGTTCTAAAGGCAATTCATTTTGTATCAATCATATAAATATCAGTAGCATTTGAGAACACTGTGATCATTTTATGCTTCGATGTTTCTTTTTAGATATGTTTTCTACCTTTGAGCTTTCAAAAATAACTTTTCCTCAGGGTGGTCTACTGAGTATATGACACCAAATTATGTAAGGTTTCTCATGCTTGTACAGTGGGGAGAGTAAGGGAGTGGGGATGGTGGCTGCTTTGCTAGACGTCATTAAGATTACCTGGGTTGTCATTAAAGATTTGGAGAGAGAAACACAATTACCATTTTGTTTCTGGCACCAGCACAGGCATTCTGTAAATTCGCCACCAGGTTTACTTCCCCCAAACTTTTGCCACCTCACTGGTTTTAAAGCAATGCACCGGAATACAGATCCCAAAATAGCCGGCTCGAAGTTCGAATCTCGGTCAAAGTGTTTGCAATCTGACGAACGCTTATAGACCTATTGCTATATTACCCAAGCATCAAGGAGAATGCAGGAATTGGTGTTCCACGCGCCGCACGTGCTAGCCTCAGCAGTAGTAACTTTTCTGAAGCACATACCTAAAACAAATAGCATTTTGCACGCTCATTCGTCAACACTTTATTTTGGTTATTTACTTCAAATCTTTTATACGGGGAAGGCGTGCGCGTGTGGCGCGTGGAACACCAATCCCTGCATTCTCCTTGATGCTTGGGTAATATAGCAAATGGTCTATTGCGGATTGGGCGCTAGCTAACCGAGATTTCAGTAGCACGTCAAAAGATTCCCAGATCGTCGAAAGTAATCCTCAGTATTGCGCTGGGTCCTGCCAAATGCGCTTCGTTGGATTGGCACGAAAAATAAAACCTCTAGTTTAAATTTTATCTTTCCCCAGACGTTTGATGTTGTTTTGAGAAGGCCAGTAATGTTATTTACAAATTTGTTGGCGGGTATACACCATTTTGTAGTTTTCAAAAACGCCACTGAGCGTGCGATCTCCAGAAACCAGCATGAGTCAATGGACAGTCATGAATTACAGCTTGAATTCTGAAAATCAACCCTCAGAAGCCCTTCTTCGCAACAAGTTACAGCGTTCGCAAAACCTACCGCAGAGTGTTTTGTGCATCCTATCGCATTCTTGCCTGCTTGTGTTGCTGAATATACTCTCGCTTAATTGAACGCCTTTGCTCAAGCTATGAGACGGTATGATCCTCCATGAAAGCACACCCGGTGAACGCGACATGACAAAACCATGGTGACCAAACGTAGTATCGCGTAGGTGATGTGGCAACTGAGTTATATCTCTGTAAATTCCGCGACGTAATCATACACATTCAAGCCTCGGTCAAGCGCTGTTTGAGAACTGGGGATATAACACCTGACGAAGAAAAATGATTTAAAAAGATGGGTTCGCTTTATAAACTTTGGCACAAAATATACCGATTCGCACAGTTCGGTGATGTGCCAGATGTGCCTTTCGACTTTCCAACAAAAGCGCATATACTTTTACTCGCTTGATTTGAAGTTTTTTGTCCCCTGCGCTTTTTTTTATTTGGACCTTTCAAGAACGGGACGCCGCGTTACGAAAAATAATTCCCCTAGATAACGTTGTAGCGGATTACGCAAGACGGTGTTTATATAAGTTGGAGTGGCATACATAAACTTAAGCCCGAATCAAAAAGGCTCTTTCTCAGTAATACCTTTTAGTAGAAAGCGAAAGAAAGGCGACGTTACGCAGGCGGCCTAGCTATTTAAAACACATGGACAATCGCGAGCGTATAGACACATACTGTATTTCTACAAATATACTTTAGGTTTGCACTTCAGCAACGAACAAAGCATTTCGGTAGCCCCGTGTCTGGACGCGAATATTCTGCTTGGCCATGCTGGCCGCTCGACTTCTTGTTTCGCGCTCCACTGATAACGCCCCGCCGTGTGACCTATCTGGGTGGCTGAAGACAATAATATTTTTAGCGGAATTCGGGGTGACTGTCGTAAATATATGCAAAGTCTGAGGTAATGAGAAATTCATAAACTGACATGAAGAGAGCACCAGGAGCGTTTTCAATTGAGTTAGACTCGAATTGCACCCTTCTAACTCTTCATCATTTTAGAAAAAATGCATTTGTGTTTGTATCTGTTTCTCTATTCTGGAATATTTTTTTGCCGTTCTCGCGAAGGTATTTTAGGAATATTCCGTTACATATAAAACAAATGTATTTCAGTATCTATATTTTACATAAGAACACATCCGCATTTGACTAGTTAATATGGACCGATCTTTTTTGATGCAGTTTTGCCTCAATATTATAAAAACCCGCAGTCCAGACTATAGATATCTCTTTTGGGAAAACAATGGCTAAATACAGGCTTTTTGTTTCGTTATTATGAATGCCAATACAACAGTTAAAAGAATATAAAAAACTCGCCCAAGATATCAGTGAAAATAAGAAATGACAGTGTGTACCCGGACGTTTGTTGCGTGTCTTGGAAGGAGAGCTGCGCTCCAAGCAATGCTTTTGTTTTGTCGTTTACGTAAAGTGGGTCATTACCGGTTGACGTTCATTTTTGTTTGAGATCGTATAGACCGACACGCGGGCTTGACGTCACGGAGCTGCGGCGGCGCTGCGATCGTGCCGGAGCCGGGTGGTGTGTCCAGAAGGGCGCACGTTTCGCATGGCCGCAGGGGCGGATCCAGAACTCCGTTTGGGGGGGGGGGGGGGGGGCGGAAAATGTTTAAGGATACTATCCGCCCATTCTTTCTTGTGCAAGGGGGGTCCACCCATAACAAATTTTCCTCCGAGAAGGAGGAGGGAGGGCGGTCGACTTTGTTTGGGGGGGGGGGGGGGGGGGGAGGCGGCCGCCGCTGTCACCCCCCCCCCCCCCCTTGGATCCGCCACAGCATGGGCGTCATAGCATTTCAGCATGCCGCGAAGATGTGTTACCGTTAATTGCAGCGAAAGGTACAAACAGAGCAGCGGAGTGAGTTCCCACAAGTTCCCGGCAGACTCTGAAGGGCGCAGGAGGTGGATAATATCCGTGGATTGAAAAGAATGGTCGCCTCGCGCGAATGAGCGTTTGTGCGGCAAGCGCTTTCTTGAAGGCAAGTGCGGCTTCCATTTCAATCTCCTTCCAGAGGCTCGCTTATGTGCAGGGAAACCGTCGTCTAATCGAGACGACCCAGATTTTGTTCCCACGGTGTTCGTGCACAAAGAACCGGCCAAGCGCTCGTCGGAGGCTCGCTACGCCCGTGCTACCAAGCATAAGCGGATCCGCGACAGAACGTCAGTGTTGTAGGCGTTACCGAAAAAAAAGTAACGAAATACATTACTCATTACTTGCAAATAAAAGGTACGCGTTACCGATTTACGTTACCTAAAATAAAAGGAACGCCTTAACGCTACTGATAAAAAGTAACGTACGTTACTTCCGCATTACTTTTAAAATTTTTATTTTACACGTTTTACTGTTTTGAGGATACAGGTATGCATAAGCTTATATATCAAGAAACATTACGTTCATGCAGAAAGTGAACATAATTACTTTATCTCTTTTTGCGGCTTCACCTTAATACTAACGACAAAAAACACAAAGAAAACGCAGAAAACTAAGAAATTCACGTGGCTTGACGCCTAAAAACACGGAAAAAACTGAAGTGTGATTTCTTTAAGACTTGGGAAGTAGTAACGATTAACGTAACTACATTACTTGAAATAGTATTGTAAGTACGTTACCCGTTACTGTGTCGAAAAAGTAACAAGTAGGTTACTACGTTAATAAAAAAAGTAACGCGTTCCTGGTAACGTCGTTACTTGTAACGTGTTACCACCAAGACTGCAGAACGGACAAAGCGTTACTGCTTGTCATTCCTTCAACATGAGGGTAAAAAAAAAATCATACCTTGACTTTAAGGCGCTGTGTGTATGTCTTCAATTAAGAAATACACTTCCGCAGACCCACAGTCTCCTGATCCCGCCGGCAGTGCGGAAACCGACTCGAAGTAATCGTAGACCTCGAGAGAATTGTACGCCTGCACCATGCCGGCCATGAACTGGTTTGGCTAAAAAACTAAATAAACTACGACGTGAGCCGTCGACTTTTTGTTAAAGTGCCAGCTGAACGTTTTAAGGACACACACACAGAGAGGAACAAAAAAGGCAGACACACCAGCGGTGTGTCTGCCTTTTTTGTTCCTCTCTGTGTGTGTGTCCTTAAAACGTTCAGCTGGCACTTTAACAAGCATGAACCAACTAGCTCAGCTTCAAGCCGTCGACTTTGTAGGCAGCAACTTCACGTCGGAAGTCCAGCAGGCCTTGTTTGCGGCGTACGGATCCTCGAAGGCAACGCCGTACACGCACAGTTTGTTTCGATACCGCTGTTTTTCAGGCTCGGGTAGCAAGCTCAAATAGTCGGGCATAGCATACGACATACGTTGAGAGAAAGTACGATGCACAAATAAAGCTAGAAGCGTCCCTACAACGTCAACAACGAGCGCACGCCACACACCGCAATGGCGAAAACACGGAGAGCCGGGCCGCTTTGGCCCACACAGCCTCCCCGCATGCGCGGCCTTCCGGCCGTGTAGGTAAACAGAGCCCCTCCGCGTGTCGGTCTACATGACCGACAACCCTGAACAGAAAACAATGAACCCTAATACAGGTTGTTTACATCACTGTAGACCTCGTCGCCGTTTGGGGAACGGAAGACAAGCTCTGAACTCAATGAGCCAATTTCTCTTATACTCCGTTTCACCGCAATTCGCAAACAGCGAAAGCTACAGTCCAAGCGAGCCAATTCGCACGTCGGAGCGAGACACGTGACACACTAGGTGCGCGTAGAGCTGTCGAAGACTCGGGCGGGAGAGAGACGAATGCTGAACAAAGTTTGAATGACATAGCACACTCAAAAAAGGGCATGAGTTCCTCCTTCCCCTCTTCTCCAACGGTTACGCGAAAGCCAGCTATGCTCTCGACCCCGTACTTTTGGTAAGGGCTGTCACGTGCTGATTTGTTGTTATAGACGACTTACACTATGGACGATTCTTTTTTTATGGGGAACGGAGGCGTCACTATGAACGAGACAAGTTCGGATCTCAGTATTTTTTTTTTTTAGAATGCCTTTTGGAGTATCTCTGTCCAACCATGAAATTCCGTGCTAGCCTTTTGTCGTTCCGTGAGCCTTGTAGAAGAATAATCGCGTAGGATTTGTTTTTCTTTCTCGTCCTGTGCGACTTTTTAAAAAGCGATAGCATATTTTCTTCAGCCTCCCTGCGTAAATTGTGTATCCTGTAGCACTAAAAGCATGCGGGTGCGCGGGAGAGCGAAAAGTGGATAAATTAAGAAGAAAAAACAGTATTGCAAACGTCCCTAAGAAAAATTGAGCCCTGAGCATCAAGTGTTTTAGCACGACGCTAAACGACTGTGCGAAGGGGGAGTTTTTTTTTTCTTTCTTTCTTTTATTGCACTGGAAGTGAAACGCTGTTATTTAATTTCAGTGCCTTCAGGCGCACGATGAAATGCATCAACCACCATGTATTTTGGTGGAAAGATTAAAAACATCGCGCCTGGGGCGGGTTAGGGGGGGGGGGGGGCTTAAAAAATACTTGCCAATTCGGGTGCCTGTGCAGTGGCTTGGTACGCACTTTACACTTGTTTGTACAATTATACGGAAATTCGCATGCTATTATTTTACAAAACAAATCTGCATGGCGCACCGGCATTCCTGTTATTCCTATGCTGAAAAGTGCTAGCAGCATGAACATTCCATAAGGAACACAATCGTCTGTATCAACGGTCATGAGCCGGATCGTACATGGACTAATAAAAAGGTTATTTTTTAGTGTGCCCTGGAGGACATCCCAAAAACATAAGAAATCCCAGCTAAAAAATCAATACGTGCACTATGTTCTCCGTTTTTTTACACACCAAGCAAACTACTCCCCATGGCATAACTAATCCCTTTTCCTTGAGCCAGACTTTGACAGGTAGGGTAGCACTATCCAGTTTAGAAAAGAATGTCGTTGACGCACCCTTTTTACGCGCGAGAAAACGTCTTGACAATTACCTTCCCGGTACAAACTTTTGTAAACAGGTGGTGGAAAAACACTTTCAACTAGGTCACGCGAGAGTGCTTTCATCCTCATACCTAAGAGGTATTCGCGGCGACAATGGGTGGTCAGGAACTACAGAGTTAACGACCACGTTCAGAAAACCTATTACTTCTGTTTTAGCGCAGTAATACGAGGTAACCAAAAAAATAGGAACGGGATAAAATAGTCTCATTTAAACAAGCGAACGTAAAGTGGATGTTTTGTAATCACGTAAAAACACTGTGCCAAAGGGGGGAAGGCCCGTCCAGCGAAAGTTATTAACAGCCAAACTCCTCTCCTTATCGCGTGCACGCCCAAGTTTGAAAAGTGGACGGTTCATGAGATATACCGAAGTCTTTGGAAAACTTCGCAAGAGGGGGAAGCAAACTAAAGAGGCAGTTGAACAGGAGCGGTGACGTGCCAAGTACGATCATCTTGATCGAATTCAAATCTACAGACAGTTTACGCTTCGTTATTCGCTATATGAGCCCTTGCAACTTAACGAGCGGAATATTGCTTTTCTAAAGGAAGGGCAATGGCATCGTATTTTTATAGTGTCGCCACCGAAATACTGCCAAAACACAGGCCCGTTTTAGTCTTATGAACCTTGCGAGTAATTTTTAGTCACTTTTCGGCACTACTTGTTTCGAATTTGATTCGAGTTGAAATTTCACTATTCGCACAGCCCTAGTTTTGAGGCAATGCGGATGCCTGCCGTTCCTCCTTTATGCTGATCTAAAATATGTATCCATACAAAGCGCTCTTTAAACCGCGATCCCTCCTACAAAGCGAAAGGAGGGCTTTTTATTTGTTTTTGTTTTTTCTAAGTGAGTGCTTTAAGCCGCTCCGCCACATTCTTGGGTCATTCATGAGGCAGAAAGAAGTCAAGTCCCTTGGTAGCTTATCTTACTAGTTACAATCACCATCACGTACGACGAAGCACATTTCCTAAGAACAAGAAAAATTTCATTTATGTATCATGAGAAGTTCGTAAAAAACCTCGGAATTTATGTTTAAAATCCCATAGTATGTCTTGGTGTGAATCAGTATCGCTGTTTTATTAATTGTTTGTTATAAGGGCATATTCTTATCGCAACATTATGCAAAAAATCATGAGCCATTCTACTCTGCGACGGTGGATGACTAGCGAAGTTGTTTAGTAGACGACACAGACCCGCCCCGAGGAGCCGGAGGACGCGCGACGGGACCGCCACTCCGGGAGAGCAGAAGGAAAGGAAACTAGGCCCGCAAGTGCTTGAAACGACGACAAAGAAAGGGCGGTACGAGCGTAGACGTGGCCGACGCGGGTCGCACAGCGGAAAATCTTTGAGAAACCCTTATTATCTACTTGATAGCCAACTGACCTTGAAAATGATGCCTACTGATAACTGATCTACTGAATAGACCTATTGATAATTTACACAAGCCTCAAGGAAAATGCAGGGAATGGTGTTCAACGTGCCGCACATGCCGGCGTCTGCAGCAGTAATTGTTCTAAAGCAAAAGCCTAAAACAAATGGCATCTTGAACACGCGTTCGTCAACGCTTTATTTTGGTTATTTACTTCGAACCTTTTATACGGGGAAGGCTTTCGCGTGCGGCGAGTGCGCCGGTCTGAGCGTAGAGTTTTTAGTCCCTGCAAACGAAACATCCACGGAACCCTAGCCATAAACAGTTCCTCTGTGAAACAACATAAAACACCAACACTGCCGCGATCATCCTGAAATCCAAAAAACTAAATTGAAGCCACGCCTTGGCGGCAAAGGCGTCAGCGTCATCTATGCATAACTACTCTGTTAAAGTGCCTCTATAAACATTTTAAGAAAAAAAAGGTGTTCCAGTTTCCTATTTACAAATTATTCGATAAAGCGATTTTGATGAATAATTATTTGATCGAAACTGCATCATAACTAACCAAATCAGCACAGAAAACAAGTTATGATATGTACTCGGTTACAAGGACGACTATCGTACGTAGTGATGTAAGCTCGCATGCTTGATGAACCGTAATCGACACCGACATTTGGTATTAGACGCTTAGATAACGCCGTGAAGCATCGATGGATGCGCTACGCGCACAAGTGGGTCGTTATAAGCAGCGCTTCTTTCGTAAGATGGTGTTTGTATATTGGTTACGTATCGAGATTTCGACATCCATTAGCAACAATCAAATAAAATTGAGCGCGGTAAGTCCTCACTTGTAACCTGTATTTTGAAATATAGTCCCGTGGTTTAAATTATATCACATAAAAGTTATGCGACCAATAAAACTTCAGGCGGGTATAGATGGGAACGGAACACGGCATATCGAATGTGCCGACATTCACCCCGCCCCCCCCCCCCCCCCCTTTCCCTGTGAAATAAAAAAAAAAGAAAGTAGGACAAATGAACACCTCGGAAATATACGCGGGCGGCATGTTACCTAGGCGTGTTTGTCTTAGCTTGACGCTTTGAAGGTGTTTGATCGCTTGTCAACTTCAGTGCACGCAACCGGTGCTTGCTTGCGAAAACTTAAGGCAAGACAGTTACCAAACTTTCTAGTCAGAGTAGTTTCGGGCTTATGTCCATAGTCCACTTTGTATAATACCGCATTTGTTTTCACAATTCTTGTTTTTCAATGCATGTTAGAAAACAATGGAGCGTGTTCGGAATGTTTGTCTTACTTTTTTAAAGCATTTATGAAAACATAGTACCAAAATGTGTGGCTGCAGTGATGTGCCGTCAAGTATATTTGTAAATAAATTTGGGTCGATAACGATAATACTTAATAAAGTAATAACACCGAAAAAAGATGGGCGAGTTCCAAAAGTCTATTCTAATGGCGACTGTCTGACAAGTTTCTATTACCGTTCAAATTAAGATACATAAAAACCAAAACCAACATGTCTAGACAAATTCAAGATGACCAGCGTGGATTCTCGACCTCAAACACGTAAGATCATTTTATCAGAAATTGCTTACATGTACCATGAAAGTGTAGCGCAACAGTGACTCCAAGTGTGCACTTGCAGTGATCACAGGGTCGTCCTCATCGGCATTTTGCGGGGTCGCCACTTTTCATAGCCGTTTTCCTATACATGGCTCGCACGTGACGTCAGGCCTCCCCTCTTTCGCACGGTCAGAAGCGTCTCGTTAACGCGGCGGGAGCAACCTCTTTTCCCCGCCATGGCTGACCAAATGACGTCAGTGCAAGATGTGTACACCCTTTCGCAGTCTCTCTTTTCTACTACCCCATAGGCCCGTAAATGTTGACGCGCTCGCGAATGAAACGCTATGGTTACATTCACGTCTTCGTTCCTTACTGGCCACTTAATTTCACGTGGTGGCGTGCTTGAAAAAGCCGGAATTTCTGAAGTGCCTGAGCAGTTTACAACTTACCGCGTAAAAGCCTGCCGGCACCTGACGGTAGTAAAAAAAATCGGAGTAGATAGGAGTTCCGTCGGAGTTACCAACAGCATGACGTATTTGAGGCAGGGACGTAAAGCGTTGCTGCCTAGCGGGGTTTCCTATCCCACACTAAGTTCAAGGCAGAAAAATAAAAGCAGCACAAAACTAAACTCAATCTTTCACCGAAACATACGTAATAGAGTCTGCAAGATATACTTATGGGTACACTAATAAGACTCAAACCTTAGCGGGCGTGCCATTATTAAACGTTTGTAAAGCGAAGACGAAAGAGGCAACGATTATTGCGCGTGATTACACAAAATACATTGTCCACCAGGTCTGAAAAAAGCATTGCATTGGAAATACAAAAAAAAAAAAATTAAAAATAACGTCCCAACATTTAACAAAAACTCATAACAACGTGAAAAAAAACAACGTTAAAGGGGAAAGGGAATTCCGTATCCGAGAATACCTGATAAACAATAATAGACCTATATCACCATCCAGTTTGGCTACGCTACCACTGCCGCAATGCATCGAGAGGATTTAGTCTCACCGCCCGTGCGACAACCTCGCTCGAGCTCTGACGTGAGCAGAGCACGAGACAGCACGAACCGTCTCGTGCACACCCAATTGCCTCCTCTGGACTAAAGTTATGGCGACGCGACGCATCCATGCACGTACATACCACGGCCGCTTAATTCCTCTTGGTGAGATCGGCCTCTTGCCACATTCATGCCTCGTTCCCGAAATGAACGGAAGCGACGGCAGAGGGGCGTCACGCAGAACTCCCACACTCATACCTCACCACCATTTAATGTTTGGTCGTGTAACGTCACATGGCGTCACAGGACCGTGTAACCTCGCAGTCATCTTACACTACGCCACGTGGCGTCAAAAAATTCCCCCTGCAAAATTAGCGAAGATATTTTCCCGCCACATTTAGCGGGGAAACGTTTTACCGGACGTCACAGTGTGATGTGACATTACAATTTTCGGCTAAATTCACCTTGGAAACGCTTTAAGTGACGTCACGGCACGGAGTGACGTTACAATTTCTCCGCAAAATTTACCGCGATAACGCTTCGCGTGGCGTCGCAATGTTGCGTGACACAACGATTCCCCGCTGAAGTTTGCGGAAAGAGTCTGCCGCTATATAATTAGCGGATCACACTGTACGTTCCGTACACACACACACCAGATTCGCTGCGAAACCCGGCCAACCGGGAGCTTTTGTCATCTGCTTTCACCTCCGCACTACGCCCTCCGCAACGGAAACACCGCTACTGCGCATTCGCGCCGCCAGCCATGCCGGCGCAGTTCCAGATTTCGTAGCGGGTTGTGGAGAGCGTTACACGACGGCGGAAGCATCTTAAGAAAAAAAAAAAAAAACCTCTCTAACAAGGCCTGCCACTGTTACACAATATTTTTTTTTTTTTTTTAATTTCTCGTCAACATTTGGAAGGTTTGCGCAAAACGCGTTAAAACTACCATTAAAGACAAAAACAAAACAAAAAAAAAAAAAAAACAGTGTAGCGCGCCGTTAAGTGGCTTTTTTTTAGGTAATATACAGTTCACACACTATTCGGGGAGGGGGAGTCGAAGCCTCCCACCTGTCTCCATCTTGAGCATCAAAAAAAAAAAAAGGGTTTTCGTGATGGATGTGAACGGCGCAGCCATCATTAGTGCCGAAGATCAACTGCTTCTTCGTGTTTGAATCTGAGCGCGAAAATAGGTTCCCAGTCTCATCCATTTTTCTTTCCGGGAGATTTCTCCGAGTAAGCGTTCTCCAAGCTCTCCCCTATACGACTTAGCCGGCCGTGCCTCTCCAGAAAGGACGAGTCCCAGATGAAATCTCGAGGTCTATTAAAAGCGAGTGCTGCGCTAACATTACGATTTCGTTCTTTTTTTGTCACGTTTTTTAACCTTTTTGGGGCTCGCACGGCTTCTTTGCAGTCGGTATTAAGGCTGCGGCCTTTCGGCGACTATATATTAAATTTTGGTTGTAATATTCGTCGGAAAAAAAAAACACAATTAAATTGATATAAAATAGGCCGCTCGCCTAATATTATCGCAACTCCCGAGCATGTCGTGGCGACGTCTTACAGCGAGATAAATTAATGAGTAGCTCTTTTCAGTTTTTAACGTTTGAATACTATTTTAAAAAAACTTAGATTTTGAAGATAGTTACTAAAAATATATTTTAAATTAAAACTGAAATTACTTTCTAGCGCAAATTTATGGCGACATCGAGATTTAAAAAAAAAAAAGTACTTTGATTAATTTCTAAGTAGGAAAACATAAAAGTAACATTAATAATTCCCGAAGAACGGGAACAAGGGGGACAAAAAAAACAACGCAAATCTCCAAACACAGCTAGGTGACTTCAAGTATTTTTATTTTTATACTTGTACAGCTCGCTCGCACCTTTGCAATAATTGCATGATCAAAATGAGAGTAACTTTTTTGAAGTTACACATTGCATCCAGTAGTGTCCAGAAATATTTCTTTAGCCATTCCGACGGGGATTAATTATTGGCTAAGTACACGAATAAACGTCCCTTAGCGAAAACTAAGACGTTTGAAATATACCACATTCGAATTTTAGTGTATTAGAAGTACACTTCATAATTGTAAGTACACAACAAATAGACCAAAAATATAAACTTCTTTTTTTTTTATTTAGTACTGAAATATATTTCTACAAATCTTTTTAAACTACCTTTATTTAAACTGCATTTTAAGTTCCCTTCATGCGTTCTGAAATATGTAAATCCTAAATTAGTAGGCACAAAATACCTTTCACATAGATTTCTTCAAATATTTATTTATTTCATGCAAAATATACTCCAACCCTAATAAAAATGCAGCGATCAAATTATGTGCAGAATAATCTTAAAATACCGGGAAATCGTAAATACTGTCGTGTTTTACTCTAAGTATCTTTTGACTGCAATACTTTGGTAGTTTGACTTAAACTACCAAAGTATTGAAAAGCTCGCCTATCAGAAGTTCACTTCAAGCAGATATGGAGTACACTGAAGTGCCTAAATACAAAATTTGATTAGTTTGTTAATTAGTTTGTCAATTGAGTTGTACAGCATCGCACTGATAAATCAGCCCAGTTTATGTTATTGCTTCCTTTTTCTATCAAGAACACACCTGATGAGTGTCTTGCACACCAATCACAAACAGGGTTCGGGAACTACAACCACAGCACTTGCTGATGCTGGAAAGCTTGAGCAAGTGCTGTGAGTAGATATGTTTGGCGTGGTTGTGTTAGCAATATGTTAGTTTACTGAATGTGTATATTCACCATTGTACGTGATGTGAGTGACTAATATAGTGACGTTAATGACCATATTAAATAGTAAAATAGTAATGAAAAGGAAAATAACTATTTTAAAGTGAAGAAACTGCCTTGACTCGCTTCGTTGTTTTAGCGACTGCGCCGAACTATTATTAGTTCTACCGATGCTTTTCTAAAACTAAGAGATATCGTGCACGAACTTGAAAACACTGTTTCCCTTTCAAAAGACTCCCGAGGACACCATCGAATACTTGAAACCTTAATAAGTGTAGAGGTGGTCACCGGCCAAATGATTGCCTTCAACGAATTATTTTTTGGTATATGTAAAATATTTTCTGATTAATATTTACGTTATATTTTGAATACTTTACGCGCGTGTTTCGAATGTGGACAAAATACTACACAATGAATACAAAATGAATATTCATATTCAATATATTTCAACTTAGTTTTAAGTACGGCCTCTTTTTGCTAAGAGGTGGGACCGTAATATCAGTACTCTGGGATGTAGGTTAAACAATGCAGGTTAGCGGTTGCACTCGTAATATATTGTTCTTGTTCAGCGTGGCACCTGTGTTGTCATATCGCAGAGAAAGGACGGACTTCTAGCTGTATGACCATTCTCAAAGTCCTGTTTCCTTGAATCTGCTTCATGAAGTGGTAACCTAAATTAACCTCACGTGCTTGTGACAGAGTAAGGATGAAGAAATCCGCTTGATTTTTTACAGCGCTTTATAAAAGTGTTTGGCGTGAGGGGGATTGAGGTTGGTTTCACTAGATATATTTCACTACACATGAAAACAGGGTTACGCATGCTGCTGCGACCACCGCCCATTCTTTAAACTTGACCTACTCAATATTGTAACGACGACGTTACTCCCTTCATCAATCGACAGGCCAGAAGTGTTATGAGACACTTTTGGAATGCTTCCGCTTAAGAATATACATCCTCCATATACTGAACTAATACCTGACGTACTGTGCTTTACGTAACCTCCCTTCAGCGAGCAAAATATTTGATTCATCAAAGGCATCAGGGCTTTCTCTACACACAACTTTTACACTGATTTGGGCAGACATCCAGGTCGAACTGTTCATGGGGTGATTGTTCTGAAAATATATTCCTGTCTTATGTGAGCATATAATTTACAATATTCGTGAAGACCTCTTAAACATAAATCATGTCGCAACTAGGCTACAGGCCGTTTAGAACACGAAGGATCTCGTGGCCTGGTGTAATTTTCTCTAGGGGAATTAAAGCACAGGCGCTCTATTGTTCAAACACTTATAAAGCTACAATTATGCTTGTAAAATATTTTATACCTACAGTCCTTCATGACCAACTTCAAGACCCACAAAATTTTCTTGTAAAAATTGTAAAAAAAAGTAAAAATTCAACAGTCCTATACTGTGTTTATAGAATTCGTCCGCAGTCCCACCTAAGCGTCTATCAATTCAATCAATATATACGCGATTGCATGCTTGGCATCTATCCAGCACCCTGTATTTTCTCATGCGCAGGTCGCGCACGCTTGCGGTCACGAGCCACCAGTCGGGACCCCGTGCTTGCAACCGTGTATAAAAGGGGAGCGGCCTTTACTAACTTCCTAACTATACGAATATTTTGTTACGAATTAGGCCTATGGAATGCAAACGCCAGCAGAAACGATTCTTCAGATTATTCGGTTCATAAAGGTGTTCAATCGTGTCATTTGCTGCACTAGAAATTGCCTTACCAGAACACTTCTCCGAACGATCTTAAAAGCTAAATAAACCAGAAGTTTACAAGGACGTGGAATCAACCAAAAACCAAGAAAACACAACTTTTATAAGAGCCTGACCGCCATCACCGAGGATGTGAGATAGTGCATGAATTTTTTGTGGTAATGAACCGTGAAGATCAAGTGAACGTTATATGCGTAGACCTCGAAAATGTGGTCGTTATTGTTGTATATTCAAACACCGGTAAAGACAATGAAATATGGAGACGCTTATCGGTGCCAGAACACTGCAAACGTTTTTTTATCATTCCCCTGAGTTCTGTTGTCTGGAGGAACCAGTGAATGACGACAACTAAAAATACACTCTTAATGAGAGTTGCGGTTAACCACACTAAACGTCAAGCTAAATATAAGCATACCTAAACATTTCTAGGATATTCTGATCGAAATATATTTTCTTTCGCAAAAGAAGGTAATTTGTAAAAATCAAATGCAAACTTTGAGATATAGGCGATCTCATATCAGTTCTACCCCAAGGCTCCGTTTTCGGTTCAATATTTGTCAAGTGCTTAGTCGATAACATGCTTTTAAGCGTAACCAATATGACAAGATGAGTAATCTACTATTACGTTTTATATACAAAACAAAAAAAAGTCTCAGGTCAACTTAACCTAGAAACATGTTTTACCATAATTCATAGGAAATATCGTAAACTCTTGAAAAGACCGCATTTAATAAAATCATGCACAAAATAAAATCCTTGAATTTGTACACAACCTCGAAGATTGCGCTATAGTGGGGTTAGTAAGTTAGTATAATAAAGACACATCGAACCATATTACGCAGTTACGTAGGCAGTGTGTTCAGTTGAGGCTAAGAAAGAAAGTAAAGCAGAAGTCTCTGGCTTTTTATTCATCTTAAAGTCCAATGAATTTTAAGTGATTTTTTTTTTTCAAACAATGGGATTGACCTCGACACAATTGGTGAACGTCCGCGTAGTGTCCGGGGCCAACGCTTTCGCTTCGGCCGATTGAGGAACAATAGAGACTTTGATTGAGCTAGGTCTTGAGTATCCACCGCATGACGCAAATCCTTTGTCATCGGCCGGGTGCAATGGTGACGTCGTGGATAGTGCGGTCTTCAGCGCAGCTCAGTTAACCAGTAGTACCTCAAATATCGGGGATTATTTCCAGTAGAGAGATCGTTTATGGTCTCTCTATTTCAACGTATGAGATTCCGTACCAATATGTAGATATGAGAAATATTCTTCTGACAAAGAGGTGATAATGAATTTAATTGAGCTGTCGAATGACTTCATAACTGGCACTCGCTTTAACTTTTCTTATATTCTGGTAAATTCACTTCAAACAAATTGGTCACAGGAGCAGATGTCGCCGTCATTGACACTCCAATGTTCTTGTCATTAAAGCGGGGTTGTGGATTCGTCACTAGCAGTAATTCCTCGGCAGTACGTCAAAGCACAATATGCGATTTGAATGCTCAGGACGACTATCATGTAAATGTGTCCAGCCATATTCAGGAGATTTGTGTGGTTTATTTCTTAAATTAAATGTTTCTGTCGAGTGTTCATTGGGCCACTGGTTCTTGTACTGTATCGTCTGCAGGTGCTTTGTCACTCGAGATTTGCCAGCAGTTGAGCTATCGGCGGACGACATGTCCCCCTCCTGCGGATGTTTCAACTAAACTATTTTGGGTAAGGGGAGAGAGAATTATCGCCCCCCCCCCCTTTTTTGCCGGGCACCTCCGACGCTTCCGCTGGGGAACCGACATCGATCCCTCCCTTCCCACCTCGTCAGAAGTTCACAATTCGCTACTTTGGCATTTTAGTTATGGCACAGCCAGAGATTTGTTGCTGTCGCCGATACTACATCTTGTGTCCCTCATAGCACCACGGACTTTTATTTATATATAAGACAAAAATAATGGTATTGGCCTGGGGCCTTCAGAGTCGTAAAATGAAAGCCCAATCTCTACATCAGTGAGCAGTAACTACAATTTGCCCGGTACGGTACGTATTTGTTGAGTTGAAATTGACACCGATTTGCTGCTAGGCTAACTCCTTTTTGAAGTGAGCTTTAAAAACTTGGGGTTTGCTTGTCATAACGACTTGTGCGTTCTGTTATAGCGTTCATCAGAACCTCCTTGGAGAACTCCCTTAGAGCTACCGCGAGCATATTAGTCGCTGGTTCTATTTTGTCAAAGAACACATTTCCGGAATTGCTGAAATGCCAACAAACGTGACGCGTCATTTAATAAAGGCTGACTGGCTCCGCCGCTGAAATATTGGCCTGCAAGCGCTGCTCAAAAACAGTCGCTTTGAGACCGCGACTGGCACTCGGCGTCCGAAGCATTTTCGCTGGACCGCTCATGCAACTCGCAATTGCCAGCACGCCTTTCGCCCGGCTATAGCGTGGAGATACTGCATAATCATTCGTTTATCTTTTTTTTTAATCGCCGGTACGTGAAGTTTTGTTAGTGGAGGACGCCCGTGTAACCAATACCACCCAAAAGACAAGACCTGCGCGGGGCGGGCTATCATGAGTGAATCCTCGACCCGCCCCAAATGGCACACGCGTCGAAGCTTGACGGGAGTCGCTGCAAGGTGGCGGACGCGTTCGTTTTGGCGGCGCCAAGTCCTATAGCGTCGCGGTCGCCATGAGGCACTGCAAGACGATGCCGACGGCGATGCTGACGACAACTAGGCGCCGCCGCGCGGATCCACTAGGGACGACGTTCGTGGGCGAAAGGTGCAGGCCTTTATTGTTCTCGGTAATAGTGGTGTAACCCGCGAGTTCCGGCACGAGGCTCTCGCTTGACAGCCTGCCATGGCGTTTCGCAAGTTCGCGGAATACCAGCCTCTTTTCATACCAAAATCTTTCAAACCACGAATTTTCAAAATGACAGATAAGATTAAAAAAAAAAAAAGAAATAAGCGAACACGTCATACTTTTATTTCCAACAGAAATATTATTCGCAGAATATCGAGTCTAGATTGCCGAGAATGGCGGCGACGTTGCCAAAATCCCGAGAGAAAAAACGAGAGAAGAAACCTCTTATCGCGATCCGAATTCTGGGAGACGTTCCGACGGCGGGGAATCAGGAGGAGACTGACGGCCTGTCACGTGGGACTTTTGCGTTCTCCAAAGTGGTGGCAATCGCGGGGGATGGGAGGGGAGCTAACGATCGCCCCTGCGTGGGTGCCGCATAGCGGCCGTCTCGGTGCCGAGGATAAATGACTGCGACGAGTCGTTAGCTCCGTGAGTGGAACCTCCTCAGCCCCCGTTTCACCACGAAATGATATTGACTTTGGATGCAGCGCAGTTTTACTGGAGCGTACTTACCCTGGAGTAGTCGGAGACGGGTAAGGAATTCGGTGGCGTAGCAACGACGCGAGAATTCTGGCCATTCCGCCAGCGAGACAATCGCTCTCACTTGTTTTCATAACGCAACAACTTTAAGCCCGAAAGTCTTTCAATATGGCTGCGCGCGTACAGCAACAAGGTTGTTTTGGGTGGACGATATTTCGCAGTGAGCTTTCTGCTTTTTACCACGGCTGGTGCCTACTCGAGGTTTCATTGCAAAGCTGTTAATGTATGCAAGTTTGTTCGCGGTAGTCTGCGCAACCATTTCAGAATAGGGCAATCATCAACGATGTGCTCAGTGGAAATCGTTGTCAAGTGGTTAGGCTTAGTGGGGTCAGCGCGCTCGGCTCGACCAGACCGACGCTCTCCACATTATTCCATCCCCTTTCTAATAGTCGCTTGTAGGACATTCTAAGGTCGTTGTAGCTCGTACTCGTCGCAATGGTTTCTGTAAGACAATCTGAAAACCCTGCCGTCAATCCCATCAAAATAGTGCGCTGAGCACAATTTGCTGGAATCACACACCGCAATGACCATGCTGGTTACCTTGTCTAAGCCTGTATTTTTACGGAGCAAATGAATGAAAGCTTATTTTAAAATGGTTCCCTCAAATAAATGCTTATTCATCCGCAAATCCTAATGACCTTGACAATCTTATCATCGGAATCACTCGCGAGCAAGGTGGATAATAAACATTAAGATGATTAAATATATTTTTTACATGTTTTAAATCGTCGATACTATTCACATCCTACCTTAAGTCTACCTTTGTATGATTTCAAGCGTTTTAACATTAAGGCAACGTCACACAATACCGGTACCAGCGATACTAGTGCCTGATAAAATCAGTAAAAGTTGTTTATTATTGGCGCGGTTAGTTTTGTTCATAGAGAGTTTTAGTACATCATTCCAATAACTACATTAACAAAAAGGATAAGAAAAGTAACAGAGTCTCTCATGTTATCCCTAAGGCGACTTGAAGGCAAGAGCACAAGCGCCGATGTAAACGTAAGGCCTTGCGAACCGGCGGCCGGATCCGCGAGAATTCTGACGGCCCGGCAACGAAAGCAGGCTGGACTTCCGGCGGTGAGCAAGATAGCTCTTGGACCAATTTTGAACACCGGAAAAAAGTTTTCTCTCGCCGCAAGCCAATCAGAACGCACGGGGGAAGTGGCGCTTGCGACGTCAGATCCCCGCTGACGAGCTGGCAACGATGGCGACGAGACGCGCCCCGTTAAGGCGGAGGTTTAAGAGCTCTCGTCAGCTCTCGTCTGTTCGGGAAACTGCGAGACGCTCGCGCCGCGCACTCCGCAGGCGGAAACAAATGTGAACGGCCCGATCTTTTTTCGGCGAGCGAATTCAGTCGGCGGCGAGTGCGTATTTAGCAAGTGTGAACGAGCCATAATAGCCAACCTCCAAGGCAACGCGCTCTCTGACTACGCACTTTTGGCGCCGTTTCAGTTGGCTCACTCGGATCATGGCGTCGGCTGTGGTCACGGTGATATCGAACATCCGAAGACATAGCGCTCTCTGACGATGTACTTTTGACGCACTTTTGGCGTGTTTTCGTCGTTTTCGTGTCGTCTACGTGTCTTCGCTCAAGGACTTTGAAGATCGACTGAACGATGAGACAAATAAGGCGTTCGCCTTCAAACTATGAATGGCCATAGGCGTTGGCGGAGTATCAGGCATTGTTATTGAAGTTACCGAAACAATATGTTAAACCTCACTAATGTTATGACCTTCAAAATTGACGCTGGGTTTATTATCCCGCGATAATTTTGAAATGAGATACGTTACAAGCTCTTCATGAGTTCACTGTCTGACATCTTGCATTTCATAAAACCTACAAAACCGTTGAATACTTCAGTTTTTATCAGGTGATTTAAGTAACTAGGTATATTTATGTTCGACACCTCTTAGATTCAGCCTGGATGAGTCACGACCGCCATTGTGTTTTGCATGAATGATAGCGCTTCCTCTGCAACTAGTTTTCAAATTAGTTGGAATAAAACAAAATATATTAAATTTTATTCAAAAACATTTTTTGGCAAACAAATAATATATTTATATATATACATATACAGAGTTCAGTAATGACTACATTTAAGTACGTTACTCCATGATGCAAAATCAGTCCTTACAAAAGTTTTTTTTTTCGTTTTTAATATAGTTACTCTGCTCACTGAGACTCAAAAGTAGTTTTACACCGAATGTACATTTGGCCCAAGAAGTTCGCCATGACAAAAGAGTGCATGAAATGGTCATTCCTGCTTATTCATAACTGGGGATACATACTATGTTGTCGAGCATTCAACAGTCATACCACTTTTTACCGAAAAGCAAATACATTTTTTTAATCAACACCTTTAACTTTTGCGCAAAGAATTAGCAACGCAACTTTGCAATTTTTTACTTGAAACCTACTTCCAAGACTTTTCTTAAAAACAAATATCATTCGATGTTTTTATTTTTTATCGCTGCTACCGGTTGCTTTGAAATCCTAAAGTCTTTTTTGTTTTGTTTTTTGTATTGACCTATCATATTTTATCCCAGGGTTCACGGCATTCCACATGATTTCATGCGATTTGATTATTTCTGAAATGACCTGTCCAAGTTTTGCCAAAACACCTTTCAATAAAACTCTGAAAACAAAAACAGCACTGAGGTCGACACCGAAATTATTTCTATAAAAGAAGCAAATGTATGATGTTTCGCGAAAACCCAAATAAGAAGAAAAATAAACTTGGAGGAGAATAAATGGCTGCCAGAGAAGATCCGCTTACCTTCGCTTTAAATCAAATTGGCGAAAGTGTTTTTTTTTTATTATTATTATTATTTTGTTATAGCAAGGTTTTAGGGGAGTGAGTTTTTTTCAAGCGTATTGTGGCTTCCGGTACGCTGGTTTCAAATAGTAGTGGAAAGGAAAAACGAAAAGTGAGCGCTTTTTTAGTTCCGTGTGGTTCCGTGGAGCCGAACTGATTGATAGAAAATGCTTCTATTTTTTACGGGCACTGTGTCCTCAGGCGGAAAAGAGGGAAGCCCCCCCCCCCCCTCCCCTTTTTCTTTCGCAGGAAGCTAAGCTTTCCTGCGAAACTTTTCACGCTCGTGGCGACACAAAACAATAAATAACATCGTATACGTATATTTTTGTTGTTTCTGTTTCTTTTTTCTTTTTTGCAAAAGATTACAAAGTTGTCCAGCACAATTTCATTGGTTCCATAGCTTGACTGAAGACATTCTTGAAGATAAATTTAAAGTCGCGTGTCAATTCTTGTCATGAACGATTTGAAATCCCTACATAGTCAACATCGGGTGTTTCTCCCACTTCCACGGGATCTACAATTAGTGCGTTCAGCAGATTGTCTCCAACGATGTTGTTAACGCTAGCTCGCGTCGACATTTGAAAGCATTCTTCAAAGCATGAGCAACTTTTAGTGCTACTGCGTTGCTTTATTGACCCCCTAGGTATTTTATTTCTCTGTAAATTAAAAAAGTCTCTGGCATCTCAAATTTTCGTGTGTGTCGCGTTTGTCTTACTTGCTTTCTAAAGCGCTAAACTCGCCCCTGGAGTGCCGTACAGCTTAAGCGCTAGGTTGCGAAAATGTAAAAACAATACCAATGTTGTTGCGGTTTTTCTTGTTTTTGTTTTACGTTTGCTTAGGCTCTATGACGCATAAGCTTACATTAAATGCTCAAAATGTACTACAATCAAAATTCCTAGCACTCGTGGAAAGACGCACTTTACTATTAGTCGCGAGGCCTGATACGGACTGGAAGAAAAAAAAAAAAGTCAGGTTTACCAATTTTTGGCATGCAACAGTGACCACAAAGACGACGGCTAAAATTTGATACAAAATAATTATATGTCAAAGCGTGTGCAATGAACAAACCTTCAAAAGCAACTCTCTCACGCTGCTGGGCCGAGTGGCACTTTAATATAATCACGAGAACAGTGTTCTTCAAGGTGGCAGCCGGAACATAAGCTTAGGCCGACTAAAAATGAGGACGAAAGCAAACGCTTCCACGGGGAACCATCTATTGTCGGATTCGATGGAGTGCAATTTGTGGAACGGGGTATCTTACTAGTACTATTAGTATTAGTATTTGTATTAAAACATTAAATACTCTTAAACAGAACCCCACAACCCATATATTTTTCTATCCGTCCGTGCCTGCATTGGCCGCTAAATTTAGCTGAGAAACTAAATTGGTGTATAGATAACGTTACGTCAATTTATGTCGCGTTACATGACGTTGCGTCATCTATACACCAATCACGTTTCCCGACCAGATTCGGCGTCACGACTGTGATGGCCTTAAGTCACGTAACCCATACTCCACTTCAGTTTCCACGCTAAATTTAGCGCCAAAAATTGACGTAACATGGAGTAACCACACGTCGCCTATACACAAATTCACTTTTCCGGCTAAATTTAGCGGAAAATGTGATGTCACCAACGTTACTAGATTACCTCAGCTGTGGAACTCCCGCGGAAGGGGGTACCCCCCTCACTCACTTTGGTCCGCCTCCCGTCATTCGAAGCGCCATCTAGATTTTTGTTTACGAACTCTGTGTTCCATAGAGTACGGAGAAGCGCCATCTACACGCTGCGGTTCGAAACATACGTATCCCATAGAATACACTGCAGTTACCAAAGCACCCGTCCGGCGTGTCGAACGACGGGAGGCGATTTGTGGTGAGTGAGGGGGGGGGGGGGGGGGGGGGGGGGGGTTACTGCGCGTGCACGCAGCGCCTGTGAGCGATTCTGTAAATGAGGTAATGTAATAACGTTGGATTCCACGTGAACTGACGTCGCGAGACCTATACAACAAATTAGCTTCCCCGCTAAAGTTTGTGGGGACTAACTTTAGCGGAGAATCAGTTTGAGTATCATTTACGCTGTCTCTGAAAGCCAAAGCGCCTTAGAAAAGCCCATTCTAGACCATAACACGAAGGTCTGTGGTACCGCGTCCAATTACAATATAATAACGTTGTACAGATGAGAGGGGTTGCCACAGTGAGCACTACAGGGAATTGAAATCATTTTGTTGTCCGTGCTACGACATTCTGTTTCCGTTATTACGCACTTAAAGCGCCCATAGGTGTTAACATAAGAGGAGGCGAAAGGAAGAACAATAAAATCCAAAACAGTAAATACAACACACACAAAAAAAAGATTAAAGTTTCTTATATAATTAGGAACTTTGCAAGTGCAGCCCTGAAGTCGGATGATTCCCGAGTGGGGACAATGTCATCAAACATCGAAGCACATTCAGAAGTTGATAATTGAAAAGGTAAAAGTGTAAAGATATTCTCGTTTTGGTGTGACCAATTGAAGTTTTTGAAAATTGCCAGTTTTCACAGATATCTGAAATGCAGGCACACAATACAAATATATTTTTTATTGGGAATGGTAATCTAGGCTGTGAATTGCAGCAAGTCTCGATAGTTTCCTTCTCTCCGTGAGAGATACAAGAACTAGCTCGTTCTTTGGACTTGTGAAACGTGCGCGTGTGTAGGTTTTAAAAATGATGTGAGGGGCTTGGTTTTTGATTTATCGTACATTTTGAATCAGATGAGACTTATGTTTCATACTACACACGTCTATTCTGGCTAAGAGTGGACCAGTGTGGTGTAAGATCAGAGTTGTGTTTCTGAATTGTCACTGCGCAGCGTTCGTCTTAGAAAAGAGAGTATATTATTTGCCTTGGCAAACAAGTCTCGCAAAATAAGATAAACGTGATTTGGGGTATTACTCCTCTCCGTGACACAAGCCACCCCACCGTAGACTTTCTGGATAACATATTTGTTGACATCGTTGATTAAAAACAAGGAAGGAAAAATCTTATATATTTGGTAGTTTTGCGCTTCAACCTGTATACTTCTGATTTAAGTAATTTTTTTTATCTTTATAATCAGCGATGTTTCAACCAATACAAAATGAAAAGGAACTGAAGAAAACACTGCAACCAAACAGCAAGCTCTAAGTCAGGAAGGTGGTGTTGGAAAGCAACGCTGGCTTTACCATGGCGGAATTTGCGACTAACACTTCACAGCGCACAGCAAACAACACACTAAAAATATACAGACACACAAAGAAAGAACGAAGCAGTGAGTGAGAGTCGTTTCTTTGTGTGTATGTATTTTTTTAGTGTGCTGTTTATTGTGCACTGTGAAGTGTTAGCATGATTCACCAACTCGCCCAAGCTAAAGTATTGACCAAAACATTCGTGACTTATTTGGGAATTTTACAAAATCATGCCACTCAGGTTTGGTGGTAAGGATAGTTTAGGTTACGCGAGAGAGTGTTACGATAGCGTTCCTTCACGGCATCCCGAACCGGCGGTATATTGGTGGCGTGCAACGCCACCAATATACCGCTGCAGCTTCGTTTGCACGTACAGAACTCTGTAACTTGGAAACGAAGAAAATTGTTTTGTCATGGTTAACATTTCAAATTTGTTTAATTATGAAAATATGACATCTGCAGTTGAACCGTCGTGTTCGCTCGCGACGCCTCGACAAGAGCGGTATTGTGCTGAAGCCAAGCAGGAGTGCATCTCCGGTAGGAGTGCATTGTCTTCTTGTACATTGAAACTTTTAGTACACAACAACATTGCCATGACCGAGACGCCATCAGCGTCGCGGTCATAGCGACCGCGGTCTTGGGAGCTGCCGTTCCACAATTAACTTCGGCTTTTAGTCCTCTAGCAACCTCTCGCGCCTAGCGACAGCCAAGCAGAGATTTTGGCGCAAAACTATACTTCGTTTCAGCTTAGGTCCGAGGGGGGATCGGTGGCCGAGTGGGTTAGCGCACACCAGCTCGGAGCACGTGGAGCGAAAGCTCGCGCTGCAGAATCCAAGGATCCTGGGTTCAATCCCCACCCCTGCCCGTTTCGATCTGGATGAGCATCGTACCGGCGTGCGGTCGTGTATCACTACTGCGTGGTGCACGTTAAAGACCCCAGGTTAGCGGTTGTAATGCACTGGCTAAATTTCTCATCTAAGGCGAGTGACTCTTCGCAACTTTAAAAGGCTGACCAACTACACGCTGTATAAATATCCCCACAACCCAATTTTTAGGTCCGAGCGCGGCCGATGTTATGAGCCAAAGGCTCAATCAAACAGCGCCAAAAGCGCAGCGTCATGGCATGCTCTCTGCGTTTGATAGGACTAGCCGGCGGAGAAGCACGCACATAGAGACGGCGAATACCGGCTGTTCCTATCAACTGCAGAGAGCACGCCATGACGTTTTGCCTCTTTCGCTGTTTGATTGGCCTTCGGCTGATTACATCGGCCGCGCTTGGACCTAAGCTAAAACGAAGTATAAGCACCCCCGCGATTTATTAAAAAAAATAGCTTGCGCATTCAGAAAACGAAAAAGCGCAATTTGGACCCGGCATATGCGCAATGACTACAACGATTTATTATTTTTTTTTACGCCATGTGTTTTGCTGCGTCTTTCTAGAACTCCCTATTATCGGAAACTCGCGCCTCCACTTTAAAGCAATCTTTGAAGCGTCTCCTTGGAGAGGCGTAAGGCCTTGGGTAACGATCTGCAAAAACTCCCAATAAAGTCAAGAATGAAGGAGCTCACTCGACTGCCAGCCCACTCGACGTCCATGATTAGATCAACAATGAATCGAGACGCGGGTGCTCCCATACAGCTCGTATTCATTGGGCGCCGTATTTCAGCTCGGTGTTTATAAAGCATGCTAATAATGAACCGCCAGTTATATTGTAAAAACTATATTCCAGTTGGTATGTATTCCACGTTGCGGAATCCTTGTGTAAGCTCATTGGAAACTCACGCTCAGGGACAATGAACTCAGGTTTATCGTCCAGGGAGTGCAACCTATAATAGAGATGTTTTCTTTCGTTAATCCATGGTATTCCTAACAACCACGGAGCAATTATCTTTGGCCCAGACAGCAAGTAAGTACAGCGCATTCGCACTAGTCATATTAAAATCGAAAACAAAAGTCTGCGACTAGACCGTTTGTCATTAAAATCCGCCACCATCGCACAAATCAACATGCTTCAACACCATCGCCTTCCAGAACCTTCACTTGGCGCCCGTGGCATTCCCTTATCTCGAAGCAAGTGCACGGCTGACGTGATTTTGAGTACCATATTGTCCCTGGACAAAATGAAAAGATGGCAGGTAAACAGTGCACTGCGTCCTTTTAGTTCGTCGCTGTTTTCATACCCTATCCCGAACCATAATCGAGCCGTTGAAAAAACGTTGGCGGTCTGCGGCAGGTTTGGATTCGTTATTGGGGAATTGTAGTAGACCGTTTCCGCAGCCCGCTAAGCACCCGGATAGCGCTCCGTAATCCGCCACAAGACCTTGAACTATGCAGATAAGGCTGGCGGCGCGCATGCGCAGCTGCGGCGTTTTCTTCAGGGATACCGTAGCGGAGGAGAACAACGGTCTACTACAATTCCCTATTGAGACATGTATGACTGGACGAAGGCTTACTGGGAGAATTCTGGGAGTACTCGATACCAACCGACCAGCAGCGTAAAAATTCCGCAAAGAAGGTGCACTCAGACCCTACTCTTAACGGTTCGACGGACGTGATTTTTGCTGAAATTTGTCTAAACATAAAGCTCGCGAAGTTTCGGTGGCCATAAACGCCGACGTCGTACAAATCTGGCCTCCTGAATCTTTAGGGGACCGACGTTGCAGTACAAGACTTACCCCACGTCATCCTAGACGCCGCGGGGCTTATATTCCTCGTACCGTATTAGCGCTCGTGCAAACAGAAGCGAATGCAATCGTGACTTTCTGGCCGGCTTCAGCCGGGAATGCGTCAGTCAGATCTGTAATTCGTTCACCGCTAAACTGTAAGAGTGAGGAAGTCTACGTGCACTGCGGATCAATCAATCGCCTGCCTTTTATCGCGTGATCTCCATTTCTGCTCACAACTATGTGCTAAGTGTATGAGCACGTCATGCAAGAAAGCAACGCTGCAATGTAAATTACAAAAAAAAAACGTTTTTCACTCTTTGAGACACGAGGATTCGAGGTCTTCGACGATGTGACATGGTGAGATCGTCAGGGGTCGAAACTCACTCGCAAATGGGGCCGGCGTTGGCCGTGCTCTATGATGAAGACACAGCGCGAATAATCCAAGATCCAGGACGCACGCCGTACTTCAATGGATGCTTTTGGGATGACTTTTACAGCAGGAACTGGAGAATAAAAGTAATATCTTCCAACTTTCTGATATATCGTGTATCAAAAAAGAGTATAGGTTTGTGTTGTGTCTCCGTTCAGGAGAGACATAGCGGCGACTGCTTAAAACGGCTCAATTACATGGTTTGTGCATACCGCTGCGTCGTCACGTTAGCTAGACGCCTAATAACGTGATGAAACAAATTAGAATAGCTTAAACATCTGTCTGATTAAAATATATCAACAAGTTGTGTAGCAAATTTGTGTAACTTATGTATCAGTCCATTAGTTTATGAACGTGTAGGCACAACCCCAGGGAAGCAGTTGTACTGCGCCGTCTAAATGTCTCACCTACTGCGTGAATAACACTTGCCATACAATGACACACCGACTTGACGCTGTCTAGACATCCTGCGTCTAACTCACAATTAACGAACATATCGTAAGGGCGCAAGTGACCTTGCGTGCTCTAAACGTTTTGGAGCAACCCGTGAGTCAGGAATACGAAAGTTGACGCCAAGAGAGTATAAGGTGAACGTCTTGAAGGCAACTAAAATTTTATTGCGGACAAAGACGTTTTCTTGTTCTTCTCTTGATGTCAGCATGTCAAGAACCTCACTCATGGGTTGCTTCAAAATGTTACAATTAAGTCGTTTTCTTAGCGGGCTCCACAACATTAGAGGGTTCAAGACAATCCCCCTTAACTTCTACACGCGAAGTGCACATAAAACACACGAAATGTATTTGGTGCAGTGCACCGCATTTATCTAAATGAAATAGTGCTTATTGAACTAATTTTAATTGCTGGCGGAAGAGAACATTTACGTTCATGTGCCATCTGACAGGTGAAGTACGGTAGACAACCATGGCCAAACATCCAATTTACCTGCGCGTGCTTCATCAAGTACCATTAATATATTATATCTCATGTTTTTTTTTAATATGGTATAATAAAATATAAGCAATAAAAATGCATATAAACTTTTTTTTCTTTTTTCCTTCTTTTTTGCTTTTTTTTTTTTTTGCAGAAGGGGTTTTTAGAAAATGTTACACATCGCGGAATACTTACAATTTTATTCTCTGTATTCAGTGGCGATTCAAACCGGAATCTTGGAAGGTCATGTTGCAGTGACCCGTTTTCAAAAATCACTGGAAACCAAACAATACAAAACAGAAAACGCAATCAAACCGGAAATTCGTTGGTTCCAATACTTTCTGGAAATTGCTTCTTACCCAACAAAAAGTGTCTTTTTGTTCCAGATTGAAATGGTTTGTAGTAATCCACGGGAGGCTCCGCTTTCGGGAGTGATTGGAGCGTATTCTACGAAAATCCATAAGATTGCTTCCTCAGAGCTAACCTCAAGCATTTGTTCACGTTCCTACTCACATAACTGCTTTCCTGCACGTTTTTTGTTTATTGTTGTTTTGTTTATGCTATATTGTGATATAAAGTTATACTTGTACCAGGTATCTGAAGATAGAGTTAGAAGACAACTGGACAGAGTTATACTAAACACAGTTCTTTTGGACACAGTTCTAATGCATGCTGTTTTTTTTTCTTGTTAATGCAGTTAGTTTTTTTGGTTTTTTTGCTTTATTCGACAATATTATTTTTGTAGTTTGTAGATTTGTTTTACATAAGAAGCAATCCGTCAAACACGCGGTCTACTTGGCGGGTGGTGCATAAAAAGTAGAAGTCGAGGGGAATTTTTTTCTTGATTTGGAAGGTTACACGTTATAATTAGTTTTACAGTCATGTCTCGTTAATATGGACCCGGTTAATATGGATACCCCACTGTATGGGCACCATTTCAGGGGAAAAACTTCGAAAATAGATGCATTTTTGTCTCGTTATTATGAACAACTTACATTATGGTAGATGTTTTAGGGAAACGGATATGTCCATATTGACGAGACATCTCTGGACATGATAGACTGTGTTTTTATGTGCAAGTATAATTACAGCCTCGTCGTTCGCCGAGCACCCTCAGTAGATCGCAGCGATTGTGTCTCGCAGGTAGTTTGTGGCAAAGTAGACGCACCTGATTCTTTACGGTGTTCTTTAGAAACAATTTCGTGCACACCTGGTGTTAACCCTGATAAAAATACGAGACAAGCAGCCGTGGATTCTAACTTCGATGAATGGCTTCCCCTCAGTGAGGGTCTTTATGTGGTGAAGAGACCTTCGCAGGAACTATCCTCGCGCATAGAAACCAGCTTATGACGTGGCGGCGTGGGACGTATGATTCGGTTGTCAACCCGCTGTGGACTGTTCGAGTGAAGCAGCGATGAAGATGGCCAATCACGTGATAAATGGATATTAAGCCAAGCTGTGAGACTGGCGCCCCAGTGTTAAAAGGAGGGCTGACGTCGGGCTACATACTTTGAGAGCCCATTTAATGGGATTAGGTTAGTCTAATCTACAATTGCACGATGCTACGTTAAAAGTCTTAGGTTATAATTTGTGGACCGAGGCCAAGTTGTCCTTTTCAACGATGGAGGTAAATTCGAAATATCTTAAAGCAACCACTAGTATGCTGTCTAAGCAGTCATACAACCAATTCGAGCTGGCTTTGTCCTGTCTTTGTTTAAATTCTTCGACCGGTAGGCTGGTCGAGAGTCGATTTCCATGACGTGTTTCGGTACTCCGAGGGAACAAAAAAGTAATGGGGAGTAAAACAAAATGTATTTTTATGGTGCCTAAAGTAACTGCCACTGATATGTAAAGATTGAGAAAGTTTACATTTTAGAAAATAAATGCACTCTAGATCTAGAGTATTGGTGTTTTTCCATCATTTTGGCCTCACACACGGTCCCAAAAAGTAAATTGTGTGATTTGATTTACTTCCAGACATGTTGAACCATCTCAGCTTGGCGTCAAAGTCACACAATGCATGATTTAATTTTTTTAGGGGCGAAGCTCTTTAGCATCCGTCTGGCGTCCATGCTCACATCGATTGCCATCCCATCTGCCTTCTTAAAAAAAAGAGAGAATGTTTGCGCAGTCGACAGGATTCGAACCTGTGCGGGGAGACCTCAATGGATTTCTAGTCCATCGCCCTAACCAGTCGGCCATGTGTCATCCATCTGTCTGTCATAGATGAAACGTT
Organism: Ixodes persulcatus; assembly: GCA_013358835.2. NCBI lineage: Eukaryota > Metazoa > Arthropoda > Arachnida > Ixodida > Ixodidae > Ixodes > Ixodes persulcatus. Next base: position 466,321 of record JABSTQ010010408.1, read on the forward strand.
GCATGTAGCCGCTCAATGTATATAGAGGAGAGGGCACTGCGGTCAAATGCGTATATAATCGCGTTAAACTTTGCATGCACTGGCTCAACGTTTATAGAAGAGAGGGCGCTGCGGTCAAATGAGCAAATGCGTTTATAACCATGTTCCATACCACACATTCTCTTTCTGACATGGACCGTTGACTTAAGCGGTGGAGATGCGTTCCCAAGGCTTCTAGCGGATCCAAGCTGATCCGCTAGAAGAACCACTGGCTTTGCATTTCACCGACCATAAAACAGTAATAATGAAGTCGAAACGCAACCCGGAACTCAGCACTACCTATAAGCAATAAAAAAAAATCAGCACCATCCGCACTACCTATGAACAATAAAATCAGTATCATCAGCACCATCAGAGCTTCGCCCCAATTAACATCATTTACCACTTGGAGATGTTGTATTTTTTTTTCTTTTAGGGAAACTAGTTACATATATTTGAAAATAATTATATACGAAGCAGGCTCATGTCACCCTGTTTCCGTTTATATTGCGACTTTAAGACGCTGGGTGAAAATATTCATCTCTTTAATTTCGCTTACTTTTTTATTTCAAATATATACGGTTTAAATAAATTGCCTCAAAATAATGTTAACCTTATGACTATTACCGTAACTGATCAAACTCAAATTACATTTTTTTTTCAATCAGGCCAAACACTGAAAACAAGAAATGGAGAGAGAAATCAATGCTATTGCATTTCAAAAAAAAAAAATCGCGCACTTCATAAGGTACTCACAAAGCACTGACCACGTCCCGACTAGGCGGCGGTATTTCTTACGGCTTTAGGTTTCGCTTTAGAAGCAATAGGAGTTTTTATACCGCGTGTGGGCGCGACAACACTGCCCTTTCGAGTACTGCCTGACCCACCCTGAACTACTATTCCGACCACCGTAATTGAAGCTGTGCACCAATGTACTCATATCAAACAACTGTAGTGCGCTGATTGAAATAATTTGGCTTTCGATAAATAGACCTTGTTTATAAAAATGGAAATAAGACGAAACGTTCTGCGTTAGTCCATGCAAGGCAGGCGGCCTCAAGGCCTGTAGCTCTAACTAGTTTGCAAATTTCTCCAAATCAACACCGGAGCCAAGAGGCCAACACAGTGAGATTAGGTTGTCTTGCTAGAACGAGCTAAAGCGCTGTAGGAAAGTTGAGTTTGCAGTGACTTCACAGAGCTGTGGTGGGAGAGAGACTACCCCGTAACGTGAAGTCCATAAGGAAGCGCTCCTTTTCCTTCTAGCTGGCAGTGCACTGACGTGCTGACGCTAATGCTTGCCAATGTTTTTATTTATTTTCTGAAAGCTTGTATCGAAGTTATTTTCCGTAGTCTTGGCGCACTCAGTGCTACAAAAGTCATAGATGTTTTTTTTTTTTTTTTTTTTTTTTTACAGTTGGCGCCAGCCGAGCTGTCAACGCGCTCTAGGCCACGGCGAAAGCTCAAAGCATTATAACGGTGAAGCGTATGTCCACGGTGTAAAAACACATCGCCTTTGAAATCAAGCTAAGTTTCCAAATCACCACAAAAAAAATCCCAATTTCTTTTTATATGCGCAAGGCAGACGTGGTCTCAAAACGAAAGCAGTCCAATTATGTAACGCAAAACAAATCCACAAGCCGATGCAAGATCAACATCATACGTATAAATGAATCTGTGTGCCTCTAATTTGTTCCTGTCTTTCTTTCCACAGGTAAAAGTGTGTGTGTAAAAGAACAAGAAAATTCGCACAAGTGTCATTTTCTTGCTTTTGCTTCTTCCATTCTGATTAGGTTTCGCTTGCAATTGGACACCGCGTGTCCGACGAACAAAGCAAAAAACAGAAGGAAAGCTTTTATTGCAGAAGATCACAGCTTCCTTTCGCCTCATTCCACTGCTATAAGGCCTTGTTAATTTAAGAATATTTCAGTTTATTAAAACTAAACGCACATCAAAACATAATAGAATAACGATATTTAGCGCCTAGTTAAAAGCAGAGGTATATATAATATTTTACAAACAATGCCTGTGTTAAAATATCAGTGCAAAGGTAGTGTCATTTAAACCGAGATTTAACTTCCAATTAAAAATATTTTGATATGTCTCTCACTTCTGAAATGGACGGCGTGCTCAAACGCGATGACAAAAAGCGGTTTGTTTACGAACACCGGGAGGTAAACCTGCACATCGACTGTAACACATGACGAACGTTCTGCGACGTTCCTTGCAATCAAAACTTTGCAAGGAAATATAAAAATTATAACACTTTTGCGTTCTATAATAAACGGGCAATTACAGTCTTCGGAAATGTTACGATATTTTGTCTTTCTCAAGAAAAGCAGAAATTGATCATTTTGTGAATGTGGCCTATAGGATTCAACGCCAAATATATCGTACAGCCGTGGAATAAAAACTATACGCGTTCAAATGCTTATAGTTACTGCTCATAAATATTTCATGACTGTTACATAAAATAAGATGTACGATCATTGTGATGTTGTTGTTGACTTGGAAAATTTCATTAGAGTGTATGCACCGAGGCGTTGATGCCTTAGAAAGTTGGATATGTACATACGTGCACATGTCAAATCGAAACTACCCAAAATTTGGTGCCTACGAATATTTTCCACGCGGCGGTCGAGGACCAATTGTGGTTCCTGCGCGTAATTCGCCAATATGGTTTCGGCAAAGGCATATTGGTCATTTCTATACAAATACCCATTGCTTTACTTTTTCGTACCTGCGCTCTAATAGTTTTTTTTTTTTCTTTTTCTTTTGTTTCAAAATGTGGTTTGGAACTTTTTGTTTAATGTTCTGATGTTTGTGCAATAATCCTTGTTTTTTTGTTTGGTTTTTTTCGCATGTCCGAAATATTGTGCAACCGAAAATCGCGCAAGATTCCAAGCGTAATTATTAGTTTTGTGCTATTGTTTTATTCTTTAACTAAATTGGTTTCGTGTTTCTTTTTACCAACTGATGAAAAAGCTAGTTCCTCCTCTAGAAAGCTTTTTCCCTAGGGTGAACCACCCTTGCCTTGTCCATTTCCTTATTTTGTCGAAAACAGGAAAAAGATATTAGTTGTGTTTTTTTGCAACCTCAATCGTTACTTTTGAGATATGTTGAACACTCTATCATCAGTTGACCGCTAAGTTGACGGAGCAGAGTAAGCTAGGTACATGCTTAAGGGACCAGAAGTTCCCGGAGACGTAAATCGCCAACAGCTCCCCCCTTTCGGCGTATTCAATAAAAGGGTCCATGCTGGATATATGTTCTAAACATTATTTTCAGACACTAGTGAGTTTTATTACGGCGTATACGAGCGAACGAAAGCACTGTGCGTTTTCGTTAGCGTCGCGTGTCCCACACTGCGGGTACGCAGAGCCCAGACTGCGGTGTTGGATTGGCGCGCAGCGATGAAGCGCACAATCACTTGTGGTCTAAGAACCAAGATATCGGGGTGCTTTATTTTACACTCTGCGTTATCAACCTGTAACTGCACGTCATTCCGCGAGCGCCGTCAATATTGTATAGAGGAACTGTTCTAGGTTGTGAAGCGCTGCTGAAGAACAATTAGAGATCAATTTTACGGGCTATTCGTGCAGAAGATATTTCTCATACAATATTCCCGACCCGATTGTTTTCTATATCACAACTCGATCGATCAGTGGATTAGCGGGTTAGGCTTGTAGTACCGGGGGAGCTAGCCGGAGAGAGGGTAAAATGATAAAACAACGTGAGGTCTCTGTCACAATATTTTTCAAAGGCACTCAGGCAGTCTGTGGTGCTACAGCCTTTTCTACTCACAAAAGTTTTGCTGTCGGTTTTGATTGCTTCCGGTTTTCGCGCTCTCTGTATTGTGAACAAATATATTCGTCCGGATTGCACAAGAGGAAATTGGGTCATAATTTGAGTTTTTTACAAGTACGAGGGCTATTGTTTTTAGTTTCCATGAGCTGAGTGAAGAAAAAAAAAAAGCGATGAAAAACATTTTAATTTACGCAGAATGTAGATATAGTCACCGCAGTGACTCAGGCGGTTATTGTGACATGTCATCATTATTATTTATTCATCATTTATTAAACCTTGAAGGCCCTTACGGGCATTACACAAGGGGGGGGGGGGGGGGGTACCTGCTAAAGAAATATTAAATGAAGGAAAAAACAAAAAGTGGGTTACATGCTGGAGAACATTGTTATATAAAGCAGCAAAAACAGGAAAAACAAATAAACACGCAAAACATTTTTAGAGAAAAACAGCTGATTAAACAGAAAAATACTCAAATAAAACATTTCTATAAACACGAATTGACTTTGCTATTAGGGCAAACGCAGATGGATGGTCAGTTTGGATATGAATGTGTTATAATCTGTCTGAGTCACGATACTGTTAAGCAGGCTATTCCAGTTCGTTATTGTTAATGGCAAGGCGGAGTTAAGAAACGAAACTGACGAGGCGAAAATTATACGAACTTTACAGACGATATCAATGCGAGGAAATATGCGAGTGGCTGGGAATAATAGTGAAGTTCTGATGTTATGATAGTAAATGTTGTGAAAAAGAGACAGGCCCGATAATTTTCTTCTGGATGAGAGCAGATCAAGGTTAGCTTTCATTCGTAAAGAAGTGATGCTGGTGTCTCGTGAGTAATCTGAAAAAATTAATCTGATTTCGCGATTTTGAAGTGCCTCTATGTTTGTTATCAGTGAATGTTGCCAAGGGGACCAAATGGCTGACGCTTATTCAAGTTGCGATCTTACGAGTGTAGTGTAGGCTAGTTGTTTTACTGATGATGGTGTTAGTTTTAGATTCCGTCGAAGATAGCCAAGAGAGCGGTTAGCATTGGGCAGGACGTGTGCTATATGCGTGTTCCATGAGAGATCGTCAAATAAGTGAACGCCCAGATATTTGTAAGATGGACACTTGGTAATTGCCTAGCTGCACATGGTGTAAGTAAAAGAGAGAGGACTATGAGCGCGCGTGAAGGAAACGAGATTTGTTTTAGAAAAGTTAATTGTCATTTTCCACTGTTTACACCAGTCGGCTATTAGGTTAAGGTCAGCTTGTAGGGTTATGTTATCGTTCAGGGTAGATACAGATCGGTAAATTACGCAGTCATCAGCAAACAGTCGAATACAGGATGTTATGTGATCAGGTAGGTCACTTAGAAATGTTAAAAAAAGCAGAGGTCCGAGAACACTGCCCTGGGGAACTCCGAATGGTACAGAAGAATAAGCTGACGACTGGTTGATAATGACAGTATGCTGAGTGCGATTGGTTAAAAATTGTCCTATCCATGATGTTACGAGTGGATGAATATGAAGTTTATTTAGCTTGAGCATGAGTAAACTATGGGATACCTTATCGAATGCTTTAGAAAAATCAATGAATATGGCGTCTGTCTGTATGTTATTATCGATGTTACTGTGTATTTTATGAACAAGTTGTGCTAGTTGTGTTTCGCAAGAATATGATTCTCTGAACCCGTGCTGGTTTGAAACGAGGATGAGGTTATTTTCGAAATGCTTAATGACATTTGAATATATTTTGTGCTCAAGTAGCTTGCACGGGACACTGGTTAGAGATATAGGACGCTAATTTAATGGTAAAGTTTGATCCCCCCATTTGTGTATGTGGACCACTCTGCCAATTTTTCAATCTGTAGGAAGCTCACCAGAAGTCAAAGATTGTTGGAAGATAATTAACAGAAAACGAGCTGAGTGTAATTTAGAGTTTTTCAGTAATTTGGAGTTTATTTTGTCGTCCCCAGAACTGGACGACAACTGTAACCTTTCTATAGAGCTTATAATACCTGCATACGTTATTTCAATGGCAGCCATGGGGGTGTGATATGCGTGGTTAAGATGAGGCATGCTACTGTGGTCCTCTGTGGTAAAGACTGAGGTGAAATAGTGGTTCAGACTGTTGGCACTTTCTTCATCCGATAATGGCAACCGATCATCACTCATTAGTTGTACAGGTTTAGACGTTTTTGGATTAATTACCTCCCAGAACTTTTTAGGTTTATTGCGAAGAATGTTTACTAAGTAATTGTTAAAGAATTTTGACATCGCTTCTGTAATAGATTTCTTATAAATTTTAGCAATATCATTGTACTGTTTCCAAGCGAGATCGGTAGTCAGTTGTTTGGCACGGCTAAATAGTCTTTTCTTTTTTCTGTTAAGTTGGTTAAGCGTTTTCGTGAACCAGGGATTTGATTTGTCACAAGTTATGTTTATTGATGGGACGTAAGTGTCGGCAAGGTGTGCGAGTTTATTTCTGAAGAGAATTCAGTTTTCATCGACTGTCCTGCTGATATAGCCACACTGAAAACTATCGAAAAATATTTCAAGCTCATTGTTAATTGCGGAGTAATTAGCTTCATTATAGTCTTTAAGGGTTTTAAAATATGGTGATTTCCGCTGAGTTTCAAATTTAATGTTGAAATGAATTACGTCATGGTCACTAATGGGTGGGTGGTATGTTATATTTTTAACAAGTGTAGTGTCAGGAGTGAGGCATAGATCCAGAATATGACTTGTTCTTTGGGTTGATCTTTTAGGTTGAGTAATCATCTGTGATAGATTTAATGTAAGACTTGTGTCTATGAGTTTGCCTGAAATATGATTACAGAATGAAAGAGCATCCCAAATGATGTCAGGATAATTGAAATCGCCTAAGAGAATGCAGGATGCGTTTCAGGATTGGTTGAAAACGGAAGAGAGTGCGTCATGAAGCTTATAAAAAAAACAATAACAAAGTCGAGCGGACTATAGCACACACCAAGGAAGATACACGCGGAGGGGGACTGCAGCCGTAGCCATACCATTTCAAGGCAAGTAGGGATTTGAACAAAATAAACTGCAATATGATTCCGTACAGCAATTAGTACTCCGCCTCCACGTCGGAACTCCCTACCACACCTATAAATATTGTAATTAAAATTCGTGGGAAACACTTCAGAGTCTTTTATGTCAGGTCTTAGCCATGTTTCCGTTAGGAACCCAAAGTCGGCAGCACAAGAGTCAGTTAATAAATGAAGGTCTTCACGCTTTGGAAGTATAATTCTTATGTTAGTGTAAAGTACAGAAAAAGAACTTTTTTTCTAATCTAAGGGCACTGAGGTCAGTTTCGACCACACAGATGTTATGGATGCCTGTCTTCCATAACACTCTTGCTTTCAGGGTCATAAACAAAAATCTGCGTTCCAATCGAAAGTTTGTTAAATTTTAGTTTAAACGGTTTATTTTGGGGCCTGGCAAACTGTAGGAGTTCTCGACGAGCTTCACGCACGGCAGGGGAAAAGTCTTCGCTTACAGAAAACGTGGTACCCTTGAGCTTGTAAGCTTTCCCTAGTATTAAGTCCTTTTGCTTTGTTGAGCAAAACTTTACAATGATAGGGCGTTTTTTATTAGGGCCGAAATGACCGATCCTGTGGGCGCGTTCAGTGATGCCAGGTTCTAATGGTAAACCAAGTTGCGCAGGGCAGATATCGAGAACAAGCTTTTCTGACTAGCCCAGGTCTCCCCCTCTTTGTCTGATAATCCATAAAAAAACACGTTTGAGCGCCGCTGTCTGTTCTCACTATCCTCGCAACGCGTCCCCTGAACAGACAACTCACGCCTGACGTTTGACAGTGCTTGAGTGGGTCAGTGATTTCTTTTTTTACATCCGGTATAACAGTCTGGTGCGTCCCAAGCTTCTGAATACCCTACCAAAAGAAACTCGTCACCTCCCTTTTTAGCCATTCCATAAGATGATCAGACCATCAGTCGCCACATCTTTTTTCCGTACCCATCATATCAAGGACGTCTGCCCGTCCTTCCCAAATCTTAATGCAGCTTCCTCCATGCACAAAACACGTGGCGAGTGAGGGCCTTGCTGAAGCATATTGGAAGAACTGAGAACCCCGGCGTTAACTTTAAAAAAGGAAAAAAGCACAAGCTAAAAACAAAATAGCTTTTAATTATGTTTTAATATACTCGTACCCTGACGTACGTCGAGGTCTAGAACGTTATTCTGAAGAAAGAATACATTTCTTTTCGGTGTTCTTTTCTCGTTTTAGATATTTTCCGTCTCCCACATACCTGGAAGCTCAGTATATTGTGAATGCTTTTTGTGACATAAATTTAAACGTACCTTCACCCAAAACTATAATTATAAAGGTTACAGTCTCGTCTGAAGGCTCGAATTGCGTTTCCGTTGCTTATAGAAGCAGAAGGCTTGTGCGTCGGACAGACGTTTTTAGAGCGCAGCTTTTAGGCACCCGTTTCCGGCTTGAGCGCCGTCGCCGTCGGCGTAACCGCGCGGTGCATTATGGAACTTTTTCCATAATGATGTCACACGTGACTTCACGTGTGACTTTATTATGAGAAACGTCCCATTATACAACGCGCGGTTACGCCGACCGCTACGGCGACGCCGACGGTGACGGCGAGACGAGCGCCAAACGCGCCTTGTCACTCGACTTGGTCGTCTGCGTCGCCGCCCACAGTTGACCCTGGCAAGTTTCTCGGCCCTATTTTTTTACAGAAAGGGAGCTACGCTTTGTCATGTTACGATAAAAAAGAGGAGGTGAAGGAGAAAGAAAGGAGGTAAGGAGGAGCAGAGGAGGAATGGAGGAGGACGGGAGGATGAGAGGAGGGGGAGATGAGGAGAAAAGGGTACGGAGAAGGAGGAGGAGCGGCATACTTTCCTCTCCGTACGATCCCCTCCTCCTTTTCAAAAGCGCGAAATTTACTGATAATTTCCCGCTAAACGGCAGGGCAGCAGGAGAGGAGGGTATGCGCCTCCCTCTCCTCCGTACCCTTCCCTCCTCCTCCTTAATAGCTGCGCTCGAATTCGGCATTACAGAAAATTGTAAACGTCTTTCATTTTTTTTTTACGTTAAATAAACCTAAAATTATAGTGTTGTTTTGGATACCTTAGGGTCCTGTTTTATAACGGGACACTTTACTCAGAATGCTCATTGAATTGCTCGAAATATAATGAGAAGATAAAGTTTCGAGACAATCGTTTGGATGATTTTTCAATACAAGTTATCTGCCCTACGAAGATCCTAGTTACACGTCATTGGCTGCCTCCGTGTCAGCCTCCTTGGTGCTTTTACTCGTTAATGAGATCTCGACTCGTTTTCCTTCGAAGAAAGCCTGTCATGAATTTCTCATTCCTCGCGCGGGACGTGGCAGAAGGTAAACGTAAGAAATACATTCCCGAAACCTGATAGCTTACAATCCGGTTGCAAAGTAATTTTCGTTGCCTTTCTGACAGCTTAGAAATGAGGACCTAGAAGATTCTGGGATAAATTAGACCTGGTGGCCTAGGACATTTTACGACTCACAAATCTCAGACTCACAAAACAATTGGGTTTTCTATTACCTTTCGCAGGAGACTTCCGAACATGAATAAAATAAAAGAAGTCACTGGTTTTTGGTATCTTCAGCGCTTCAGTTGCATTGAATCTAACAAAACGCCTTTACATAATGAGTTAATTGAACAGAGTAACTGACTTTTATATATACTTTGTTGCCCTCTGTTGTTGTTTTTGTTTTTGTTTTGTAGATCCCCAAAAACATTAGAATTAGCGGTTTTGATAACAACTACAGCGCTTCAGTTGCATTAAACATAACAAGAAACATTTACATTATCAGTTCATCGAACAAAGCGAAGCCATTTGAATAATACTTTACTACCCGCGGCTTCTTCTCTAGATACACAAAAACATAATAATTGACGGTTCTGACCCCATCATACGTAGAGGGTATCGCGTATAACACCGCCTTTGTTAACGTGTGCCCCGTCACGTTTAACGTGTGTCTGTTAACGTGCGTTCTGTTGAGTTAACATCTATCTTGCGTTAATTTAAAATGTTCGTTCTAAAACGGGTTCATACAAAGCAACGGCTCGAACGTCTGGCCTTCTTAATTTTTGGAAGCGGCTGGAAGGATTGCGGCTTGCGGGAATACGATGTTCGAAACAATCGGGTGAAAGTGTTTAAGTGTCGCTGTGGTCGGCATTCGTGATTGGCTAGATGTTCTCTGCGACGTCGTTATTTGAATTAATTTTGCTTTGATCGACGGAAATAAGAACGGTATCAGACCACCAACTTTGACGGCGTTGGTTTAAGACTGCGATGACTCCGGGATTCCTTCGTTCATTGTACACGCACCATCTTACTTGTACGGAATTGATAATGAGGAGCCAGGGTAACAGCTCGCGACGCCACGGCGAGACAAACCCTGGCCGTGACGTCACTGACGATAGCCATAAGGGGGCGCCACCGAAACATTTCGGCGCCAGAGCCGTATATAGAGAGAGCTTGGCTATACATTGGAAACTATAGGAGGAAAGTGAGGAGGCGCCATTGGCCGAGAGCGGGCTGGGCATGTACCGGCGCGTCTTCACAAATTTGAATGTGGCCCGCCAGAAGCCGCGAATAATACCTGGCGGTGGTCTCGAGAAACCGAATTAATAGGTGAGTCAGAGTAACTCTCGATAACTGAAAACATGGTGCACGAGATTTTTTTTTTCTATTACTGGTCATGCAAAATCAAAATCTAAGAGAAGGATCGACGCGATCCGTACGCCAGGCGCCGAGGGCCGGGCAAATGCCGTCCGAGGGGTCAGACCCTGGCCGAGCAAAACAGAGTTAGAACGGCGCATTCGATTTTTACATCTTTTTGCGTGATCATTATCGAAGGATCACGTGCACTTTATTTTCAACCACGGAGAGTTACTGCATTTAACTCTTTCGCACTTATTAGAAGTGTTTCTCGCTACCATCGTTAGGGGAATAGTTTTGGCTTCCGGTTGGCCAAGAGAACACGTCGAGCATTTTATTGCGTCTCGTGCACGCCCTGGCTCTGTCCGCTCCTCCCATTGACCAAACTCTCTCTATGCACGGCTCTGCTTGGCGCTCATTGTCACTGACAGTGTGAGAAGAGCAGGGCGTCTCTTTCGAAAGCCCGGCCTACAGCACGTGCTCGTGGCAAGCTTCCCCTGTGTCATAGCCTCATCTATACACACAACGCCTGGCAGTTCTACGACGGAGCCAGAGAGTGCCCGGTCGCAGATTTTTGGCGCGAAAATCTGGTAGCACAGGGCATATCAAAGCGCCATTTGTAGGGCAACCTGTACATCACGCAACAGTTTTTGCAGCGGCTAGGACCCGAAACACTTGTTCGCTTGGGAGAAGTGTGTTTCGGTGTCTCGCCGCAGTGGGGCGCCAGTCACGTGGCTCTCCTCTCATCCGTTGTCTGCCGCTCTACCTTTTCCATTTCGGCGGCCGCTTCTCGCGGCGATCTGCCAGGCTTTGTCAGTATTAGCGGCGAGATGTTTCGGTGGCACCCTCGTTCGGTTACCTTTCGTGAAGTCATTACCTTGTAAACAACAAGTTCGATGGTGTTCTTAATGGGCATGGTGGAAGCCTGAAATCATAGCGCTATCAAAGCAACACTGCCAACACCGTCAAAATTGAAGTTTTTAAATTTCTCTTATTTCCGTCGATGAGAAATCCTTTGCTGACGTCCTAGTCAGCATTCGGCCAATTGTGGTGGACCGACCACAGCGACGCTTTCGATCGCTCACGTCGCCAATAGAGGAGGCTATGACTGTGCCCTGGTTGCGCGTGCACGTTTGAGGCTCACGAGACGCCGAAGAGTTACCGAAGGTAGGAAGCTCGCGCTGGATTCGGGGACATTTGAGACTCCTCCCCGTCGTTCTCAACCTGCCAGGAACTATAATGGTATTCTCAACTCCAACATCGCGCATGCAACCTCCTTTCCTCTGTTTTGCATTTCAGCCACCAGAGCGCGTCTGTATCCACTGCAGACCTGGATAATTGGTAGCTCTCTGCTCCTCTACTTGGTGTCTTCCACACCAGAGGGCGTCGCCTTCTTCGGCGTTGCCAATAGAACTTGTCACCCTTTCGACCTGCGTATGAGTTCTACCTTGTCGGCCAGGCCAAGGCCACGTAGAATAATTCAAGGCCCGCGAACATCCTTCCCTGCCTCGTGGAACGTCATCGCAGTCGGATTGCTCAAACTCGGCAATTGGGCTCGGAGCGCGACCCCGGGCGCCCTTGGACGCGTTGATTGGTCACGAGGCACAGCCGAACGCTGACGCACCACTCGGTGGCCAATCTGTGTCTCCGCTCTATCTTGCGGCGATTACGCTAAAATTATGGTGCCCAGGCTCTGATTATTTTAGGTGGCAATCGCCAGGCATGGTGCGGGGCCGACTCGGTGTCAGGCGGGTTTTTCCTTTAACCGACGTAGTGTGGAGTGGACGTTATTTGGGGAAAAAAAATTAAGAAAAAACACTTTATTTTTTGCCGATTGCCGACGTGCCTTGTCGTTGGCAAAGCAGTGATTTTAAAAATAGCTGGCACTTTGTGTTTTTAGAAACGTCACGATGGCGTAACGGATCATTTAAGATTTATGAGTTTGTGGTATCACGATCTCGAGACAATGGCGTCAGCGGTAGTTTTAGGCGAGATTTATTCAAATTTGAGTCATCCTTTGCACATAAAGTGCGCTGGTTTTAGCGCTCTCACAACTCCCGTGACCTGAAAAGTTTTCGTAATGGTCGTAGGTTGAGCGACATTTCGTTCGATTCTACAAATACGCGTGCAAACCGCTACAGTAAATATGCCAACATTTTGAAATAGCTTTTTGTACATCGCTTCTGGTATTGAGCGAAACACGACTGCCCCTTTGAAGCGCCATGTGCATTGTGCATTTCGCTCTTTCTAGTACTCAAATTCTAATGTGATGAGTGCTTCAGTTCTTTTATGCCATCAATAAAAATAAACTACATAAAAAATTACGTCGATGGACAAGCGTGTTCGCACTCAACAGCTCGAAGCACGCGGAGTGAAATCCTGCACTGCAGAACTCTGGAACCAAAAGTTTAGTTCTCGCCCGTGTCCCTTTCTATCTCGATAAACAACTCTGGGTGATGATAAGCGTGCGGTCGTGTATCCCCGCCTAGTGATGCTTGTTAAAGGCCCCGGACTAGAACTTGTACTTTAGTGGCTATATTTCTCATTTGCGGCGTGACCCGGTGTCGCCATATTATTTTCTTTTGATAGCATTCTTAGCGCTCCATGGACGTGAGTTTGTCTAGAACACTTTTCGGTTTCCCGGTTCCCGTCTTTAGATGAACTTTACACGCCACCGGTGTCGACTAAAAGGCCTCATTTAACTCGCACCTTGCTGTATTTAGTACCCGGGAAGAAATGCGGTCAGGTGAATTATCAAGGAGCGAGTCACCGCCATAGCATTCGTCCCAGGGGTGCGTAACAATGCTGTAAAGGTTCCTCTTAAATCGTACATAAGCTTTCGGTTATGGTCGTTTTTAGCCCCGTCCGTTTCGGTGCTCGTCTGTGTCGATAAAACTCAGAGGAACACAAATATAGCGCGACGATGGATAGATCTTACGCCTTCCTTTATTCCTGGTTCGCCCAACGACTGCCCGTCCGCTGGACCGCCACTGCACACCATGGGTGTGACGCTGACATCATTGTGGACGCTACGTAGCGGAGTTGCCCACAAAGTACAGTTACTCTAGCAACAATATAAATCGGTTACAATAAGTCAGCTTTTACAAAAATAGTTCGTTTCATTTATAGTAGGTATATTCATATCTGTTTGCATGTTGAATTACGTTGTGATACATTTATATGCTCACGAAGTGTTGTTGTTTTAGGCAAGAAATATATTAATGCCTTTCTTTTTTTTACTTAGTACTATATTTACTAATATATGGGACAGTGACGAAATGAAGCGTTTGTGTTGTTACTAAATCAATTTGGATGCTCATATTGGTCGATTTAATTTTTGATAGGGCTGCGCCTTAACTAACTTATCAGCTACTCTCAAAGTAAAACTAAGGTACAACTATAGTTACCTTAACATTTATTGTAAAATTCAAAGTATTTTGTCGTTGATATTGCGCCAATTCATAATAACTTAGATGCTTCCCATTACATATCGAACAACTCTGTTAGCACCCCATCCCGTCGTGAGGACCACCGTAGAAATTGAACAGCAAAGAAACAAGTCTCCTTCCAATCAAGATGTAGATAAATTAAATTGCTTCAGGGTGATAATCAAATACTTTAGCCGTTTCCTTCAAAGCTAATTGGAGAAGGGGTCTAGTTCAGTGAATAAACTAAAAGTGGTTCTATAGTCTTTGTTAGCCGCAAGTATTTGAAAAGAGCCGTCTGAGGATTTTTGGTACAGGGGTGGTAGGTTCAGTGCATCACATTATTCTTAATCATAATGAGATATAATAAATAGCACACAATAAATAAAACAATAAGCTAATTAATAAGTTAAATATTCAATAAATAATCAAATAAATTAATAATTAATTATGGTAATATATTGAATGTCACTACGCGCCCTAGTCGAGCCGACTGACCCCAGCGCAAGGATGTCCGTCCTACATGATCCCTGGTTTTGTTGACGCGCGTCTGTGCCGGTTCCCTTGTCATGTGACTTGGTGCTGCTTACCTACGGTGTCAATTGATCAAGGTGTCCCAGGTGCGGGCAGCCGGACAAGAGCTGCAAACTTAATCGTATCCTTATCTCTCCTATGCAATCATGTGCATCATTTCCCTATACATGACCTCAGACAAAGCGGGAGCCATGAAATACCTGGAGTGTCATTCTCAGCGCGGATAGCTGGGGACGTGTCGTCGCCACCTGAAACGAAGTCCTCGCGGGACTGCTGTAAGCCAAGTGATTGGGCCAACGACGACGTGCTGTTATTGAATCCGCTTTTACTCGAGTTCTTGAGCTTGTTCCTTAAGTGGCAATACCAAAACCTTCAGAGACAGCCATAGCGCTGACAAAAAGAAAACGTCGGGGAGGATTTTCAGCTGTTCCTCCTTCAGCGCGAGCTCTCTACTTTTGATAACATTTCGTCATCTCGTGAACTGTGATAGTGCAGATGCACCCAAAGCCCGACGGGCTTTGGCTGCATGTGCACTATCGGGCTTTGGCAGCCAAAGCCCGAAGAGACACCCTGCATCTCTCATCCTGTCAGTACGGTGTTTTCATAAAGCGTGGCAATGCAACTAACTATTATGATGGCAAAAAAATAGAGTTAAGGTTTCACCATCACCGCGTCATCGCGTAGTGCTGTACCGCGTGTCTCGGCTACTGGCATTTCTGCGCCACCGTAGTGCTATAAAAAAAAAAAGTTGGATTGGTGTTATTTTTATATCGTGTTTCTTTCGACCAACGTGTACGGTCAACTGGCAACTCCATCTCTCTTTTCTACATGACGCTTGCCCACACAGCTTCCTGGTTTTCCGCAAACGCTCTTGCACCTCTACTTGTATAAAGCTCCTGTGTTCTTGCCTGTTTGACTTGCAGAAATGTTATACAGTAACAAGAACGCGCCCGAGCATTTTTCATACTTCGAAGTAGTCAAAAAATGACCTGCGAATTTGTGAGGAGGCTTTTTCAGGATAAACGCGTTGCCGTGTTTTTTTTTTTCCGTTTTCTTTTTTGGATCACATAATTGGATAGCTTCACGACAACTCGGCCCTAAGGCTATTCTAGTAAACGAGGTAAAGTGCAAAGGTTTGAGAAAATAAATATATGCTAGAAAAAATCTAAATTTGCCAACAAAAATGGTACTTCGGGTAAACTAAAAGAGTAAAATATGTCTTTTTGTTTTGTTTGCTACACCGCTGGGTTTGTAAGAGTCTAAGCAGGTTTCCTTCGCTCGGTCGAGTTTTGCAGCAAGCGAACCGATCAGAGTGATTTCATATTCAGCAGACGCATTCCATCTCTGTCGAGAGCCTGGCACTCGACACACTCTCGTAAAGCGGCTTTATTTTGCTTTCGTAGACTCTGCACTTCGTTTCCCACAAGGCCCTGGCACCTGACGTTAGTTCCAACCGCCGGAGTCTATGTCGGCGATTTTCGTACTGTATTTGTTTTATGCGCGGAGGCAGTGTTTTCCAGATCGCTCGAGTTGTTTTGCATCGTGATCGACTGCATCAATCGGGGTACTCGTCAACATAACGGGGCTTTAGCTTGTACCCAATGTTTGTACATGCCGCTACTTATCCGCCGTTAAGACAAGACAGTGCTTGGGAAGTCGGCTTGTCGGCAACCAAAATTGCCTCAACAGAAGCCTTCAAAGCGACTTCAGAATGCAAAAAAAAAAACAGTATGGTGCGGTTAAAGCGTCCCAAAATACTCTTCCAATCGCACTTGATGGGTTTCCTTGTTAACGGCACCATCCGCTTACTTCTTAGTTTCGCCTACACCAAAGACGACTATAATAAAAACAAATTCGCTCACGTACAAGCGGATAGAAAAAAAGAGCGGAAAGTCACCGGCATGGCCGCAGACAGCTTTGATGTTATATATCGTAGCTTTTGAACACGCAACTGGGTATAATGTTCTAAAACTACGCAAACTGAAATCAGTGCAGGCGAATACATTCCCTACGTTCTGATTTGTATAATATACATCCTGCATGATTCTCTCCACCAGGGGGCGCGATGGAATCTGCAAGACGCTTACACGCATTGAGCAGCACTGTAGCTTCAAATTATGCACAAGACACGGCCGTATACAAGCTTTTGTAAGTCTTTGTCTACATCTGACGCACGGTATTGGAGTGTCTGAAAACATTTAAAAATTCAGCTTGCCGCCTTCATCGCCCAACAAACCGCTGGGGGCAATTTTCTTCCAGCTTTACTCTCCTTGTTTTTTTTCTTTTAAAAATTAGCCCATAATATATTCTTTAGGACATATAAAATATTCATGTTCTTTTTCTTTTTCTCTCTTTCTTATAAATCTATATCGACCACCGTATTTGTGCCAGCTTAACGCCTTTGAGACGCGTGAGTGATCTGGATGATAGGCAAGACCGAAGCGCGCACTAATAATATTTTATACTGCTCACCAGGTGCGCTGCTCAAGCCTTAAGAGCTAAAGCCCCTTCATGTTTCAAAAGTAGCGCAAGGGGCGTCAATGCACGAGGCACGTGCAATGTACAGCCCCAGGGAATATCATGGCAGCACAGCACAGCACTAGGCTAGATTTAAGACGACATGATCTTCCCAGAAGTGGCGTGCGGCACGTGTCTCGAGCATTTCCAGAACAATGAATGGAACCACTTTTTCCAGGTTAGAGTGGCTTTACTCAAGAGCTACAGGCTTTAATATAGATCACAAAAAATGCGATAGGTGCGAGATCTTTTGTCTTGAGCAAGTTGTATTGCGGCGGATTTTTCCGGCCATGTATATCGCGAAACCGTGCCCGCTGTCCTGCTGCGTCGTTTCCATGTGTGCGGCTCTGTCTCCGCTGTATAATCTTGGAGAACAATTAATCTACTCTAATATAGACACTTGCAAACATGGCGCTACGACTGCTGCCCCAGGCGTGCATGCGCGTGAAGTATACCAGTGAACATAGCTTTGGCAACCTTGCAATTGCACGGGCGTGCCTGCACGAGCAGAGATACGGCGGCGACCAGTCGCCTTCATTGAAATCGTCTAAAGAGAGTATTCACAAGATGCTGACGGCGAGCATCCACAATTATTTACAACGTGCATTACAAACCATCAACATTTCCGGTCGTAGCAGCCTATTAATGTAAGCTCCTTCTGAGCATGCGCTATGAACAGCTCTCTCAAATATGGCGTCCAGTGAATATCCCCTATAGCTTCGCACTTTTGAGTTTGTAGCCATAACCAAGAACTGTAACTGCTTGTCATATATATTACTATGTACGTGGTAACCGTAGGTATGAATGGCCAAGTTAATGACGGTTACTAGGTCAGGAAGTCAGTAACTGTTACTAGCCTTAACTGTAGAACCCGTGCCTTTCACTACCTCTAACTCCTAACTCACACTACCTCCCGACAGAAGTCCGGAAACGCAACGAGTCGCGTGATTTACGGTACAAAAAAAATTTCGTTGACACCTAAGAATTCTGTATGAGTTGTGAACGCCAAAGCATTGATGTTCAATTTAACGCCGCTAGAGGCAACCGCAGCGCCGGCAGGGAGTGCGGCGGTGCGCCGTGCAGACCGCCCTGGTTCTCTGGTGACTGCTGCTCCGCTGGGTGAGACAGCGGCGAGAGTGCGAAGCTCGGCGCGGTGCCGCGCTCCGGTGGTCACATTACGCTCCCCCACTGCGCAGGCGCGGCACCCCCCCCCCCCCCCCCCGCCTCCACGGCTTTCGTGACGATGCATGTACGCTGCTGTGCTTTTTTGTTTTTGTTTTTGTTTTTTACTTTGAGTGTTTCGCTGGCTTTTGTGACACAGCATGTGCGTTGCTGTGCTTTCTGGCCAATGGGCCTTTGGGTGCGGTTTCGCTCAGCCACTGGGAACTTAGCTGCCGTTTTGCTCAGCCAATGGAAATTTAGCTGCCGTTTTTTGCTGCTACAGACGGAATTTAAATGCTATTTTTTGTGGTTACGGACAACGCCGGCTTCGCTCATGGGACAGTTATTGCTTTCGCATTAAAATGATTTAGCATTAACAAGGCGAGTGTGGTTCTACCACTTACCACCAGATGGCAGGCGCAACAAAAACTAAAACTGGAAATAAGTAATCTAAGGGGCTCAAGTCACCAACCAATTAAAAGCAAAGAAAAGAAACCGTTAATGTATAATTTATTTCAGGGCTTTTACATTTGTATCTAGAGACACATCTTGCAAACGTTCCACATAAAGATTTTCAGTACACAATTGATTTAATGCATTCAACACAGAGCGCATACAAATACGACGAACACACGTGACACGCTTACTTTAATCAGTCGCTAACTCCCGTGACTGCCCATGAGTCTTTCCTGTTGTCTAATGAGTTCACAAACTTGTCGTCGTGTATCACCACGTCAGTGAATTGTGTTGCAAATATCGTGTTATTTTCGCACCAATATTCTTCCTCGAGAAAGTTTTTAAACAATGGAAGGTTTCTATCTCCTAGTAGAAAACAACGGTAAACACAGAAATTATTCGACAGTCGATAAAACAACCTCTCCCACCGGTTGTCACCATCCAACTATTCGCTTCCCCGCATAACAGCCGCGAACCAGCTTTCTCGTCGCTTTTGTTATTCGAGAATTAAAACGAATGCGGTGGCCGTCGACGAGAGATTACATTCTTGTCGTAACCCACGGTCAACGAAGGCTCTAATTGATGGTGGGCCCGACGGCAGCTGTACTCCTTTCGCGCGTTGCGCGACAGTAGTGCATGTAAAATTATTACCGCATGCAGCTCGCATCTCAATTTGTGTGTGGCCCACTGAAAAATGCTCGCGTTTTTTGGGGAATATATATGCATATTCAAAAAGACTCGTAGAATGCCAACAATTTGTTTCAATAGTCCTAAAGATAGATACTCTTATTACGTCGCAGATCAACGAAGGGGGAAGTATTGGCTTAAAACTTCGCCAGCTGCTCCTTATTCAAGAGGCCAATTCTGCCTCGTACAAAAAAGGCATGTAAACCTGGAATACACCTTTTGCTAAATTACCACAGCACCAATTAGAATGCTGGGTTTTTAGTTTGACGCGCTGCGCGTTCTAGCGCCTGCAGCGGTAATTTGTTTTAAGCGAAAGTTGAAAGAATGTGGCACTTTGTTCGTGTGCTTCTCCGAACCCCTTTTTGTTATTTACTTCGAATATTTGACATATATTTCGTTTTATCTTTTAATTGACGCCCCCAAATATAAAAAAAATAAAAAGTCGTGATTGAGGTTTACAAGAATAAAAATGAGGAATTTTCTTCTCATCAGCAGGGATTCCGCCATTCTTCTCTGGCGTGTGTCAGAACGTAGAAAAATGCGCTGTTGCTACCCTCTTCCTCCTTTACGCTAAGGAAGGGATTGACATACATATAGTGCTCCATTCAATGGTGGCCATTTTGGGAATAGTGATGTATAACATTATGCGATACTTCCTAGGTAATATTTCCTAACATTACAACCAAATATCGGCCACCATTCAAATAACCACAAAACCAGTCACCGAGGCAGAGAATGTTGGAAGTAAAACTTTTATGACCAAATTCAGAACATCCGCTCTAAATTTTGAATTTCTATGAACAAAAAAATTGCATTGCTTGCTTTCTATGTCTTAGCAATGTTTATATAGGATTCACGGAAACAAACACTGCAGTACCGAATGCAATCATCCCCCGAACATTTGTTTCAGTTTATTTGCTCAGTCAGGAATGTTGCCTGGCAGCTTTTTGATGCTCGAGATAGCATGGACAACCACTGGTGAGAGTACAACAAATTTCATCCCACATAAATACTCCAATAGAGCAAACGTGTTTTTGTTTTTCAAGCAGTATTTTGCATTAAAGATCCAGTAGATCTGTTTGACTGCAACTAGGCCATCAACTACGTCAACTACATCAGCCCTCAGGTCCTCAAAGGTAGCACAATTGTATGTTGTTTCATTCGCCTTTCTACTGGATCACGATTGAAGTGTAGATGTCCTGTAATTTAACATCCATTAAAGAAAAATGTGAGAAAGAGATTGCTTAGACCAAAACCGGTATATACGAAATACATTACTTACCGACCCTTCATGTAACCTTGGCTGTTCTTTCACCAAATGGGATAGTAGCTAAACGATGCCCATGTGTTCAACAATTCAACACTTTTACAACCATACGAGGATTTTTACGCGAGCGTCGAGTGCTCATGTTTGGCTTAGAGCGCATGTGTTCATTTGGCACGGGCTCAGCACGTGGCGCTGACATGGTAGAGACCGATTGGCCAGTGTCGGACAGAAGGAGGGGATGCGGGCCTCTATAAAACATAGAGATGGTGGTTTAGGATATATTTTTGGTGGGGGTTTGAGTGACCCTTTGTGTGTCAATGGTACAATTATTCCATAATCTCTACAAGATTTCCCTCTGCATAATTTGTTAAATTCGTTTATCCGTACTTGATTAAAACGTTTAATTTAAGCCGATGTCTGCAAGTCCTGCTTCGCCAGTGTGTCCGAGCCCTCAGATCATTAACCTAAACCCTGTCGACCACGAAAATCCACAATCCCAGTATCCCAAGCCAGGGGCACGAAACAATAAAAAATAACCATCTTTACTCACCTCCTCAAATTTTATCTCATCTTTAGCCCCACCGCGAGCGTTATCGGTTCCATCCATTTTCCCGGATCAGATGTTTTACTATTTACGTCTTCTGAAAACGCACTAACCACATTCTACTGTACTGTGCATATGCTTCAAAAATGAAAACAGTACAAGGTGCACTGCCTTCTGCAACATACTTACCATCTCGCCATGTACCAAAGCAAGGTACGTTTCTAGTACTTCCGCTGTAGAAGAGCTAGACTCATTAATCCAGTTTCTGCAGGCAGAGAGAGTCATAATCAGAGTTGGCAAGCTTTGCAATATCAAGAAACGCCTTTTAATCTCCGTCTTCATGAAGTCAATATACCCAGAGATTGAGCCATCGTCCTCCGTCTCCAGTGGAATGCCTGAGCTCTGAAATAAGAAACTTTATGGGCATAAAACATTCTCCTGCGGGGTGACATTGAAGTGTATGTTAAATTTCTGCTTGCCCCTGCCATCTTTTTAATTTTTTGGAAATATGTGCAACGCGGCATTGTCTCTACGATTCATGGTTTGCATGCGCGACACGACGTCCCTTCTGGAGGTGTGGCTCGTTTGTAGATCCGGGTGCGTCTTGCCAGATTTGTGACCCCCGCTCGCATATGTTTGGCAGAAGCAACTGCTCATTTCTCCTAGCGCATGAGCATAAGATGCAATTTTTGTTTCGTTGCAGTCGGCACATAAATTAAAATCTCCAAGCACCCATAACGTGAAATAGGTGGCTGTTGTATCAGTCAGTACGACAAAAAGTTTGCCTACGTTTATCTGGTCGCAATATGCACTAAACATTATGCTTTGTGGTGACAAGAATGTGCTGTTGTGAGCTGTCTACAGCAACCAGGAAAAGAAGGCGGCGATTTTAAGGTGTTTTTTAGGTGAAGCCCAGTCAGGGGCATGTTCGTCCACATGACTCCAATCTCGTTTTCTTTCCTTGTCTGTCGATGTTTTTTTTTTTTTGCAGACGTTTTTGTAATTTTATTTTACCAGCTTGCCCCCCCCCCCCCGCCCCCCCCACGTCATGCCCTCTTCATTTTCGAAGAGCTAGACAGTTGCAGGAAATGTGTTTTGTATTAGCCTGTCGAGTTTTGGGGCGGAACTACGGACGCAGCCCCTTTGCAAAATGATGCTCGAACTCATCGATTAGGATCCATGTTTTTTTTTTACATGAAACTAAATAAACACCATCTGGTTTCCTTAAATATCCTGGAATATGTACACAGCAGATGGTAAAAATGTTAGCGCGACTGAACCTAAAGCAGGCACCTGGCAACATGTGTCAGTTATTCCCGCTGCCAAAATGAGTGACGAGAGTGAACATCATACCACCTTGGTGATTTCACTGCTGCAAAGTAGCGCCACGCACGGAACCGCCTTTCTGTTACAATTCATTCGCATCATTTACTAGCAATTGATAGATCTGGCATCTTGGGACAGAACGTTTTAAAAAGGAGTCTGCGCCCCACCAAATGGTACATTAGAACTGCTTAAATGACCTACTACTCCCAAAAGCAGAACGATTCACCGTTTTTACAGTATGGCAACTTCAGCCAAAAAAGAAAAACACCAGTGGCGCCCAACATGGTACCGCAAACTCAACTCATTTAATTAAGGTAATACGCAGCTTAGCAAGACTTTTATAAGATGACCACGGGGAAAGTTTGAATAGTGCCTCCTGTAAGCCTTAGATTCGCAGCCGACATCAAGCTAAGGGACTTAGCCTCTTCAAGGAACTTTGCCATGTTCCGCATACCATCATTTAGTACCCTCATTATTTGTTTAGAATCTCAGAAAGTTATCTTAAATTTAAATACCTTTACCACAAAGATATGTCTTTGAAGATATTTCTTGCGCATAAAGCTAAATTTGTGCTACGTACAGTCTGGATGGATAACAAGTTCTTTTGTTTTGTTTTTTTAACGCTGAAAAGCTGTTAGAGTTTTCGACCCGCCGAGAGACTTTTTGTTTTTACTTAGGGGCTTTGGAAAATTTCTCTTGCGAACAAAGTTTGTCTTTTGGTCTTGTAAAGCAAGATTTTAGCCTTCCAGTGTCTTTTTTCCACGAGTCCTGCGCATAAACATGCCCACCAATATAAGAACCTCTGTAGTGGTCTAAGATGTCTGAAAAACCTGACTGCAATTAATTTCTTTTCTCGTTTTTACCCCAGGAGCCGTAGAAAAAAAATAAAGTTGTCAATTAAGATGCTTGTATGTGCATTTAGGATCAGTTAGTTGTTATTTTATCAAAACGTGCAAGACTCCAACACAAAAGCCATTGTTTTTATCTCTGAGAACCAAACCTGGCAAACCCTTTGCAATTTTTTTTCTTTTTTTTTTCTTGAGGTGGCAAGTAAAAGCAATAAATTTTCATGAGATAGTACATCTATGAAGTGAATGTAAAAGCGCAAACGAGCAAGTTTAGATTGAACATTTGATACCTTTTAGTGTTCGTGTCGTTTTTTGCCTGCGGTCTCGGGGTTTGTGTCAAGTACATCTATTATTGAGCATGCTCTGCACTGAATTTTATTTTTATTTGTTTTCAGTCTAAACCAAACCCCTGTAACTTGACAAATATATTTATGCCTGCCAACTTTCTAATGGTGATTACCACGCAACTTGCTGGGTCCGTTCGCATCGGTCGTACCGCGCTCCAGCTCCCCCCTCCGAGGGTTACACGAAGGCCCCGCTTGTGCTAGAGGGATTCCTTGGGAACGTCTTCCTTTCTTGTCTACCGACCGACTGCAATGCTCTTGGCAGAAGATTCTCTGTACTCGTACAATGTAAACGCCAACCTTTTAAAGTAACCCACGCCTGAGAAGTACGAAAGAGGACGCCAAGGAAAGAGATTGAGAACGTCTCAGCCATCTGAGACGTTCTCAATCTCTTTCCTTGGTGGAAACTTTCGTATTCCTCTGTCTCGGGTTGCTTCAAAATGTTCAGTATACACCAGCTCACATGCACCCCTAGGTTGTGTTATGTAAACGTCTCATGCTTTCGTGCCTAATGAACCCAGTTAATCATATTACAACTCATCCACCGTCACTCATAACGAGACACGTCGAATGGCGGCGAGAAAATCGAAGCCCACATCGTGGTCTTCCGCAACTGACGAGGCAAGTCCTAGCAGTTTGTGATATATCTTGTTTGAAAGAACTGACTAACCGAAAGCAACATGGCGACGATCGGCACAGCCGCAGCGTACGATGCTGAGGTGGAGCCATCGGGCAACTACGCAAAACGCTTGGAGCAGTTCTTCGTCGACAATCGGATTGTTGCCGATAAGCAGAAGGCAGGGAATCTTTCTGGTTGACGTAAGGCTGGAGACCTACGGGGTACTTCAAAGTTTATTTATATTCCTGTGAAACTGGGCACAACTACCTTTCTGGAGCCTGTGCGGACCCTAAGCGAAGACTTGTCTTCGAGACCATCCGAGATCATGGAGCGGTACACGTTCAACAGCCGTTCACAAAAGGATGATGAAAACATCTCGAAATCTCTAGCAGCTCTCCAAAAACTCACCGAGTTCGGCAACTTCGGTGACACACACTCGAAATCATGTTCCTGCATCGTTTAGTGTGTGGTATGTGTGATGTAGGGGGGGCAGAAGAGACTGCTGGAAGAGTCCTTGCTCATCTTAGCAAAAGCCATGAGCACTGCAATGGCTGTGGAAACCGCAACCAAGAATTTATTGGACTTGAGAGCACCAGGCTTGGACAAGTCTCAAGTCAACAAGATGAACGGAGAAGGTACAAAACACAATGTAAGATGATTCTCATTGAGAAAACCAGCTCAGTCGCAACGCAGCCGCATAAGTATGCAGTCGGTGCGGCAAAAGCGATCATGACTCCAAAAAATGGAAGACCTTTACAATTCTCTTTAATGCTGAATTGGAGCGCAGCTGTTTAGGAGGAGGAGGGGAGGGTACAATATTTAGCGTGAAAATTTTTCCGTTCAATTTAGCGGGGAAAATTTTCTACTACATTTAGAGGGAAAATTGTTCCGCTAAATTTAGCGGAAAATTGTTTCCACTAAATTTAGTGGGAACATTTTCCCATAATGTAAACCGCGGTAACGCCCGCTTGCATTATACCCATAGTCCACGGGCGCGGTAACGCCGACGTCGACACCACTCAAGCCAGAAACGGGCGCCTAAGAGCCACGCTCAAAAAGTGTCCCTTCCTCTAAAATTCTTGCTTCGAATCTGGCAAAACTTGACACTTAGCGAGGACGCGCAAGTCGCAATCACAAGCAAAAGGTGCGGCCCGCGAAGGTCAAACTAACGTAGTAGCAGCAGCAGGATTGACATCCAGGGAGGAAATGAATATTCTCTCGATCAACAGGGTCACTTAGGTTTTATTCCACACGCAAGTCAACACTGGATCTCCAGTGCACGACCTACTTTAATCTTGACCTACCCACAAAATCGCTTCTTATCGGAGATGCTGACGCTAATTAAGTGCCTTGCTTTGCCGTTAGGGGCACTGGGCAAAGGCTGTTTTGTGATCCAAGCGTGGTTTACCGCCAGTCTAGCGCACGGTCCGCACGGCGCGCTTGGTGACACCTCTTTCTCAGGAAGAGCTACCGTAGCGTGGTAGCCCTTAGCAGTACTGCAGCATGACGCATAGCTTTCATGTTTGATTTGACATGTGCGTTTCTCAGGAACGGAAGCGCAATGGCGTTTTGTTTAGCTCCGACTGCTTTCGTGCTATATGATCGATGCAAGGCGCTTTTTCACATCACCCATAAACAGCACTGGGCTGCCAGCCGGCGCCTCTAGTGACGACTCGAGTCGGCCACGAGCCCACTGGCTGACGTGGCTGACGAGCCTGACGAGATGCCGCGAGGAGGAATAGGTCAGGGCCAGATAATGCTGCCGCACCTTGTGCGCCTTTGATTGGTATGCGCATAGCCTAAGAAACAAAGCAACTTTTGTGTCGCGCCACGAAGTCATTGTGTGACAAAACGCAGCGATCACGGGCTGTACTTCAAGGCGTGCGCTGGCGCACTCTTCTGGGGGCAGGGCAGGATAACTCTAGGTCGTGCTCCAATGTCGGTCATTTCGATGACTGTTTACGGACAACATTATTGGACAGGGCCGATAATGACCTCTTGCCAGACATTTTGCGCCTAATAAACCCAGTTATTCACTTTCTAACTTACTCACCTCCACTTATAACAAGGTACATCACAACCGAAAAACTTTCTGCACTTGCCCAGCTTTGGCCAATGGTCTCCCCAAGGTTAGGGGTTTTGGAGCACCGGAACTTCTGCTGCAGACTCGTAGAGAGGACCACGGTATCTGCAGATGTGGTAAAGGTTTTAGGTCTATTAAAAACACACCATACTGCACATTGGTTTTTATAGGTTGATTGTGCGCAAGTGTGTCGTTATCCATGGCACAATCCCAGATTTGGTCTCCCTGACCAGTTCTCCTACTTTTGCACTGCCTACTTGCCTTAATATCGAAAGGAATGGGTGGCAGCTCGTACTCACTTCTGGGACAAGGAGTTCATTGAGTCTGGGATGGCTTTCCCTCAGAGTCATAAGCAACGAATTTGTCTCATTCTTGCCAGAACTGAAAATAAAAAAAAAATGTAGAGGCTAATGCCCCGTAACTGTAAGGTACCTCTCTACCCAAAATGATGCACATTAAGCATAATTTAAAGCTAAGCTACTTACCGAGTTTGGAGCAACAACTTGCTTTCATCGATGATCAGCGCGGCGTGAGTGACCGTTTTTCTGGTGTGAGTGTGAGTGTGAGTGAGTTTACTTTAGCGCTTCTCCTTTATCATGAATATCCAACTCGCCCAAGCATCTATTCTCAGAAGTTTCTTGCTTTCATCGACCACAATCCGGATTCAATCAGCATTGCAGAATGTAAGCTCACTTGAAGTGTCGACATTTCTCTCAAAACGTAGATTGTAAACCTGAAAATTATAAATGTTTGAATCAGCTTACAGGCCTTTTATGGTTTACCAGCATCGTATGACATAAGAGCAACCTGTAAAATAAGACGGCTGCAGAGTGTGAAAGAGCAAAGGGAAACAACGTGCCAATAGCACATGTAGCGACAAAAAAGCTCTCGAAACGAGAAGCCAGTCGGACCACTGCCCTTTTTAAAAATGTTTGGCCCAGCGAATAAA
This sequence comes from Ixodes persulcatus, assembly GCA_013358835.2. NCBI lineage: Eukaryota > Metazoa > Arthropoda > Arachnida > Ixodida > Ixodidae > Ixodes > Ixodes persulcatus. Next base: position 493,594 of record JABSTQ010010408.1, read on the forward strand.
GATACTTCGATTAGAAAACCAAAACATCAATTAGCAAGGCGGAAAACGTTTGTTATTGAACCTCACTGGAAAAACAAATTGACGTGCTATCTATTGAACGGCGGAGTGCCGGTATCGGCGTAGCATATCGACTCGTTCTATCTGGTGCGGCAAGACGGAATCACGAAACATCTGACAAGTTTCACAGTTTCCTGTGGGTTCAAGAATGGTTTATTTCATTTAAATCGAACAAGCTCGCACTGTCAATAAAAAGATCGGTCAAAGTAACTTACCGCATATGTACTCGAAGCGAGTCTTGAAACCTTTCAGGAATATTGAAACATTTTTAGAAACTTTCTAACGTCGAAAATAATCCCTAGAGAAAGGGAACAAGGAGGACAAAGTGCAAACATAAATCTCCAAACACAACTAGGTGACCGGTGCGCGACCAAAAAAAAATCTGCCTGGTCCTGGTATCAAACCAGGGGAATCTCCATTTCCCGTGGAGCCCTCTACCAACTGAGCTAACCAGGAGTTAGACGTCAGTAGAGCAAACGGGTTTTATCAGCTGCCTTCAGTCTAACACCAACAAGGGTGAACGGCTCGCATTTTTAAGGTTATAAGGATAATGCAATTAAATGCGTAGGTGCGAGCGAGTTGGACAAGAATGACAAATTCTCGTCCAGCGCGCATGCACCTATGCATTCAATTGCGTTATTATCATAACTTTTAACGTCAACGTCTTTTTTTTTTTTTACTTTAGATTCTGCCGCTTCACAGAGGCCTTAATTATTTATTTTCGAAATAATTTCGACTTCTCCCACCCGTGTCCACGAAATGCCGGGTTTGTCGTAACCGTGCGGTCGGAAGTGGCTCATGCGGCTCGTCGATAGTTTTGGCATGTTACGCCCCTGTATGCTATACTCGGTCTAGTTGTTGTGCTAGAAGGAGGAGTTAACCAGCGCAGACTTAAGGCGCCCGTTGAAAACTACCAACGGCACCATTGAAAAAAACCTACGTCAATCCGCGCGCGGAGCACGGCGTCTTAGATTTCCGTGTCCAGGAGTGCAGCAATCGTATCTGGTTTCATTTTGTTGCCCTTTACATCTAGGGTAAGGTGGGGTAAAATGAGACGCGGGGCGAATACCAACAGTTTGCATTTAGTGCCATACATCTCCTAGACTACCAATTTGAGTGCGTTCAAACTTCACCCAGAGGTGCCGCGTCCTCTACTCTTTGCGCATGTAAAACATAAAAAGACGGCAAGAGCGTTCCGTGGAAAATGAATGCGTAGTTGAGGTTGATGTTTCTACCTCTCGCCAAAAAGGCGCGAAATTCAGTGAAACGTTTCGCTTCGAGACGTGCACCCCGGTTAGCATCAACTATTCTGCCAAGGTAAGCTTTAATGTCTTGGTATGTTTTATTAGCTACATGCAGAACCAAATGTGAGTAATCTGTTTTTTTTTTGTTTTTTTTTAAGGAAATAATTATTTACGTAACGGGATACGCCCGGGGCGAAAAGCGACAATCTGGAATTGGATGAGGCGCATGACAATAATGCACGAGCGAGTCTCCTCGTGGCTCCTGAGCCATATTTCTTTTCTCCAGGTGTCTAGAGTGGTCCGAACGTATAAAAAAATACCAAGGGCTTCATAGCGCGAATTTAGCACGAATAGAGCTCTTGAAAGTGTCAAGCAGCAGCGCCACTCCCTTCGCATTGCTGCCACACTTCTTGGCGTTCCACAGAATGCGGTTCAAATGCGAGCCAAAGGAGTCGGGGAATGTGAAGAGCAGCGGCTCTACAAAAAAAAAACGGCTGCGCTGCAGAAGGCGCGTTCTTTCCAACGTTTCAAGTATCAAGAACATTTCGTCTGTACCTGACGTAAGATAAAAAAGGGAACAAGCAGGTCGGAGGGCAGTACTGTTCTAACGCCATCTCCCTAGAAGTCAAAGCTGATCTTGGCAAATACGTTTTAAAAGCTAGGGATACCAGGGATGGTATTTCAGGTGTAAACTAGTGATGGTTACTAACTGGATCATTTTGTACAGTAAACACTGCGTTTACTACCTGCGACGTCTTTCACGTGATAAACAGCTAAGAAAAAGGTAGTAACCGCCATCAAAAGTTACTAAAACTGTACTAGTTTCTTTTTTTTTAAAGTGCAGTGTTAAAAACGTTTAGCGACTCACCAAAACGTTCTACCACGGAGCGCGAAGTGCACATGGCGTGTGTAAACATTAACTTCTCTTCAAGCAAGGCAGGTGCATTGTGTGCAACAACGGGTAATTTTTTTTTTTTTTTTTTTTGAGGGGGAGGATATGTACTTTGGTTCACCATGAGTAAGAGCGCTCTCAAAGATTAGAAGGTGTACAAACACACACGTGTTCTAAAAGCTCAAAGTCACGGGGCATTCAATGCGCTTGATTGGCTTAACTAACTGTGGCAGACGCTCAGCAAGGCAAAAAAAAAATCGTAACGTTGCCGACTGGTACCGTCTGCTGCGCTCTAACTTATGGCAAAGCGCAGTATATTATAGGACATCTGGAAAGAGAGATTGCAGAAACAACTTATTACGACCATTGCCGGAACGCACGCGATTGATATACATCTTTTGGCGTCCTTGACCTTGTGTTATCCGCGCTAAAATGAACACACTATTACCTCCGATGTTAACCCTAAAATGTATACAGCAAGAATGAGCATGTAAGTGAAAATCAGGGAGAAAATAAATGATAAACACGCAAAATAAGGGAGGACACCGGCACATATTTCAATTGACAACACACATATCTGCAAACATATATATGCTTGCAGTTGTGTGTTTTCATTTTATATCCATTTGTATTGCTACTTGAAAGATATGTTATGTTGTTCCCAATTATGGTTATCTGGAACTGAGAAAACTTATTTTATTGTTGGCTTCACGTCAAAAATAAAGGTGACATAAAAAGTTCTCGATCTTCGACCTACAAAAGTGCTACTATTATTAGGATGAACGTTACCTTGACTTTACACATAAAACGGCGATTAGCCTTCACCTATAACAAACATATGAGACTTATTAAAACAGGAAACAAGACTGGTTTCATTGCATCGAACAAAAAGTTAAGCCCCAGCCTGACATCCAAAGTTTTGCTAAGCACCGCTATTAAAGTACCAAGCACATATTCCACATAATACCCTAGTTAAAATGCCAGGAGGAACAAACATAAAATGCGTAAACTTTCCAATAACATTTTTTTTAAAGATTGACTCACTTTTTTTTTCCGGATTACAGTTTTGCATGGTTATAATAACTTCATTTAATCCTAGTCTGGCTCGCAAGGTGGCATGAAAATAATACCACCACAAGTTGAAAACGTTCACGAGGGTTTCTTTTTTTTTTTTTCTAGTTTTCCGATTCAGTGAGATTGTTTACTTCATCCGAGAGGCACGCGGCTTCACTAGCGCCACTGAGTGGGTGACCTTTCCGCATGCTACTCAACTTGTAATCGGCTTATCTTTGCGCTAAAACTCCAGTGGAACGATTAAAATCTTGGACGACAACTAATTATGAAGCAGAAACCACCGTGATACAAAAAAAAAATCTTTTTCTTCAGACATAGCGAAAGAAGAATTACAAGCTGCTTATGATGATATCCCACCAGTCCCATCGTTGTAAAAAGTTGTAATTAAACTTTAAAAGCTGCAGGATCTGTGGCACTTTTTTATTTGTTTTAATGGAATTTATCCTCTAAAATAAAACGAGTTGCACACGCGGCGGTAACGCAGAACGATGGATATATCGGCTTCGGGGAACAACCGTCCTCTTTTCTGTCTTCTGCGTGCGACGCTGTTAAGCCGCAGGCCCGCTGATAATACGTCGTACGAAAGGCGCGGTTTTCCCTACAGATATAACAACAAAAATACCTGCAGACACGCATGAATCATGTTCATGTCTGCTTCATTTATATGTATACATAAAACATGTCTAAACACTGTGTTTTTTTTTTTTTTTTTTTTTGTTACCAGTGTTAAAAGTCCGTCCCAGAAGGAAGAGACACGACTCAGACAGGTACTGCGGACTGTCCCTTGTATGGTGTATTGGCAGTGATAGAGTGCGGCTTTGGTGATTTTGCTGCCTTGAAACTTGAATAGAGCCGCGCGGATCGAACTGTGACACGACCGGAGGAAAGTGCACTCACTGCGTCCCCCGAGTTCTCGGAAGCTCCGCATCGGCGAGTTGTCGGGCGTGCTTTTGTATCACTCCAGTAAAGGCGCAAGCGTTATCTCGCCCTCATGTCTGTCCGATGTGCGAGATACGCGTATCTGAGCATTTTCGTACCGCGAGCGGTGGTATGACCGCAAAACGCGATGACCATGCGCCCATAAAATTGCCACGTCGCTTTCCGCATCCCGTGTTATCATCGAAAACACAGTTATCACCCCCTTTTCAGCAAAAGAGTAGTTTCAGCTTTTATTCGCACCGTTTTCGCGCTCTACCTTCGTGATTAACCACATGCTATGGTTCCGTAAATTATAACTGTAGGAGCAATAGCAAGGAGCCAAGCCCCTTGACGCTGGATGCACTCCCCCCCTTCCCCCTCCTTTGTCTTTGTAAAGTAATATACCCGAGTTATAAGTTATAATTTATGCAGTATATAAGTTATAATATGCGAAGATGATAATATAATAAAAATATATAAGTTAGATTATACCAAGTCGATAATATAATAGAGATATATAAGTTAGATTCTATGAACACGATAATTCTTGTTGTCGGATAACTTATTTCGACCAAGTCGCAATCTTTACTCCGTTTCCCATTAAGTGCGACCGCCGCGGCTGACGCTGGTGTCTAATAAAACCAACCAAGCCCACAAAAATGCAACGTCTTGGCGCCCGCCGTCTCTGTGTGTTTTTGTTATAACCGGCGGCGTGCTCTCAGTATACACCTTTTTTCGTTTAGCCTCGCACCCAGCCACGTTGTGCCCATATCCGGTATGCGTTTCGAACAAAAAGCAAGAGATTACAACCTTGAACAAGTAAAAAGGTATAGAAAGGTCATAACAAGAACGACTGACGGTTGCAATTAAAATGTTAGCACGTTCTATACTGTCGATGCGAGAAGAAAGCGATGTTGTCACGCATACCGGAAGTTCCAGAATTGAAGATGGCGGCGCCCAAGTAGAAAAGGTGTATAGGGGAACCACCCTGGGGAGACAAAATCTCACGAGTGTGGAATTGGAAATCCTTCGTCACGACCGGTCCACGCGCCGCACGATTAAGGCCCATTTACAAACTTGCAACCTAGAACGACCGAGAGAGACGAGACCTTTTGAAACCTCTTAAAATTTCTTAGGACGAGAGGGCACACCGGCACGCTGGCGCCATCTATGCGGTGACCCTGGAACTGCATTTCACAAGGGCGAAGGTTTTGCGGGATTTCCAAGGTCAAATGTGGTCAAATGTGGTCAAACGAGGTCACCCCTACTAAGCTAACAATCCGGTACTAGCTACGTGGTTTCTTTGGACCCGTACACGTCTGTCTTTCGTCGCGTGGTGGCGCTCCCACCCCTATTCGCCCACATCACTCGGAATAAACAAATGCCCGCGCACTATGCAGAGAGAAAGTCGTCTGTTTCTGGCGAAGGAGTTGAGGTGACGTCAGAACGAAGCCGAACTTCTAATTGTCTTTCATTGACAAGATAGTTGGTAGAGCTCAATGCTAGATGCCTCGAGGATCTACCCCTATTTTTTGTTTCAATCAGCCAATAAGAGATTTGCGTTCTGAGATAATCGCAACCCCGGCAAAAGAAGCAGACGAACTTGCGCTCCGCGTAGCATTCAGACGTCATCGGAGTGATGTCGAGCACGGACAAAGAATGGACATCAGGGGAACCTAAGCTTCCACGGCGGGACCGAGCGGAACCTAACGGGACGCGGTACGTCGTCGCCGACGGCGATTGGTCGGCGGTGCGGAGCTGTGGCCAGTCGCAGCAGGCGGCAACGTCCCGGTCCCTCGGTCTCGCGTGATGATCCCACCGCGTGTATACTTGGGGCTCCAGTGCCACGTCGCGTTTGACCGGGCCTTCTTGTCGTGTCAATGCGGCGAAGGACGCATGGTTTCGGACTCAAGCCTGATTGCCTAGGTGGCGCCATTCGAGTGCGATGATGTCTCTTGGAGGTACACTCTACTAAAAAAAAAACCGCGCGCCTACTTTCCCGCACAACACTCGGAGAGTCGATCGCCGCGACTTACGGAGGCAGCGCAGCTGCGGACGATGCCGAAACATATGTTTAGATCAAAAAACGCATTCTAACTTGTGATATTATGTGATGCAAGCGTGACGTTTTGCAATGCTTAACGTCGCAGCTCAGACTGCGTTTTTTGGTCTCAACATATGTTTCGGCGTCGTCATTCGCTGAGCTGCCTCCGTAAGTAGCGGTGATTGACCCTCCGAGTGTTGTGCGGGAAAGTAGACGTACGGGCTTTTTCTTTTTTTAGACGCTGTTCGAAACAATTAATTATTTTATAACCACTAATATCTTTAAAAAAAAACGTAAGGCGTGGCGATCTCCGTGCATACCATCACCGATTCACAGCCAATCAGGTTGTGGCATTAGCCGATAATAACGCCGAAGAACCAATCCCCAAGTAAGACGCGTGAACATAATGTGTCACGCCCTGTATTTCTTGAGTATTCAGCGTCTGTAGGCGCTGCTGTACCCACACGCACGAAGGAAACTTCGGCGGTTCACTGGTTCGGTTAGCACGTACCTCCCACCGCACTGCAAGCAGCTTAAGGGTGAACGGAAGTACAGTTGCGCCCTGGTGAGTACTTTGATTGGTACGCTTCGCTTTAGCATTGTTCAAACAATGGGGGCAATTAGCGGGTACAAAGAGATTGAAAAGGAGCTCCCCGGAAGACAGTAAGTGGCAGCCGACGTTCGCTATTCTAGTAAACTTCTGATAGACTTAGCCCATTCGACCGATCTCTTAACTAATAAAATAAAAAAGGCATTGGGTTTCGAAGTCATGAGTAAGTATGTTCACTGAGTAAGAGCTTGTGGAAAAAGGGACACCGAAGACAAGTGTAAAGAAACAAAATGAAAAAAAAAACGAGCGTAACCAGGGACACGGAACAGGATAGGGATAACAAAGGAAAGGGGAGGGTCAACTTCAGGTGCACAGATGTAGCGTCCGCTTTATTTTGAAATGTGAAAACGTTCAAACACTTCAGCGCCTCCATTCACCTTGATTGTAAGCACTTTTAATTGCCGATATAAGAACTGGAAGGAACAAAAACAGAAACCAAATAATGCTAAGTAAGATAATGAAGAAAAGACATCAACGACCTTGTAACCGTTATTTCGGTTCGAGATCATTCGTATATTAAAATTATCATTATCAAATACATCAAAACACAGAGCTTTCCGCTAGTTTTAAAACTAGTTTATATGCTGTCCACTTAAACCAACAATGGTATCATATTCCCTGGAACAAGTAATTACGAATTAATTAATTGAATATTAGCCAACTCCTTGTGACGGCTTTGTCTTAACGAATGTCTGTCGAGATTCCTAAGAAAGCTTCACAGACGAGGACACGTGTACTAGAGGCAACCCTTTTTTTTAAGATATATATTTACTTGTCCTAGTTATCCGATACAATAATATGGGCAGAATATGTTCGAGCGCAGCTCTTAGGCGTCCGTTTCCGGCTTGAGCGGCGTCGCCGTCACCTTCGGCGTAACCGCGCGTTGCATTATGGGACGTTTCCCATAAGGACGTGACACGTGACGTCACGTAGGACGTCATGACAGAGAGAGAGGGAGGAGGAGGAGGAGGGGAGCAGGAAGGGAGGAGGAGGAGGGGGCGGAAAAGGAGGAGAAGGAGAGGAGGAGGGGAGGAGGAGGAGATGATACCCTCCTCTCCTTCTCCTCACGAGCTGCGCTCTAATTCGGCACTACAGGTAATTGTAAACGTCGTTCATTTTTTTTAATATAAATACTGTGTACTAGGGTTTCGTGGAATTACATCTCGGATATTACGCGCAATCGAGATATTTTAAACGACAAATTTTGCAAGCCCCCCTTTTTCTTTTCTTTTACAGGTAGCCTAAGGAGGCCTATTCTGCACAGGTCCATTCAAATGGCCTGCGCTAGTTTCTATATAAACAATTTAATAAAACATGCCGCTCCTGTTGTAACTTTTAGATGAGTTCATAGCTTCCTCTTTGTGTAATGTTTATTAGTACCCGTATGTGAAGTGGCGCAAGAAAACATTCCTTCGTACTAAAGGATCCGCAACGAAGGACAAAACAAAACAAAAAACTGCGTCTTTCAAAGAGGAGAAACAAGAGAGAAGAAAGCACCCATTCAAAGACAAACATCGCAAAACAGATCTCTAAGAGTGAAGGACAACCGAGGAAAGAATTTAAAAAAAAGTTAGATAAATGCAAACATTCCGACACAAATGTGGGAGATATATATACATGTATATATACAGAAAGAACTGAAGGAAAGATAGAAGAATACCCATAGAAAAATAGAGAAAAAAAAGGACGCGGAGGAACTCAGACGTCTGACAGCCACAATACAATCGAATGCTGCCGAAGTAATAGAAAACAAAATAAAGGTATCTTCCCGCCAAATGAGCTCGTAATTAACGCTCGTTCCCCTCAGGTTCCGAAACGACAGCGAATTCACTAACGGGCGGATGTCGGCGGCGCACAGGTCTTGTTCCTCGCGAGCGGACACATGCGGTCGCTTGTTCCTGTCCCGTCCCCAATGGCCAAGCAAAGATAAATAGAGGCCCGCGGTTGAAGCCGCCCCCTCTGAGAGAGGTACAAGTGGCCGGAATGTCCGTTTCCTGTCCGCGTCCGCAAGAGTGGGCGAATATGCGCCTCGTCGCATTCGGCTGCGGGTGAGCACCGCTCTTTCTTTTTTTTTTTTCTCCCTTTTTTGTTGTTGTGGGTTGATTTGTTCTTGTATTTCTGTCCCGGTCACACGCCATACTGGGATTGTTTTGCTGTATTTTCAGCATTGCTTCTGTTGGGGTTGCCTATCCTTGTCTAGAAGCTACCCTGACATTTAATGATTCGCCATCTATTGGAGTAAGAAAGGCACCGTAAAGTACTTACAAAAAAGTTGTTCGGTGCCAAGTTGCATTTATTAAAATTCAGAAGTCTTTGAATTCATACTCTTCAGTACTTCACAATATTAGCACACTGCTCAAGCGATCTTACGCAAAAGTTGAATATATCAACCTTAATTAACAATTATCTAACTCAGTGGTTCTCAACCAGGCACGTAGCCAGGGAGGTGGCCCGGGAGCCCGGGACCCCCAAAAATCTTCAGTTTTGCTGGGACCACCTCTGCCCCCTCCCCCATCTATGGTGTTTTGCAATCCTGTCTACATGCCTGTTCTCAACCATTGATGTTTTGCGGAGCCCGTGTGGTCGGCGGACATGATGAAGGAGCCCGTTTATGGTGAGGGGAAGCGAAAGGTATAGGTTAATTATAATTATGATTTAATAGATAGATATAACTAAGGGCTAGTGTGAAGCAGTCCTCGCTCATTGACATACACACAAAAAAACTCACCCAAAAATGAGAAACATTTCTTGTCAGTCTGAAACAATACAACTTGTATTGCAGGGCTTCAGTAGTGAGGCAGAGCTTCGCGGACCCCCATTTGAGAACCATTGATCTAACTTAACAAGAGACTGCGAAACAGAAGACACTCACCACAGTAAAACAGGGTACATACTTAAATTTTGTGAAGTATGTACCTTGTTGCATGGTACATGCTTTTGTTATATATGGACCATGAAAATCAAACAATTGATTTTCAATGCATGACAATCAACCGTTTTTTTGCATCACCATTTTTACTTCATTATTACGATTATTAAACTGCTATCATCTTTTTTTTTTTACAGTTATCACCCAACTTCGTTTAACTAAAGGAAAAGGTCACAGTCATTTTCGGCATTCTTTCGTTTGTGTTTTCTTTTTTTAATATATACGCATGCAGTTTTAATGATGATTTATTTTTATTAATGTATGTTAAAAAATGAAAGGCGTTTACAAATCTCTGCAATGAGAAATTAGAGCGCAGCTCCTGAGGTATTTTGATTTTGTGATATACCGTGGTAAAGAATTTGAGGAAAAAATATCTTTGTTCAAATATAGACCTCGTACTGCTGCGTACATTATATAAATTATATATATATATATATATATATATATATATATATATATATATATATATATATATATATATATATATTTCTTTTTTTTACTACGTTAGGTATATTGTCGAGGTTTTGTACCAAAAGTAGTTCACTTTAAATATTTAAATATACAGGGGCATTAGAGTTGAGCAATACATACCAAATATTTTGCGGAGGATTTGGCAAGATCATGCCTCCTACCATGTTCCTTTTAATTGTATACACGCTGACGTGACGAAACGTTGTCATGACGACTTCTACGAGCTGTCACCACCAACCTTGGCTACACCTTCCCGAACTTCAGCTAGCCACCGACCGTCTGGCTATTGTCGAATTCTAAGGACACAGATAAATAAGTAAAATAAAATTTGTATCTCCTCGTCTTTCTGAACTCAATTATGATTTCATTCAGAGCACGTTGTGTTTTGAAGCACTGCTCTGTGGTCCAGCTACTTCGTTGCTGGTTACCTTCAAAGTTCTCTGCTGCATGCAATGCCTTACATGGAATTAGTAAACGAATTGCTGTGTCGCTAGACGTTTCTTTTCCCGCTAAACTTGGCAGAGAAACTTAATGTATTTATAGGTCTCGACATTAGATCACGTGACGTAGATTTCCACCGCTAAATATAGCGGGGAAATTGAATTGGTGTTTAGATCATAAGACGAGAATTTCCCGATAAATTTAGCGTGTAACAGAATTAGTGTTTAGGTCACGAGCCTTCAATTGCCCGCTGAATTGAGCGGTGAAGCTGAGATGATGCTTCGGCCACAAGACGTGAATTTTCCCGCTAACTTTAGCGGGGAAACTGAATTGGTATATGTCCCGTGACGTCAGGCCAGGTGAGATCAATTTTCTCGCTAAACTTAGCGGGTAACTGAATTGGTACATAGGTCAAGTGACGTATATTTCTCGATAAATTAAGCGTGGAAACCAAAATGATGCTTTGGCCACAAGACGTGAATTTTCCCGCTAAATTTATCGGAAAACTGAGCTGACATATATAGGTCACGTGCCGTCCAATTTACCCAATTTTTATGAGTCACGTGACGTCACGTGACGACACTTTCCCGCCAAATTTAGTGGGGAAACTGAATTGGTGTATAGGTCACGTGCGTAACTTTTTCCCCTAAATTTAGCAGGGAAACTAAATTGTTTTTTGTGTCCCGTGACCTGAGGTCACGTGACATCATTTTTCCCGCTAAATTAAGCTGAGAATTTGAATTCGTGTCTAACTCTCGTGATGTCAGTTTCACCACTAAATTTAGCAGGAAATGCATGGACGGAAGGACGGACACAATTTTGGGTTTGGGGGGAGAATGTTAAAAAGCATTTTAGCACGCACTCCCCACGCACCTCTCTTTATTTCGGTTGAGTCAAGCCACAATCCCAAGCAGTCGGTATTCGATAGTTTTAGAATAGGGGGCCTCAACACTTTAAGGTCCTCCGAGCAGCTTAATTCGTTGCACTGCGCATGGGCAGAAGTACTGCGCATGTGCTGTGCGACGCCCCAAGCTGCTTGGAGAACCCAAACCATTGGGGAGGCCGCTATTCTAAAACACTATTAAATATTCCATCGAGGGAGGGTCATTCGGCAAGGTATATATTCAACGGAGGGCTCATATTAAATGCACTCGGTTTTTAAACATGCGCTCTTCTTTTGAACTGTCTAAACAACGCACGACGAAACAAACAGCTCCGACGTTTAAACATATTTGGCGACGTTTCTTTAATACGGAGCATTGTTGAGCAAAATGAGGTCACTGATGATGTGACACAATCTTTCGCAATTCCAAGCACGTTTTGCCTTTTTCTTTATTGAGGACCTTACTCAACAGATTATTGCCGTTTTGATAAAGCGACTATAGATGGTGATGTCAAATCTAGAATGAAAGCTTAGGCGGAAGTTGTTATGGAGCCGTTTCTCGGTAAGTGAGCATCATTTGCCGGATACTGCGTCCCGATAGCTATGTTCAACGTTACATAGGGTCGCGGGTATGAGCGCACGGCTACGGCGATATGTCTTACATAGCTTGATTCTGTTTTCGAGATCCAAACTCCAGAAACCTGTAAACAACTCGCGAGCTGTACTAGACACAGAGCAACCGACAATAGACCCTTGTCCAAAGTCCGCGCCAACGCCTGTCCGACATTGCTTGCTCACACACTCTGAGCATATATTGAAGGCCCGCGTGAGCGTTGGGCGTGAACTGGGATCCCATCACGCGCTTCGTGCCCGTGGATGGGTCCATCGGTGCCAGAGCCGTATATTAGGAGAGTTTGGACAATAGGCGGAGCAAAGGCCGCCGCCAGCGCCGAATATTCCCCCCACGCTTAGAGCGTAAACTAAATTTGTGACACAGCGTCGACCAATCAGGAGACCTCTACTCCATCTCACAAATGTCTGCAGTGAAGACAAAGGCACAGGCGCGTGAGCCTAGCTCAGCGAAACGCTTTTGTTTGTACGAGACCTCGTGCATAGGAGGCACTTTCCAAAGCCACGCGCTCGTGCCCATGCCTTAGTCTGCACTGCTAGAACAGCGTCCTGAGACTGGCTGAAAGAAAGCAGTGCAAAGGGTGGGGTGCGCGAGCGTCTTGAGACGCGGAGTTCCGCTCGGCACGGCTCAAATTATACTTCGTTTCACTTTATCTGCGAGCGAAGCGAAAGCTAGAAGCGCGAGACCAGCGCTTTTTGCATTTCTCCCCAGCTCGCGCGCTCGAGCAAAGCCTGCACGCACGGAGCTTCCGTGCTCGCGCTTCCAGTTTTGCCTTCGTTCGCACATAAGGTGAAACGAAGTATAGTCGTGTCACAAATTTAGAGCACACGACCACCGCTAGGGGCTGTTTCGCGGCCTGTGGTTGGCCCCGAGATGCTCGCCTATTCAAACCAATGTATGGCCAAACTCTCTCAATAAACGGCTCTGATCGGTGCTAACGGCTGTACCATTTATATAGGGCGGCAGCTTGCGCCACGTAGCCTCGGTGTATGTCATTCAATTCTCCCTAGATAATTTCCACCAGTCTCCCAATCTCATCTTTGTTATTAAAATGCCCTTAATATTCATTCCTCCATTCTTGTCTGCAAACCCCGGCGCTCCGCCTAATTCGTTCCCCCTTCCGTGAGGGAGAGGGGGAGGGGGAGGGGGAGGGGGGAGAGGAGGGAGGAGGGGTGCAAGCCTTGTGCACCTCAACAGCAATGGCGACTGCCAATGTTCCTTGATGGACTTTTGGAAAAGCGTCTATATAAACATGGAAGGCTGTTTAACGGAACCCCCCTCGTCTCAGAAATCTGACCGCCCGCCTGTTTGGCCGTTCGTTAATCCGGGCATTTTGCCGCAAGCTTTAGGCGTCAAAGGGCCGTCAGGTAACGTCAAAGGATTTCTGAGACACCACGGGCTCGAAGCTGACGTAAATGCGTCAGTTTGAAACTTAAAACCGACATAAATACGCCTGACGTAAATGCGCAATCTCCTAGATTATATGACATTAAAGAAAAAGGTCACTGGTAGCTTTTTTTTATTTATTTATTTAACACTATGCATCAGATGCTCTCGTTTCAGTCGCATTTATTTATTTAAAAGTTCCCTCGGGGCCCGAAGACATTACAGAGGGGAGGGGGTTACATCAGTGGAATTCAACAACATACAACAAAATAACAACCTATGAATGCAAAACAATATGTACATCAGGCACGTATCCAGGGGGGAGGCCCATGGGGCCCGGGCCCCCCCCCCCCCCCCCCCCGAAATCTTCCATTTTGCTGGGACCTCCTCTCCCCCCTCCACCTCATACAGCATTTTGTCTTGGGCGGGCCCCCCCCGAAACAAAATTCTGGCTACGTGCCTGATGTACATATTAGTGAAACGCTGATATGTGAACATTGTTAAGGCAATTTTTGAAAGCAACGCTGTTCAGATATTGATACCACAGACGCTGGAAGGTGGTTCCACAACAGTGTGGTTGCGTCATAGCCTGATTGTCTTCCCATGGCTTCAATGTACAATTTATTCTGTTGTTAGCTGCGGCCTGTTGACTTCCGAGGTCGGCGACAGTGATGGGGCTCACTGGGAACCCGGAAGAATCTCACTGCTCTCGCTCGTGCCCAGGAGAACATATCAATAAAACTGCGGAAGAAATTGGATGGGCAAACATAGTGGAGATATTGCTTTTCGCGGGGGGTTTACGTTGGACAACGAAATGGCCGGGTGACCTTCAAAAACAATTTAAGGGGCAAACGATATCAGATTTCGCTGGAATGTAGGACTGTGCTGCATTCTAACCTCTCCAGTTTTGTTTTTACGAAACACCAAATTTAAAAGAATATAGGTCAGATTGTTTTTCATTCTCGACCAACAAGCGCGGTTTGTGTTTTTCTTTTTCGCCGCTAATCAAACGTTGCTACAGTTTAAGCTTAGCTTATCTCGCCGCTTACGACGGTTGTAATCCGAGATCTAATCAAATGAGATATACGTTATACTCCAACTTTCTATTTTTTTGTCGGTGAATAACGGGTATTTTTTAAACTAAAAGCTGGTACCTACATCCGCACTGGCTGGCTTTTAAATATGACGTGACACAGCTCCTGGCTTCTCCCCCACTATATATTGTTTTTCGTAAATAGTTTTGGAGATGGGGATAGGACATAAAAAGAAGAAGCATGGGAGGACGACTGGATGAGGATGAAAACGAACCATCGGACCCGTCGTCGCATTTGATGATGAGTGACCAGGGTAAAAACTCGTGACGTCACGGCGAGGTGAATTCTGGTCGTGACGTCATGAATGAAAACCATAACAAAGCGGCACCGAAACATCTCGGCGCTAATGGGGAGAAACCCTGCGAGATCAGCGCCAGAATCGTCCGTCCAACTGGGCGAGTGAGAGAATGAGCAGTGCAGGCATAAAGCCTTTTAACATCTAATTGTCAGGCTTGGAGTTTTTTTTTTTTTTTACTAGTACCGCCAACCGCTCTTGTGGGAACGGGCAAGACACGTGTCATAAGCAAGTGCTATGCCGCCTTTGACTTCCGAGGTTCACTCATTTAAGCGGGTCACTGCAATTAGATTCCAAGGGCTGCACGGAACATGCGCCTCGTAGAGTAGGGCATTTCACGAGATACTTGCAAACACAGACGCGTCAAGGGGCTTTAGGGGGCCACTGACAACCCCAACATTGCTATTATTTTTTTAAATTGTTATTGCAAACGAGTGAAAATGATTTCCAGGGATTGCCCTAAAAATATCAAACTTGAGAACTGCGTATTTTCAGAAGAGATAAAATATTTTCAGAAAGGTTAATTTGAGACGGCCGCCCGTTTCTATGACGGATCGAAATGGTGCACTCCTTGACTTTTTGTTTGGCTTCTAACAGGAAGTGTCGTTTAACTTACTTGCTGTCCCTCTCATCGCTTCATCGCTCATGGGCACGCGCACTTGCAACCCAGCTAACCGCGAGAGAGTTTTTCGAGACCTTTCTTCGTGTCCAGACGACGCGACACTTTTCAGTGCCTTTTTTTAGCAGTGCATTCGGTCTAAAACGTTTCTTCTAGAAAGCTTAACAAGGAAACGACATGTAGCAGCCATTGGTGAGCAACGTGAGTAGCGATGTCGGAAAGGTGCTGCGTGAAAGAAGGTGGACGAGAAAAACTTTATTCAAAAGCTCAACTCCGAGCCGTCTTAATCTTCCGCACTGGAAGAGGAATTGTCCTCTATAACTCGGGTTAGGGTTGTTCGTGGCGGTGGGTCTAGGATCTTCCGCACATAAAAAAGTAGTAGGGGCCAGAGCTTGTTTTGTAGGTCAGGCGGAGGAGCGACCCAATTTACCCAGGAGTAAGAGTGGTGGGCAGGGAAGTTCAGAGGAGGGGGTGAGTGGGGGAGCTTGTGGCTCTTGGGCAGAGAAAGTAGGTGTGCTCATTCGATGGGTATCCCCCACATACCTGGCACGAAAGCTGTCCGGGTGGCACTGTATGTAGTGATTGTATTGATCGCAGGGTAAGTAGTTAGTCTGTGCTTGGCGATTGAGGCTGGCGTCTGCTCTGTTGAAGATGGTGGAGGGTGATGAGAGGGTGCACCGGTGGTGTTGAAGCAGCCGTAGATGTTATCTTCGGTCCTTGTGATTGGAGGCACGAGCTTCTCGGAGGTTGCATCGTTCCGGCCAGTGCTTCGGAGGGCCCGGAGGATTGCTTGCGCGGGTCAGAGCGTGTGCACGCTTGTTCTCCGGAATACCTTGAAGGCCGGGAACTCATTCGAGACGAGCGTGGAGTTGAGGGTTAGTGTCCTTGAAGTCCTGAAGGGTAGTGCGGGTGTGATCTGGCAGGCTTTGACATTCAAGTGATTCTAGAGCAGCATGGCTATCGGATTTGATAGGGATAGTCGAGGTGGAGTGGTCATGAAGGGTGATGGCTTCCTCAATCGCTTGGATCTCCGCCGCAGTGGGGGAAGGGACGCCGCAGTGTAGGCGGGTAGATGGGGAGTAGGGGCCGATGACTGCATTGATCATCCGATCTGGTTGGATGTGAGCGTGTGTGTAGTATGTGTTGTAAGATAGCATCGGGGAGTAATGAGCATAGTCTCGAACTTCGCGTCTCGTTTCTATTTAGATCCATGTTTTGGGGGATGGGAATTACGTCTATTCGTGGCATGCCGTTCCTTGGTTGTGGGGGCGGAGAGATGGGAGCAGGTGCTCCGTAGGGTGGCCTAAGTTTTGGAGGATTTCCTTTCCCTGTTTGGACGTTGAGACACGGTGTAACTGGGCCTGGTAATGGGCTACTGTCTTCTCCTCAAGTGTGTTGAAGAGTGCAGTGTCCGCTATTTTGGTATTGGCGGCAGTATACGGGAACTCCCAGGGCATATGGTTTGAGCTTGCGGAAGGAAGCCTCGATTTTGTTTGTTGGGTGGTAGTAAGGGTCCGGTACGGCTACGCATACATGGGTCGGGTGTACAACTGTGCGTCGATCACTTTCCGAAGTTCGTGCTGCCATAACCTGTGGCGTTGTCGTGTGATACGCCGGAGCATATGGAGAATTTGCTCTAGTTGTTTTAGAATGGTCTTTACCCAAACCGTGCTTCGTTCGTCATGTTGGAAGATGAATCCAAGGATTTTGATGTGGTTGCGGCCGGGTATGAGTTATTGTTGGATGAGGTTGAGTTGGATGAGGTTGCGGTATGCTTTGAATCATGGGAATTCCACGCGATTTCTCAGGAATAAAGAAGACAAAGAAGTAGCGCCATTTTGTGTTATCGCGAAATCCGTTGGTTCTTACGGGCAACAAGCTCCGCCCATTGGCCATGCTCTCTCAGTATAAACGACTGTGGGGGCAATCGCAACGTACATGATTTGCTTGTGTTTTGACGCAGCCTACGTAGCCAACGTTGTTAGATCTAATTTTGTTGCACGTAGCCGAACGCTAGGTCACCGTTTCGGTTTGTGGCTCGTGTTCAATCAGTGAAGCCGAACGCGAACGCAGCCATCGTAGATTTGTTACTTAATTTTTCTGGACTAAGCGCGGAAAAAAATATGGGTCACGAATCGTGACTAATATTTGCCTCGCGCACAATCAATAAAGACGTACTAATGAATTTGAGTGCATATGCCTTGTGTTGGTAAACCCATAACTCTGGGGAAAGCAAGCTGGATATGGCGCCCATTATTCACCCTTTTTTTTTGTTTTTTATTTTTTTTTGGCAACAAACTCTGAGGCGCCATCTATACGGTAGCCTTGCCGCACTCCCGGTCCGGGCATATTTTCTAAATGTTTACGCATCATCCTTTCATCTTAAGAGCGAATCATGTGTAACAGTGGCCTAAGCGGCTATTTTCCGAAAAAAGCGCGTAGATGTAAATTTGTATAGGTATGCTGCGAAACCAGACTTGGGAAGTAATCCGTTACAAGTAACAGATTACTTGGAATTCGTTACTTCTTCAAGTAATTTTGTAACTGCCACGTTACTTTTATTGCGGCAGTGATTTGTAACAGTAATTCCGTTACAAAATAATGATAACGGATTGCTTTATTACACGTTACGTTTTCAAAATAGGAACATATTACAGGAACTGGAGCAATATCAGTTTGGGGCCAACCGCTTGACCAAAGCTCAAAATGAGCGCTAGCGCCCATGTATTTTTCAGTACTTCGGGCGATTGAAAGAGTCGCTGAGGTCGGCCTTCCATGATTGGCAAAATGTTGACTATGACGTAAGCAAAGGCTTTTCTCTACGACAGAAATAAGAGAAATGAAAGAACTTCAATTTTGGCGATGTTGGCTGCGTTGGTTTCAGAGCGCTAGTAATTTCAAGCTTCCACCATGCTCATTACAAACACCATCGAACTTGTTGTTCGCAAGGTAATGACGCCACGAGAGGGAACCATAGAAGGGCGCCACCGAAACACCTTGCCGCTACTTGCCGCTAGTGGTGGCGGCCATAGCTGTGAGCGCGACTGCTGAGCGCGTGCTGATGACAAGCTTTCACAGTTCTTCTGCAATGTGCCTTCAGCACCATCAAGGTTGCCGGTCTTCGCAGTCTAGTAATCTTAGCTCGGTCTAAGCATGCGCTCTAAACATCGCCCTAAAAAATTTGTTGTTGTTGAAAACGTTTTATTTAAGTATAGGAGGGTAAGACGCGGCCGGTTGCATGCCTTGCCGCGAAGGGGAAGGGGAGAGGGATATGGGGGAGGGGAGGAGGATGAAGGATTATATGAGGCCGGCTACACCAGCCGTTCTGATGTAAGCCAACAGGGAGTCGAAGACAAGCTTCCTTGCTTCATTGGGGCCTGTTGGTGCCGTCCAAGCCTCGAGCGTCTTGATTCGACTCGCTGGGCTGAGCTTGGCTAGTGCAGCCTCTCTCTCCTGTCGTCTTGCGGAGCACTTTCACAGCAGGTGATGCAGGGTGGCGAGAGGCGCTGAAGGATGGTCGTTAGAGGTTGTATCAGGGGTAAGGTCTACGGTCCGCTCGGCCTGAGGTAAAGTGGGGCTAATACAGCAACGGTCACAATCGGCATGCTCCGGGGAACGTAGCCCAATGCGGGCAAGGCGGTGCGGTGTCCAAGTGCAGCCGGTCGCGATACGACGAAGTCGGACCTCGGCCGCCCGAGGATATCCCCGTGAAATTGGGACCGCGCACTCAGGTAACCGGGTAGACAGGCGCCGCCTGGCATCGGTGCGAGGGTGCGGTGGTGGTGAGGTGTCAGTGTTTGTGTCTGAGCCAGAAGTTGTATCATCCAAAAGCCCTAAAACTACGCCTTGAAAATATGCCCTAAAAATATGCCCTAAAATATGCCCTAAAAAAGGCATATTCTGATAGTGCATCAAAGCTACAGGCACGAGAGCGCAGATTAACGTAGCGCTTACGGTTGAAAGGCCCTTTACAAAAAGTAGCTTTCGTAGATCGATTCCTTACCCCCACATCTTCCAGCGGAGGTAGACGCTGCTACTAAGCATTCGAACCACTAGCTTTATCTGCAGAATTCCAGGGGTCATTTCGATCGCCGCAAGACAGCGGGGTGGCAGTTGTGTTTGCAGCTTTCGCTGCCTTCAATCAGCTAACATGTGAACGGTGTGCACCTACATTCTTTCTCTTAAATGCAATATTTTAGTTTTACAAGGACTGCCACAATGCGATCGACTGAGAATTGGAAAGTAGCTTGTAACGTAATTTGTAACGTAACGAGTAAAGTAATCTGTCACTTTTCAGCTAAAGTAATTTGTAACGGTAATCCATTACATTTCAGGCTCGGTAATTTGTAATTGTAATCCATTACATTTTTCAAGTAACGGGCACAAGTCTGTGCGAAACCCGCCGGCTAGTTAGGGACCGGAAGTGCTTGTGGACTGTTTGCACACTGGCGCCACCACGTTTCATCTGACGCGAGAAAGAGCGAATGGTTTGATCCCCTCGTCGGTAGGAAAACAAACTGTGTGTGTGTGTATCTGTGTGGGGGGAGGGGTATGTTTATACAGCCTGAACTTAGTCTCTCTTAACGGGCGAACGGGCGCCTGGTGTCTCAGCTGTAGATGAGCAATTTAGTCAGTGCAGTACAATCGCTAGTCTGGGGTCTTTAACGTGCATCTCGCAGTAGTGGTACACGACCGGATGCCGCGGGTACGATTCTCATCCAGATGGAAACAGGCCGGGGCGGGGGCGACGATAGGAAAGGCTCATGGCGTAGCAGAATCCGCAACTGCTGAGCGCGTTCTAACAATTGACTTTCTCTGATTTTTTTTTACTTTTTTTATTTTTTGTGCAATTTGCATTTTACTATATTAAGATTGCCGGTCTTGGCAATCTATAAGTCTTAGCTCGCTCTGAGCGTCCTCTGTGAACCGTGCACTGAAAAATGGCGCTTAGTGAACACCCCCTACAGGGGGTTCTCACTGGCAGCCAGAGCTGAGTGCAGAGGTGCTCAGCGCGTGCGGACGGCGAGCTTCCACTGTGTTTTAGCAGCGTGCATTTCGCGCCTTTAAAGACTGCCGGTCTTGCGAACCTATAAGTTTGATCTCGTTTAGAGATATGCCCACTAAACTCTGCACTCGAGTCTGGCATCCAGTAAATACCCCTTAAAACTTCACCTTCTACCGATCGTACAAATAAACTTGCTTAATTCTGCGTTCCCATCTGTACGACAAGGGCGCGGACGTTGAAGTGGCGCAGACGTTGTCGAACGCAGCGAAGCACCTGACGTAGGCGATATGCGTTCCACATTCTTTCCCATAATAGATCACGTGGCTGATTGCACTTTGTGGCTGCTTCATGTCGGTGACGAGGCTCGGCCGATAACGCTAGCCACAACCGCAGTTTCATTTTCGGCTTTTAAACGTGCGTATTGCGTATCCACAACACATGCGTTTTCTTTTTCCTGAGTCAAGAGATATTGGGTCCTTTACTCCCAGGTGGCACAGTTCTTTGGGACAGTATATGGTTTTTGTCTGGAAATTTAGATCCTTAAAAAGGCTCGAAGAGAGCCTAGATTGACTCTCTTTGTGCGGAATTTGGGTATATTAATGGGCCCTGAAGCCCCGAACAAGTGCCAGAGTTAGGCTTTACTGCTACTTCGGTTCATACGGCATCTTTGGATCAAGTCTAGCACTTCGAAAATTATGCGACATGCCTAAAAAAGGCCATTAAAACGAGAGAAAAAAAAGTACTCTGCCACTAACTAACGGCGCAAAACCGTATTAGTCCGAGGTTTCGCCCCTAGGATTGCCAGGTTTGTGCCAAGTCAGGCCTTTCTCTGGTGTGCTACTTGGGTTGGCACTTCTAAGTGTGAAATCACCCTTAATAATAAGAAATTCTTAGAATTGAGGTGAATTGATCTCTAACAAACGCTACTTTCGATGCGATTATGTCGTAGAAGCAAAAACAAGCCAGTAGTTGTTTTTTTCAATATGAGCTTTAAGCTGCCCGTATAGTGACGGAGTAAGTATTTGGCTCGTGTTCACTGGTACCGGAGGACAATAATGATATCACTCTGTCGTAACAGTGACGAAATTTGAATTATTTGCACAAAAGGGAAGACAATTAAAACATAATTTTTATTGTTGCTTTGATCAACTTATTTACAAACAACTTTATTCAAAACAGACGACATTCTTGTGATTCTTTTCAACAAACATAACAGAATGCATAATAATTTTAGGAGTATAAAGGAATATATACGTGTATGCAATCTTACACGGTTTATTAGACACAATCATATAACGGCTTTCTCTTGGCAAGTAGCCTACATCTCTACATTTAAACAAAAGTAGGTTTCCCGTCCTTATTCTAAATGTAAAGTACTGGTACCTTAGAAAAACGTTGGAATTACCTTCGACCTCTTCTATTACCCATGCTGTCTAAGATATAAAAGAGCGCTACCTGTTAAAGAAAATGCGTCAAAAGTGGCAGTGAAACAATATTTGTGCTTTCAATAAATACCACATTGGGTTCATCCTTGACGTTCACTACTTTACTTACAAAACACGGGTTTTTTTTTTTTTTTTTCTACGCGCAATTGTAGTCGCAGATATATTTAGAGAAAAACGAGTAGCGTTCACTTCCTCAACTCGCTGCCAGAACAAGCGGCCACGCGATTTGGTGCCACTTCTATGCCACCAATGTTTATCCTACCCACGCGCTGGGGTTGGTAAAACACCGGGCACGCGTTGATCTTCAGATATTGCTAAGGTTCGACTAGAGCCACTGAGTGGGCTACGCATAGGGTATCGGCACTCCATTCCCCGATCTGCTAGTGGGCGCCGCCATCTTGGTGCTTAGAGCAGAGCAGACGAAACTGTCGATCATCACAATTCAAAATTGCGACTTCCTCAGTTTTAGACACAGTGACAGGAAGCTCAGGTGATATCGTTTTTCTCTGTCGCGAACTGTTCTAACATTTCAGGAGGACAGAAAAGCGTTTCCTTCGATTTCAAATAAAGCTTCATATAGCAGGCAACCATGATGTTAAGCACCAAGATGGCTGAAATGTCGTTACTCTGAAGCGTAGCGTAGCTTATTTAGTGGCTCTAGGTTCGACTATTACGCTCACTGCAGCCATTGGACTCCAGTCACTATCCGAATGCTCGCCGAGGCATTGATCGTCACAAGACCAAGCCGAGTGTTCGCACAGAGCTCCTGTCCAATATAAGAGCTGCATCTGATTATCATCACCACGGGTGCCTCACGTCAGCAATGCAGCTCACGACGACATCATGAAATTTTGCGAAGGAAAGAATAAGAAAGGAAGTTCACTTTTAACCTTGAACTTACACCGCGAGCGAGAAGTTCCTTGATCAGTGGTGTCGCGTACTAGCATAAGTGAATACAAATAGCGCCAATAAAAAATGTAATATTCGAAACATTCCAACCGAATATCGTTGCAAAGCCCCTTTAAAGTGTGATCGAAAGTCACAGCGACTAATCTACATGCCTATCAGTTCAAAGAATTTCATCTTGAGAACCCAACTGTCCTTTAAGATGCGATCGTTTTTTCTTGGAGAACAGCCCCAGGTTTTAGTAGCGGTTTGTGGGCTTTATGATGTAACAACCACGGAGGCCATCCTGATATTTCCCTGGCAAATATTTAGTACAACCTGAATTTCGGTCGTACATTTTTTTTTTTTTTACAATAGTTAAAGAATGCGGCTTCTTACATCGTGACTAAACCATTTCACAAATATTTCTAAACTTCCCTACTCATTCGTAATGCTCGTCATTCAGGCAAAAAAAAAATATACCGAATCACTGGTCTGTACATATGCCCGGCATCTGGTATACCGCAGAAAAGAACTGCAGCGCATGCGCAGCACAATCTCCACAACCTAGCAAAACAAAAAATGGCACCGCACAGAAGGTGTTGCCTTTTTGCATTGTAATGAAAGGATTGAAGCGCTATATATGCTTTGCTTCACTTAGAGGCAATAGGCTGCGCCCTGTGTATCCGCATTGTCCTTACTCCAACTGTATTGAGAGCGACGCCGTTTTTTTTTGTGTGTGTGTGTGTTTAGACGACAGTTTCGATTCAACTGTCATTGACATTGACATCCTATTGACATTCAATCTATAGTTGCGATACAATTGGCCAATTTGACGATAGTAACGTTTCAAAGATACGACTTCCCGAGCTTTGAATGAGGCGTCAGGAAGGTCAGGAAGCGACCGTTTTGCTCAGTCGCGAAGTATTATTAATATTGGTCTCAAACGCATTCAGGTGTGGGGGCTAGATTGCTCACCCCCAAAAGAACGAGGGCCAAAAAAAGCCCCCCCCCCCCCCCTCTCCGTTGGCGCTCGTCCTTTCGGGGCAAAGTTTTACTTTTTTTTGGGATAAAAAATATAAACAAACAAACAGCAGTGTTGTTTCACGCTGCAAACGTCGACTGTCCCAGTAACACCCCAGATATTTTCTAGAGAAGGAACCTTGTGCTTTCTACTTTTTTGTAAGCTCAACGTTTTGCCATCTTTAGCTTTCGTATGCAAATATGACTACTTCGGGCCCACGCCTGATGTTATAAAAATATTTAAAACACGAATTTACTGGCAGTTTTCAACAGATCAAGAACAAGCACACCGTCCTTGACCCGTCGCACAAATCACTAGGCTTGACAGGCATAAGAGAAATACCTTTATATCGCAGTTTTTTTTTTTTTTTCCTGAGGATTATTATAGCAGCATTATCAGAGAGTACTTCCATTTTAAATGTACTCCTATTGGCTAGAGCCCGGGCTTGTAGCTTTATCTTCGGCAGTTGCTCCTGCTGAGCAAGAGTTTGTGCGCCCGGGATGCCTCCCTGAGCAAAGAGCTCGCACATGTGGCCTAGTAGTGGTAGTGCCGTTCCGGTTGATTTACATGAGAAAGGGCCGAGAAGCAAATATATAGACCGACACGCTGTTTAAAAACAAGCCCTCTTTGCCCACACCATGGTGTGGGCACTGCGCGTGCGCAGAAACCGAATGCGCGCGAAGTGAAGCGTCTGCGCCTGCGCAGTGCCGTCGACAGCGCCACCGCAGCTGCGTGACGTCAGGGCCGCGTGCCGGTCTATAGACCTTTCCAGCGGCAGTCTCGAACGAAGCGACCGGGCAAAAAATGCTGAGTCACTGAGCTGTGGACGCATGCGCAGCGTCTGATATACCGCACAGCAGATCAACAGCGCATGCTTGGAAGGCGTTCCACAGCCCAGCAGACAAAGATGGCAGCGCACAGGAGGCGATTTCTGCAAAGGTCTATAGGCAAAGCAGTACTCCGTCCAAAATAAAACAGAATAGTACAAAATGTGTGGACATGTTATATGAGCAGAGCTCTTTTTCGAGCGAAAATGAATCGACAATATAGAACTATTAGTAATAACGCACAAGACATATAGGAACGGGGTCTCGAATCCGAGGGAGGAAGCTTGCGGGCCGCATCCCAAAGAGTCGCGGGCCGCATGCGGCCCGCGGGCCGCGTGTTTGAGACCCCTGGATACTATCGTTCCAGCTAAGGTTCATTCGCAGACGACGCCACTAGCTGATGGCAGCAATCAGACAGCGTCAAAAGTGCACTCTCGTGGTGTTACATAAGGTTTCTGTACGTGTTTTGTTATCGCTGAAACAATCAAAAGCAAAAACAAAGCCGAGTGATTTTGACGCTGTTCGATTAATTCCATTACCCGTAGCGTCGGCTGTGTCTCGGTTGAAGCTGAAACGATGTGTTAGTGCTTTAAAGCAGTAAACTACCAGCCGACGGAGCCCATCATTCCGCGCCTTAAAGGAACACTGGCCGGGTCTTTATGCTCGCCGAGGTTTTTGTTTGTGCATGACATGCGAGAGCCCAACTGTATACCGAAAAGACAATTTGCAGCTCGAAATTCGTTTTCTTTCCGGCCGAAAACCACCGATCGAGTACTGGCCGGTTTGAGTCGCGTTCACTCTTTTCCCTGTGGTCTCGTGCCGCTTTCTATGGTTTAGACGCAACCACCATAGATGATCAAAGTCGTTGGTCATCGAAGGCACACACTCAATGCTAGAAATGAACGAAAGATATGAGAGACATTTTTTCTGGCTTCTAAAAAGCTGAAAATAAGCTGATTAAAAAAAAAAGTTGCACTGCCACGTGACTTTTGGTATCTTTCTCCTCCTGTATATTTCTTTTTCCTCCCCAGTCCAATTTTGGTTTCGAGCAGTTTCCGCTTTTTTTTTTCACTTTACTAAAAGTGTACGTGACACTGCAGCAAAATATTGGTTAGGTAGTCTTCTGACATCTTATAAAATCGCCTGGCAAAAAATTTTAAAAAACAATTTGGGGGGGGGGGGGGGGGGGTTACTGTCCTTTTAAATTGCGACGACACGATATTCATCCACTTTTCTGCGCGCGTGTCATCGCGGGTTAATTCCATCGAGCTCCGAAGGTGGACCGCGACCTCGGGCTTTTAGGCTGTGCCGGAGTCAATACGTTCCATTCCGCCCTAAGCTGCCAGATCCGGTGGAAGATACGCGCTCGCCTGACCCGTCAATCCCTACCTCTTTCACCCCCTGATCCCGCCTTCTGCACGTGGGTGTCGGCGGGAGCCTGATCACGTGACGAAAGATAGGAGCTTGACTGCTTCGACGAGTACGTGGCCTCCACCGCGGTGTCAGCTTAGCCGCGAGCGGAGTGTGTATTCTCTACGCACACGTTTTTTGCGTCGCTTAACCTCGACTGCGCTCCGACGCACGATGAAACAAAGTACGCCGGTGCGCAACTTCCGTTTAATCCCGCTAGATGTATTAACGTCGGTAGTGAAAGGGACAGCGACCCTCGGTAAGCTCAATACAGTCCGGCATCTGTGCACCCGAGGAATTTCGGAAGATCGGCGTTGTACGGACATGTCCCGTTAATGCGGAGCCCGTTAAATGGGATGCCACTTTATATAAACGAAATTTTCGGGGACGAACTGGGTGAATACGTGCATCTTCGTCTCATCATTATGGACAATTTTTTTTCTAATTTTTGTAAGAACGGAGGCGTTCGTATTACCGCGGCATTACTGTATACCGCTCCCCATGTTTCTCAGTCGCGAGCGCGTTACTAAGCAACCAAGCCGGCGCCTCCCGCGGCCCGCTAACGGCGCACCCGCCTTTCAGTCGGGCTTTGACACGCATCCCGTCATTCCGTCGGCAGGTTATGCTAAAGTTGGCAACGGTACTTCGCTTCACCATCCGATGGAGCCGATCGAAGAGCGCCAAACGCGCAACGTCATGGCGTTCGTCATGTTTCGGTGCATATTCCATCTTCTCGAAACTAGCCATGTGCAGGGACGGCGTCGTGACTTTGCAGTTTTTGTACGCGTGTTCGTGGTTGTGTGTGTTCGTGCCTTTGAGTGCCTCGCGGAGATGGAAGAATAATGAACCGAAGTATAGGATTAGAATCTGCCGAGGTTTGACCTCTTGACGCTAAGTTCGACAAAAGATCGACTGGAGTTTGATTACTATGTACATGCGCGGAAGCAGCTAATGAGCCGACGCCGCCTGGTGGAAGAAAGGTGCAATATTTACTGGACGCATTGCGCCGCAATAGACGAAAGTAAATAAGTCAAAATCTGATAAGTGTGTCTGCTTTTTTATTGTGCGATAATAGACAATCGTTGTAATCGATTCCTTGTTTAAATAATCTTTTCCCAAAATTTTACTCTTCTGTTCAAGTCGGGCAACAACGGTCAAGAAGTCGAACTTCGTTCGAATTTGACCAATAGTTCGAAGGTTTGCTAAACAAGCTGACGCTCCAGGTTCAACGAAAGCTAGCGACACCTCTATTTGGACCCCTGAAAAGCACCGTTCATTCACAGCTCCGGAGGAGGTGACACCACAGCGAGCGGGGAAGACGTGAAGGGGCGAAGCGGGCAGCTACTTTCCAAGTGTGTGGCGAAAACTGGCGCGGCCTGGTGGCCGATGCGTGAAATGGAGGAAAGGGGATTAAGTGCACGCCGTTGGAGTTGCGAATAGAGAAACCGGAGGCTTCTGCTTGTTTCGTCGCTCGTCGGAGCGCACGTCGGCGACCAGCCGCAGGATCAGATCTGATGGCCTTTCACCGTCTTGGCGAATGTCGCGTGTGCACATGTGAAAGGAGCTGAGCTACTGTGTACGCTGTGTCATCGAAAGTATGAGGAAGTGCGAACGGCTTGGAGGTACCTTAATTATTTTACGGGCGACAAGCAGTCCTTGGATCGGGACTATTCACAGCCTGCTCCCTGACGAAAT
The DNA here is from genome assembly GCA_013358835.2 of Ixodes persulcatus. Classification (NCBI taxonomy): domain Eukaryota; kingdom Metazoa; phylum Arthropoda; class Arachnida; order Ixodida; family Ixodidae; genus Ixodes; species Ixodes persulcatus. The sequence continues at coordinate 521,473 of JABSTQ010010408.1, forward strand.
CTCGAAGCTCAACAGATACTGACACAGCAGCTTCGGCTAGCTGGTTTCAGCGCTGTGTGTATGATTTTCTGTCTGTGATCGAGTGAGCGCCTGTTTTTGTGAAACGTTTATGCGCTGTGAAATAGTATGATGCTGACACCTACCTTTTTCGAAAGAATTTCGTTTTTTGGTCTTACATTGGTTTGAAGTTAATTTGCCCTCACGATTGTTGGAAAACAAACAAAGAATTTACATATAAATTGAAAACACACGGGTGTTATTATCATCTACGTGTATATAGCAACGTTTACCTAACGTTTACATGACACATTGTTTCCTTTTTTTCCGCCGTATTTTCAAGGAGACCTTCGATATCACGTGGCCTTGCGCTTGTATACGTGTGTTTATAACGCCCGATATTGCTGAGAATCACACGGTTCAAATGGCAAATGGTACTCCTACAAAAAGTGTGGCGTCGTCATATCTAGAAAGGCTGGAACCTGAAACTTCTGGCAACGAATTAAAAACATTGCTCCAAGCCCTATAACCTTTACCTATAACCTTTAGTTTAGAGGGTCCGCTGCCAGAAAAAAATGAAACAAACATGAACCAAAGGGGATATCCGCGGCGTGTTTTCGCTCCGCGCTGAGGTTTGACCGACTAGAGGTTTGCAACATAAACTGTCATTTTATTTTTTTACCTCGGAGACCCGAGACCTCGCAAACGCACGTGTGTAGCGTGGGCTTTCCACGGCAATGTATACCTTTCAATTGTAGACTCGAGGACTAAGGGCAAGTTCCCCACTCGCAAAAAACTATTCGTCGCGTGTCGTATCATATGGGCCCCTCGGTATCATATGTTACGTCTAATTTTGCTTGCCTTTAAAAAAATTTCTTGTTAGTGCTACTTTGTGGGTGACTCCGAAGCTTCGGTTACAACTAAAAGGAGAACTGGCCGCAGGTTAAACTGTGGGCACTGCTTGATGACGAGCATCCACAATGCTTCTGCAGCGCGCATCTACTTAAGAACGATCTTCAAAACGGTCGTTATTGGCACCGACATATCTGTTTTGATCAGCTAGAGCTCGTTTTTATCAGGTGTAGTGAAGAAAGAACAAATAACGACGTATTTGTGTATTAGCCTTAGCAGCAGTAGCTCGAATGGTAACTCATCGCTAGTCAAGAACGCCTAAAGAACAGATTCCACAATGCAACAACGAAGGCCAATTCAAAGTCTTGCATTCGACTAATGGGGCGAATATCCGGTGGACAATCGGCGAATTTCGCCCGGCGTCAAGTTTGATTTGCGCGCTGTTAAACAGCCATTGTTTTGAAGCTACGAGGATAGCGAAAGCCGCCGGAGAAATGCATCACTTTTTCAAAACATATTCACTCTATGGTGTCCAGCCCTTACGACCGCAGTATATGTGGACACAAAGCATAAACAAACCTCAGTGTTCCTGTACAAAAAAAAAAGTTGTATGTCTTGTATTCTTAACAAATCGCACCAACTCCAGCCGTACGGATTGCAGCCGATGCGCTCACACCGCTGCGATAACTCTCAAACTTTTTGTGTTTTTTTTTTTTTTTTTTTACAGCGGATTGGTAAAGGGATAGTTTCCCCAGGATCGTGTCCGCCAGCAAAAAAAGGGCGACACACCACTCCGGACAGCTACTGCCATCTTAAACGCGGTGGCAACCAGACAACCGGCTTGCCGGTTGCCTGGTTGCCGCCGTCCCTCATAAATGGCGGCAACCATTTCAGCCTTTCCACTCTGGCTGGCCGACTTGCGGCCGGCCAATACTTTATTCCCACCATAGTACACCTTCGCTGGTCTTTTTCACCCGAGTGAAAAGGCTGAACGTTTTTTTTAGAGCGCAGCTCTTAGGCGCCCGTTTCCAGCGGCGTCGCCATCGCCGTCGGCGTAACCGCGCGGTGCCAATGGGACGCGTAACGTCACTGATTACGTCACTAATGACGTCATCGGTGACGGTGACGATGACGTCATCACAATGACGATGACGTCATCGTCATCGTCACGTGACCCCCGTGAGGTCACGTGACCCTTGTGAGGCGACGGCGACGCCGCTGGGAGGAAGGAGTAGCAGACAGGATGAGGAGGAAGGAGGAGGGGTATACCCTCCCCTCAGTACACTTCCCTCCTCCTCCTCAAGAGCTGCGCTCTAATTCGGCGTTACAGGGAGTTGTAAACGGCTTTCATTTTTTATCTGTGTCATATCTTGTGTGTATCGAACGACATATCAAAGCAGCCTCGTGGACTGCTATTAAAACTTGTCGCACTGCATTTCCGATTTGTTATGTCGGATTCACATCTCACAAAACCGCTTCTTGACCTAGGCATGTCCCCTTTTTTATCGCAGCAAGTGCCACAGTCGCTGCAGAGCCCCCTCCAGAACCTCGGGTCAACTCGAGCAGGATCTCGCCGTCGCCAACCCCATCGATCCCGATGACGTGCCCGGTCCCGCTCCTGCGGATTCTGCTCCTCCTCTGGGGCTCTTTCCTGGGCAACGGAACCCCGGCCGTGGCCGTCTTCGACTCCCTGGGCCCCTCGGGGCCCCTGCGCGTCGACCGGCGCCAGATCGAACAGCTCCCTGCGCCGCTGCCGGAGCCCTCTTGTGCCCAGCTTCGGGCCATGTGGCGCCAGATGCACCGGATGGCCCGCCACAGTCAGCTCACCAACGAGATCCCGCAGTTCCCGGCGGCCTACCCGTTCGGCTACGTGGCACCCGACGCGGGCAACAAGGCCGTCTACTTCTACCCAGGGGCCCCCGGCAGCTCCAAGGCGGCCTTCGGCAAGATCGTCCGCAAGCCGGAGCGCGGGCGGACCAAGGTCCGACCCCGTCCCGTCGGCCGCTTCGCCGACACTCCGCTTCCTAGGGCGGCCCTCGGCTCCTATGGGACCCTGGTGCGAAGTCCCGACGAGAAAGAGCAGCTCAGGCGGCAGCAGGAGGACCCCGAGTTTGGCGTCTGGGGCGCCTTCCCCGGGGACGCCAGGTCATCGGCCTCCAGAGCCGCGGCCACTGTACTGGCTGAAGACCCGGACTCCCGGACGCCCAGCTTCGACAAGAAACTGGTGAGCGCCTGTGCGTTGGAGTAGTCACGGTGCTCTTTTATTTGTGCCCAATCAGCTCTGTAAGCTATAACATCCTGGGTTCAATCCTGCCCCCTGCCCGTATCGACCTGGATGAGCACCGTACCGGCTTGTGCTCGTGTGTCATTTCTGTGTGATACACGTTTTAGAGTTCCTATTGTGTTGGGGAACTGCGCCAGGTATCGAAAGTCAACCCCCAATCACAGCACGTTACATCGATGCCGAGGCAGTGGGAAAGACGACTTTCTTCATTGTATCTTCATTTATTCTCATTCGACCGGATGACACACGCCCGCTACCGCCACTCGGGAAATCTCCCGTCCGACCCCCCGCGCCCCTAGCCACGAAGCTCGAAAACCCGTCCCTATGAGAACACACATTCCTCGCTCGTGGAAGGGTGTCTTGGCCTTTCTCACCGGCAGCATCATTCTCCTAGGAGAGGGGTTTTTCTCAGCAATGCACGAGAGCAACTAAAAATGAACGACCATCAAACAAAACTGTATGACAAACTATTATGCCATTGTTTTGCATGAGTGAAACGTTCTGGCATCACAAACGTTTAGCGATACCCCCTAGTTTCACGTATGCAACACATTAGCCTTGAAAGTTGTTCCTAGAATGAAGCGATACTACTGCAAATCGGGCTGATAAACCTGATGATCTTCCAGAGCCTTTCATACTCTCGCGCTCACCTCCCTTAGTGCGCACAGGTGGTCGAGTTCCTCCTCACCTACGTCACTCCTTCTCGCCTACCCCCCTGGTCACGTGACCTTCCCCGTTAACCAATCAGCATAGAGCTTCGCGGCCACGCTTATCAGGTTTCACAAAATGCTGAACAACTAGCCGAAGAACGCTCCACGTTAAAAGAAAAATTGTGATCATTACACACATTAAAGATCTTAGTCTTGCAGTCATACTGCACTGACACGCGTCCTCACCTATACCGTGTAACAATGTCACCAACAAACTTCGCTGACTAACCTAACACTGTCTATATATCTAACGAAAATTTCAATTTGGCTTTGGCTTTGGGAGTAATAGGTTTGTTACGCGCTCGTTAGATTTATAAATGACTAATTGTTGATGCACTTTATTAGTAACATAACTTATTGTTTATCTTACGAGGGGATTCGCTTCTCGTTTCTCGTTTATTAAAACTAAAATTACATTCATGTTTTTACTCTAGAAAAAGTCATTTCGGACTTTGCCAGTTGCGCAAAAAAATTAACCAAAATACCAACATAGCCGGGTTTAACGACACAATATAAAAATAATTCAATTAGAAAATTTAAACGTTCCCACGCGAGGAAGAACTAACTACGGCTGGTTGTAGGCAGTCACATGCGCCACAAAAACCGGTAAACGCAGTCGGTCCCAGTCAAGCGCAAGAGTGTCAACTAGCTTTAGGTGGCAACGTTATGGCCGACGGAACAGGCCCCCGAACACATTCCTAAAGCATGTTTTGCCTGGAAGCCTTGTAACATAAAAATACCTTTCCCTCCTGAAAAAGAAAACAGTACCACCGTAACGTAAAAACAGAACCGCCTCCTTAGATAGCGGTTACTGCTCAGAATACTTCAGGCTGTCGTAGCTCTGAAATTTTCCTATCAAACTGCGGCAGGCTGAATCTTCGGCTGCAGCTAAAGAGCATTATCCGGTGGCAAATTCGACGGTATGAAACTATTCCACAAACACTGGAGCGAAAAATTAATACAGATGTTTTTTGTTTGTTTTTTTTGTAGGCGTCATTAGACGGTGTTTAAGTTTTTGACGTAGATGAGATCTGAAAACCCAACTACCCAAATGCACAATTTGTGGCGTGAAATTAGTATTTCTTTCCGGCCGAAAACCACCGATCGAGAACTGCCTAGTTTGAGTCGCGCTCACTGTCTTGTCCGTGGTCACGGGCCGTTTTTTTTTATGGTTTAGACTCTCACGCCAAATATAATCAAACTCGTGGTTTATCGAAGGCACAAGGTCAATATTAAAAATAGAAAAAAAAAGTATATATTACCCAATTTGGTGCCTTATAAAAAACCTCAAATACGTTGACTGCAAACAAAAATGGACAGAGAATCGGAAGCACTCTGTGCATTCTTTGCGTCCTTCTCAACACGGCGTCGTATCGCGAGAGTCGCGGGCTGGACAGCTAAACGAAGAGGACTAAGCCATGGTGGCGGACGACAGGTGTGGGACCTCTACTTCACAACTGGTGTTCGCGGTACCGGCGAATTTGTCTAGCTTGGAATAAGAAATTGTTTACCGATTAAAGACATTATGATTTATTCCTTACGATACGCCCGACCACCGAGCCGATTCGCACGAAGACGTCGCCGTGTTGTCGCCCTTTCCCCTGGCTGAAGACATCGCTCGTCTTACGAACACGAATTGGTGAGAGCTTGACTAACACGCACACATCAAGCACGAAGTGCTTGAGTTTCGCGTTTTTCGAGCGATATGGGGCTTGCGCGTTTTTCGTCTGCTTCGCACAACCGAGAAAACGGGAAAAAAAAGAAAACACGGTCGGGTGCACGCAGTTATCTGACTTCCGGCAACTCTCTCCTCATCCATAGTAACCCTGAGACGTAGGAACAATGAAAAAAAAAAACGGACAGAACAACGAAGACTTCGTTGTTCTGTCCGTTGGGCTCATTTTTTTATTGTTCCTATACGTCTCAGGGATACTATGGATGTCATGCACCAGCTCGCCCGCGTTTTTTACCCTTCTCAGCTCTCATCTCTACATTTCCTCGTCCTCCCCAGTCCATTTACGGTTTCGGTTTCCAGCAGTTGCGTTTTATGACTTTATTAAAAATGTTCGCGACGCTGTAGGAAAAAATTGATTCAATAGGCTTCTGACACCATATTAAATCGCTTGGCAAACAAAGAAATTTAAAAATTACGTGAGAATGTTTAAGCTTTGCCTTTAAGAGTGAAAAGCGATAGATAAATATAAACCCCCGCTCGTTCACAAGCCGTTCAAGCTTGTCTGCGCGGCCTGGAGGAAGGAGAAATTGCCGTTTAGAGCGGTTCTGAAAAACAAAAAATGTCTGTTGGAAACACCGTATCGGTCAATGGACGTGTATCTTCCGCATCGTCTGACAAGAGTTCTGATTATAAAATAATCCTTCAACGTTTCCTAAACTCCGTATTCCTTCACGCGGACATGAGCACAGGCTTTACTCGGCCCCGGATTTTCGCGACGCCATCAAAGACGTCATACATCTTCGAGATGTGAAAGCAACCGGACAATACCAAATAAGCCATGTCTGAATGGACACTTGCACGAACGCGTTGCAAAAAAAAAAAAAAAAAAAAGGAAGTCTTGTCAACGAGGAGAGCTTCTCGTGAAAGGCCGGAAATGTCTTGTCTTAGAGCCTGACACTCGTGACATCAATATTGAGATAATTTGGCTACCAGTCTGTCTCGAGGATCGACGTGTCGCTAAGGCCCTACAGGCGTACGGAACCATTCAAAACATCGGCCGGGAGAAGTGACGATGCCACGGCATGGAGCATATGGACACACTCAACAGAGAAGTGAACGTCGCACTTCACGATGGCATCACTCTCGAAAGGGTGCCACATCTAGTCAACATTTACAGACGTCAGTGCCTCCTCCTTGTACCTGGACGTCTGCCTCTGTGCCTCACGTGTAACAGTGTTGGACAGGTACGCCGTCAGCGCAAGACTCCCCGTAGCTTGAAATGCGGATGGTATGGGCACACTGCTGATACCTGCGTGACATCATATGCAAGCAAGCTTCTAGGACCAAGAATTCGAGACTCTGATGACCAGAGTGAGCTGCTCATGGACGTTACAAAGGTGGTCGACGCCTCTCGGCCCACACCGCCGGCTGTGGCGTTTGCGAAGTGTGCAGAGCAAGAACCTCCCACCGTCGCGCCAGGAACTAGTGAAAGCAGGGATGACCCTGGAGGCCTCTCCGAGCCAACACCACCACAAATGAGGACGACACTTTGTCGGCTTAATCAGAAACAACGTTTGTTGGGGAAGATGTCGAAACGCTTCAAAAAGAACAAACCGAGGAGGATTAAGAGTTCAAAATCAGCGAACCCGTCCTGATAGCGTCAAAAGCATCGACAAAGACAGCTGCCATGGTCTGCTCGACCAATAGCCTCTCTGCCAATGAGTCCCCTTCAGCACGAGCGAAGAAAGATCGCAAACAGGTCGGAACCAAACAAGCCTTATACTCCAAGCCACCGGCGAGCCTCAAGGTGATCGAGGACAGCCAAAGTGGAGGTTTGAGTATGCCCTAAATTCAACCGATGTCTTCCGCCCTTCTTTTACATTCCGTAACCCTGAATGCAAGGGGTTTAGGGACTAAAATGACGATATCAGCTCTTACGTGTCTTTACACAGGAAAACGTTGACTTCGTGGCACTACTGGACACAAGGTTAGGCTTCAGATGGAAGCATTGCGGAAGCATTCGAACCTTTATTAAAGGAATACGAGATCTGCGTTAGTAAAGCCTAAGGTGTATCCGCCGGGTGTTTACTTTTCTTTCGTAAGCAGCTTGATATGTCATCAGTTTCTATTTTTATTGAGCTGGAAGGGCGGCTTAACACTTGTGACCATAGCTTTAGGCTAATAGATTGGCTCTTCATTTGCCTTTACGCCCCAAATACTCCAAAAGCAAGAATATCTTCCTTTAAAAATTTAACACCGCTTGTTAATACAAAAAGAACTCAAGTCATCAAGGGAAATTTGAAGTGTTTTCAGCACAGAAGACCGATCGGTATGATAGAAGTGCTGCATTTCTTCAAAGTACGCTTCAAGACCATAAACTTGTTGATGGTGCCTATAGGAAAGGTGAACCTACACGATATACTAATTTCCAAGGAATCTCTCATGCAGGATTAGATAGAATTTACGTCTCAGATGACATAATTGACTCGGTTAGTAACTACGGCGTTAAACCGGTGTTCTGGGATCATTGCCTGGTATCAGCTTGTTTTGGACAGAGGAGGCACCGAGGTGGTAAGCAAGAGTGAGAGTTCTTAAAGATCAATTCAAAAGCTCTCAGCGATCAGTGCTTCTCAAAAAAATTATCCTACGTTTGCATGAATTATTTTATAACACCGACATGCATATCTTTGCAAAATATGATAGTTTTAAGCACGGAGTAAAAAACCTTGCAATCGAAAGCTGTACGATCATATCATACCTAAACAAGCAAGGACACGTGATCTTTTTAAGATTTTAGTAATACTACTCGAGCTTAAATGTCTAAGCCCAGCTTCATTCGGCAATGGTATAAACATAGCGCGAGCTCAATTTAAAAAAAATATGAAGCCGCAAAATATTGAAAATTCCTAATTCGCTCCGCAAAAAAACGCTTTCTTTTTGATGAACAACCTACCAAGCGATGTATGGACTACGAGAGTCTCTACGCACTGTCGAAAAATATTGTAAAAATTAACAATAACGGATTCACCCTCACCGATCCGGCAGGAATTGCAAAATCTTTCCACAATTTTCACACGAAGATTTTCGGGGAAACGATGCCCACAAAAGGAAAGGCTGAAGTCGAACAGTTGTTAAAAGTTGTTATTCCTACACTTGACGAGGCACATCAGAAGCCAATTGACGACATCTTAACTCTGGACGAAATCAAAGCCGCCATTAAAGCTCTTCCAAATGGAATAACTCCTGTACCTAATGGAGTGAGTGGAGAATTTTATAAAAAGTGCAAAGATATTTTGTTACCCCTTATGCTAGAGGTATTACAGAAAGTATATGTACAGACAGCTCTCCCCATTTCCTTTTACCGTGGACACATGGTATTAATACCAAAGACAAAGGAAATGCTAAAAATAATGAAAAATTAACGACCCATATCCCTCTGCAACGTTGATTATAAACATTAGGCAGAAGTACTCAATGACAGGACTACAGTATGTATTTTAAAAGCTAGTCGTTGAACATCAAACTCGCGGAATACGCGGCAGAGCTATACAAACGAATGTGCATGTCGCCCGTTCAGTACTGAAATCACTTTAGACAATAATGACAGGTAGCAATTGTACAAATAGACTTTACCAAAGCTTTTGATTGCGTTAATAACTCTCTTTTATTTGCCCTGTTGACGCATATAATGTTAGAACGCCACTATTAGACGGAATCACACTTTCCTATTTCAACTTTAGGCTTTTGCTCTAGAACAATTTGTGCTGCAGACGTTAGCACGTAGCATGCTCCTTGGCGCTAGGGTAATAGAAAAAATATCACCAACGGTATTGTATGCTGGGGAAGAAAAAAATGCAAACTTATATTTTGATATATGGGTCAAACATTGATATGCGGATTTGCATTTTATGAGAAACGCATCCGACGCTCGGATTCAATATTCGCCTTCCTGGCACGCACCTCAACGTCTCTTTTCAAAGTGTCGCCTCATCGTTCTTTTCCACCTCTTTCTTGTTTCTTTTTTTTTCTGGCGATGACACGGAGGGTGCACAGACTGAGGGTACGGAGCGTTGTGAACGGCAAAAACGTTTAAATATCTTAGAACGCGGCATGACGTCAGGCTCATCGACGCCGAAAAAAACAACTAAATCCCATTCTGCTTTGCAACCCTTACGCTGCTCTCAAGGTCCATACACACATCTGCGTTTGAGCGCGGTGCGTTCTGTAGCGGCAAGTGGACGCGTTGCGTTGCGAAGAGCGCTTGCGCCAAGCTTGTACACACAGTTGCGATGACACGCAGACTGTGACGCAGTCAACCGCAGTCAAGAGCCAGTAAGAACTCGCTATCGTCTTTAGCGGCTCACCAATAGGGAGTAGAATTAGTTACGCAATTTTAACGCACGCTAGCGCTAAATTTATCGCTTGCGTTAGCGCACGCTACCGAAAAATTTTTAGAATAACGTTTCTCCATCACGACGCAGAAGCCCAAGCCCCTCGCGTTTGCAACGCCACCAAGATACAGTGACAGTTTTCATTTCACACACGAAATGCTGTAACTTGCGGAAGAAAAAAAACAGGATTTTTTTGTTCAGAGTAACATTTTAGATTTGCTTAAACATGAGATTGTGACGCGAACGGTCATTTGGTCGTGGTCCCCCGCTTGCGTCGCCTCGGTAAGAGGTGTCTCGTGTACTAACCTTCGCACCCGTACCTTCGCCGACCAATGTTCGAGCGTCGCGAGCATTATGTTGCTACTGGTCGTTGCCCACCTTACTGGGCTTCCAAACCGAGTGCAATGTCGTCCCGTATCGAAAATCGCAGTCACGAGGATGCCGCCGACGTCGCCCATTTTTTAACTGTGCTCGTCTTGGCTTTAGCCAACTTTTTTTAACGAATCCTCCTTGGAAGAGCGCAAAGACTCTTTGCGGGCGCACGCAATTTCCGAAAAATAGCGCACGCTAAAATACCGCACGCGAAGCGCAATACGTGGTTAGCGTTCGACGCATGCGCAGTGGCGACGACGCTATTCTTTGCCTACGCAAAGCTTTAGCGTGCGCTGTTCTAAAACTCCCTAATAATAAGCGAAATCCACGGCAACATGGCGGCACCCAGCGACCGCGCCGAAGTGTTCAACCTTGGAACAATCCTGCTGACTTCCCCGACATTTTGTCGAGCTTGAACATCGCAGTCTTGGAAAAACCAGTCCCTACCGCTCCCCAGAACGAGAAAGTAAGCACTGCGAGCGGAGAACCGGATACGTCTCGCCGAGTCGGCCGAGTGGCGCGAGTGAACACGTGACCCTCCTCTCCTCTCTTGGCTTCTGATTGGTCGAACCCGCCGCAAAGCTCCGGAAAGTTGAGCGAGTCTCTACTCGCTTGCGTCGCGCTACCGAGCGTTGCGGGAAGGCGCGCGTCGTACGGCGCCCGATATGCTCGCTTTCCAAAGTCGCGCCATGGCGACTCGCTCTTGACAACGCTCCCAGCGCGCCGCCTAAACTCGTCCGCCACACGCCGACTTCCTTCTTGCCAGGCAAATGTTGGGCTTTCAATCTCCACTGTTCGGCGCAGCTTTAGCAGACTCCGCCTTGTAAATATGAGAAACCAACCGCTCTGCCATGGGAATGCCATGGCAACGCGGTTGTTTGTCCTACATACACATGGTGGCGCCCATTAACCAAGTTTCTTATGGGCCAATAGACTAAGGGCACGATTCCTGGCAACGCCTACTTCACTTACACTTCGCTGCATATATAGAGAATACGTACGCCAACTCCACCCACTATAACCTCCTTGTGAACGCGTGACTCGTCCCATGGAGACGCGTGACATGTGTCAACATGTGAAAGCAGTTGGCAGGTTGCTGGCGCCGCCGATGTTTGCCAGGTAGCCAGCTCTGTTACCTTCTACCCTTGCACTACGCCACGCTTCATACGGTCGCCGAAATCTGAGTTAGCTTCTGTTAGAAAGCAATTCCCCATTACTGCGCCAAGAAACTGAGGGAGAGGAGGAGACGTTAAAACTTCCAGTTCGGGTTCGAATGATTATAGGGTAGACCTAAAGATGGTTGGCCTTTGTCTCCATGACACTCGCCAAACGCGTTCGAATGCTTGAGCCAAACGAAGAAAGCCGGCGTTCCGCGCTTTATTGCGTTCGACGAGTGCATGGAAGACAAATGCAACCAGCTTTGGGTTTTCACTAATCATTCAAACCAGAGCTTGGCGTTCTGACGTCACCAGGCGCTCTCGTCTCTTTTCTTCTCTCACTTTTTCGGAGCATACGTTGAATCGATCGAACGAAGGAAAATAATGTGCGTCATTGTTTCATTTTACATTTTTATTAACAATGTTTTGTGTGTGACGAAGTCCTAGAAATGTGCCACAGGTATATCGAATAGTTATTAAACAGTGTAGAGGATACGAAACCATGTTTTTTTTTTTAATGATTAGAAAAACAAATTGTAAGCACTCTTACATGACATACGTCTTACGACAATCTGTTCATACCTGATATCCAGCATTGCCATCAGTGAGAAGACAAACAAACGGATATTGTTAAAGAGATTATTGTTTGCATTAAGGAATTGTACCTTCTTGCAACGGTCAAGTAAGCACGTAGTAAGTAATACACAGGAATATGACTACATCGCAATACATTCTATTGAAAAGCAAAACCATCGGCCTTCAAGCTTAACCCATTCATCGAAAGCTAAAAACACCATAGTTATAGCCGTAATTTATAATGAATCGGTTCGCATACTCCGGTTAAAGGGGCGGTGCAAAGATAATGAATTGGAATGTTTTCAACTTTAAACGAGCTCACTGGCACGAGTGGGACTCAAGAATACTCGTACGCAACGCCACTGGCCAAGAAACTCCTTTGTTGCGGTGTAATTTCAAGGACAAAGGCGAGCTTGATGACGTAGCTTGATAACGTAGCTGGGCGGCCGCAGTACCGCCCAGGGACGATATTTGAATGCGGCTCAAAGATTGGACCCGAGCATTGCATGGGCTCTCGATTTGGGCTCGTGATAATCGATAGTTCGATAAGCATTCGGATAGTGGCCCGTGTCCGATCGCTGCAATGACGACAATAGCCGAACCATAACAATGTCTGGAACTCAGCAGCGTAAAATAGGCTGCAGATCACACGGCCGCTTGTTCTGGCTGCGAATTGAGGGGGTAAACGCTGCTCGTTTTAGGGGCGAAGCTCCTTAGGGGCTAGCCATGTCCGTATGTCCGTCCGCCGTAGGCCGGCGTCGGGTGCTCGTGCTTCTGCTCGTGAGATCACGTGCTCACGAGCACGTGAGCACATGCTCACGTGCTCGTGTAGGGCAAAAAAAAAATTGGAAAAAAAAGATGGAAAAAACTATGAAAAAAGAAAAAGAAGAAAAAAAAAGAGTAGGGGGTTCTGAGATGCCATCCCATGTCCTCTTAAAAAAAGAAAAAGAAGAAAACCATAGACTCTCCTACTGATATGAATGAAAAGGCTCGGCATGCTGCGGCTCAGCGTCTACGCAGACAAGCACCACCAGAGCTTCGCCCCAAGCAACATCATTCACCACGTGGAGATGCGGAATTTTTTTCTTTACTTTTTTTCTGCAACTTCTAATGCGCGTGGTTAAAAACGAACGGGAGTTTCACAGGTCATTAACGTCAGGGATCCGTTCTAGGCGGTATTTGCGCAAAGTACAAAAATCGTTGCATCGCCCCTTTAAATGTCATACTTCCAGAAAAGCAATCATGTTTGGTTGTTTTGATCTGACCCTTTTGTTATACACTCGAGCTGTCTGTGGCAGCTTTTTGTTTGGAGGAATAAGCACAGTGTTGGAAATAAGGTTGTATAGAACTGAAATGAATTCCCTCTGCCAGGAGGCGTTTGGTCACAGCATGGAAACCTCAATTGCCCTCAGTCAAAGCTGTACCCCCAGAACAGAACAAAAGACGCAAAGATAAAATATTGTCAGAAATTGGGTCTTTTATTGGGGCGGTAGCAATTTCTCGGGTTGGTGCTCATCTCTTCGTATACCGGGTCTTTGCTTTCTCGTTGTTTCCGAAGCCGCTTCCATACCGCAACGTAACAGTATGATGATAGATTGCGTAGCCTCGGAAGGGCAAGCACTTCGTATCACTTGAGTGTTTGTTTCAGGATAGGCGAGCTCATTTGACATCATTCATACTTTTTTTTTCCTTTCAAAACACCGCGTAGTTCTTTTTGTTGTTTTTTTTAACGTCATTTTTTGTAGTTATGCCCCCGTTTAGGCGTTTGTTTTTTTTCGTTTAGGGGAAAGAAAATGAACAACGGTCAATTCTTCACGCTTGGTGGGAGGGAATTACTTCCTCTTTTGGTAAAGTCGGAGGAGAAAGAAGAGGAGATGCTTCCAAGATACCGGAGGAAGTGTAAAAATCCCTTTCCTTCGTGAAAATATTTATTGGATTATGTCCAATAAACATATGAGAACATATCAGGTACTTTAATAACTTATAGTCTGTATACACCTTATATAATTTGTACAAATTCTGATATGTTTATTAAACAAACCATAAAAAATCGTTTATTTCAGTAATAATTCTTGAGGTAAAAACAAAAAAAATAAGGCTCACATCTACAATTCTTGCACCAGAGATTTTTCGGAATGTACATTCGTATCATTTCAATGATACCTGATTCAATCGCCTGTTCATTGTTAAGTTGAAAAGTATTGCTGGAAAAACAAACACACAAATAATAATGATCCAAAGACAATCATAGAAAATCAATTTGTGCGATTGATCTGCGAGACACCAAGATGAATCCTTTCGAAGCGCTAATATCCTTTCGACAGGTGATCGTAGGCCGGTGTTATGTTTCTTTCTGACGCAACCTTTTTGCTACCCGCCGAAGGACCTCCCTTCATCGCACCCTATCACTGGGCACTTCCTATAGCTTGTTTATACCCGCAGCACTGATATCTCCGTGACGATTTCCCGAATCGAACTTTCGCGAACCCGAACAAACAAAACGGCCGGTCAGTCAAATAAAACACTCAACAGCAGGACTGTGCGGCACGAACGCGTCGATATTGCGCACAGTATAATGAGGAAAACCGATGGACCGCCTAATCATATATATCGCCCCTGAACGCCTACCCACCGACCCGACCCGTGTTTACGCGTTCGCGGTCGGACACGCGCCAGGTGGAAGCGACTGTAATATGAGCCGTCTTGGTCAAACGAAGCTCCGGCTATCCGAGCCTCGGCGATGACACTATACTTAGCCACACGTGTATAGTCGTGGGTGGAGTCTACGAAGCCAAGGGAGCGTGCGTGTCTCGGACTCCGCCCGCGCCTCCTAACGACGGCGAGGGGAACCAATCCAACCTGGAGTAACTAAACTGGCGGATCCAGAATATAGCATTCCGTTTCTTGGTCGTCGCCGACTCCTCATTTACGGGCAGGAAGTCACGTGAACAGAAACAATTCAACGCTCTTGCGGGAAAGCTGGCTTTGCGGCATGCCCAGTTTCCCGTGGCGCACACTTGTTAGTGCTGCAATAGCAGGTTAGTGGGACACTTGGCGGGTTCCGCGCCGTCGAAGGCGCTCCTTATCGACGCGGGCCGCTTTCGGCACTCCGCCAAAAGATTCCAGATTGACGTCGCGCCGCTGATGTCACGCCGCTCATCACGTGGCCTGTTAGCTGCAGCGTCAGCTGACACTATGACGTGCACATTGTCGTGTCGGGTCACGTCACACAGTGACGCCGCGCGACCTAGCGACGTCAGGCGATAGCGTGAGGCAGGTGTTGTCATGACGTCACCTGACATTGAGGAGTCACGTGACGCCAGGACGCTGCGTAGAAACATGAACATGAAACTGCTGATTGTAAAAACAATGCAACGATACGTTTTCGCTCATTATGTCAGAAATGTTCTTCGGCGATAAAGGGAATAAATATGGCTGGGTGTTCATCCGGCGAAACCACGGCGTGAAGTTAGGATGACGTATTTCAAAATGCTTGATTACGTATTGTTGCGACCATTTTTCGGGCACAACGCCGACGCCTTTTCTCGTAATGGGACATAGTATAAGGCCCAGTGACTTTCGCTTTTGGCAGTGCTTCACTGATCCCATTAGCTCGTTGCGTGGGCTGCGTCCGGACTTAAGCTGAAACAAAGTATAGGCACCAAGTCGGTAATTATTGCACTCGTTCCACACACTTTTAAAATTGTAGCCGTCTTTTCCCCTGGCAAAAAAAAAAAAATCCCTCTTAGAAAAAAACGCCCACGCCCTTTGTCCCAGTGTCAAAAAATATTGTCACCACAAGAAAAAAAAAAAAAACACGCCGTTACCGTCAATTTATAAATATATGGTAATGCAAAAGTAACGCACGCTACTTTTTATAGCGTAACCGTAACGCGTTCTCTTTATTTTGATGTAACGTAGTCGGTAACGCCTTTCTTTATTTTGCAAGTAACGAGCAACGCATTTCATTACCTTGTTTGTTTTTTTCCGGTAACGCCTACAACGCTGACTTTACTAAAGTCCCTAGATAAAAGCTTCCAACAAGCAGCGACATTTTTTGAAGCGCCGGACTGCGTGATGGTGCAGGTTTTAGAAAGCGAATGGCGGCGCACAGCAGAAGTTTGAACCGAATGCCGCCATTTTGTTCCATCGGAATGTGCTCTGTCATTTGTGTTGGTTGTCGCTACTTGTAAAAGAAGTATCAAGGGACTTTAGGCTGTACGAGATTGGTCTAGCCGGTTATAGTCGGCCCTACAAACAAAACGAGCGCCGTGACGATGCACTTTTGGTGCTGTTGAAATTGGCTCCTATCGGATCGTAGTGTCGGATGCGGCCAAACTTCAAGTGAAACTGTGTATATAATGTGAACCTCCTACCCGAGAGCATGCAGGTCACACGCTCGCGTGAGTGCGTCCGAGTGCGGTTGCAACGGACGGGACGCTATGGCAACAGCTGTTTCGGCTCCGACAAAAAGGGACATAAACCGGTTTTGTTGGAGCAGGCGCAGCTGTTGCCATGGCAACCCGTACGTTGCGCAGCCTTTGCTGTTGCCCTCGGTCAGATTTCGCGAGTGTACGAATCGCCATTAAAAATCCCCCCCCCCCCCCCAGAGAAAATGTTTTTTTTTTTTCCTTTTTTTTAATACAATCTGGTAGGGACACGCGTGTCAAACAAATTAATTTTATGCGAAAAAAAAAATATTCTCACAGCAATATTGACGGCGCGAGTCGCGATTTAGTCGAAAGTCACCTCCTTTCCACTTGCTTTCTCTCTCGGCACTTTTGGGGCACGTGAAGGAAAGGTGGATCGGCTTGGCCTTCACGTTGAGGTGGAAAGAGCGAATGACCATTCCGTGATGTCATCACCTTTGCGCGCAGCATTTCAAATGAATCTCTCGCCGTCAATATTGCTCTAAAATGATTTCATTTTTCCCGCGTAAATTTTATTTCTCGGCCCTCATGTCCCAACCAGACTGTTTAAAAAACAATATTCATTACAGGAGCCTTTTAACCGAACCATAAAATGACGTTCCATCTTTTTCCTTATTTTCTTTTTTTTTTTTTCAAAATAAAGATTTTATTAATTTTGACTGTTCGTAGAACCCGGAGCAGAAAACTGTTTTCGTTCTATTCCGTCCAGTTTTAAAAAGAAGAAAAGATGAAAACTCAGGTCTGCTGTTCTCCTCGACTCGACCGGACTCGGCCACCAACGTGTAAATACACGTGTCCGTGACGTAAAGTATGCCTTTCTACTTGAATCGGAAGTTCTCCCAGCCGAGCGAAGAGAGCCGCATTAGACAACTGCGTCACTCGGGCGTATGCACTCGTCAACGATCGATCCGCCGACGAATATTTTGAATTCGCGTTCGTGGCCGATGAGTGCCGTGAAGGCACTTATCATCGTTTGCGAATGACAAGCTCCACGGTGTCTTCAAAGGGCCCCTAAAAAGAAAAAAAAAAGTTTTTGTTTTTTTTTAACAATTTGGTTGGGACACGCGTGTCAAAAAGTAGATTTTACGCTAATTTTGTTTAGAGCAATATTGACGGTCAGAGATTTATTTCAAATTCTGCGCGCGAAGTCCATGACGTCTCTGGTCATTCCGGAATGACCATCTCGGTCGTGAAGCCGAACCCAATCCACCTCTCCTCCACGCGCCCGAAATGCCGAAAGAAAAAAACAAGTGGAAAGGAGGTGACTGCCGGCGACTAAATCGCGTCTCGCGCCGTCAATACTTGTCTAAAAAAATATGTTTTTTGTTGTTTTTTGCGTGAAATGTACTTCTTGACACGCGTGTGACCATTCCCAGACTGTTAAAAAAAAAAAAAAAAAAACATTTTTTATTTTCTTTTTAGAGGCCCTTTAAGAATGACGGTGGAAGCTTGGAGTCATCGTACTGGTGCCCGAACACTACACGACCGCGTTATTTCTCGTTTCGCATTTGAGTTGAGAAGGAAATCGGCGGAGAAAGAAGTTGAAAACTCATTTCATGGTCTCTTTAAGTCTCAAAAAAAAATTTCTGAATGGGAAACAAGTGGGTCTGTACACAATCCGGAATTGGGGACGATACCAAAGCCCGCGCAGCCCTGAACATGGAACACGAACAAATATGGTTCTTCGCGGAACATGAGTATAGGTGCAAATTACCTCCGACATAACACGTTAAAAAGCGCTTGTCCACACTATTTACACTGAAAAAAAAAAATCGCGGCAATATTTGTACGATGCTGCCTGCTATTTTTGGACAATGCACCGTAGTGCATGTGTGAGAAAGAACAAGTGTATAGATAAAAAGGGCGTGAGGCAGAGCATGGGTAGGGAAAATTACCATGCCGTTAGTGCAAAACAGAGATGTAAAGGAGTGAAGAAAAAAACATTAATAATTGTAGGAAAAAACTTCCTTTAGTGACCTAAACACGGAAAGAAAACATTTTTAGGCGTGATTTTTCTTTACGAAGTTGCTGTTTTGTTTAGTTTTGAGCTTCGTTTTGAGAGAACTCAAACGCAACTCAGTGAAATAGCGGCTAGAGATCGCCGTCGTCGTTTTAAAATGGCGCTTTCATATTTTGGCGCTTTGCATCCGTAACTTCCCGAGAGGCTCAGAAAATGGTTCGATCGCCGTCTAACGTCTGGAAATATTTTACTGCCAAAAGCAGACAGTTTGTAAGTACTAAAACGGATCTCACGGTTTTCCGTGTGCCACACGCCTTCCGAGGCATGTTCTGGGCTGTAAACAGTGTCATCAAGATGTCAAGGAAGTGTGTGCTAAAGAATACGAAAATACGTCATCTGGGAGCCAATCAGAACTTAAATAAATTTACCCAGAAGCTGGCCCAAGCGTAAGAAACTCATCACCGTATAAAAGAAGCACGAGTGATTCTTTGTTCGTGGATAGGATTACACCCTAACTGCAAGCTGAAACTGATGCTTCTTTTTCTTTGGCGATATATTAATCGAACTCTCCATTTTCTTTGGTTCAAAATGAGTATTAGCTTGCAGCCTTCAAGGTTCTTCAACCGTCATACCATAGCCTCCTTTATATTGACAAAGCTTGGCAGATCGCCACGAGACGCAGCCGCCGAAAGTGAAAAGGTAGAGCGGAAGACAAGAGTCATGTAACGGGCGCCCCGCTGCGGCGAGACGCCGAAACACACTTGTCCCAAGCGATGGAATGTCCGCTCGTGCTTCTCGCGTTCCTCAGGCTACCACTTCCTTTCTCGTCGGGTTTGAAAACCATGTTTCGGGTCCTCGCCGCTGCAAAAGCTGTGCGCTAAATACTAGACTCTCCGAGATATGCTCTGTGCTACCCGATTCTCGCACTCCAAATCTGCCACCGGGCAATCTATTGCCCCGTCATCGAACTGTCAGGCTTTGTGAGTATAAGAGGAGGCTATGGTCATACACACCGCTGAGCCGATATCTCCTGAGTGAACCTCTGCTTGATACTAAGTATGAGCGCGTTAAACATCGCGTGGGAGAAACCTCGAACAGCATTACGTGCCTTAAGCTGCTTACTGATGGGTATACGAACATTCGAGGCGACGCAGTGAAAACCTTCGTTGTGGCTACACCGCAGCCAGTCTTATACACATCAGTCGAAACAGGTACAAACCGCACACTGCATCAGATATAAGCAGAGAGATCTGTAAAGTCACTGAGTAGTTTGGAAATAAAAAAGCGGTAGTTTTGGTCACTGACAATGCTAGTAACATGCAAGAAACATGTCAAATGGTTACTGACAAATATCCACATGTTACGTCATTTAGATGTGCCGCTCACGGGCTGAATGCAGGTTCTGAATAATCACATGAGGCTAGAATCTCTAGAGAAGGTTCATCAGACGTCCAGAGAAGTGATCAGGTATGTCAAACAGACTCACGCAGTTGCTGCTACGTTTCAACAGAAGCAGGAGTCAAAATATGGCAAACGAAACTCTACGACTCACAAGCTTCTCAGTAAAGCAAGATGGGATGGAGCTACCTTCTCACTTCAAGGTTTGCTCAGGAACAAAGAAGCACTGCACGAGACCGTGATACTGGGGGATCTAAAAGTAAACAAATCAGTTTGGCATGCTCTCTTGGACGAAGATAGGTTCTGGAAAGCCCTGCACAGCTGTTCGGGACTTGTGACGCCTATTTACTCGGGCATCACATCGTTGGAGTCTGACAAAGCTTTGTTGTCGAACGTTCCCGAAGTTTTTCATTCCATTAAGACCAAAGTGATTACAAAGTTGGTGACGAGCACTTTGACATGCGAAAGAAAGGCTCGAGCAAAAGAGATTATCAGCAGGCGCGAAGAGGTTTGTTTGCGCCCCCTCCAGGTTACTACAAACTTTCTAGATGCAAGATACAGAGGTAACTATCTGGATGATGCTCAGGTTGCGGACACAATTGACTAAATGTCCTTGCAAGCGGAACACCTTTCCCTTGATCCCTTGACGTAGGAAAATTGCTTTCTAACGTCGCAGAATTCAGAACATCTACAGGAATTTGGTCGAAGGAAGCACTTCACGACTCTGCAAAGCATCTGGAACCGTCCACCTGGTGGCAAGGGCTCTGTACTAACCAGCCATCGGCACCCCTGGCATGTCAGCTGTTGCAGATTCCCCCGTCGTCTCTCATATGTGTGAACGGAACTGGTTTCAATTTGGAAATGTATATAACGGCGCAACAGGCTCACGCGTGAACGTGTGCGAAAATCTGTCGATGTGCACTGAAAACTCAACGTGAAGAACAATTTGAGACAGGTGAATGTTGATTCCCTATCCAGCGAAACCAACTCAAAATAACCCACTGCTTTGGAACCTGCGTAAATCATGTTATTTTAGCTGTACCAAGAGTCGAAATATTTGTTTGTGAAGGTGTTGATATCTATTTTATTATTGAAGTTATTTTGTGCTATAACTTCTAAATTCAGTTATTTTTTAAAGACTGTGTTAAACAAAGAAATCAGTTCAAAGGCACCATACTTAAATTTTCTCCAAAATTTTAATTAAAAAAAATCAGGGAAACGGGTTTTCTTTAGGCCGTTCAAAATTTCCGGATATTTTACATCTTCAAGCACAACGGTAACTAGGAGGCCGATGTAGCCAGTCGCGCAACGTCAACAGCACGACCTGAAAGTTAACATCATCTTTCATTCGAGCGTAATTTCACAGCTAAATCACTCATTAAAATCACCAAAACAACACGTTTTTTTTTGTTTTTTGTTTTTTGTTTTTTTTTTGTTTTTTGGGGGGGGAGGGTGTTTGTTTTGTGTTGGCGTGCCTTTTAGCCTTTGACTGTGCTCTGGCGTAATTTGAAACCAAGTACAAGAATGCCGCCTGCTCTGTTGCGGGAACACTTTTTTTTTGTGTATGTTTTAAGTTGGCCTGCCCTTTTAGCCTTTCACAGAACTCTGGCGTAATTCGTAGCTAAGTACCGGGATACCGCCTGCCCTTTTGCGAGACTCCTGACGGCGCGCTACTGAGAGATAAAAAAAAGAGTGCGTGCCGGAGTCGGTTATTTCTTTTTTGTTTTACTCGAGGGATTTAATTTGACCAACTTTAAGATAGGATTCTATCATATGGGGTCTTCTCAATATCCCCATGGCTGGTCTCCTAGGCCGCTTGCCAGAAACTTGGCAAAGGGTAGACATGGCAATCTAATCTGACGACATTTGCATTTAGATATCACCACCACAGACTCGGCAGGGCTGCTGAAGCAGCGATTGCAAGCTTAGATATTATTGCATTCTTTACTGTTATTGCATGTTTTGCTCATGTGGCCGTATACGATATAAAAAAGGCATGCTTTTTCCGGACCTATAAGAAAGTGCTTATGATCGCAGTAAAATGTTACCTTACCTAAGTTAACTTGGCCACGAGTTGCCGTAAAAGATAGAGCATGTCTTTTGTTTCCAGGCAAAAATCACCGTGGCTATCGACCGGAGCTATATTTTGTAAATGTGCGGATCAAACAAGTGCGAAAACACGAAACATCCCCTGTACTCGGCATCTTAGATCATTTTTGGTCGACTTCTCCTCGAGCTGACCCTCGGTCCCTCTTACTTAAAAAAAAGTCTGCCTCGTCACTCTCTCGCTTATTTTTTACTTCGTACCATCTGAGCGTTTACGCGTAGCAACGAGATGAGAGTTGTACTCAAATTCCAAAACATCAAAATTTAACAGCAAAAAAAAACATTAAGAAAGAGACAAAGGACTTAGTTTCATAAGTTGAGTGTTTTACTCCGCAGCCGAACCAAAAACGTGTCCGTGTGCATGCGCTGCTGCGCGTAAGCAAAGGGCCGCAAGAATGCCAGCGTAGGCTGCTGCCTACGGGCACGCTCATTCAGGAGTCTTGGGAGCTTCCTTTCTCTCCTTTACCGTCGCCGTGGGCCGAGAAAATAGACGCGCCGACGAAGCGAAGGAAAAGAGCGGAATAATGGCGCCCCTGCCACGGCTCATAGACTTCAGCGCATAGCGTGTAGCCCTCGAGCTCCCGGGGCTCCATTATGACTCAATGGAGTGTGGTGTATGCCCCTTCCCTCTTCTTTCCTCTCCACTCCGGTATTTTTGCTTTTTAGTAGAAACGTGTGGGTGTATGTGCGTGTGTTGTGTGTGTGCATGTGCGTGCGTGCGTGCGTGCGTGTGCGTGTGCGTGTGCGTGTGCGTGTGCGTGTGTGTGTGTGCGTGCGTGCGTGCGCGTGTGTGTGTGTGTTGTGTGTGTGTGTGTGTGCGCGCGTTCTTTTTTGTAAAAGAACATTTCTTTTACGTAGTTTACTTTTTATGTGCTTGCCACGAATCTGTGTGAGATTACAACGGCTTCTTCAATGGCGCGCCTTGTGTAATCCTTGCTCATTGCTCTGCGCCGACTGGGGGCACGAGGAAAATTGCCTCGGGAACTTCTTCGTCGCAAACCGTAGGGCAGCTCGGTTTCCTTACTTTTCCAGGGCATACCTCACCAAGCAGCACATCGGAGAAAAACAATACCTGGAGACTTGTGCCGAATACGGTTTTGCTGCGAGGCGTTAGTTAGAGCCAAGGTACTTTGCCTCGGCCCTAACTAGCTGGAGAAATGCCAAAGTCAGGTTTTTACCCAGATTCGCCACATTGCCGTGCAAGAGTCAGAGATGTCAGCTGAAAACCGAACAACCAGCAGCAACACCTAACTCGGACACTTGTTTTGGCAATTTAGCACCAGGAGACCTAGACTTTAACCAATATCGAGATTGGTTTTTACGTTCGTCGTCGTGCATTCGGAGACCTGAATTGCAACACAAAAACCAATCTTTGACTAGAAAAATCCGTGCTATTTGGACTTTGAACTACATCTTGCAAAGCGCAATGAAATTAAATAATTTCCTAATATTATTAGGGGTTGTTTTGATATTTTTACAGCGTGTAGTCGGTCAAACACGCTGTATAAATATTCACACAACCCCAATTATTATTAAATGAAATTATTAGATGATACATTAGATTAAATGAATGCATGGTGTTCCTAACTGCCCCCTTCTTAATTTAAGAAAGTGAATAAAATACCAAATAGACTCTTTGCATCTGTTGTGTCCATCGAGTCACCGGAATGAAGTCGTGAGAAAGGAAACATTTCTTCATTTGATGAGGACATTTAGAAAGGAACAAATTATTGAAAAAAGTATAGAGTTTTCGTCGATCGCTTCGATACCTCCGATACCCCTTATAACAACACCCGATAACAATACGATGCATGCCCTAAGGTGACCGCGGAGTATCGGGAATCGTAATCAGAGTCATCGGAACGATCTACAAAAACCTCTCTATTGAGGAGAGTACGACTAAGCTCAAGAGACAAAGCAGAAAAGAAAGACGTGAACTCCTCCTTAATAGGGGGTACTCACTGGACGATATTTTTGAGGGCGGTGTTTAGAGCGCACCACTTCAATTGTAGTAGGCTGGATCGCGGACCGCGGCCTCGGCAGCTGGGGCCGAGCGTCGCCACCGGTGGCAATTGATTGACACTATTGAATGCATGGGACTCTATGGGAAAAACGAGAAAAAGTGCCGTTTCCCCCGTTTATAAGCTGTTGTCGGCACTGGAACCCTTTGGCTGCTTTTCGATAAGCCCGTCAAATAGCTTGCGTACAAACATCAAAACTGACAGCCCTCGCAGTTCTTAAAGATAAATATTTTGTGATCGAGAGTGACTCCTGGGGCGAAAAATGCAGTGCAACTCAATGAGGCAAGAGTTACCCAGAGTTACCGCGGAGTCGGTGGTGTTTTCGTTGAGTTTGGTTTAGCAGACGACGAGCTCGACGGCTTTGCTATGCGGAATTCGCTCACTCCCGAAAAGCCGGTGTCGAGATGGAACTTCTTTGTCATTCTTCAGCTTCTGGGCTTCTCCGAGGACGGTCTCATTGACGGCAAGTTCTTTTGTTTACTCCACTACGAGAGCAAGCTTGCCAGCTCAGCCGTAGGTGCTCCGGTACGTTTGATTTTTTAATCGGCGACTGAACATTTGACAAATACCGATTCGATCTCCAAACAGTCGACATTAGAATCACAGCACACCATATATAAGGAGTATTCACTGGGCGCCATATTTGTGGGTGATGTCTAGAGCGCATGCTCTGAACGAGCCCACATTAATAGGCTGCTAAGACCGGCAATCTTGAGGGTGCGGAATGCACGTTACAAAAGAACTGTGGAAGCTCGCCATCAGCACGCGCTCAGCAGTCGTGCACACAGCTATGGCCGCCAGTGAATACTTCCTATACTCGCCTCCAACCACAGCGTACATGCTTCAATATTCTTACTTTTGTGCGTTTCTCCTATAAACTTGCGTGTATTGCCTGGTGTCAAGCAGTGGGCGCCAGTCGCAACGCCGACGGGCTCCCGGTCCACGATCAAGTACAATAGAGATCAGTGGAGCGCACACTCAGAACGAGCTAACATTAATAGCCCGTTAAGAGCGGTCATCTTGATGGTGTGGGATGCACATTGCAAAAGGACTGCGGAAGCTCGCCGTCAGCACGCGCTCAGCAGTCGCGCACACCATAGAGTTATTATAATGTACGCTAGAGGTTCAGCTGGCGCTAGTGTCTATGCGACTTCCGGGAGGCAAATTGAAGCAGACAGCAACCAGTCTACTTTTGTGGTGCTCCTGTGCATTCCCATGGGAAAACGCGCGTGACTTTTGTCTCTTCGCCGGAAAATAACATGAATAACTTTTGTTATTTCGGTTGTACCGGATAGTATCTACCTTTATTAATATTGTGAAAGGGTATTTTCTTTAGTTACAGCATTTTTTCTTTACCACTGAACGATGTTATGCTTCGCTATATTTCAGGACCCAAGCCTCTGTTCCATGGCAGGTATGTAGAAAGAGCGACGATTCTAAGCAAAGTAATAATTCGAAAGGAATCGAGTGTGTCCAAAGTTCGCCAGCATTTCGGTGGCGCCTATATATTGCTAATATGCCCGTCCTGTCACTATATGAAAATGACCCCGTCGTGCATCTTCACGAACGGTTAAAAAAAGCGTTCGAAACGTAAAGAATAAAGTACGTGGGCTACAATAGGTGTGTGTTTTTATTATTTCCTATGTCGGGCTGTTTTTATCGGGCACCTGTTCTCTGGCTTCTCCCTTGATTTGGAGCGTGTGGGTGATGATTTGAACCCAGAACAAGCATCTTTGCACATATTCATGAGCAGAAAGAATAAAGCAGTACTTATTTATTGCAAATCGGACTCTTTTACCTGGCTTTCAATTTATTTTGATAGTCTGCATGCACAAGGAGTTACTTATCCAGTGTTACTGCGTAGTTCTTGCCGTCTCTGTTGGTTTTCCAGATGTCCTTCATTCGTTTGGCACGTATTTACCCCATGCTGGAAAGCGCCGACGCCGTGCTCGCGCTAAGAGTGTCCGACAGTGCACACAAATACATGTACGAAGCGGTTTTAGCACAGTTTTTCATGCCACGAATTTAAAATAAAAACGCCGTAACTGACCAATTATTTCATCTGCGTGACTGGGAAATGTTCCAATGTGCCGAATACGTACGAATTCTTCGTGATATTTGTTCTTATAATCGAGCGCAGAGAAAAAATGCACTCGCTTTTTCCCATAGAAATGCATTACCGGAAGTCAATTTCCGTTTGGTTGCTGTCTGCTTCAATTGGCAGCAGCACACTAGCGCCAGTTGAACCTCTAGCGTACATTATAATAACTCTATGACGCACACAGATATATGGCCGCCAGCGAGTACCCCCTAATACACGGCTCTAAGTAATAAAGCCCCTCTATCCTTTACTGAGTGCTCCCTTTATTAGCGGCGAGATGTTTTGGTGGCGCCCTCCTGTGGTTCCCCCTTGTGACGTCATTACCTTGCAAACAACAAGTTCGATGGTGTTTGTAAATAGCATGGTGGAAGCTTGAAATCATTGCGCTCTCAAAGGAACACTGCCAACACCGTCAAAATTAAAGTTCTTTCATTCCTCTTATTTCCGTCGATGATAAATCCCCTTTCCGACGTCATAGTCAGCGTTCGGCAAATCGATGAAGGCCGACCACAGCGACGCTTTCGGTCGCGCACGGGGCTAATACACCTTTCCATAAAAGCGCGAGTGGGCTAGCGCACACCAGCTTGGAGCACGAGCGAACGCTCGCGCTGCAGAGCCATGGATCCTCGGTTCAATGCCCACCCCTGCCCGTTTCGATCTGCATGAGCATCGTACCGGCGTGCGGCCGTGTATCACTACTGCGTGGTGCACGACCCCAGGCTATTAGCGCCGAGATGTTTCGGTGGCGCCCTCTTATGGTTTCCCTCCGTGACGTCACGACTGGGATTTGCCTCGCCGTGACGTCACCAGTTGTTATTCTGGCTACTTACCATCGGGTGCGGCGACGAGTTCGATGGTGTGTTTAAAAAGCACAGTAGAAGCTAGGAGCCATCCCAATCCGAAACTAAAACCGTCAAAGTTGACAATCTGACAGTGCTCATATGCCCATGGTTTGGCCAATCGTGGAAAGCTGACCACAGCGACGCTTTTGGCCGCACACATCGCTAATAGACCTTTCCAATATTTACAAAATCACAGCCCCACGTGCGATCTTCACAGCTCAGCACGTGCGTGTTCCCCGCTTCGGAAAGCGATCAAAGCACGCGCCGTACGCACGAACACTCAAAATGGCACCGGCCACACACTCTCATTTGGAAATTGCAGCATATCCCACCTGTGGCATTCCTCAGGGTTCGGTTTTAGGATCAATGCTATTCAACATCTACGTCAATGACTTAGGTGCCCTACCTCTGAAATCCAAACTTTACCAGTAAGCAGATGACACCGCTCTTGTTCTCGCAGATAAAAATTACGACAGTGCTCTCAACATTTTCCAGGAAGACTTCAAAAACGTTATGACATGGTTCTCTAAAAATAAGATTTTTGTAAATAAAAAGAAAACATGTTTAATGTGCTTCCGCACTCACCAAAAGCGAATTAACCCTGATAAGCCTTTATTCCTGCATTCATCTGAATGCGTACAGTGCTCTTGCCTACCGCTACCTTATGCCAGAGATACGAAATATTTAGGTCTTTACTTCGACGAACATTTATCATGGGACTCCCACATAGACTACTTGTTAACAAAACTACGAACAGTATCGGGATACCTATATAAACTACGAAGCAGCGCGGATATCAACCTAAGATGGACTGTTTACCAGATGCTAGGGGAATCAAAAATTCGGTATGGAATAACAACCTACGGATCCTGCTCAAGCTTTAAGAAGAAAAAATAAATAATATACAAAAAATAATGCTAAAGAATATAACGTACGGCACACGGTATGAAGAGCTTACGCTCGAAGAGCAGCTAGATCATCTGGATTTATTGGCAATGGATAACCTGCGGAAGTTTGTCATCCTTACAAAACATTACTTTACACATGATTTCAAGCTGAAGTCGAACAAGCAAAAACAACTGAGACACACAGAAAGACTCCATATTCCAAGAGTATATACGAATTATGGATTGCGACAACGGAAATATTATGTTCCCAAATATTTTAATGACATCCCGGACAATTTATTAACTTTGCAATCCCTATCGTCGGTAAAAAAAGAAATGAAAAAATTGTGCAAACACACTAAGGTCAGCTAGAGTGTAAACCTTTGCAAATTGTAATGTACTGGTGTGTAAGCATGTGATTACCTGCATATAAACAAAACCACCACGTGAAACCTCACCGGGACGGATCATAACATAACTAAAGATGTACTCGATGGTAGAGTTATGTCACCTTGTTTTGCAGGGTCAGAGTCGACTTGTTGTTCGTTATTCTTTGCTAATTGATTCGGATTGGTACATTTGTTGAACTTTGATGCTTTTTGGTTGTTGTTGCCTTGTTTTTTTGTTGTTTTTTTTTTCTTTGCTGGTGTTTATAATAACATAACGAAAATATATACGCGATGTTCTGAGAAATGTTGCCTTGTTCTACAACGTCGGAGTAGTCCTGTTTGTGATTCTCGGTTAATTGCTTTTTGTATGATACATTGGTGGAAATTGGATGACTTGATGGTTGTTGTTGCCTCGTTGTATTTCAGTGGATTGTATTTTTTTTGTGTGGTTTATTTCTTGAACTGCCCGTTTTTCACACACAAGCACGCAAGTGCTTTAGTGAAACGGAATACATTGTAAGAATTTATGAAACCTGCAATAAAAATATTATTATTATTATTATTAAAGGTTTATACTCGGCGACAACTTTTCTTGGCAATGCTGCCAAAGCTACAGAGCCGAAGCACGCTGTCTTCTTACGCAGCTGAACACAGTCTCCGGGTCTAAACTGTGTTTTGGCTGTAACGTAAACTATAATCTTAATATTCGTCATTTGAATAATAATTGTCACATCACTATGAATCTTGAACAATAAAAATATAAAAATGAAATTAGTTTTCTAGTTACTAAAGATCTGGTAGTAGGTAACAAGAGGAAAAGGAGGTAGAGGAGCACAGAACCACGAAGATCATGAGCAGCACGAGAGAGAACGATAAACCGACACCATCGAAACGGACGTGCCCCGGGATCTCTTCCTTAACAGATGCCATCTGCACTGAGCCCGGGTATGTCCACTGGAAACGGTTTTATAGACACTAAAGAGCTGTATAGAGTGCTTGCCTTGAATGCCGACAACGAAACCAAAACTGAAAACGAAACCAAAGCTGACATAATGAAAGCCCGTATGCTTGGCGGCGTGATACATGTGCAGGAGCTCCGCCCCCCCCCCCCCCCCCCCCTAGCATTCCCTTCATTGCCAATAAAAGTTGTCGCCGAGTATAGCAGTTGTACTGCACTGGCTAAATTTCTCATCTACAGCTGGAAGACTCGTCGCCCGTTGAGGCAGATCAAGTTCGAGCTGTATAAACATACACACATCCCAATTTTTGTAGGGTATTCAGTGAAGCCCCACCTCGAGTGCGAGCTTTTGGTATTCGGTAACACTTCGACATCGCTTGAGCACGCGCTGTCAGAGAAGGACGGAATGCCACAACCGTGTGTTCTAGGCAAAGCCTCCTTAGAAGATTGTGCGTTGCAACAGCTTATAGCGCGATTTTATTCTCAACTCTGAAAGTTACCACGGTCGGATACATTGTAAACGAATTGGAGCCCGAGTGTCCGATTGCTTTGTGGAATGTCGTGACTCAGAGCTCGTGTTGAATCATCCTGTGGCAAAAACTTCACAAATTCAATTTTTTGTAGGCCGCCAGCCGCTCGTAATAGTAACTAAAGGCTGAACTCCATGGAGCGAATTATGCGACGAATAACTGACGAACGCCGCCCGACGGCACGCTCGCTTTGCGCGAGACGTAGCAGCCACTGTGGTGATTCCACGCGCAGAGCAAAAGCCGCTGGGCAACATTCGTCGATTTTTCGCAGCATATTCGTCCCATGGAGTTCAGCCTTTAGAGTAGCGGAACCATAGCGGCGAGATGTTTGGGTGGCGCCCTTGTATGGTTACCTCTCGTGGCGTCATTACCCTGTGAACAACAAGTTCAATGGTGTTTGTAATTAGCATGGTGGAAGCTGGAAATCCTTGCTCTTTTAAACCAATACTGCCAACACCGTCAAAAATTTAAGTTCTGACATTACACTTATTTCCGTCGATGAGGAATCCTTTGCTGACGTCAAAGTCAGCATTCGGCCAATCGTGGAGGGCCAACCACCACGACGCTTTCGATCGGTCACGTCGCCAATACAGGAGTGCAGTGTACTGTCGGAGGTGCAGTGGAAAGAGTGGCGGGCGCTTACAAAGGTGCCCGTGAAGAGGGACGATGTTGAAAGTCGCGAGAGCGAGACGTGGAACTGCGCAGTCGACTTCACTATAGCCGGTGACAGGTCAAGAACGAAGTGGAAGCTCCTCCCACCCCTTTCCATCTTCAGCGGAGCGAACGGTGGAGAGGAGGTCGCCTCCTCTCCAGCCGTTCGCTCTACTAATGCGGAAAGAGGTGGGAGGAGCTCCCACTTCGTCCTTGACCTGTCACCGACTTTTTTTATAGTAGCATTACTGGCAAACGGGCTTGTCGAAGCCTACAGCAAGGCGACAAAGGTGGTACGCTCTGTCGAACCAGAGTGTTATCGTTTGCGGTGATTCGAATGTGCTCCATCGAATAAAGACTCCTACGCACAGTTGCGTTTGAGAGCGTAAAGCCTGGTTCAGACAGTTGCGTTTGACTGCGTTTGACTGCGTTGCGGCTGCGAGAAACCAGGACATCTCTGCTGCTTATATCTCGTGCCAAGAAGATTCCTTGAATTGGATTCCACGCTTCATACGAAGCACAGATGTGCCGGTGACTCGCTTTCGGTTCTCGCCGCAACGCAGTCAAACGCACTCAAACGCAAGTGTCTGAACCGGCCTTTAGAGTGCTCTTGACTGCGTTCCGGCCGCGAGAAACCAGGACATCCCTGGTTCTTATGTCGTGTGCCAAGCTATTCCTTAAATTGGATTCCACTCTTCATGCGAAGCACAGATGTGAGGGTGACTCGCTTTCGTTTCTCGACGCAACGCAGTCAAACGCACTCAAACGCTCTCAAACGCAAATGCGCGTAGGGGCTTCAAGGGATGCTGAACCAAACATTTCAGTGACTATAATAAGTGGCGCACTATCTTTCCATGAGTGGGTGGCCGCCGGTGTGCGCGAGCACAGGCAAAAAAATTGACGTCATCATATCCCCCATTCACGCTTATTAAGCGTGAATGGGGGATATGATGACGTAAATTTCGTTTCGGCGGCTGCTGACTCATGAAACGATGGTGCGCCACTTATTACAGACACTGAAATGTTTGGTTCAGCAACCCTTTACACGCCTTCAAACGTAACTGATTCACGCAAGAGTGCTTGCTAACGCTGTCTTACATCCGTGCTTCGAATGCGCGTGCAAGTCGACTCCTTGAACTAGTTGCCATGCTTCATATGAAGAACAAATGTCCCGGTTACTCGCGATCGTAAGCAGACGTAAGCTTTCGTAACATAACGCGACATAAGCAAATGGTATTGCGTTACCGGTTTTAAAGTGCACTGCTTCGCGTATGTACGCAGGCAGCGCTTCTCATGTTATCAAGCTATCAGCGTGCGAATTAACGGGGAGCTGCACCGATGTTTTTTTACTTTGCGCAAATACCGCTTAGAACGGATACCTGGTGTTAATGACCTGTGAAACACCCTGTTCGTTTTTCACCACACGCAATCGAAGTCTCAGAACAAATTAAAAGAAAACCCCTCGTCTGTCGGCCGAGGGGATCGCTTCGTCAAGAGTCTCTCCCTAAGAGAGACTCGCTTGACGCGGGGATCTAACAGTTTTGGATCCAATAACGTCTACCTCACATCACCTCACCTCACCCCCTCAACGCGCAGCCAGAACAAGCGGCCACGTGATCTGGAGTCGATTATATGCTGCCAATGTTGATCATAGCCATGCGATGGGAACGATCGATCATAGCCATGCGAACTATAAAAAGTTCCAGAACTTTTTATAGTTTGGCTATTGTCGGTCATTGCACCGGTTGGACACGGGCCATTACCCGAATGCTTCTCGAGCTATCAATTATAACGAGCCTAAATCGAGTGCCCACGCATTGCTCGGTTCCAATCTATGAGCCGCATTACAAATATCGTCACTGGGCTGTAAGGTGCAGCCCCACCGTGCATGACGGTTTTGTGCTTTTTGGACGGCTTATAACTTTCTTTCTATGTATCCTACAATTATACAATTGATGTCAAATTAAAGAGCTGTTTTTCAACAATACTTTAGAGTCTCGATATTACAATTATGGCTAGTAGTTAGTTAATTATTTAGCTTTTTTAGACCACAGTTTCTAATATAGGAAACATTATTTCTCGAGTTATTACGTTCCGTCAACCACGATATTTTACGTGAGCTTTCGGTTGGATATAGTAAATTAAAAAAGTGAGCAATGAACTGTACAGATAATGCATAGTTTAAAGTAAGAAATAAAGTTTAAATGCTTTTATTTTATGGTGCTATAAAACAGGAATCACGTCCACTAATCAAAATTACGAAACATTAAATTATGAAGCATCCTTCGACATTACAATTTCCAGAACTTCCATATTGATATATTACACGTTAAGAATGTTATTACACCTCAAACGTTTCCCATTCAGTTACGGCAAATTGCAGTTTCTTAATATAAGATACAGATGGCGACACGTGTTCAAGAATAGCTTGATGTGCATTTTTCGTCGTGTGCCGCATGGAACGCCACGTGAAAGACAAAAAAGCGCCAGATAACGGGGTGTCAGAAGCCATGGATGCCCGCACTGAGCGAGCCAGAGATGTCAGAACAACATGCGCGAGGCTGCGGGTGCACCACAGCTGCTTTCGCGCGCGTTCTACTGTGCTTCCGTACACACGCCTAACGCGATCCAAATGAAACGGAAGCCATTAAATGGATTCCGCCACATATTTGAAAACATTTGAATGTTTTTATTTACTTGCGAAAATCATTTTCGCAATCAAACTACGCTTGTTGGAATGGTTCGACTATATTTTGTTTCAAAAACCACTTCGGTGGCTCTTAAGTGGCAATGATATTAAAACAAAGCACAAAGCAATAAAACGTCTTAGTGTCTCTGAGCCAACGCGCTGGCCCACGAATTCATATTTATCCGGTTTAAATATCGGCCGAGGTGCCCGCAATCTGACGGAGGCCAATCTGAGATTTTGGTTCCCCGTCAAAAGATCTCCAGTTAGTCAAACTAAACCCGCAATATTTATTTTTTATTCGGGGCGTGTTAAGTGATTTTTGTTGGTTTGGTTTGCGAAACCATAAGATTTGAATATTTGCTTGCTTTACCTTAGTTCGGAGCGCAGCCAACGCTACGGGCTGATGAAGCCTCTAAAGCAGCGCCAAGAGCGCGAGGTCAAGCAGTTCGTTCTCTTTATGGGCCTGTGCGGTCGGGCTAAACTAGAGCCACTAACCCCCCATTCACACTGGAAGCGGATCCGCGTTCGCGAAGCGGTTGCGAACGCGGTTGTATTAGCGGCGAGATGTTTTAGTGGCGCCCTCCTATGGTTCCCCCTTGTTACGTCATTACCTTGCAAACAACAAGTTCGATGGTGTTTGTAAATAGCATGGTGGAGGCTTGAAATCATTGCGCTCTCAAAGGAACACTGCCAACACCGTCAAAATTAAAGTTCTTTCATTCCTCTTATTTCCGTCGATGATAATCCCCTTTCTTACGTCATAGTCAGCGTTCGGCCAATCGTGGAAGGCCGACCACAGCGACGCTTGTGTTCGCTCTCGGGGCGCATTTGATGTCATCAAATGCGCGTGCAAATGTACTGAATCCTTATACAACCGCTTTCGCAACCGCTTCGCGAACGCGGATCCGCTTCCAGTGTGAATGAGCCCTAAATAAGCTACGCTTCACACACATCATGGCGCTTAAAATGATGGTTGTCAGTTATCTTAAGCTTTATCTGAAATCACAGGAAACGCTTTTCCGTCCTCCACAACTGTGTAAACAGTTCGCGACACAGCAACGCAATATTACGTGAGCTTCCTAACACAGAAACTAATGCTGATGAAGTCGCACTTTTAAATCATGAAGATTGGCAGTTGCGTTTGATTTGTACTAACCACCAAGATGGTGGCGCCCACAACAGTATCCGGGAAAAGAGCGCCGATACTCTAAGCGCAGCTCATTTGGTTTAGCTCACAGGATAAACCAATTACGGTGGGGGATCGTTGGCCGAGAGTGTTTTGGCACCGCAGATCAGAGCACGTAGAGAAATTTGCCAGTGCGAGCTCCGTTCAAAGAACGGAGCTCACGCCTCGATGTGTTTGCGTTGTTTTTTCAAGTAACATCAGAAGGTTGCCAGCGCACGAGACCCGTGTCTCGAGCGGCCCTTGGAGGCCAATGGCGGCGCAGCACTAAAATGACTGGCCCTTGAAAGCGAATGGTGGCGGAGCACCCGCACGTGGCACGTGTTTTGCGCGTTTCCACAACAATGGTTGGAGGCACTTGTTAAAAAACGCTTTTTTCAAGGGGCTTTACAAGAGACTCTGGGTTCTGTCGCCCATCTGCGTCCTATCGTCATGCGTATCACATATACTGCGTGACGCACGTTAAAGACCCCGAGCTAACAGTTGTACTGCACTTTTTATAATCTACAACGGGTAACAATGTCGCTCTACGAAACTCCTGCTCTCTAAAAAACTAACGAGTAATTTTGAATGCGCCGTTACATTTCATTTTTAAAATGTGTTCCCGTTCTTTTTTTTTTTTTTTTGGCTACATCTTTGATTATGCGTCTTTTACTTATGACGAAACAGACTATAGTTGCTGGACTTCTGAAAAAATATTATATAACTAAGAAAATAGCACGTGAACGCAGAAGACAAAAAACAACAAGAATCAAACAACATAGGAGCACTTAATAAAAAGAAATCAAATCATAGAATTGATTATAATTGTGTTTTAAAAGGGTTGAGCGCACCATGAGTGGTGCGCGTGTTCACTGGAAGAGTAGTTCAGGGCAGCATGCTCGCGCTTGTATCTTCCGCTTCGCTCGCACGATGAAACCACATACTTTACTGGTAATGTATATAGTGAAACAAAACTTACCTTCTGCATATGTGCAATGCCCTCAGTTTTCACGTGATCACACACTTGTTTATCATTATTTCGTTTCCCACTGAGATTCAGCTGTGCTAGTTTGTGTGTTACATGCATTAGAGACCAAGGTAACCCAGGAGCATTCTATTTTGCGGATTGTAAGAAAAAAAAAAAACGTATGCTACTTGTCACGTGTGCCACAATCAATACAAAATATTCTTAACTTCACATGTGGCCGCTTGGGTGAGCAAACATTGTTGTTTGTCAAGAACAGTTGCGATTGTATGAAATCACGTTGGAAAAACTCGTTTTAAGCACGCGACCGTTGGCATGCAGTGAATACTCATAATCTGCGCCGAGATTATTGATAGCTGTCAGCAGGTGGAGTTTTTCTACCAACCCAGAGTTAGAATGTTTCCTTCTTTCTGTTGTAAGCAATCAGGAGGCAACTTACACCAAATCTGAGGTTTTCATGCAACACGCAGTTAGCAGAGTTCCAGCATTACTATTAAAAGCAAATGACAAAAATACGCAAGTAGACGCAGTCTTTCTAGATTTCAGCAAAGCTTTCGACACGGTACCACACAACCTTCTACTGATAAAACTAGCCTCTATAAATATTAATAGTAAGGTACTAAATTGTATAGACGCTTTCAGGCAGCTGTGCATGGGCGCCGCCATAACCGACCTTCAGTTTTTGTTTCCTCTTATTCCGTTTGCTTCCCTTCATCATTCCGAAATCAGGACAGGTTATTGCCATTTTAAGGGTTACTGTGTCCTTCTCCCCAGCATATGCCTTTGTGGAGGGTCGTCAACACCCGCTTCAGTGGCTCGGCATCTCGGTAAGACAAGAGAAGGGCGGCTATGGCGGCTGAATCTGGCGCGCGCTGAAAGCGTCTATACGAAATTACTTAAGTGACCGTGAGCAATGTGTTGTCTAAAATGGAAGTATATCCTCAGTCGTTTCCGTGACTTCAGGGGTCCCCCAGGGTAGTGTTCTTGGACCGTTACTAGTTTTAATTTACGTTAACGACATTGTACAAAATATTCAGTCGACAATAAAACTTTTTGCTGATGATTGCGTTATTTACAGGGAAATAAATTCGACGAGAGACATCGAGATCCTACAGAGCGATCTAGATAAGGTAGCATA
Organism: Ixodes persulcatus; assembly: GCA_013358835.2. NCBI lineage: Eukaryota > Metazoa > Arthropoda > Arachnida > Ixodida > Ixodidae > Ixodes > Ixodes persulcatus. The sequence continues at coordinate 557,737 of JABSTQ010010408.1, forward strand.
CTGGTGTAACCAATGGAACATGAGCCTAAATATTGGAAAATGTAACCTCAATAATTTTGCTAGAAACGTCTCTAAATGTTTTACAAGTTATACTATCAAAAACCTGACAATCGGTAATGTCTCTGAATGTAAATATCTTGGCGTTTATTTTCACCAATCACTTAAATGGAATAAACCTTTTTAACCTTGACAGTTATGACTCCCGCACCAGTCCTACTTTGGGTTTATCAAACTTAATATCTAAACCTGAGTGTCATTTTTGTGTTTTCCAGTCTCGTGGTTTTGGTCAAAATATATACCCAGCTACCTAAATGAGACACCTGACCGCCCAAAAAATAGTTTTGTTTGTTTTGATTTTTGAGGTATTTAATTCCTCGAGCTAGAATTTGGGGAACCCAAGTCTATCACGTCATCACGTTTTCCTGGAAATGCACAAAGAGCCAAACGCATGCACTCCAAAAGGCCCGGACCGTCATTAAATATGATCATATTAAAATATGTGTAATTGGCCTTCGGAATCCTCGCGGCGTGCTAACGGCGCACAGGCAATTTTATATTTTTCAACGCGCCGGTTGTTTTGTTGTGAATGTGTGTCGCCATTTGGCTAAGGTCGATTTTCGCGTTTTGTTCTGACCACACATGCTGGAGACATGGGCTCAAAGCGTAGGAGTAGGAAACTGGCCCCCTTGCACGAGAACTGGAGCAGCCGTGCGCGTTCCAAAGAAAGCTCGTGCAGAGAAAAACAAGCAAAGGACCAGGGATGTCAAATTCTGGATATAGAAAAATACCCCACTGTATCGAAGCGCCACCACACACGATTACTCGCTTTCATGTACAGGCCTGGAAGGCGATCCCACCGCCATCTGTTGGTTCAACATCACACTAACCAAGGGTGGGGTTGCACCTTAAGTTGTGCGAAGTGTCAGTAAGCTCATGTAAAGTGAAAAGGACTCCAATTGAATATCGTTGCACCGCCCCTTTAGAGTAAGCCGTTGCTGTTTCTTGTTTCAAAGAGTAATCTCGTATACTACTGTGAGAGTGCGAAGTGGAGCGAAAAGACGAACACAGCCTCGAGATATCAGAGGTGTGCTAGAAACATTTTAAGCAAACTCATCTGATCATTCGGGACTGCGTTTTACATAACAATTCGTTTGTTCATTTTTTTAAGACTCGGTAAACAAAACCTCTGGCAAAGAAGGCGAGTGAGTTTCTGAATATTTGACTCTGCCCAAAGGTGCGCCTTTTTCTTGAAGGGTATTGCCGTGTTCTGCAAGGATTAATACATCCTGTATGTTATGATATATTTGGCACAATAGCAGGCAACGGTTAGTGTTTTTGTTTGTCTGCATCCACCATTTGGTCTCAATACGTACATATTTTCTAAACCTTAGAAAAGAACGCTGCAAGGTCTTTAAATACATTTACATTTTCCCCGATGCTGCTTGGCGCCCAAATTAATTAATGCATTCGCGCTATTTTTCAAAACGGTACATAAAAGTAAAAAGAAGGCCAACATTTTGTACCCCGAAACTAGCGAATGGAATAGTGCAGAAACGCGATGTTAAGTTCAAAGGATTGGGAAACACTTAAAAAATAAAACACTCCCTACCGATTAACCCAGTTTAACTTTTCGCTATCTGGATTATGGAACTGGAAATCTATCTGGATTCTATCCTGACTTCAGGTGTTCAAACATTATTCGTTTTTCTGCAATCTGGATTTTACGTTTCCAGAAATAATTTCAGAATTTTCCAGTTCCGTAATCCAGGTTGTGAAACGTTATACTGGGTTTTTCGGTATACCGAATAAACCCAATATAACAGCACTGCACACAACAAAAGCAGCCCTCTTGGACTCCTTTTGTTGCTGTGCAGTGCTGACAAAGCCGGCGGCGCATGTTTCTAGCCCTATGATATACCTCGTAAAATTTCAGCATCCACACCTTTCGAGTTTGCAGCTTTCGTGGAGATATAAAAACCGCTATCTCGGGGGTAATAGAATGACTTTTACGACATGCGTGAGCGTTACTATTTAGCGAGCTTGCTTTCCCGCGTGGCCTTTGTGACTGTCTATATCACTTTCTGTTTTAGACGCCTCGTTCATTTCAGTACCTAGTGTCATGCAGTCGTTATTAATATATGCGTGTTAATTGAGGTCTTTCGTTACGCTTAGTTCCCACCATTATAACCCTTTCTGTTTCTTTCTCGCTGCTCATACACCGAGTTTTATTTCGCTCCAACAGCGCAAACCTTCAAAACCTGCCTACAATCATTTCTTTGTTTTACAGTTCTAGCGACGCCGCCAGAACAACAAACAAACAAAAAATAACCTACTCGTAGAGAAAATGTATTTTTAATTATTATTTGATTCGTAACTCGAGTTTTAGCAGCGCGACACCGAATGAGCTACTCCTCATCGTCGTGCTTTCTTTTTACGGTGGTTGCGAGAGTAAGCTGCTTTCGAGTGAATTTTTACGAGCAGTGCGAGGCTTTAAAAGGGGCCAGCTATTTGACGACAACTGAGACGTTAGTTAATGCTGTGTCTACAAAATGTGTTTCCTATTTTCGCGCGGAAAAAAAGTGGTCGCATTAAAACGGAACGGGTGCATCTTTTATAGAATCGTAACCGTAGTTTCATCCACCCACGGGGGGGCCCGGAAACTTCCGTGCGCAATATGGACACGCGGCGCTGTCGCAGCGCTCGTACGCCGTGCCTTAATGACTGCGAGTCGTCTTTCACGCGCTTTTCCATTTCCGCCCGAAGATGGATTCTTATTTCTGGTGTTGGCGGTTCATGAACAGGGGAATTTGTTGTAATACCAGCTCTCAGAGGTTTAAGCCTCGCTTATATTGTCGGCCGGAGCTGTTCCTTCTGCATTATACAAAATGATACAGAGCTGGGATTACAGGAGGCCCGGATTTTCGTTTACTTTTTTTTCTATTGCGTAGCAGCCTGTTGAAATCCGAATTTTAGGGTCTTTGCGGTTCCTTTGTTTAGTTCCTTTTTTTTCCAGCCTACATTGCTTAAAAGGGTCATACAATATTTTTATTAGGAAAGAAAACAGACTGCGTTCATAAGGCTTAGACGTCAATAAAACGTAATGTAGAAGCGCTTCTTGTTTTTTACATTAATTTATAAGGCTAATATGCCATTTCCTTACCAACTACCTGTTTTTCCTAAAGAAAATAACTTTTTTTTTTTTCCTTTGGCCACTGTGAATCCGCTTTGTACAGCTCACTGGAATTTGAACAGTCAACACTTTGGCCCGTCGGTAATGTAGTTCTCTGTGGCCGGAAAAAAAAAAAAAAACTAAATGAAATCCAAATTTCGAGTTTTGCTTTTGATGTAATATGCTTTTGATGTAATAAGTACGATTTTGATGTAAGGCTCGTCCAAATATGAGGCGCTCGAGAATATCAGCCGTTAAGTCCTTATTTCGAACTCTTTTCGTTCACGTTCCGCCCATTCGAAAAGCGCGGCGGACTGAGAGCCGAAGTACGCACATCATCCCGCCACACCACTGTGTCCTTCCGCTGGATAAACTCCGCAGTGCGCACTAGACTATACGTCTCACTTTAAAGGCCAAAACGAAACCAACACTACGGGCCGATTGTAAACCACTCAAGAAACGGCAAGAGCTCGACATCAAGCCGTATAATCACATCGGCTAAATTGATCGCGTGCAGTGAATGCGCCGTGGAACTGTGTTTTTACATAGCCTCCTCTATACTCACAAAGCCTGGCAGTTCGACGACGAAGCCAAAGAGTGACCGGTCGCCGATTCGGAGCGCGAGGATCTGGTAGCACAGAGCATCAAAGAGCCATTTTTCGGGGAACCTGGACGTCAGCGCACAGCTTTTGCAGCGGCGAGGACCCGAAACACACTTCTTCGCTCGGGAGAGGTGTGTTTTGGCGTCTCGCCGCAGTGGGGCGCCAGTCACGTCGTTCTCCTCTCATCCGTTGTCTGCCACTCCACCTTTCCCATTTCGGCGGCCGCTTCTCGTGGCGATCTGCCAGGCTTTTTCAGTATATAGGAGGCTATAGTTTTCCGCGTGCGCGTTCACGATAGCGTTTTTTTTTTTTATGTCTTCTAGTGTACGACTGCGTTCTCACGTGTGGTAAACGAGGGTAAACTCGGTACCTCTGAGCGTGAGGAGTAATGCCGAGTTCTTTGATTCAAACGAGCAACATGCGCTTTTCAAAAACATATGCCGTGGTCTTTTTTTTGTTGTTGTTGTTTACAGCTCTTGTTACGCGTTTCGGTCTTTTGCCTTCTTACCGGCGAATGACACAATCTCGTTGGCTGCAGACGTATAATGCGATGCGCTGCCCTCGATAACACTCTGTGTTCCTTAAGACTATGGAGGGGGTGCGACACCTAAAAGGGGCGCGTCGCTCTGCCTCGGAACAGAGCCTTGGAAGCCTCTGTTGGAAGCTGGTTGGCTGCGCCACCAAGGACAGCGTCCGCGTTGCATCGCTTAGTTAAACTCTAACCGCTTGGACCCACGTTACGAGATTACCTCAGTTCTGGGACTACAGTGGGAAGAGGGTTACCCCTCTCACTTCTTTAGTCTGTCTCCCGTTGTTTGAAGCGCCATCTAGATATTCGTTTTAAAACTCTGTGCTCTATAGAGTGCACGGCGAAACACCATCCAAACGCTGTACTTCGTAACACAAGTTTCCCTTTTGTATATGTTACCCGGCAGCAGCCGTCCCTTAAAACGGTGGCGCTTCCAACGACGGGAGGCTAAAGCCCCTCGATAAAGGCGTTTTTTACAAGTACTACCAGCCATTGATGTGGAAATACGCAAGACACGTACGTGCCACGAGCGGGTGCTCCGCCTCCATTTGCTTCAAAGGGCCGCTCATTTCAGTGCTCCGCCGCCATTGGCTTCCTAGGGCCGCTCGGAACTCGGTCTTTGTGCATTTGCCCAGTTGACGCTACTTGCAAGACAAGCGCACACAGATGGCGGGGCTTTATGGGAGGCGACCCGTGGGTGGAGAAGGGAGGTATACTGCTCGTGCAAGCTTCGTCTATGGGTAGTTCCGTAACTAAGTTCTCTTTCATCTTATGTTGTATCGCAGGAAAGGCTACATGCGCAAGCTCCTTGCTCTGGGGCACATATCCGCGGGACAAGCTCTCGTGCATCAAGTGCAGCTGCCAACGCTATGAGCTAGTGCTTCTAGCCTTCACTGCGGTACATACATGAGGTGAAACGGAGTATAGACAGATAACACTGAAGAAAGACAATGCGAAGGGAAAAACGGCGCTCACGAGAAAAGTCGTTGTGGAAATGAGGTCGCTCCTTCTACACTTCAGCTTCACTTCCGATCTGCTCTATTCACCCCAACGTTATTCTTCACCCTTAACCTGAAACTGCAGCCAAAGCCACAAGCGCGAACTAGCCAGATTTGAGCTCGTTACTTGAAAAATGTAATGGATTACAACTATAAATTACCGACCCCCAAATGTAATGGATTACCGTTACAAATTACTTTCGCTGAAAAGTAACGAATTACTTTACTCGTCACTTCCAAATTACTTTCACGTTACTTTTTCCGTACACTTATCCAGAAAACATTAGAAATAATCTTGATATTTTTTAGAAATTGTTCTGCAACACTACTTTTCATTTCTCATACGCCCATATTATGCTAGTCCTTGTAAAAATAGAATAGTGTATAGTGTAGGTGCACTCCGTTCACCTGTAAGCTGACAAGGCAACGAAAGCTGTAACCACACCCGCCATCGCGCTAGCTTCCGGCCTCCGGAAATGATCCCTGGAATTGTGCAGACAAAGCTAGCGGTGCGCATGCTCAGCAGCAGCAGGGTCCATATCACATGAGCGAATGACGTTTTAGCGAACAGCGACATTTGAGCGAATCGACGTTTTAGCATTAGCGAACAGCGACATTTGAGCGAATCGACGTTCTAGCGAATAACGGGGGCGCGCGTTAAGCCATCCGCCGCGCTACGCTTACGCCGCTTCGCGGCAACAGTCTGCGGCGGCTCATTGACAAAAATGTGAACCCATTTGGCACACCCGAAAACACCGCTTCGCGGCGTCCGACTATTCGCTAAAGTGTCATTCGGTGAAACGTGGGCGTTCGCTAAAATGTCATTCGATCAAGTGAGTGCCTTCCGCAGCAACGTCTACCTCCGCCACGAGATTCGCAGCTAAAGAAGCGATCTACGAAAGCTCCCTTTTGACTCGGGTGTTTCGCCTGTTATTTACAAGAAAAGAAAAACTTGGTTCTAACGCTAACAATGTATAGTCAATGCAAAATGCAGGTGTCCCAGCTTACCTTGATGTGTCTCCGTAGATTAGACTTTGTTGTTCTTGCTGATGACAATGTGTGTGTGTGCGTTGTTTTTTTTGTTTTGTTTTTGGTAAGCAAAGTATGCACTGGAACTCTAGGTTTCCATTCTCCTTAATGCCCTGACTTCTGAACATCTCATTAAGAGATGGCCATGGAGACGACGGACACTCCATGACCGAAAACTCGACCAGTCAGAGAAAAAGTGGCGGTTACGAGTTGCCGATTGTTCGTTGGTTCTCACTTTCATGCCAATACTTGTGGAGGCCAGGGGAGGGGAGGGCATAGAGAGCGAGAGTAGCGGTGGCCATCGGTCTCACAAAGCAATAGAAGATCACGACACTTTTACGCGTTCTCTCTCTCTCTCTCTATGTCAGCACTCCTTAGATGGCTACAACCCCCCCCCCCCCCCCTGTAAAGTGAAGAGTGGACTCGACCGCCCTGCCCAGACAAGTAAACCAAAAAAAGTATCGTCCTTACCCTCGAAGACGATACTCTCAGCCTCGCGCCGGGCGCTTTTCAGCCGTGCCTCAAGAGCGTGCTGAAATACAGTAGCGCACATCAAAGACAAAGAGAATTCGACCCCATCGCTCGAGGCTACATCGTCTGTTACGCGAGTTGTGAACCCGCGAATCGAGGGGGTACGGCTACTTTCGGCTTTTCTCCCCTTTCTGTTGTTTTATATCTTGTTGAACTTTCTTTATGCTGCTAAATGTTCTGCTCGTATTTCTCTAGTTACTGTATTATGCTCATATTTCTAAAAAGAAACGAGTAATTAAAGTAATTCGTTACAAATATTTTGTAACGAAATTACATTACAAATTACTTCCGAAAAATGTAACGTAGCAATTACAAAATTACTTTAAAATGTAACGGATTACAAGTAATTCGTTACTTGTAACGCATTACTTCCCAAGTCTGGAACTAGCCCGCTCTCCTGGCTTTGAAACATGTATTTCTAGCGCGAGTTCTCGTTCTGAGGAAGAACGCTTCAATGCAGCGACCTCGAGCTCTCGTGCTTGTGGCATTGGCTGCTGTCTCAGCTGAGCAGTAACGTTGGGGTGAACGGAGTATCATAGCCTCCTTTATACTGACAAAGCCTGGCGGATCGCCACGTGACGCGGCCGCCGGAAGTGAAAAGGTAGAGCGGCAGACAAGAGGCAGAGCCGTTCTGACAAGAGGCACGTAGCGGGCGCCCCGCTGCGGGCGAGACGCCGAAACACACTTGTCCCGAGCGATGGAATGTGCGCTCGTGCTTCTCACGTTCCTCGGGCTACAGCTTCTTTTCTCGTCGGGTTTGAAAACCATGTTTCGGATTCTCGCTGCTCCAAGAGCTCCGCGCTGAATACCAGACTCCCCGAGAAAGGCTCTGTGCTACCAGATCCTCGCTCTCCAAATCTGCGACCGGGCACTCTACGGCTCCGTCATCGAACCGCCAGGCTTTGTGAGTATAAAGGAGGCTATGGTAGTATTCACTGGCGGCCATAGCTGTGTGCGCAACTGCTGAACATGTGCGCAAGCTTCCATAGTCCTTTGGCAACGTGCGTTCCTCACCATCGTGATTGCCGGTCTTGGCAGCATATTAACGTGAGCTCGGTCTGAGCAGGCGCTGCTTAGAGCGCCTGCTGAGAACTGGGCGAATAGGGGATATTCACTGGATGCCATGTTTGAGCGCCTGCTCAGATATGGCGTACAGTGAATATCCCCTATTCACGGTAGGAAGCTCGCTAGGGGGCGCTTCTGTTTTTCTCAGTATGGGTAGGGCGCATGCTACCCACGCTGTTATGTTTTAATTTTCATAGTACAGCGAAGCTTGGCATTGCACGTGCTTGCACTAGCACAGGAAGTTGAAGTATTCTCACTCTGGGTTGTGAAATACATTGAAACTGGTGGCGATACCCAAAGTTCTCGCCACGAATAGTAACGATGGATCGGATCTCTTCTACCGCATTCGCAGCGTCTTGACTGCATCCGCGCCTTCCCGCGGTAGTGTTTCTTGATCTCGCTCAAGAATACTGGCTTGGCACCTTGAAATTCAAAAACCTACCCGCGTTCAGTGTTGGTTTGTATCTGTTTTCACATCCTTCGACACGCAGGTGTCGCTGGAACCTCGGGCTCAATTGTGTGTCCCGCAATTGCCAACGGTAGCGACGGCGGCTCACCGCCATGTTATTCGTTTATCTGCGCTGAAATGTGCCTCTCTCCACGAGGCGTTTGAGTGCTCGACGGTCCGGAAATTACTACGACACAACATTCATTGGTGCCAGTAATTCAGAAATACTACGTAAGATGTATTTTTTGCTCCTCTGATTATCGGATTGTTCTTCACTCGCCAGTGCACTGAGTAGACGTACCGGGATTGAGACGATCGCGGCGGTTTTCGCAGGCGCATGGAGGGGCTCTCTGTTTTCAATTTCCAAGTTTCGTGCCAAAACTATTAGTGCCAAGTGTGTCCCCCAACGTTCTGTATTGCGCTGTGCCAAGGTTATTTAACATCGATTATAAACCAATGCTGGCTACTACATAGGATGTCTATGTCACTCCGGCCGCGTTCAATCTGAAATGCATCTGCTAGGATCCGCACCGCTACGCCACTGACTTGTTGCACGTTTTCAAGCTCGTTTGCAGACAAGCTGGCTGTGGCACACTGTCGGTGTACCCCTGGGCACTTCCGGTGTTCTTTATATTCGAGTCCCGTACATTTTTAAATGGCTCTAGTAAGACATCCCCTCATTATCACTATAGCGTATTGATACTAATAAAGTGTCGAAACATTATAGCATTTTTTGATCTGGGTGCATTTGAGGCGAGCAAACAAACGCGACACCTCAAAACTTCTGGAACGCCAAACGTTGTGGCACCTTCGCTCTGTTAATTCACACCGAGCATTGTGAACATTTGTTTTACAGAGGCCCTTCTGTCTCACCACAGGCGCAAAAACAAAGAAACAAAAAGAACTATAATTCAAATTGGTATGGGTTCTCGCGCAACCACACCTAAACTAATCAAAGCCTTTAAACAGTGCCCTCTACGTTCCCGTAACGACATCGCAGTCGGAGGGCACCAACTCAGCAATTGGGTTCGAGTGCGACGCCGACTGTCCTTCGAGGCGACGGCTAAACACGAGGCTCGGTCGAACGCTCGGGTAACACCCTCGTTCAATCTGTATCTGCGTTTGATCTCGCCGTGATGACTGTGAAAGCTGTATTGCGCGAGTTTCGCTTAATCCAGAGGCCCGCTGCAGCCGACACGACTCCAATGGTGGCATGAAGAACACGACTTGTTGCTTCCGTGAAAACAACACGGGGCAGCAAGCTGTTGGATTCGAGACACTATCCGCGCAAATCCACGGGAAAGATGACGGTTGTACTGACCGTGGCTGCGATTTTCCCTTCCTCCTCAAAATGCAAAATCGCTCTGCTTTGCGCCTATAGGAACGGATGGACAGGAGGACACGAGAGCGCGAGGGCACGTCATAACGCCGATCTCTGGTTGCAACGTTGAATGGGTAGACCTCAAGCTAGCTGCCTTTGTCTCCACTGCACACGTCGAACGTGTTCGAATGCGAGAGCCAAAGGCCGGACGCCGACGTCCCGCGTTCTGACGCGTTCGACGGGTGCAGTGGAGACAAAGGCAGCTATAGCTTTAGTCTACCCACTAAACGTTCCAATCAGAGCTCGGCGTTTTCACGCCTGCGCGCTCTCTCGTCTTCTCCTCTCCCTCAGTTTCTCGCAGCATACTTCGTTTCATCTTACGTCCAGACGCAGCCGACTCTACGAGCTGACGGATCCAATCAGACAGCTTCCAAAGTGCACTGTCATGGTGTGCACTATCACCATCATGTAGCAATCGCCAAAAGAAAAAATCCCAATGACTCGCGCTTTTTACGCCGCTTGATTTTTACCATTAGCTCGTAGCGTCGCCTGCGTCTGGACTAGAGCTGAATCGAAGTTTAACGTGAGTACCGGTAAATGTCGCGTGGCACAGCGACAACAAGAGTGTGCGCACAGGGAAGAGATTGAGAGGTGCGCCACCGGGTCGGAAGAGAGATCTTTCGATTTCCGGTTGTGTGCGTATTCGTCGTCAGAATCAAACGCCGTGGATCTCGTGCCTTCGTGAATCGTGTTTCTTTCCATCACTTGCTGCCCTATTGGCGAACTCAGCACGCCTCGCCTGTTGTCAGTTTCCTCTTCAGAATACTGTAAACAACTTATTTTTAGCGCTCAATATTTCGCGATATTTAGGTCAAAGTTGAAGTTTTGGATTAATTCGCGGGTTGTAATTCTTCGCGACGCGGTGGGATTTCAATATAGATTTCAATGTGTTTACATGTTACCGGCATTGTTCGCGGGACCTAATTTTCGCAAATTGTAGGCGATTCGCGAAATTCTCGATAATGAGGTCCTTGCGAAAATTAAGTCGTTTACAGTATTTATGATTTTGCCGAAGAAAACGAAGTAAACAGTCAAACCCCTGACCTCGTCTTTGCTATTTATATATACTTTTCACTAGGTATTTATTTTCTCAATCTCGATCAAATATGCCTTTACGTACGAGTCGATATCTTGTCTTCTCGAAATATCCATTTACAAATAGGTAGGTTCCTATAACTCTAAGAGCTTTTTTTCTTTTTTTTTTTTTATTACTGGCCGTCGGCGTGATGAATGGCCAGAACGAACGTCAAGAAAAAAATATTGCATCTCGGTTATTTGATGGATCTTTATTTAATCGGAAGTGGCGTGGTCTTTAAGATACATATTCAAAGCCCTAAAAAGTTATTAATTTTGATATTCGAGATGACATTGACGGAGTCAGCGGTTCTGTACAAAGGACACCAACTGCCTTCCTTCCAAGGTAGGACCATCAACAAAGAAGGACTTAAACGTCCTTTGAGGAGAAGAGCTCAATGTTGCTGTATATTTTAGACATGGCGAAATCCAATCTAAGTACAATACTAAAAGCTTGAAAGCTAAGACGTGCACACACGAAAGGGAAAGGAAACAAAGCGACGTTTCGGGCGCACACTCTTCTTCAAACTATGGGCAAACTAAGGCAAACCAAGAAGAAGAACTAAAATTCGGCCGCAACATGACGCAAAAAAAAAAAAAAACGCAAAGGGTTTAGCAGCAAACGACAACCAGATGGGGAGACGGAGGTCGGGAAGGTGGTTTAAACTGTTACGAACGGGGAAGAACGGGGCAACGAACGAAAGTGGGAGAGGAGGTCGACTTCACAAAAAAAATTAAAGAAAGAAAAGAACGTGAGGGCTGTCGGAACATGATGCCAGGATAACGAACGAACAAAGCAGGACGAGGAGGGCAAAGCAACGGAAAGTCAACCGGATGTGGAGACGAGGGTCGGGAAGAAATTTCCTAAAGCGTGATCCAAACCAACGCTTTTTTGTGCGCTCGTAGGCCTTGCGGCTCCCGGAAATTGCGTATTTCGTGACGTCGCGCCGATTCCGTGCGCCTTCCGGGAGCGCATAAGAAAGTTGGATCATTTCAACTTTTTCTGAAGGCGCAAGAAAACGCGCATGTGACGTCGTACGGTCGTAGGGCGCTCCTGCCTCCCGGCCAAACGGTGGAGGGCACTAGTTCTTCCGACTGCGCGTTTCTTCGCCGTCTGGCGCAGATGGTCTCTGCTTGCTTGCAAGTATGGTTGCGTCGATGAACTTTCCCCCTGTTCCCGACGCGAGGAAGGTGACTTCTGCAGCCGAAAAGAAGGCTGCTGCGGACGCGCAGAGGAACGACGAAGCTGCATTTCAATCGGTCGTCATTTCACCGCCAGAGTGGGCTCGTGCATGCGTGCGCGCTTGACCGAAGCAGCACCGTCCTAACCAACGCGCATGGTTGTGACTCAGAAAGCGCCCCGGAAACAGCAAAAACGTCACGAAATACGCAGTTTCCGGGAAGCGCATGGCCTACGCGCGCGCAAAAACGCGTTGGTTTGGGTCGCGCTTAAAGGGGGGTTGCAACGATTTTATGATTAAAAGAATGTGCATCTCGTCATTTTCACGTCGTCTATCGTGTCCCGGAGGATAGAGAAAACATCTCTTTCACTAAATGATGCCGCGATTCCGCTGCATAATCTCAAAGCAAAAGTCGAGCTTCTTCCCCCACCTGCAGCCGCAAGTGGCAGCCGAAGGAACTGCGGCGAGAAGATTACGTGAACTCACTTGGCTCTAAGCTGCAGCATAACGCCCGCTAATGTCAGCAGAAAGAGAGAGAGAAAAAGCGTCCTCCGAGAGAGCGCACGGGAACCTACAAGGCACTCCGAATGACGTCACTAGGAGTGCGACCAGGTGTGACCCTGAAGACTGGGAGTGAGTTGAGGGGTGCCCGAAATGCCAATATTTATCTTTTTTTTTTTTTTACGTAACAAGTAGGACACGCAGCCGAAAACGGGTTTCTGTTCTTTACTTCAGAAGTGTCAGAGGGCAACGTCCATAAATTTTTGACCGAAGTACGGAAATCGTTTCACCCCCCCCCCCCCCCCCCCTTTAAAGGTAAAGATTGATAGGGTCGGGGAAAGTCGGAGGAACGAAGAAGAAGGGGTCGACTTTAGAGAAAAGAGTGGAAGTATTCGTAGCCAAAGATGAGTCTTGTTTAACCCGTTAGGGAGTTCAGTGCGGAGATTAAATATCAAGCGGTTTTCTCCCTTTTTACGAGAGCAGGAGCAAATAAGGTCAGATTTGATGACGCAGACGCGCATATTCAATTCACTGTCTCCATTTTTAGAGAAGTGATCGGAAACGTGCGTGGAGAGGTTAGGATCTCGTTTATTATTAAGCTTCATGGTTACGCGGCCGCGGTGTTCACGAAAACCTCCATGCAGCTTGCGATCGGTTTCGTCAACAAAAAAAAAGTGTCGGGGCATGTGGTGCAGAAATTACGTAAGCGATGTCAGCAGATTTGCAGGTATGGTTGTCAGGAATTTTGCGTATAAAATTAGGGGGAGGAGGAGCGACATGCTCGAAGGTAAGAAATCTTCGAGATTTCTTACCTTCGAGCATGGGGATTTAGGGGCGACGGACGGAAGACTGCAATTTTGACCAAGAGAGATTGGATGTTTGGGGAGCGGCGGTAGGCGGCAGTTGGAGCTTTAGAAATGTGTCTGGAAGGCTGGAGGTAGCCGGTGGCGTAGAGAAGCTGATGGGTGAGTTTAGGGAGAGAAGGGTAGTATGTAATGACAAGAGGGTTGATGGGTTTTTTGGGTCTGGGTGAAGAGAAAAAGGCGTCGGAATGGGAGATGTGGATAACGCCGTCTATTGCATTAACAATGATGCACGAGACATTGCACAAATTAATAAAGATATTAATAAAGGTTATGCAGCACAAATGATTCTGGGTTCTTCACTTTCTTGGCAAACCCCAGTTTTCATGGGGCGAAGTTAGAGGGCGTGATTATGGAAATCGTCATCGTCACTGCATATGTAGGCGTCGGATGCGGAGAAATTGTGAAAACGGGATGGAATTGATTTGGTGATTGAGGTGGCAAGAAGAGTAGTGAAGGTAGCTGTGTGAGTCGATGGGCTTGTAATGAACAGACATTTTAAAGCGGTTGTTGTCGGTAGAGACGACGAGGACAAGAAAAGTAGCAGAGGTGAAAACTGAGGGCGTGTATTTCAAAGAGTGTTGTTAGTATTCTAGTTGTCGAAGGAAATAATTGACCACGTGCGTCGAGCCGATACGAGTTTTGATTGTGCTAGCTACCGTTCCAATTTTGAGTTCATACTGTATTATTTGAGCGTGTTACAAGAAAGAGAATCGAGTATTTTTACCTTCGTTACCCAGAAATTTCGTGAAAATGGTATTCGAAATTCAAATGAGTTTTCGCGTCTTTGCTGTGTTTATAAATAAAAGTTCCGCAATCGTTTTTTGTTTTTTCCCCAACCTGAGAGTTGAGGATTAACCTGAGGGGTTGGAAAGGTTTACAAAGATCTAAATTTTGAACTTATTACAATTAAAAATTGAGGTTTTTTGAACATTCGAATTTCCGAATTGATGCATTTTAATATTTTCGAACTCTCGAAGTTGTCGCGGTAAGAGATTCAACATTTTTCCAACTTTCTAAATTTTTACGCTGGCGAATTCTACTATTTATGAACATTCGAACCTGCGAAGTTCAAAATTAAGTTCCACGAACTTCGAACTTCGGAATAAAAGTTCGACGAACTTGGAACCAAAATCGCCCCAAAGACCCCAAAAGGTAGAGTTAAGGGAGTTATGCAAGTTATGCCCATTATATTGAAGCTTCACTTAGCCGATTCTACGTTGTGCCACAAACAACTTGCTTTGAGTGGCTTTGGCTGAGAGATGCTTTCCTCCGGCTCTCGGCCTCTCCCGCATAAAACCGCATAGGTTGCCCCCTGAGGAAGCTTTCGGAACAACGGATTCCTGGTCTACGGGCCTCCTGCGTTGCCCAGGGAGTGCTGCGAAAAGGGACTTGTTAGGCCTTGTTTTGGGTAGTACAAACTTTAGTGTCTCAAACTGTCACGCATGCAGAAGTGTGCCTGCTCTGGTGCAGAGCGCGAGATCACGATGAATATACAAATAAACAACAAAAATTCGAACGCCATCAAAGCTAAGACGCTTAGAGCGCGAGCCAAGAGATGCCGTTTCACGCGTTCCAAAGTAAACATGACAAAGAAAAAGAAAAATGAAAGCGTCACGACACAGGTGTTTTGATGTCACCACCCAGAGATCAGAGACGCGTACCCTAGCGGTGGTGTCATCAATTTGGCACCTTTGATTGTCTTGCGGCGTTTCGTCTGGCCGATTTCAGGCGTCCAAAGGTGTTTTTTCGTTCTTCAGCATCAGACAGAATTAAAAAAGCTCAACCAACGTGCCATAAGTAGTGCGAAACTCAATCAGGTGAGCTTTTACTATCCAAAATGAGGGCGCTGCAGTTTGTTCTAAGCCAGAGCCGTTTATTGAGAGAGTTTGGCCACACATTGGTTTGAATAGTCGAGCATCTCGGGGCCAACCACAGGCCGCGAAACAGCCCCTAGCGGTGGTCGTGTGCTCTAAATTTGTGACACGACTATACTTCGTTTCACCTTATGTGCGAGCGAAGGCAAAACTGGAAGCGCGAGCACGGAAGCTCCGTGCGTTCAGGCTTTGCTCGAGCGCGCGAGCTGGGGAGAAATGCAAAAAGCGCTGGTCTCGCGCTTCTAGCTTTGGCTTCGCTCGCAGATAAAGTGAAACGAAGTATAATTTGAGCCGTGCCGAGCGGAACTCCGCGTCTCAAGACGCTCGCGCACCCCACCCTTTGCACTGCTTTCTTTCAGCCAGTCTCAGGACGCTGTTCTAGCAGTGCAGACAAAGGCATGGGCACGAGCGCGTGGCTTTGGAAAGTGCCTCCTATGCACGAGGTCTCGTACAAACAAAAGCGTTTCGCTGAACTAGGCTCACGCGCCTGTGCCTTTGTCTTCACTGCAGACATTGGTCTGACTTCACTGATTGGTCGACGCTGTGTCCCAAATTTAGTTTACGCTCTAAGCGTGAGGGGAATATTCGGCGCTGGCGGCGGCCTTTGCTCCGCCTATTGTCCAAACTCTCCTAATATACGGCTCTGTTCTAAGCTTCTGCGCAGGAGGCCTACAGTTTCGAAATCCGGTCGAAGCGCTTCGCTGAGGCGTCGTTGAGCATCTTCGTTATTTTTCTTACCAAATTCCTCATGGAAACGGTTCGTTCGCCTTACCGAGGTCGGGAAAAGGCGCGCCAATTGCACGACGTCGACGCGCGACAGCAAACGCTGATCGGCGCTTGCTCCATTAGCGTTTGATTTATTAAGAATGAAATAGCCCACTGCATTATAAAATGTCGAACATCTCCGCCTATTTGATGATTTACTGAACAAGAAAAGAGTTAGAAACTGCCGATGAGATAGATATGTGCTTGATGGTCGTGACCTGATGAGTTTTATTTTCGGGACCGAGGGGACCCCGAGTAGTATGGTTGCGTGCTCCTCGACGTCGAGCTGTGTTGGGTGCCGCGCCGATGTCCGTGCGTATCGGCGTTTTCTGCATCCATCGGATCATCACACCGGAGATACGTAAGCAACGCAAAACTTGCGAAGAGCGAAATGCCGTGCCTTTGGTTCCTTTATGTGCACGCGTGGGGTCTCGTTTATTTCGTTGCTTCGTCTCAGCATCGTGATTAGGTGGCGTTCGATCGAACTGCTGCTGCCAGTTAGCAAATAGGTATATATACGAAGGACGCTTATCACGTTCCTCGGGCCCCTTCGAGGCGTTTCGCTCTACCGTTCAAATACGGTACCTTGGAAAGTGTCTCCGACTGCCGTGTTTAGCGTCCACAAATCTCGCCCGTACATCAAAAGTGCTCCCGAAGTGGCAACAAACGACGTCGCAGGAGCCGGAGTGCCACGCTGTCGAATCTCTCGACCCTGGCGGTTGGTGCTACAAGTCCCGGTAAAAAAAAGTATACACGAACGTGAGTGTCGCTGTCGTCGTGGCGTCCCCTCTATCGAACGCCCCAGCTTCCGTGGACTGCCACATCGAAGAGAAACCTGCAGCTGAACAGGCGTCTATCACATCCACTCAACGCTACTTTAACACCGCCAGGATCGCGGCCAGCGATAGCATTCTATGACGTCATAGGGCAGAAATCTAGAGACCACCGTTTGGGACGCGGTAAATGCACCGGTCGGAGTCGCGATCTAAAGGCCCCGCAGATCGACGCTTGTTTTCGCAAGTTACGATAAATAACGAGTGGTACCGGGCTGTGTCTGTGTATTTATTCTTTATCTGGTCCCTCGTCCTTTGAAGTTTGAAGTTTGAAGTTTTATGTCTTTCAAATCAACCGAAAGGGGAACAGAGACTAAAGGCAGAAAATGCCAGACGAAAGTCTCTGTCCCCTTTGCACTTCGTACATACTGTACACAGTATACTATACTTCGTGCAGCTATATACATCAGCGATTCAAACAATGTCATGGCTTTATAATACATCATCAAGAGAGGATTCCAAGTAGTAATATAGATTATGAAAGAAACTTTTTCACAAGTTTGGAAACAAAAACCGTCAATTTGTACATGTATAAAAATGGCTATTAAACTTTGTTACTGCAGACCAAGAGTGGCCTCAGCTCTTTCTTAAATTTAGAAAAGGAGGTATTAAAATCCACGAAGGTCCCAATTGAATTTACTAATTTCGTCACCTAAAATGTTTTAGTTTGCTTTCCGTAATTTGTTCGAATCTATGGAGGTCGTCTTAAAGAGTGCCGAAAGGTGTATATATGCACTACGTCACTTGTAGTTATATCATAAAGTGTCTCAGTTTTGATTAGTTGCATTAACTTGAGATCATAAAATTGGTTAGCCTTGAGTATACCGTGTTTTCTAAAAGTGGCTCAGTGGGAAGGTCTTGCATATTTCTCGTGTAACTTTCAAATAACCGCAACATTTTCTTGTGTAATTTAAGAATCTTATTGTAGTTGGTGAGCGTTGCTGAACCTCATACTTAGATACAGTAGCACAACCTTGAGTAAAAAAGAGAGTAATATATTTGTTTTTTTTTAACCATGTAGGGATCAGGTTTCATATTTTATACAAGCATCCAACTGCCTGAGAAAGCTCGGCAGTCAACTTATTTACATGTGTATTCCAGCTAAGCTCCTGGTTAAACCAAACGCCTAAACATTTTTGTTCGGGGACTTGCTCTATAATTGTGTTTTCGAAATATAAAGTTCTTGGTTTATTATCATGTTCGTTTATTGGAGCAAAAATCATATACTTGGTTTTCTTAGAATTTAGTTGGAGTTTAGTTTTATGGAGCCACACTGCTAGTGCAGCGGGATAGCTACTTGCCATTGACTCTAGGGATGCTTTGGAGTCAGAGGCGAAAAATGCGTTGGTATCATCTGCGTATATAATCAGTTCTGGAGACCTAGGAATAGCAGTAATGCCATTTATATAAAGGAGGAACAAAAAGGGGCCTAGGATAGAACCTTGGGGGACACCATATTTTTCTTCCAACGTGGTTGAGACTGAGTTGTTAACATTGACAAATTGAAGGCGATTTGTTAGATAATGTTTTATTTAAGCCAAAGCTACTCCTCGTATTCTGTACAGTTCAAGTTTATTTAGCAAACTTCGGTGTCGAATCGCGTCGAAAGCTCTTTTGAAGTCTAAAAAAACTCCCGGTGTGTATAGTTTATTTTTCATGTTGTATAATATTTTGTCTTTTGTCTCAACAAGTGCCTGCTCTGATGATTTGCCCTTTTGGAAGCCATACTGAGATTTGTTTATGACATCATGCTTTATAAGAAACTGATATGATCGGCTTTGTATAACTCCCTCAAATATTTTCGAAAATATTGGCAAGACTGATATTGGTCTGTAATTTTGTAGATATGGTTTCCCTCCTTTAAAGACAGGGGTAACTTTCGCAATTTTTCGTGGGCCTGGGAATATACCCGATTCTAGGGTAGAATTTATGATATGGGATAAGATGTTACTTATATTTTGAGAAACATATTTAATGGGAGCGGGTTTGATTCCATCTACGCAAGGCGCTACATTATTTTTTTATCTTATTTATAAGTTCTTCTACTTCTTGTGGGGTGGTTGGCGATAACATGATCGAATTGGCTATGAAAGGCGTGGTCATCATGCCGTCGTGTAAGAGCTCATTTTCAGATTCTAAAGGTGCAAAAACACCTTTAGAATCTGGGCCGCTTTAATTCTCAAATATGTCGTACCAACTACCCCAAGCCTCAACTTTAGAAGTAACGCACGTGCCATAGCCGCTCTTTTTGGAATTTTTGAAAGATAAACTAAGGAATCTTTTTTAATTGCGCAACTTGGATATTTGTTAATAAGATGCGAACACTTCGAACTTTGCTCGACCTTTTTAAACGTACATCGTAAAAAAAATATGTAAAGTTTCTAACTTTTCGCATTTCAATACTTAAAAAAAAAGTTTTAATCTACAGAACTTTTTTTTTTTTTTTTTAGGTAAATTTGGCATAATAGAATGCGAACTTTTAAGAGCCTCCACATCCTCGAACCTCGCAAATTCGGAACGACGGCGGGGCTTCAAAAATTGTGAAGTTTTAGATTTCGAACCTGAACCGGGTTCAAATTTTCGGAAACCTTTCGAATCCAAACACATGGAGGTTCGGAGCATCTCTAGTAGATAATATATTTTTTTATTAATACGTTTACAGAATTCAAGACATTACCAACACCAAACGGCGATAAACGCTGATTTACATATGGTTAAAATTTGAATGGATGCTCAACAATGCTCAACTTGCTATATACGAAATAGAGACTGAATATAAATTATCAAACATTTCTTAAAAAACAAACTACGAAATCACGGAACACTAGCCATAAATAGTAACGTTTAGTATTGCGTATATGAGGGAACGCAATCACTGTGCGTTGGCGTTGCGTGTTCCCCACTGCGCGTGCGCGGAGCCCGAACTGCGGTCTTTGGCGCATGGCGAGGACGCGCATGCACAGCGTGGAGCACGCAACGCAAACGCAAATGCACATCGCTTGCGTTTGCTTCCATACGATATACTAAAACTTCTGATTACTCTTTCCTTCTGCGCTATCGGGGAGTAGATTGAATAATCCCACCCATAGCCTCGCTGTGTGTGTCTAGGGCATTCCAAAAACAATTTACATACATTTTTTTTTTTTTTTTACAGAAATAAATTACACATTGTTGATTGCTCATTGTTTACCCAAAATGTAGTGCCAGAGGTCCGAACCAGATGCCAAAGTTTAATCACTAAGCGTAATCTTATTCAAAAGTTAAGAGATTATTGTGAAAATTCCAATCGGAAAAAGGTGGCTTTCGAGTACGTCAAGATCTATGGCGCCAGAAACAGAAAACGGGCGAAAATGAGACCCAACTTTCCCATTGAAATTTTCAGAAAACCACTTCCAACTTTTGGATAAGGCATCGGTTCGTGCCCATGTCTTGGCATCTGATTCGGAACTCTAGAGCTACGTTCGGGTGGAAAATGAGCGTTCGGAAATGCATATTTTATTTTTGCTATTAAAAAAACACTGTAAATCTTTTTTTCTTCTTCTTTTTTTTGGGGGGAGGGGGGGGGGGGGGCTCTGTGCTATCTTTTACTATAACCTCCTCTATACTCACAAAGCCTGGAAGTTCGACGACAAAGCCATAGAGTGCCCGGTCGAAGATTTGGAGCGAGAGGATCTGGTAGCACGGAGCATCAAAGAGCCATTTCTCGGGGAACCTAGACGTCAGCGCACAGCTTTTGCAGCGGCGAGGACCCGAAACACACTTGTTCGCTCGGGAGAAGTGTGTTTCGGCGTCTCGCCGCGGCGGGGCGCCAGTCACCTGGCTCTTCTCTCATCCGTTGTCTGCCACTCCACCTTTTCTATTTCGGCGGCCGCTTCTCGTCGCAATCTGCCAGTCTTTGTCAGTATATTGGGGAGGAGATCGAACGGTGGCGCTGGCTAGCGGCCGCCGTCGGAACTATTCTGCGGGAATAACAATCCCGCCGCTAGTATTCGTTCAGCCATGGAGGACGAGGACTTGAGGCTCGTGGAAAGTATGTGGATAGTATTTATCTGCTCGAAAAGCATCTGCGTAGGGGTAGCATAGTCCCTGCTTGTCTCACCTTGCTTTAAATGTCGCCGCATTCTCGTTGGAAGCAAAAAACCAACCCACGTGTAGGCGCTCGCGATCGGCCGCGTCGCTCCGGCTGCGCGCGCCAGGTCGTGCGTGACTGACGCGGTGTGGCGATGTTTGTGCGCTTCCTAGGTTGGAGAAACCGTATTCACGAAACACACGCATTGCTTTGCAGTGTCCCCGTTCCTTGCAACGATCATCAGCCACATCGGCGAGAGCAAGAGGTGCCTCGTTGAAGGCGAGGACGTGCTGAAATGTGATCATGTAATCGAGCGCAGCGTCGCCCCGGAGAAATGTTAGCCAAAACATCAGCCAAAATAGTCGTTACATTACGTTTTTCTTGAAACGCCAAAATACAAAGCACACTGGTGAACACTATAATGTAGAATGTGGCTAATTAGACAGCATATTGACATTAAACGTTACAAGTTGTCTTTTTCAGTTTAATTTATCGGTTATTCGAAGGTGCACGGTTCACGATGAAATATCAATGAGTTCTGCATGACGAGGACTTAGTCATACACACATTTGCATTGCTCAATGGAAATTATAGGAATCGCAAAATGATTCACACAATTGCGTAAATATCACAATATCGGACTGATACTGGTACCTAATATGTTCCTGTGTAAAAGCTAGCCTGGAATAAAATAGTGATCAAATGATAGTAGTACCTCTCGGTGGCTTCCGAAGCCTCACAACCCAGTCGTGTGATCCCTTCGGAAGATTCTCCGACGGAACGGCGCTGCGTATCAAGTACCTCCTCTTGTGCACTGTTATAAAATAGGGTGGGGATATTTTGCCGGCAGCCGGCACAACCACTCGGGAAAAAAAGATTTTCGGGAGTTTCGGACCGCAATGATTATTCTAAAAAGAAATAAATATAAATCGCCAAATGTTTTCACGAAAAAAAAAAAAAAGTTCGCCTACTTTGATTTGAAACGATCCCACGGTACGTGAAACGGACACCTTTCCACTACGCTACTCGCACAACTAGAAGTTCCCGTTTTGACTATGCCTTTTACACGAAACCCAATGAAAACAACTACCGGCAATTTTTTTTTGCTCGGTTTATTGTGCCGGTTGCCGGCAGAATATTTACTACTTATAAAATACAATGTCGATGCAAGCGTGATTTACGCGCGTACATGCCTCGTCCATTAGCGTAGTTTGCTTAAATGGCATCGCTTGAAAAGTGACGACCACACACCACATCGTGCACAGTCAACTTCTTCCCTACTCTTACTTATCCACTGCGATTTGAGTTTTTTTCGGCAGGAAAGCGATGAAAACTGATTCCAGGCTCTAAAGCATGCGCTGAGCACTGCGGTACGCAAGAAGAGCGTCCATATTCTATCAAAACCTGCAGGGAACGCGGCAACAACACGGCAGCCAACGGCAGCACACTGGAACGGCGGAGTTGTTTTCCACGCAGGCGGTATTTGTTTTGGTGAACGCAGCGCCCCCTATAGTTCGATCTCCTCGCCAATAGGAGGCTATGTTTCAACTCGTCTTCCGTCTTTTGCGCTACTTTTTTCCCCTTCAAGAATCCTCGCTGTGGCGAAGGCGTGTGTCTTCCCGAAATCTTTTACCTCAGCAAGCATTGATCAAGCAATAAATGTTCGAGTCCCCTAAAACGTCATGAACTCATGATATCCTCTTAACTCGTCTTTTGTAATTAAGGAGATCTCGCGACTTCGTGGCATCTGGTTAGATATACAGGTTAATTTCCAAAGGCTTAACTTGTTCTTAAATAAAATACGTTCTTTTTTTTCGTTTTTTTGTTTTGCGAAAGTGATTTAATGAAAATCTAAAGCCCCGCAGACCCACTGTTCGTATACATCATGCAAAAGACACGGTGTTTGCTGCATACATGATGACACGATTATGTCGAGACACGTCTCAAGCATCCTCGATGCATGCGGGCTTCGAGCATGCTTCAAACACGTCTGCAGACTGATTTTGTAAGATGAATTAGATTTGGTACCGCTGCTTACGACTCAAAAGCAAGACGCGAGAGTTAGCACCGAGACTCAAAAACGTTACGAACAAAGAAAAATAAATATGTAGTGTCGCCGCTGCAGCAGGCGGCTGTGTTGCGGGCGGCAGCTCATTCTGATTGGCTGGCGTAAAGTGATCAAGGTGCATAGCTACAACCAATGGCGTTCTTGTAAAAAGGCGCACTATGAGTCTCGGTCCATTAAAAAAAAAAAACTGCACCGAGATTTTATAAATTAAAAATGTATTTTACGTGCTACGACTTTGTCACGTATGACCGAAGTTGTGCCACGAATATCAACATCATTGGAAGACTTTTGAGCGAAGAGCAGGAAAAAAAAAAAAAAACTCGTCAATGTTTAAGTCGTAAGAATAATATCGTCGCTTCACGGCTATAGTTTAAAGGCTTTTAGAACAAACTTCTTCAGAGAACTGGCCAACCAACGCACGACGATGGGCAGGCCCAGACTCGACATCGCCATTTCATTCACCGAGAATGCTTTTCAAGCGTCTGCGAAACAAGGAGCTAAGTTCGTCCTATCTCATTAGTTTCACCAAAAAAATAAAAGAAGCTATTTTTTTAGTACAAGAAGAAATATCAATTAAAAAAATAATAAAGATAATAAACTCGGAGAAAACAGCCTTCTGCTGTAGTGCCTCTTTTCTTAGTGCGACCCAACTCCCGAAAACTCTCTCAGCGCTCCTCCGAGCCGCTTTTATCTCGGGTTGGCGAAGTCGCGCTGCGTCGGTCGGGATGGTTTCAAGCATCGCGGCGCGATAAAGGCCCGAGGTTCCCCCCCCCCCAAAGCTGTGCTTTTCCCGCGGTGTGCCCCTTCGCAAGCAGCTCGCAAACTACTCCCCGTATAGTGTACGGAAGCGAAAGTAAGGAAGGCGGAGGCGGGGTTCGTAGGCAGGCTATTGCCGGCCCCGGCAACCGGTGGATGGAATCTGCCGCGGCATGGCGCTTGCTTGTTCATTCTCGCTCCGCTGCTCTGTGATTGCCTCCGGTGGTGGATGCCCCCCTCTCTCCTTCTTCCGGTTTTGCGGTGCGCAAGCCGGGGTCCACGATATTGCCGTTTTTAGGGGGGGCCCGGACACCGCGTGCGCGCGTCTGTACCCGCCATTCACCGTCGGTTGACTGGCCCCTGACATTTGGCCTGCAGGAATGCCTGAAAGGTAAACGCGTTGTGTGTGTGTGTGGGTGTATGCGCGCTTGCGCGCGTGTGTGTGGGTGTGGACTTGCTTGTGTTTGTTTGTGTGGGTTTGTGCGTGAGTGTATGATGTGTTTGTGTGCTTGAGAGGGAGAGAGAGAGAGAGATGGGGAGGGGAGTTTCCTGCTCGAGGGATATATACAGGGAGTTCAGGAAAGAACAGCACCGCGTTTTTTGCCCCAGTTAAATGAACTATGCGCCGCGGAAAGCTCAAACTCCGTGAGAATGTAACGCTGGTAGTGGGGATAGAACGCGAAAGTTTGAGAACATGACTTTACCTGTATCAAAACTTCAAAAGACAATTTAAAAAAAAAAAAAAAAAATTTATGAGCCGCGACAATAACAGATATTGTCTTTACACACGCTCAGTGCAGGCGGTGTCACGCATACAACTATCAGCCGCTGCACCCAGGGAAAGTAGGGACTTTTAGCAGACCGTTACCGTGTTCCGCGTACCGCACTACCAGTGCCTTTGAAGCATGCATTTAAGCGCGCGACCACAAGATACAGCGTCCTTGGGGTGCACGCTTATAAAAGCACGCTTCAAAGCCTCCAGTGGTGCGGCACGCGTAACACGGTAACGATTTGCTAAAAGTCCTCAATGTTAGGTAAACACGGCTATTGTGTTTAGCTTCATGCGGTTCCAGTGGACATTGCTTTGGTGCTGAATGCAAGCTCGAACTGAGAATTGAAATAAGTGCTGTACAGTATTTAAGCCCTTTGAAAATATAAAATATTCCATGTTCTTTTGTTTTTTATTAGAATATGTATATATATATAAGCTAAAACCTTCTGCTCAAAATTACAGCTGTCGTCCTGAAGTCCTGCCACAAAATTCATTTTTCCTGAGCTTTTCCTAGCTATTACTAATATTTTGCATTTACGTTAAAATTTATTTTGTGGATTTTTTTTCGGCCTGGCGCTGCGTTTTTGAAAGATTTTTGTAGTTTCGCGGACGCACATAAAAAGGAAGGAAGAAACTAGTCAATGGCGCCTCAACATATTATAAATGTTCATGCAAATGCCTTTAACACTTAAGAAAAAAAGATGCGAAGCAAAGTCCATTCCAGGATATATGTTATCAAATTTCCCTTTTTAATGGAGTGATGATGCAATGCAAAGTTTGACGATGTCCCTTTTTAATAAAAACTTAATCACTTGCTTGAAAACATATCAGGTTGACAACACTCCGGTAATACGATGGCACACTTTTTTTTCTAAAAGGAATTTCTTTTTTTTTTTTAATTCACTCAAGAAATTTGTGTAAAGAAAGGCGTTGAGGTGAATGAGGTTGGTGCATAGTGTAGAATGGCACGTGCCATGGTCTTATCTTTTCTTTTACCATGCATTCTTGCATTTGTCTTTTTTTTTGCATTTTAAAGCAAATTTGCAGGCTAATTTAAGCAAAGACGGCCCCTTACGTGACTTAGTGAAGCAAGAATCGGTTCTTATTTCAGAGAGGATTAACGCTCTTTACAAATAAATTACTATATAAAGTGAATAGAGTTAGCTAAGCGAAGCTCCGCTAAGTCCTATAATGGATATATTGAGGCCGCCTTCGCTGTCGCTCTCTTGGAATATTTTGGACGCCGCAGTATTCCGCTCTTAGAAATGTTAATCTATATTCAAATAGGATATTTCTACATAGAATCCGCTGCAGAAAGTGAGAAACCGCACGGTTGAACTTGCTTGGTAAAAACCTGCATAGACTTGGTAACAAAAAGAATATGATAATAAATCCATAAACGGGGTTAGTTTCCAGAAATGGCAGCTTATCATGGGGTAATGAGATGCTGATGTCGTAAATTCACAAAAGATTTCCATTCAGAATATTGCAAGGGATAACCGCTGCGTGCTCTCGATATTGACGTGCGAAGACCTTTAAGCAGTATGAACTTCTAGGAACGTTACTGAGATTATTATGACTTTGGAGCCTTAGGAGAAATGGAATACGCCTTGGCAAAGGGAGCTGTTTGGAATGAGCTAGTTTTTAGCTTTTGACCAAGCACAAGAATTTCTTCTTCACATTGTACGCCGTATCTCTTACCAAAGAAGGTATCGGTAAGTAGGCAAATATTTAGTATACGCTAAATTTAGTATACTGTCGTAGTTGCTAATGTCTGGCTATGCTAAAACAGTTTCGTGTGAATTTTGTTTTTTTTTAGGCATGGAGCGTTTTTTTAGCGGTAGCCTTTCCTCTCAAATTCCAAAATTCTGTCCGGCCGTCCGTCCGTCCATCCGTCCACACATCCATTCGTGCAATTCTCGCTATATATGACAGGATAATTCATGTCACGTCAGTTTTCACGAGCCGTTGTCTATGTTCATGTTTATGTATTGATGTCCACCAACAGCAACATGCATTACCCGTGGTGCATCACAACAGGGACTAAAAAGAAACGCACGCACACACCAGACACACTAACATTATACCCACAAAATACCAAACTAAAAAGAAAACTTTTTTTTTCACGAATTTTAATCTTGTTTTGAAACTGCTAAGTTTTTTAAGACGGCTTACATCCATGAGCCTGTCAGTTGTTACCGTATGCACCGTATACACGAACTCATCTCTGTGACGTCACGGCGCGGTGGTGGCGCGTCGGGCGCACTTCCGGTCTGGGGCTGTGGGCGGAAGCCGTCATGGGGCACGTCCATTCCTGTGTTACTTTGGAAAAAACCGGACAAAAACCTGCCTTTCCGTCAAAATGCCGCGGCTGGGGCTTTACCAAAAGAGTTGGGAAAGGTTTGAAGGTCGGTTTTCATGCGTTTTCTGCCTGCACGGTTCGTCCGAGAACGTGAACAGGGGCCGTGAAAAAGGAAAAAAAGACGCCGTAGGACCACGATTGCTTGGACGGAAAGCACTTTGGATAGAATTCACGGATACTTGTGTTAGTCAAATTTATTTGTTTTGTTCCAACATCAACGCGGGAAAACCGTCAAGTTGCACGGACCACCTGCGGACTACGTTCAGTGGCTCATCACGTTCAAACGGCCGCCTCATTGTTCGAGCTGTCGTCTGCTCTCTCAAACGTTTCTGCCTGTCGTCTGCTCGTTCAAACGACAGCGGCCCGTAGACCGAACGCTGACCCGGTAATTACGATAAGAAGTGCAGACCTCAAAAGACGTTTAAGTTTGAAGGTTGCTTCGGGTATGTAGGCTTGGTGTAAACAGTAGATATGAGGAGATGTTGATAATTGTTATCAGTGACCATCACCGACTTCTGATGCCTGATTCACTCGGTTCGATTCTGCTTGCAGTGTTGCCAGATTTAGATATATATACCCAAATTGGGCTACATTTTTTTCTAGTTGGTGTCAAATTTCGTGTTTGGCTATGTGGCTATTTGTGGCTATTTCTAAGAATGCGGCGAATATTTGTCGAACCTAGTTAATTTTCGAACTTTTAATCAGTTTCGAAAACAAATTGTTTCTCTTTTGGCTAGTCGAGAGGAGGGAGAGAAAGGAGAAAGGCTTCAAACTTCTACAAACTTCGGGGTTTTCACAATGCGAAGTGAAACAATGCCTGCAGAGTTCAAGCGGTCTCCCTACAGCGCAGTGGAGCAAACCAAACAGATTCCACTATTACCACAGGCCCGGTATCGCGCCTTCAACCCGGACGCATATGGCTCCGCCCGGACGTAGACTGAACTCTCCAAATACTGCTATGGTGCCCATTGGGAGAATCAACCCAAGTTTGTAGAAATGAGAAGTCCACAGTTTCCCCGCTAAACAATTGACTACTTTCCTGTAGTTGCCCATTCCAAGAAAGGACAACACAATCAGAAATAGCGTGAACGTGAATGGGTGACTCTAATATTCTTCACAAAGAAAAAGAGACGGGTGGGATGTTGGTAAGGACCGGAGATATTGGGGTTCTGGTTTGAAACACCCAGTGTTCTGACTGTTCTACTTCTGTATTTTGTTCTTTTACTGTATGATCATATCTCTCGGGCTTCACAACAACGCTGTCTTTGTTTATTTTTTTACGTCTGAAAACCTACGAAGGAAGGGCCAGTTTAGTACGGATTTTCATCCTTCGGAAGCTTTTCTTGAAAAATTTGCAAGTAACATAATGTACACAAAAGATGGTGCATCTGAGGGTTGAAACAGAGATTGTAACCTGTATTGAATGAGTATAAGACATTGTCAATATAAAGCTTAAAAATCGTTGTTTTTAGTTTTGGCTATTTTGGGCTCTATTTTTTTACGGCTTTGGCTATATTTGGGCTATACCTTCCAGTCGTTTGGCGGTTTTTTGGTGGGACCATTTGGCAACACTGTCTGCTTGCGATGTTCAGTATCGACGTCGATATCTCAGCTACGGTTCAGGCTTTTGCAGCCCGAGCGACGTCATGACTGAAAATAGCGAGCAGAACCTCATCATATGAATCAGGCTTTAGCGTTCATTCTGCGGCGTCCACGCGGAATGAATCGCCGCATGTTACATTATTCACGCCGAGTTTTGCGGTGTAACCAGCCTCGTTAATTTCGCTGAGGCAGCTCAAGTAGTCAGACATTGCCAGGAAGACGTATAATCAACAATTCCAACGCGAAAAAGAGCACTGGGACTCACACCGACGCCGACAACATCCCATTTCAATGGTTTGTTTATAGGCGACGCCGAGCTTCTTGCCCACACCCCATCGCGCATGCGCGGCGTCGGTGGCGTCCGTTAGGGGCGCTCCGGTTTGTTTGTAAACATGAGTTGGTGTATAGAAAAGGAAGCACGCCGGCGGCGTCTCCTTTGTTTCCTATTGTTCGTGGAGAGCCTGGATTGCAGAGAGTGTCCAACTCAAACCATGGGGAGCGTTTGCAGTTTAATGGCGGACGCCTCCATCGGAGATTGGTCGCCAGCGCGCATGCGTTGTGTTATCGCGTGGCTAGGAGCAAAGCAGGCGGAAAGGCGGAGACGCCCGAGGACGACCAAAGCGTTCGTCCCCTCCTCGCACCTCGTATTGCAAATGCGGCCCATGAACCACGTGACCCAGATCGAGCGGTTGGGCACTCTCCCTAATCCAGGCTCTCTGATTGTTCGCTGCCACCTAGCGGTTGTCTCCGCCTACTCGTCGGGAAACAATTGTGACGAATCGCGGGGGACTAGTGTGCCCGTCATTATTACGACGGGATTTAAGGATTTGGCTCATGATTTCGTAATTTGTACTGACAAATTTGTTCTTGCGTAGTTTGTCAGAACAAAGTTTCGTAATTTGTTCTTACAAATTACGCAAGCTTTTGTTTTTTTGTGGCTTAAAATTAGGACGAACGGAATCTGAGTACCGCGGTTCAATCGAACCTACCGATGAAAATGATCTGGTGACCGCTAGGGACGTCCTGGTTGGGATTGAGTTATGTTCGATCCTTTCCTTTACACCCATTCAGTTTCCCCTCTAGATTTAGATGGAAAATTTATCTCGCATAACCTCACGTCACGTAACCTATACAGCGATTCAGTAACATCTCTAAATTTGGCAGGGAAATTGATATCGCGTTATCTTACGCCACGTGAGCTATACACTAATTTAGTTTGCCTAATCATTTTGCGGGAAAATTAATGTCAGGTGACCTTATATCTCCCTATATTTTGCGATAAAATTGATGCTACGTCACCTGGCGCCAACTGACCTGTATTATAGACGCTTTACACACGCGCCAGATTAGAGCCGCCGTTACTGACCTTCTCTTGTCTTACTGAGATACCGAGCCACTGAAACGGTCGTCGACGAGCCTCCACAAAGGCCAATGCTAAGGAGAAGGACGCAATTAAATCTAAAATGGCAATGACCTGGCCTGGAATGGTAATGGCGAAGTGAAATAAACGGAATAAGAGGAAACGAAAACTGAAGATCGGTTATGGCGGCGCCTATAGCGTCTATATTACTGTGGGGCAGGCACGTAGCCAGGGGGGGGGGGGGGGGGGGGGGGGGGCATGGGGCCCGCCCCCCTCCCCCCCCGAAATGTTCCATTTTGCTGGGACCTCCTCTCCCCCCTCCTCCTCAGACAGCATTTTGTCATGGGCGCCCCCCCCCCCCCCCCCCCCCCGAACCAAAATCCTGGCTACGTGCCTTCTGTGGGGTTCGTTATCACGAGGAGACATATTCCTCTCGTAGCCGCGAGTCTTCCTCTCCCTTGGCCCTCTGGGTCCAAGGGAGAGGAAGACGAGGACGGCACGAGGCACAGCTCGGGAGGCGAGCTCCAGGATGGTCTGGCCCCTCTATCTCGTTGGGTCTGGCACAGCATGGCTAGAGGTCAAGACGCTGTCTCCAGCTGCATATAAATCCGCAGAATATTGTCCAGGTACAGGTCCAGGATTCAAGTAGTGGCACCTCCTACGGCAGCGCTGCGGCGCAGCTCCCGGCCGCCCAGTGG
Source organism: Ixodes persulcatus (assembly GCA_013358835.2). Lineage (NCBI taxonomy): Eukaryota > Metazoa > Arthropoda > Arachnida > Ixodida > Ixodidae > Ixodes > Ixodes persulcatus. The sequence goes on from JABSTQ010010408.1 coordinate 588,270, forward strand.
CACTTGCAGCCTACTATGTGTAAAGCCCCTTCATGTTTCAAAAGTAGCGCAAGTAGGGTGTCTTCATGTGCGCTTTGCTTAGGGTGGAGTAGAGTGCCTCGATGTCCCTCTGTTTAGGGTGATGCCATCGTTTGTAGTACCCGATGCCGACAGCACGCGCTCACAGGGAAAATACAAAAAAATCGCAGGAAACAAAATGTCGCTGTTGCACAGTCAGCGACACGAGCGCGTGCAGGGACACGCGCATTCACGCGCTTCAGAACAAAAAAATAAAAATAAACGTTCGAAACAAAATGGCCAGATGTCATCACCCCAAGCAAAGCGCACATGAAGGCACCCTAGGGTGGAGACATCTGGCCATTTTGTCTCACACTTTTGTTTTTCTTTTTTGTTCAGAAGCGCATGAAAGAGCATGTCCCTGCACGCGTTTGTGGCGCTGACTGTGCTATAGCGACATTTTGTTTTCGTCGATATCTTTGTATTTTCCCCGTGAGCGTGTGCTGTCGGCATCGGGTACAACAAAGGGAATCATCACCCTATACAGCAGGACATTGGGGCACCCTAAGCGCAAGGTTCGTCGATGTACGAGGATCGTGCAACGTGCAGCCCTTGGGAAGATCATGGCGGCACAGGAAAGCACTGAGCTATAGATTTCTGACGCCATGAATTTCCCAGAAGTGGCGCGCGGCACGTGCCTCGAGCATTTCTACAACAATGAACGGCGCCACTTTTCTCAGGATCGAAGAGGGGCTTTACACACATTTAACTATGTGTAAAGCCCCTCCATCGTGGTAAAAGCGGCGCCATTCATTGCTGTGGAAAGGCTTGAGACGCGTGGCGCGCGCCGCTTCTGCGAAAAACATTGCGTCTGAAATCTAGCTCAGTGCTGCGCTGTGCCACCATGATCTTCCGACGGGCTGCATGTTGCGCGGGCCTCTTGAACCGACGCCCCTTGCGCTACTTTTAAAACATCAAGGGGCTTTAACTATGTGCCAGTGCCCCTTTGCAAAGATAGGTGCTGCTTCGCCTCACTGGAGGGGACGTAAGACAGCGAGCGCGGATGCAGTCCGGCCGAACAAAAGCATCAGGTAGATTTAGGCCACGACCGGCTTTTTTAGGCTCACGCGCCTGTACCCTGCCTGTAACTATTACTTTAGTTTTTCTTTTTTTTCACTTCATGTGGGGGCAAGGTTGAAGCTGGGTTGAAGGTACAAACACGAGCATGTTGCCATAAACAATGCATGAACTACACGAGCGCGCGTGCTTAGCAGAGGCCCAGAGCTCGCTCTTGTTGCTTCTGTCATGCTTCGTCTACCCCATGCAAGGCCGTATATGTAGAAAGTTTGGCCATTCATTGGGAAGTATGGGAGACAAATGAGGAGGCGCCATTGGCCGAAAACGTGCTGGGCGAGTTTTAGGGCGTCTTCACAAATCTCGAATGTGGCCAACCAGAAGCCGGAAATAATACCCTGGCGGTGGTCGCGAGAAACGTAATTAATAAGCGCGTCGGAGTGGCTCTCCGTGGTTGAAAATATGGTGCACGTGATGTTTTAATCATGGTGATCCAAAATCCTGGTGGAAGAGCGCGACTAGCGAACGATCGACATAATCCGTACGCCAGGCGCCGAGGGCCGGGAATTTGCCGTCCGAGCGGTCAATCTGTCCGAGCAAAACAGAGTTGAGCGGCACATTCGTTTTTTACATCTTTCTGCATGACCATAATCGAAACATCACGTGCACCTTATTTTCAACCATGAGGGTTTACTATATTTAACTTGTACGCGATTATTAAAACCATATACCTATTATTAAAACTGTTTCTCGCTACAACCGCTGGTGGATTCTTTTCGGCTTCTGGTTGGTCAAGAGAGCATGTCAAGCCCTTTTTTCTGAGTCTGGTGAACGCCCAGGCTCTGCCAGCTCCTCCTATTGACCAAACTCTTTCTATACACGGCTCTGGTCTACACCATAGGCTACACTAGAGCTACTAATTAAGCTACGCTTTAGATTAATGACACTCCAGCTGCCTTGGTGCCTAAAATCATGGTGGCCAGTTAATTGAAGCTTTATCTGAAATCGCAGGAAACGTTTTTTCCGTCCTCGAGACATGTTGAAACAGTTCAACAGTTCGAGACAGAGCAAAGCTATAATGCATGTGCTTTCTAACACCGAAACTAATGCTGAGGAAGTCGCACTTTTGAATCATGGCGATCGGCAGTTGCGTCTGCTCTGAACAAACACCAATATGGCGGCGCCCGAAACAATATCGGGAACGGAGTGCCCATACTCTAAGCGTAGCTCATTTTGTGGCTCTATGCTAAACTTATCTGTCATCCCGCGGTCCGGTCTCTGTATATTTATTTTTTAGTGTAGTTTTGTTTTCTTTTTTTTTATTGTAGGGAAGAACGAACACTACTAGCGCGAAGGTCATTGCACAAACAAAATGTTCATGCTGCGTGCAAGGACGCACATTATTGGCGACGTGAGCGATCGAAAGCGTCGCTGTGATCGGTCTTCCACGATAGGCTGAATACTGACTATGACGTCAGCGAAGGATTTCCCATCAACGGAAATAAGAGGAATGGAAGAACTTCAATTTCGACGGTGTTGGCAGTGTTGGTTTGAGAGTGCTATGATTTAGGCTTCCACCATGCTCTTTACAAGCACCTTCAAACTTGTTGTTCACAAGATAATGACGTCAGGAAAGGTAGCCATAGGAGGGCGCCACCAAAACATCTCGCCGCCAATAGGGTGTATTCGCTGGCGGCCATATCTGTGTGCGCGACTGCTGAGCACGTGTTGACGGCGAGCTTTCACAGTTCTTTTGCCACGTGCATTCCACACCATCAAGATTGCCGGTCTTAGCACGCTATTAATGTGAGCTGGTTCTGAGCATGCGCTCTAAACATCGCCCTCAAATATGGCGTCCAGTGAATACCCCCTATACTTCGTTCACCCTTAAGCTGAGGCTACAAGCTCCGCCTTCTGCGCGAGCTTTCTGCCCTTGCTAGCACAAGTGTGAACGCGCAGGCACGCGCAACCGAAGCACTGCGGAAGCCTGCGAGCTCGCGCTGAAGGCGGAGCTTCTAGTCTCAGCTTAAGGGTAAACGAAGTATTCACGGCGAGAGGCTTGGGTATCGCCACCTGGTAGAATTGTTTCACAGCCCAGAGGTGACGGTACTTCAACTTCCTCCGCTGGTTCAAGCACGTACATTGCAAAGCTTCTATGCACCGTGAAAATTACAAAATAACAGCGTGGGTAGCACGTGCACTACTCAAAGTGAGGTAAAGTGCTGGATGAATTTTACAAACAAGTACCGCCAAGCTGGTGCATGATGGGACGCACTTGAGTCAAAAATGGCGGAGCGTCGCCGCCAATCTAGTTTGTCGCCGGCGGCGCCGCTCGTCAGCATCTACAGTAGACCCATAGAAGCGTGCTCGCAAACGGCGGCGCGCACCGGCAGCCACAGCAGACCAATCGGAGCGTGTGCGTCTGGATGTGGGATGCGCCATGAGGCAAAAATAGGAACGCGTCGCCGGAATTTAATAGGAGCGCCCGCGGCACGATCAAGCGATGGCGGTACTTAGGTAAGTCAGAATATCCAGCCCTTTAAAATTAAACAAACTGAAGCGCCCCTAGCGAGTTTCTCACCGCGAATAGACACAGCTTCAAAAATCCCAAGCTCGTTGTTTTTCTCGGCTCCGAACGGACATAAGGTATAAAGTTTGGAACTATTAACCCTTTTATTTTTCTCTCTTTTTTTGTGTGCAAAGACAAATTAGCAGCCCGCCATCTCATAGAAAATGGGGAATAAGCTATAATATGAATTCACAATACTGCCCATGGTACATGATTCCCACATAACCGAGAATAAGTGGGCGACAAAACAGCGCGGGCGCTTTTGTCGCTCTTGTTCAGGGCTTGTGTAGCCAGTGCATGACTAAACTAGATACATTTTCATATTGTGAAGTCGTTAATCATTTATGCGTCAGTGAGTAGGTGAAACTGAAGGGACCGCACTCGATGTGTGTTCCTTATAATTTTATTCAAAATTTCTCACAAGCCGTGATGGGGAGCTTCCTCGGTGAGCATGAAAATAAACAGGGTTTTTGGTCATGATGTAAGAAACCCGACTGCAGATAACGACACACACACACTCAAAAGTCTTAAAAAGGGTTATTCGCTCACATTTTCCCAAACGACGCGAAGATTTCGTTCTAGTAGAGTTGTCTGGAGCTAAGAACTTCTGGTCAGTTATAATTATAAAAATTTGAAAACGTGTCATATTTTATTTACCGCACGGAGCTGTAACCAGTGCAATTCATAAGATAAATAAAATGAAATATATAATATTAGTTTACTAAAACACGTTCACGCAATAACGGTTTATATATTTAAATCAAATTTATTTTTATTGAATAAGATTCGTTTCAGGTCCTAATTATATATTTTAATTACTCAATCTGTCAAAGGATACCTTTTGTAATTGATGTTTTTTGTCGTTGTTTTTTTTTAATGTGGAAGATGGATTTTTAATGCTCCGAGTCAGTGAAAAGAGCGTGGACAAATAAATTACTGTATATGTAATTGTGCATTAGAGTGCCAGCTTAATTAAGGCCTTTCTATTTTTAATCTGAACCCCGCCATACGTCTTGTTGGAGCAGAAGCAGACTGATTTTATTTTACTTAGTGATAACTCCTTATTTGCTATAATATAGTATATCAAAACCTAAACATGAGCAAAACAACCTCTAACCACCTTTTCCCTTCTTTAAAAGCCAACAATCGAAAAGCTATCTGCCAGTTTCCGGCACATTGCACCACTCTGGCTATTACGTGAGCAGTGTGCTCGATGCAAATAATGAGCACTCTCTTTTCCGCTACAGAAGTCTAGAGCAACAAAAGAAGGAATTCAACAATGAATTGTGGCTTTTGGACTGGAACATAGCTTGCGATTCGCCCTTTTATTTATTTTATTTTATTTATGTTAGCGAGGCAGTGATTTAAAAAACAAGTGGGACGATAATATAAGACAAAACGCTTACACTAGCCAAAGTAAGATCAAGTTGACGCATGTCTAGGTTGTCTCTGTCAAACACTGTCCTGTCGGGTTGAATGTGCGTGTATCTGCGTGAACGCATTATTCTTTTTTCCTTCCTTCCCTTTGTGTTTTGTTTTAATTGCAAAATGACACCACGTGACTGAGGAACAAAGCTGAAGGTAGAACAATAGCTGAGCGCTCGGATTAACTCAAATAAGCACTATTTACTGCTCATGATCACCACTTACTGCTCATGGTCAATGTGATCCAAATTATCGCTTGCTTTATGATTTTTTTGATTTTATTGAAAAATCCTATGCACATGAAGAGTCCCAAACGGTAGACAAACGGTCAACACTTTTTTTTGTGTGTGTGTGTGTGTGTGTGTGTGTGTGTGTGTGTGTGTGTGTGTGTGTGTGCGTGTGCGTGTGCGTGTGCGTGTGCGTGTGTGTGTGTGTGTGTGTGTGGGGAGCTTTGATCTAAATCGTCAAGCAAGGCTGGTGTAATGGAAATCAAACTTTAAATCGTGATTTATATTATCTATATTTTTGTATCTTCACCCTCAAGGGAAGCCTACGCATGCTTAGCTTTGAACGTCGCTAAAGGTGCACGAAAGCATTGGCTCCTAAAAATGTTGTCTGCCTGCCTACCTCAGAAAGCTGTCGTCAAGTATTGTTTGGAAACGTTCTTTATTTACTGTGGAAGAAATACACCCCTGTTCTCTTTGCTAGAATCTAGTCGCCGAGTATTGGCGGCTTTAATAAAATCAAGCTGCTGCGTAGCGTTAGCGTCGAGAATCCCCAAGATGAGAATATTTAGCTACAACCGTGCACGCTTGCTGCTTGATTCTCGTCGACAAGGAAGTTTCACGCGCTTGCTACTTTAAATCAACTAGACAATTACTGCCAACCGATGCTACAGCACGATAAGGGATTACGAAGTAAGTTAAGATATCTTAATGGTTATCAATTTCATTCATCCACAAAATGGAAAAGCAATATATCTCAGCATATGTTCCTATCTTAAACTCGTAGTTAAACTCACCCACTGTATTAGATTTACAAAAAAAAAAAAACGATTGCTGTAAAAGTAGTTTCAGCAAAAAAAATGAATGCTATTAATTACTTCTACACTGTTTGTCTTTTATTCCAAAGGTCAATGAGAATATCAGAACCCTCCCATTTAAAATATCAGAAAATTCGAATGTCATCACGAGGATTATAAAATCTTATTACGATCGTAAGCTGGGTGGGCATGTAAGCCCATATTTACGCCTGCCAGATACATTTACACGAAGACCGAATTTTTGCGAACATCAATAAATCACTTGTCATCAATCGGTCGTGATAATCAATCAGAAAACGTCAACATTGAACAAGCAATATGCACTCTCTACGGCGTTCATCATTAGCTTAAATTCGCACAAACGGGTATCCCTATTTTATTGTATCACAAGTGGATCTGTGTAGAATGTCTATCAAAATGTCCGAAATATAACAAGCGCAACCCTATCTCAACAACACTATTTCACGCCTTTGTCGACATTTCTTGCCGAAGTGTAGTCATAGTGTCCTACGGCGGCTTGATTGAACTTGGCTACGATAGTTTACCAGCCAATCACCGCAAATTATTTATTGTTCACTACGTGATCCCAAGGGCTACGCTCCACGCGCATCGGACAAAGTTAATGTCAACCATTATCTGCACTTCGCCGAAATTCCAAACGACGACATGTATACTACTTCATAATAGCTTGACAACCTAAAGAGGGTCTTGGCGCGAGTTTTCCCCACAAAATTAAGCTAAACTCTAGGTATGGCCACAGGAACGATTTGAGCTAACGTAAGAAAAAACAATATCGTTTACTGGAATCATTTCAAATGCAAAATCACTTCTTTCGGCACGTGGAGTTTGGCCTGCTCTTGGACTACGGCTGCACCAGTTCACTTATTAAGTCAGCAATTTAGCCAGGGAAAAATAATTCCTAGCTTTCACTAACACGACAGCACGCCGATGTATGGTTATAAGTGTCTAACAAAGCGTGCAATCCCCACAGCCCCGAAAGACCGTGCTAATTACTTTGGAAAGCAAGTTAAAACTCGCCATATGCGCGAAAGCTGAGAAATGGCACCGACCAGGAGCTTTTTATTGAACGGGGCTCAGCTCGGAGGCAGGTTTCTGGGACAATGAACTAAGCTGCCGCCGAGTGCACGTTCGCCTCGAGCGCCGTCCAAAGCCATGCACACACCGTCTTCACTTCTTATGAATTTCAAGTCAACGTTGTATACGATGATAGTGCGCCGACACACCATCAAAAAACAACACCCAGCGGAAGTTGTATCGGGGTTATTTCATGCGGAAGAGGTGTCGGCAAAAGCGCAAAACGGCACGTCAGATTGCCTTGGCTGTCAAAGCGTCTTTCGCAAAGCCAGAGCGGTGGCGCCATCTGGATTTGTAAATATCTCGAATCGGAGGTAAACTTATGCTATGATATCCAGACCGGCCGAGTGGACTAGCGCACATTAACTTTAGCGTACACCAGCTCGGAACACTTGGCGCGAAAGCTCGCGCTGCAGAACCCAGAGACCCTAGGTTCAATTTCCATCCTTGCCTGTTTCGATCTGCGGCTCTAATCTGGACACTTTGACGAAGAAGTCGGCGAGGAATTCGGCGTTCTAGATTGGCTGGTGCCTCGCTTGACCTTGGGGCCGGCCAATAATGGTGGTCAAACTTCTCGCCGTCATTTGTCACCAAGAGTACAGATTAGAGCCCCTGGATGAGCATCGTACCGGAGCGCGGTAGTGCATCACGACTGCGCGTGGTGCACGTTCAAGACCCTAGGCTAGAAATTGTACTGCGCCAGCTAAATTTCTCATCTACTGCTCAGACACCAGACGCCCATTAAGGCTGACTAACTTCCGACTATATAAACATACACACAACATTATGTACATAATACTAAGACCGAGCGCTATAAACACTACGAGGTAATGGGGTCAATAAAGCTTATCAGAAAGCGCTAGATCACGGAATGTATCGTGCTTCTGTTTCTGCGTTACCTCCAACCGACCTAAAGACCCCAGTCCGCAGGTGCTGATCGACTCGTCAGGCGTTCAAGTAGTTTTTGGTTCTGGCGTAACGCTTGAGCCATGATCTCCATGACTGTCGACGCATCGATCTCAACTGACGAGTCGGGCTTGCGGTCGTTGTTCAGGTCTCGGCTCGAATCCTCGGACGTCTCGAGTTTCGACGAAGCGTTGTTCTCATTGTGTGACACGCCTGGTTTTGGTTAGGCCTCGCAGCGTTGAGCCTCCTTGTCGTCCTTGTCGAACCGTCAAAACTCGTCGCTGATCGATGTAGGCGGTAGTTCACAATCCCACTTTTGGCTGTGATAATAAAAACAAAACACTCAATTCTTTAATTAAAGACAAGAATACGAGATGATGTACTGACTCGGAGCGAGCAAGAGACTCATCCGGTCGCCTGACGCGAACCCACACTCTTATACTCTGTTTCATACTTAGCGTGCAACGCTGTCAAAGCTACTGGCGCGAGCATGGGGCTTGATCTCGTTGATCATTTGCATGAGTTCTCGCGCAAACAAAACCATAGATGAAGCCACGCGCTCGCACCAGTAGCTTTGACAGCGTTGCACGCTATGTATGAAACAGAGTATTAGCGGCGAGAAGTTGTGGTGGCGCCCTCTTATGGTTCCCCCTTGTTACGTCATTACCTTGCAAACAACAAGTTCGATGGTGTTTGTAAATAGCATGGTGGAAGCTTGAAATCATTGCGCTCTTAAAGGAACACTGCCAACACCGTCAAAATTAAAGTTATTTCATTCCTCTTATTTCCGCCGATGATAATCCCCTTTCTTACGTCATAGTCAGCGTTCGGCCAATCGTGGAAGGCCGACCACAGCGACGCTTGTGTTCGCTCTCGGGGCTAATAGAAACGTACCAAAGCATAACGGCGGGCGTCTTCCAGCGCTGATTTTCATGGCACATAGAATGGCAAACACATGGTGACAAAAGTTTTTGAAGGCACGCCCCAAGCGTCCTACAAGCATGTTTGCTTCATGCGCATGTATGCTTAGAACAGGTCCGCAGACGGTTTATCGTGACCCATGTGACGTCATACGAGGATCAAGGACACCTCAGACGATGTCTCTGCAGGTTGTTTTGGTACGATATATTTTCAGTGTAAGCGTGGCTTAGAAGCAAACGTAAAAGACAAATGCGCACCAAGTTTTAAAAACAAATCCGCGAAAGCTTTCATTCAAGCCGGTGTTGGGTTCAGAGGGCGCGTTGTAATCCCAACTGCTTAGTTAGCGCTGTCTGTATTTGTCTGCATAGTCAGTATCTGTATAGTCAATGTTTCTAAGTGCATCAGGAAATAAATCAATAAATTTCTCGACCCACCTATTCTTTGCTTACACGATGGGAAAGAAAGATGTCACGTCGTCACTGTTTGATCGAGGATGGCGTTTATACATGGGAAGCTATAATCGCGCATTTCGACGCCATTTAATTTTGAAAAGACGACGGATCGCTTGAAGGGCGTATGAGAAACAACAATAGATCCTTTCCGAAATTCAGTCTGGCCACTTTGATCACTATCATCATCTGTAGAACGGCATCTGTGCCATACCAATGGCGGCCTTCTAGTGACTGATAAAGGAAGACGTTGAAGATGCTCCTAGGCGGATGATGCGAGGCCTCCACATTCGGGGGGTCAGTACGACGCGACGTAGGAAGGGAACACAAGAGCTACGTAAGCGTTTATTTCTAATAACTAAGATTCAGTCAATCTGTGGGCGGCACACAATCGGCTTTGAAGCACTTTTGCGTATATAATTTTCTCCAGGCATCTGAGTGGGTTGGAGCTTTGTTCTGAATGCAGGTTCTGGGTTACCATCGAACTGAAAGGGATCGAGAAAGAACTCACTATACTTCGTTTCACCTTTGGTCCGAGCGCGGCCGATGTTATGAGCGGAAGGGCCAATCAAACCGCGGAAAAAGCGCAACGTCATGGCGTGCTCTTTTCGCTTGATAGGACAAGCCTGCGGACGAGCACGAGCACGCGCAGAGAGACGGCGAACAACGGCTGGTCCTCTTAGGTGCTGAGAGCACGCCATGACGTTTACCTTTTTCGCTTTTTTATTGGCCTTTCGGCTCATAACATCGGCCGCGCTCGGACCTAAGGTGAAACGAAGTATAAACAATTCCTCGCGTGCCGTTGACTTGCGAAAGTGACGGTGCCGATACAAGTTCATATCCGCCATTGATATGGCAAAACCTAAACTGCCTTACGAACCACCAGATGGCACTGAATTTCGGAAAGGGTCTATTCTATCGTTTTAAAAAAAGTGAGCGAGCGTTGCTGCCAAAATACGTGGACGATATAGAAAAAAAAGCTGTATTTATTTATTTTATTTATTTTCAAGTTATTTTCAACAACAACAACACCCTGCTTTAAGGGGGAGGGGGGGAGGTTTCGGTTACTTAAAAAAAAAAAAAAATTTGGAGTCCCCTCTTATTGACGAGAACAAACTCTGATTCAATGAGTTTGTATTCGTTTTGTTTTTATTTGATTTTATTGAGAGTCTCTTTGTGTTCGTCATTTAGGAGTTTCTAAGTAAAAACCGAACTTGGGAAAAGAAGAATAAAAGACATTGGCGGGAGCATTTCGGTAAATACTAAAAGCGAAAAAAATGGCCTGGTAACTGTGCCTTATTTCATTTTCACGGGTACCTTTTACTTCTCAGATTTTTTTTTTGTTTTCGATGGTTGTAGGCGGTAGTATCGAAACAACATTATAAGGCTTAATAGTTGATTTGAGTCTGTATTGTTGCGTGTATTCATTCTTACGCTAAATTACACCTCAGCAATACTTTATTTCCCTGTAAATTCTTGTACATTTTCGTGTTCCTGTCCCTTTGTGTCCGTAGCCATCTGTTTAAGGGGCGCTAGAACCCGTTAAGCCGATACGGTTACGTGTTTTTTTTTTTTGTTTTTGTTTTTTTTAATTTTCTGTTGTTTTATTTGTATGTCTTCGGACAAAATGAGCTTATTTTATTATCTCCACGGCGCATTCAACTTGACACGAGCAGTCGACACACATTTCCTGGCGGTCCGACCTCATCCCAGTAAGCACCTCTCGAAAACAAACAAAAAAAAAAAAAACCCTGAAATAAGAAGCGGATCCCGAAAGAGAGTCTTTAGGCAGAAGAAGAGCAAAAGAGCGACTTCCCGCGGGGCTGCAGAGCCTGTGCCTATTCTTTGGTCTGGCTTCACAATGAACGGGCCCTAATGATTCGGCGGTCCCCCCTTTCCTTCCCGGGGACGACGACGTACGGAACAGGAAAGACGCTCACGTAATCCATTCTGCGGTGTCGTTTTGAGCCGGGCTATTTATAGGTCTGGCTCCTCCTGTACTCGTTCCGAAGCGCAGCCCTTAGCGAAAACGCACTCATTGATTTGACGTCAAGGAGGCGAGCCCTCCACCCTCCACCCCCCCCCCCCCCCCCCCAGTTAACAATCGATGCAGCATCGCTCTTTTCTCCGACGTTTGTCGCTTATGGCTCTTATTTTTGTGTGTGTGCGTGTTCTTGGTTTCTGTACGTTTGTTGTATTTTGTATTCGGGGACTGTATGTGGTGGTTTTCCCAGAGTGTTTGAAACCCGTACT